>CM029631.1:7646639-8316015 GCA_017311315.1 Dendrocalamus latiflorus
AGCTCTGGCAATATAAACCGCCCTTAGCAATGATTAATCTCTAACCAAGATAAAGCTTTCCCATCAATTTTGTTTTGAATCTTCCCTCCGATCCGTTTTTTATTCTTGGTTTTTATCTGAGTTTTTTTATCAGTTCTTCCGTCTCCTTTTTATGATTTTTGATGTGAAACCTGGGCACCACTTCAAAAATTTGTGTGCCTACCATCTCTTCTATGCAGAATTTTCTTCTTCAACCTTTCATTTTTTTATTACTGTTGCACTGATACTGTGCGAATTGGGGTTGGAGAGTTGCTATTCATGCTACTCTTCTGCAATTTCGGTTTTGGATAACAATTCACACCTGTATAACTCTCTTGAACCAAACGCCGTATAGTATTTGTGTTACCGTTTTTGAACCAAACACCACCTTAATTGGAACGCGGCTCCACCCGCAGCGCATCAGGAACGCGGCCACGGCGCCGTGCGATCTTGACCTGAGGGACAACCCACCCCATGGCCACGAGCCCACGGCCGTGCGTGCGCTCCTCGAAACCGGGAGGAAGGATGTCTGCGTCAAGGACGCCGTGAGGCTTCCTCAGAGCCCAAGAGGAAGCGCGTGCCGGCGAGCTCCTGCCCAAGGGCCGGCTCGTGCAGCTGCTCGACGGTCAGTGGCAGTTCGCTTCCGAAACAGACGTAAACGACAGACCTGGGCGGCTGCTTGTCGAGCCACGACATAGTTGTATCGTCATGCTGTCGAGCGGTCGCTGCGTCGGTCCCAGGGCCATGGCCGCCTCCGACGGGAGGTGGCGGAAGTAGGCCGAGAGGGATGACCGGCTTGCCGAAGATCTCTGGCAGGCGAGGCGTAGACTCGGGCTCGAACTCGACGCAGCTGCGTTAGCCAACAAGCCTATTAAACAAGGACAAAAACAGTCAGATTTTGAGCCGTTAGATAGAGATCCAACGACCTAGATCATTTTTTTTTGGAGGGGGTCATTTTTTTGGAGGGGGCATGTATGGGTGGATCCGTTGGATGGAGATCTAACGTCTCAGATCAATCTGACTGTTTTTATCCTCAAAAACGGTCGAATGTTGTATAGCAATACTCATTAAACAATTAGGATAGTTATGTTTCCACTGTTGTTTAATATTATCATTAGTGTGTTTTTACTGTTATTTAATATTCTTATTAGTGTTGATGTTTTCACTAGAAGTAATGATTAGTATTCACACGTGAGAGTTTTTACACTCATGTACTTGTATATAAATAGATGATCAATAGAAGATAAATGTGTGTCAGTTACAAATCATTCTTTCGATATCTTTTGACATAGTATCAGTCTACTCTTCCCATCCAATGACAACCTCTGCAAATACATCTGCTAATCCTACCAACCTAGGATCGTTAATCTCATAATCGCTCGGCACTCAAGTCGTTGGTCTGATGTCCACTGGTCACCCATTCTTTGCTAATTTTATCAATGTGAAGCTGTCTCACAATACCTGCAATGGAAGGCATAGGTTCTTCCTGTCATTCGCAGCGTACAGTGGCTTAGTCTCATAGAAAGAACCGATCTAACGCCGCCATAGTTAATCACGGTGTCAACAGAAAATGGAGCCGCACATGTTTCTAATCCTATATATATCGTCTAGCTCCAATGAGATCAGACGTGTCTAAGCCTGTTGTTATCCATCCTCTCGTCGGAGGTGTTGGGGCATATGTTGTTTCTGTCAGCATCGGTTGCAGCCTGAAATGCCCTCGAGCGTAAATTTACAACTCAATCTAGGGCGTGTATTATGCAAATCCGACGGCAGTTAGCTACGCTTCAAAAGCAAGATATGACAATTATCAACTACTTCAACAAAGTCAAGATGCTTACCGATAAGCTCACCGCCGCCCCCAAACCAGTCGAAGAGGAGGAAGTCATTATTTATCTTCTCACTGGCCTTGATAACTCCTACAATACGATAGTGACATTCGTCACTACCCGGATGAAGTCGATCGCCCTCACCGATCTCTACTCACATATGCTAGACTATGAGATATGTTACGAGCAAAGCAATCTCATGTTCCAGCTCTCCGCGAACATGGTGTCTCAGGGCAATCAAGAAAGGTATGGGCAAGGCGATGATGGTGGATGTGGATGCAGCCAAGGTGGTGGCCATGGACAATACCAGTACCAGGGTACCTGCTTCACGTGTCCCTGGCACGATTGTGAAACTCGGCATGGCTCTGTCTCCACTACCTAATCCTCCTGTACCACTCCATCATCCTATGCAAACAAGGCTGCGGAACAACTTCGCCAACCAAAGATTTGCACCGATGGCACGGTGCAATATGATGTCCGTTGACACACATTTATCGCTGTGACCGAACCGACAACTCTTGAGGATGCTCTTTGTGACAGAAATTAGAATGAGAAAATGAACACTGAATATCAGGCACTCTTAAAGAACTAGATATGGCATTTGGTATCATCTCAACCCGGTCGCAATATCATTGACCACAAGTGAGTATTTAAAGAGAGAAGAAAGTTGACAGTTCTATTGAACGCTATAACGTTAGATTGGTCACAAAAGAATTTAAACAACGATATGGGATTGATTATGAAGAAACGTTTAGTTCGGTTGTGAAACCCGCTACACTTCATCTTATTCTATCATTAGCAATGTCATGCAAATGGTTGCTTCGTCAATTGGATGTGCAACATATGTTTTTGCATGGTGTTCTCGAAGAGGATGTGTTCATGCGACAACCACTGGGTTATGATGATCCACAGTTTCCTCATCATGTGTGCAATTGGATAAAACTCTTTATGGGTTAAAGCAATCACCTCGTGTCTAGTAATCTCGACTCAGTTCTTATTTACAAGAACTTGGTTTTGTTCTTTTCCGAGCTGACATGTCCATGTTCATCTATAATTATAGTAGTGTGATCACATATATTCTGGTTTATGTTGATGACATTATTGTCACTAGCTCATCTCCTCGACCTATTCATACCTTAATTCAGAAATTGCAGTCAGAATTTGCTCTCAAAGATCTCGGTGATATCCATTACTTGTTGGGCATCGAAATATGTCAACCAGAGGAGGATCTTGTCCTTGTTCAGTCTAAATATTCCATTGACCTTCTGCAACAAACCTATGTGACAACATGTAAACCAGTAACTTCTCTAATGTCAACAACTAAAAATTTGTCAAAGTCTAATGGGATAGAGTTATCAGCTACAGAAACAACACGGTACAGGAGTATAGTAGGTGTTTTATAGTACCTAACATTGACACGACCAAATATATCATATGCGGTCAACAAAGTGTGTCAATTTTTGCATATGCCAACCGAACATCATTGGATAGCGGTGAAAAGAATTTTACGGTATGTACGACACACAGTGAGTGTCGGACTTCGTATTCATAAGTCTACTTCTAGTTTGGTTAGTGTATTATCTGATGTAGATTGGGCAGGATCGGCAGATAACAGAAGGTCAACCAATGGTTTTGCTTTTTTCTTTGACTCCAATCTCATATCATGGAGTTTAAGGAAGCAAGCCACAGTGACAAGATCCGGTACTAAGGCAGAGTACAAGGCTCTTGCAAATGTCACAACAGAAATCATCTGGATACAACCACTATTGAGAGAACTTGAAATTTATTAATTACAAGTGCTTGTCCTGTGGTGTAACAATCTTGGAGCCACATATCTTTCTATTAATTATGTGTTCCATGCCATAACTAAACATATCGATGTGGACTTTCATTTTGTCCTAGGATGAGTGGCAAGAAAGGTTTGAATATTCGGTTCATATCATCACGAGATCAATTAGCCGATAGTCTCACCAACCCAATTGTAATACAACATCTGAAGATTCTATTACACAATCTCAATCTCAGCAGTTGTGATTGAGGGAGAGTATTAAACAAGTAGGATAGTTGTGTTTCCACTGTTGTTTAGTATTTTCATTAGTGTGTGTTTCCACTATTGTTTAGTATTCATATTAGTGCTGTTGTTTCCACTAAATATATATATATATATATATATATATATATATATATATATATATATATATATATATATATATATATATATATATAGGAAGCCTCTTTTCTACTCCCGGGTGTAATTACACCCTATGTCGTATCTCACAACGTAGGAAATATCTCGCGTAACGAGGGGTATGTACATGTAGTATACGAGTATTTAAGAATATATAGGTGGTATGAACAATTTTTCAGAGGTGGTATGTATATTTTTTTAACATACTCCTTTTTTATGTACGTATATAAAGGTATTTACAAAATACGCTAAAAACTATGGACTCCCTTGCAATTTTTTTATGTGGTTCACATTAGAATATCTTATAATTACTATACGAGTATACCTAAAGTGATAAAGAAGTATTTCAAATTTGTTTAGGTGGTATTTTAGAGGTGGGTGTAATTACACCTGGGAGTAAAAAGTATTTTTCATATATATATATATATATATATATATATATATATATATATATATATATATATATATTTGACGTCGTTGGGAACGAATGGTATCCATACCGACCTAATCTTGAATTTTAAAATAGCCAACAAAATCGGGAGTTGTACCCAGCATGAATCGGGCATATTAGAGAAATAGAACTTTTTTCGTCCACAACCCGTTAAAGAATGCACAGATCTGAATGCAATTGGATGGCAGGAAGAGTGGGAGTAATTACACCTGGGAGTAGTTAGTATTTTTCCTATATATATATATATATATATATATATATATATATATATATATATATATATATATATATATATATATATATATATATATATATATATATATATATATATATATATAAAGAGTGTTCATATCCATGTACTTATACATAAATAGATGACCAATATAAAATATATATATATATACCAATTGTAAATAATTCTCGTGACATCCTCTAACAAAACTTCTATCCGGGGTCAATTTACCGCCGGGTTAATTGTTGTCCCCAGCGCATTAATGCATGATCCACCAGCGTGGACTCTTCAGGCAGCAGGCCGTAGTGGGCGCACGACGTCGCACTTCGAAATTGAGCTAGCTGAGGAGAACGCCTTACGGAGCATGTACGGTAACATACGAAAGGACGCGACCATGTACCAGTGACTCAGTGGAATGCCATGGTCATTCTAAGATCATAAAATCAATTTGCAGTGTGTGCCGTACAAAAGTGAATAATCACCAATAAACTAAGAAATAATTGTTGGAGCTGCACAGCAACCATTTTGACTTTACTGGGAAAAATCGAACATGGGCATTACTGCTGTTTACTGTTCATGGTATATTTAGTCTTGCTCAGGGAAAACCCTCTCCAAGAAACTTACAAATCGTTTCGAATACAAATTCGGATCAACAGTCGATATTGAGAGGGGATCGAACTTGAGTGATTTGACGGCGTGCTCAGCTCTTTTGAACATATTGTACTCTTGCAGTATGTCTATGATACCAAGGTAAAGGACCACATCATACTCCTCAATGCTGTCCGTACTTTCTGGTTCCATGTTCGTGTTCTCACGCACTTTCCGAGCTCGAGCTGGCATATTCACCCCTAACTGCACACGGAACCTGAAAGTACATCACATATGAATCAGAAACATAATTAATCTTGGTTAAGGACAATGTAGAACTTACAACTTAGGTTTCAAGAAACGGAAAAGAATCAAGAATCATGTTGACAAAAACAAAAAATTGCTATTTTTCTGCACTTATGTGCACCTGCATCCATTCTGGTTTGGGCATTTGCACAGTTCAAAAAATTCTCAAAAACATCAAGAGGTAGAACATATACGCACATGTGCACCAGCGAAAATTTGTGCAAAAATATGATCATATGTGCGTTGTACAAAAAAGACAAGCAAGACAAACTTACATTGCAAAATGTATGTGCTGCTGTGCACTTACATTGCAAAATGTATGTGCTGTTGTGCACAAACTTGTGTTTTCTGTACCGTGCACATATGGTCATCTTTTTGCACAGTTTTTTTTTTTGCAAGTGCACATATTCTAACATGTTCTACATCTGTTAATGTCTTGAGAATTTTTTGAAATGTGGAAATGCAAGATAGAGCTAATCTTTGGTAATGCCAATAACTAAAGTATACTTCAATGGACAAATATCATACGAAAACTGGCCAAGTACAATGTGGGTGCTATATTGTGGAGTTATATAATGTCATTTAGCTCATAAGGCGGCGTTGCCTTGGTATATATTGGATAGAAAGGTTTTAGTGTTAAAGGATGTCTAAAAAAGTTTGAAAGATAAATAGTAGGCCAAGAAGACAAGAACATCCTAACTCAGCAAGTCAATGCACTTCAACACAGTGATCTTGCAGGTTTAGACGTGTTTCCTGAAGCAGTGTAAGAGCTCTACTAGATAGTATCTCACAATTTGGACTCCGAATTATAAGTTCCAGGACTGTGCGGCAACATATGTACCCAATGTCGAGTTGAACTGTGAAATGTTTTAGATGAAATCAAGCAAATCTAAATGTTTTAGACGAAGTCAAGCAAATCTACCTTCCGGTGCCTGGCAAAACAAGATCAACTTCTTCGTAACCACCTTCTGATGCTCTAACCATGCTTCCTCTAATGTGGGAACCACCTACTGTTGAACCTGGCTCGTGAGCAACTAGTAGAAATCCCTTTGAAGAAATTTTCTCCTCATATTGAAGAGGAACACTATCTGGTTAAGGCGAAAAAGACAAGCTGTAACTCTTAGGCAGCGGATGGAAGTCAAAAGCTGAAGGTAGGAAATCAGTGTCAATACAATGAAGCAAGAAACAAAGTGGAGGGTACAAGTGAGTGCAATCTGAGATTCTGAGGTATTTGTTCCAACTACCAATTTAAGAAAATGTCACAATTTTAGAAGAATGTAACATAAGGAGAACTCAGCTGTACTTGAGGTTGGGTACATACAATCCATTGCAACCGAAATTCCACTGCTTTCAAGGGTGTTCTGATATGATGCGGCAATCTTCAGGTGATGGGGAGCTCTGAAATGGATTCCCAATAGCATGCTATAGTCGATAATAGATTGGGATTCCAGGAACATACAATCAAGAGCTATCTGCCTGAAAATGGTCGGCAAAAGTAGTTAGCAGTCAGAACTTATCATTGAAATCATATATTTATTAACATTCAAGATTTCATCATCAATAATTACATGTATTCCTAAGTTCCCAACTGGTTCCAGAAAAAAATACCACAGCAGAAATGGTGCAGAATATGTCAAACTCAACTAGAGAGCTGGCATTCCATCATCTATATATGCACAAACACTGTTCTCATTTACTGCCCCTCTTTGATCTCTCTTTTCCAAAAAGAAAAAAAAAACTATTCAATGTCTGCATTCTTCACATCTCGAGAAAAATAAATCAAGCAATGAAATTCAAATAGTAGAAACAATTTCAATAGGCACCGTCTTGGGAATGAAGTAGCAATCTAGTACAAGTCTTTTACTTTCTTTCCTTTTGTATTTTCAACGAGGCAGTTCCCAGTGAAAATAATCTCTAGCGGTAACGTCATAAAAGATAAGGCCTAACACCGGTTTTTAAAACTATTACCACAGATAGAACCAGGAAAGAGACTATACTAAGATCTTCAGAAAAAGATATGGATCGAGAAAATAGCAGCTCACCTGAAAAGTGCCTCCCTCCATGGTTTATCCACATGAAAAACATATGATAGGTCAAGATCCTTTAGTGTCGTGTTCTCATTAATATTTTGCTTCTTTGTTGATCGACCTTGTGTAGAGCCCTTTAAGTCGTACTTACGATGGATTCGAAGCTCAGTGCAAAACATATTTCCCATCACAACAAAACGAACCTGCAATGGAACCATACATAGCATTAACTATGGCAAATGCATACGAGCTAAACAACAATAGTGCAACATGAATATGATCATGTACCTTTCTTCCAGCTTTTAGAGTAATCCTGTGCACGCCAAAAAACTTTGTGATAAGCGTATTATCATAAGCTTTGACATGGTTGTAATATTTTGGAAGCATCTTCAACAGTATCTGCAGGACATATTACATCAAACCAATCTGCAGTAGGCATATCTTATCACTCAACGAGGATATAAATCAGTTTTGTTTCCTGTAACACCACTTTTACTAAGTGCAAGAAAATTTTCCTGGTTGTAAATATAGTAATGGCTCGTCCACATAATACACAGGAAAACCGCATTTTCATAAACAACCTTGAGGGCCGTACCTTCAGCTCACTTTTTCTCAATGTTTTTATGACAAAGCGTTCATCCTGTGAAAGATAGAAAATACTGCCACTTTTCCCAGGTGAAGAAAGCTCCTTTAGACTATCACCCCCGCATATAGACATCATGTAATCTGCAGCATCAATACGAAACATTTCTCGAAGATTCCTGGCAAACATAGATTTGTTAGAATTATAAGAAATATATGGAGAAAAATCGAAGAATTAATCAGCATAATCTATCAAAGTTCCAAGTTGATGCAATTTTCTCTGCAGTCTGTAACTCTGTATCACCCTGCACTGTTTCCACAAACATTGTACCACTACAGTTTATATACTTAAAATAATTAAAAATGGTTTACTTATGAAACGTGTTACAAATAGACAAAATATTACTCTCCTTCAGTTTGAACTGCACTCTTATGCTATGACTGCTACTTGCCTACTCCAGAACAGCCACACTACTTCATAATTGTTTTGACCACAAGATTCTTGCTAGTTCTGGAACATTTAGCAACTGATTAACTTGAATCTTTTGTACTTAAAAACACAGGGTGTCTAACCATGAAATTCTGCTTCTTTTTTGTTGAAAAAATGAACAATATTTTAAAATCAACTTCTTGCCATTTTCTACAGTCAATTGGGGAGGGGTGAACCACAAAGGAGCTCACCCCCATATTCAATTAGGGATGGGTGAACCACAGTTCACAGTTGTGACAACCAATAAGATGAAATAATAGGAGAACAGTATGAAATGCTAAATTCTTGTATAATTAGTAAACTGGAAAGAGACATACCGGAAGACCATAGGACAATAATCCTTCCAAAAGAAATTGACAGAGCGGTGTGGAGGGGTATACTGGGAACCCTCACAAGGGAAATACATTCTTATCCGTGCTCTAGGTCCAAAATCATTTGAACGAACTTCACGCAAAGGTACAGGGGTGATTTTACCCACAGTATACCTGAACAGCAGTATTGTGTGGTCAAGTGATAGAAAGAACTGTTACTAGGAAAACACCACCAAATTACATGTACTAAGATAATCATGTTTGGAATAAAATACGACTAATGTACCCTCTAATAGCTAATATCACAAGGACAAACAACAAGGCAGTGAAATTAAAGAGATGATTGGATGGGTATAGACATATTTAATAGGGGCAGTGTTGGAAAATATATCAAGGAAATGTGACAGTGACAAGTATTTGTTAATGAATTTTTTTGCTAGAAGTGCCAAGTATACATGTATGGAGGGTTAGTATGTGGTATCCTATTGTAGTATGTGTTATGGCCCAGAGTGGAACGGCGAAGGAAGTACAAGTGGATCACCGGAGGACGAGCCCTGACTGGCCGGCGTTTGGGAGGCGCCAGCCAACAGGTAGAGTTTGTGCACTGGTGCGCACAGAGCACACACGCAGAGGGGGTGTTAAGAAGAGGTAAGGAAATACTTCTTTCTTGTTTTCTTGCAAACAGTGCGGCCAGCCCATATATTGGTCAGCCCCTAACAAAATCCTTCTAAATTGAATCCAAACTCTATCTCTAAATACCATATCTAATACTAGGGAAGTAATATTACTATTAGGAAACTCTTAGCTTAATCTCCTTCCGAATCTGCACCGGCCTGTGCCCCATCTTGCACGGATTGTGCCCCGTCCGGCACATTTGGCTTTGCCGCTTGCTCCGCTGCTGGTTGTGCCTTTCGCCCCTGGTTGCTCTGCTGATGCGCGCCACGGCGGACGTAATAGCGTCCGAACATGACATCTCTCTCGTCCTCCGGAAATAGCTCGTCCTCGAGCTGAAAGTCGGGATAACACTGCTGAAAGTCCATCACATCCTCCCAAGTAGCATCTGTAGGCGAAGCACCTTGCCACTCAATCAAGACCTACCACTTGCCCCGCGCCAGACATCCACGGACTGCCTTGATTGGCATAGGCAAAACCTGGCCATGGACCATGGGCTGTAAGAGTGGTAGTGTAGTTGGTGGGGTGCCGAATTTTTTTTTAAGAACGCCGACATGAAAGACATCATGTATATGAGTGCCGGCGGGAAGGCAAAGATGATATGCGACGAAGCCAATGCGTTCAACAATCTGATATGGCCCATAATAACGCGAACACAACTTGCTGGAAGAAGACGCCGGTAGGGAGGCAACCGGCCAATGCAAGAGGCGCGCGCAGCCATACCCAATTGTCGACGGCATACTCCACCTCCCAATGCAATTTGTCGTAATTTTGCTTGACTGTTTGTTGTGCTTGAAGAAGGCAATCACGAACCTCAGCCAGAAAGCTATCTCGATCCAGCATAATATAGTCAACGGCCGGGACACGAGAATTTTTTTCTCGAAAACGCAGGAGAGCTGCATTTCATTGAAATAAGAAGAAAACGGGCTAGAATCCCAGATACAACAGACACAAACCCAACACCAACAACAACCAGCAACACAGACCCAAGAACACTGGGCCAAAGACCAAACAAACAACCACAAGAACTAGGCGCTTAGGTTCAAAACTGCAGTCAAGAGAGAGATCCCCTTAGCTCCAGCTAACGCCCACAGGCGGCGCTCTTCCCCCGCTAAGATCAACAATTGGGTCATATTCGGGGAAGCCTTATCGAACACACATCGATTTCTGTGCTTCCAAATGAGCCAAGCTCCTAGGATGATGAGAGAATTGAGGCCCCGCTGAACTAGACCGGACGTTGCTGCGCTGACTCTCTCCCACCAAGCCACAAAGGGTCGGTCATCAGGTTGAGGAGCAAGAGAGTGGAGTCCAACTTGTCGCAAGAAGAGGAACCAGAACTGTCTTGCGAAAACACAAGATGTGAGGAGGTGATTGATATCCTCGTCCTCCTGATCACAAAGCGGACATTGCTCAGGCTTAGGCAGCCCTCGCTTCGCCAGGCGGTCTGCTGTCCAACAGCGGTTATGAGCAACCAACCACATAAAGAAATGACACTTAGCCGGCGCCCAAGTCTTCCAAATGATCTCTACTGGTCCAAAGGTTTGAGCACCCAAAAAGAGACTCTCATATGCTGATTTGGCCGAGTACATTCCGTTGGATGAGAATCTCCACACATGCTTATCCTCGGCAGCAGGTTGCAAGGAAAATTCCGACAGAACATCCCAAAGCTGCAGAAACTCAACCAGAGCTACCACCTTTCTCATATGAACGCAAACATGGAGGGTCACATTGACCCTATCTATGTTTCTACGATGGCCCAAGAACACACTCATTCTTCAGCCGTAGAGAGACTTTTGAATTGTGAGGTACCATTACGAGCTCAATATATACAAGTGTGTCCGTAGACCACTCGAAAAGGTGTTGTCCAGAGGGCGGAGTAGTATGACGTATTATAACGATACTCCGCCACGGTAGCCACCTCAACCATTGTTTAGGGCATCTCCTGTGAAGCAATGGAGGTACATAGCAATCACCTTGTTGGCGGCCTCCGACTGACCATCCGATTACGGATGATATGCTAAGCTCATATGTAACCGTACGTCCACCAAACGAAAAAGCTCTTTTGCCAAAATAGACCGGTGAAGACAGCATCCCAATCATTGACGATAGACTCTAGAATGCCATGCAGCCTGACAATCTCCTCAAGAAATGCCCGGCTTACAGAAACCGCTGTATATGGATGAGCTTATGGAATGAAATAAGAAAATTTAGAGAAGCGATTGACGACTGTCAGGATGACTGTTTTACCACCTGCTTTAGGAAGACCCTCAATGAAATCCATAGCGATATCAGACCAAACTTGGGATGGCACCTGTAAGGGCTGAAGAAGGGCAACTAGATGAAGATGATCGGTCTTATTACGCTGACAAGTCGTGCATTCTTTGATGAATTCCTAAACGAGCTGTCAAGCACGCGGGATGTGAAAGTCAGCACGAAGTCATTGCAAGGTCTTTTGTATGCCTTCGTGTCTTGTGGAATGCGCGGCTGCCAGGATAGATGTAAGTAACGGTGAGGAACAGGGCACATATATCCTGCCATGCATCTGCACCAGCCCATCCCACACATCCCATGGTGCTCCACAACTGCCAGAAACAATCTCTGTTACTCGCTGGAGTCTTGCTGTTGGTGATAGCAAGATCCCTACTCTCATCGAGAGGATGACACTTGGGGATGGGCAATTTTCTCTTGTTTATTTCTCACACAATGCCATACCAACCTGAGGGGTTGGAGATACATATTTATAGGCTGCTAGTCAGCCAAGCATATGCCAAGATGCTATCCTAGACTAGTCCAAGATGCTGTCCTAAAGCTAGTCTAAGATGCTAAAGTAAAAAGCTGCTAAAGCAAAAAGCAAGTCCTAGATGCTAAAGCAAAAGAAACAAAAACACCATGTACACCATGTGCAGACAACACAAAGACTTATCTATCATTCTCCCCCTAAGTCTTGTGCGTCGTCTTGTGGGAGAGTTGAACCATCCTGATCTTGGAGCAGAGCTCAAGGAACTTGATCCTTCCAAGAGGCTTGGTGAGCAGATCCACAAGCTGATCCGTGGTGTTGATGTAGCTTGCCTTGATGCTTCCTTCATCCAAGCAGCCTCGGATGAAATGGTACTTCACCCGGATGTGCTTGCTCCGTTCATGGAAAACGGGGTTCTTTGCCAGGGCTAGAGCGGACTTGCTGTCCACCCTGAGCTCCACTGCTTCAGTGTCCCTGCCGAGGAGATCACCAAGCAGTCGAGCGAGCCAGAGTGCCTGAGTCGAAGCGGTGGAAGCCGCTATGTACTCGGCCTCACAGCTGGACAGGGCCACCACCTGCTGCTTGACTGACTGCCAGTGAACGAGGCACTTGCCGAGGAAGAAGAGAATCCCGCTTGTGCTCTTGCTGGTGTCAATGTCGCCCGCGTGGTCACTGTCGCTGTACCCGACGAAGTGTGCCGCGCCAGGACACCTCGGGTAATGGAGACCGTGGTCAAGGGTCCCCGCAACGTAGCGGATGATCCTCTTCACAGCCTGCTGATGCTCCGTCGTCGGTCGTTGCATGAACCGACTAACGTAGCCGACGGAGAATGCCAAGTCCGGTCGTGTGTGGGCGAGGTAGCGAAGGCTCCCCACAAGACGCCGGTATTGCGTAGCGTCCACCTCCTCCGTCGTGCTGTCGCGGCTCAGCTTCAGCCTCTCCTCCATCGGAGTGAGAGCTGGGTTGCAGTCGGTGAGCCCAGCTAGCTCAACAACGCGCTTGGCGTAGGCGGCCTGTCGAAGCGTGATCCCGGAATCATCCTGGTGCACCTCGATCCCTAAGTAGAATGAGAGGGGCCCCAGGTCACTCATCTAGAAGGTGGCCTTCATCTCTTCCTTGAATGCCGCCACCTCCGCATCCTTGGTGCCGGTGATCACCAAGTCGTCGACGTAGACACCCACCAGCAGGGCATTTTCTCCACTGCCCCGCCGGTAGATGGCCGCCTCGTGCGGACTTTGCTCGAAGCCCATCCCTTTCAGCGTGGAGTCCAACTTGGCGTTCCATGCCCTCGGTGCCTGTCGCAAGCCATAGAGAGCCTTGCGCAGGTGGAGCTCCTTGCCCTCCTTGCCGGGGATCGCAAATCCCGGCGGCTGATGCACGTAGACCTCCTCCTTCAAGTCGCCGTTAAGAAATGCCGACTTGACATCCATGTGATGAACACGCCAGCCTTCCTGGGCAGCTAGCGCAAGGAGGAGTCGCACGGACTCCATCCGTGCGACGGGTGCGAAGGCGTCATCGAAGTCGACCCCCTCCTGCTGCACGAAGCCTCGTGCCACCAAGCGAGCTTTGTGCTTGACGATGGCGCCGGCTTCATCTCGCTTCAGCTTGAACACCCACTTAAGGGTGATCGCGCGGTGACCGGCAGGAAGATCCGCCAGCTCCCACGTCCGGTTCCGCTCGACGGCGTCCATCTCCTGCTTCATCACGACACGCCACGCCGCGTCTCCCTCCGCCTCAGCGAAGGAGCGGGGCTCGCCGTCGTCGCATGCCAAGTGCAGCTCCGCCTCGCAGTCGCGCTGCGCCAGTCCAGGGACGGGCAGCTCGC
This sequence comes from Dendrocalamus latiflorus, assembly GCA_017311315.1. NCBI lineage: Eukaryota > Viridiplantae > Streptophyta > Magnoliopsida > Poales > Poaceae > Dendrocalamus > Dendrocalamus latiflorus. Next base: position 7,660,893 of record CM029631.1, read on the forward strand.
CGAGGATATTGTCCATGGTACGATAGCGCAGAGGCTCGTCGTCGTGGTAGGCGTCGACGCGGTCCTCGTCGTGGGACAGTGGAGTAGCGAACTCCACCATGCGCTGCTCGTCGTGGACCGAAACTGTTGGGGCCGATCCCGGTGGTGTGGCCGCTGGTGCAGGAGAGTGGTGAGCCGGTGGTGAAGAGTGGGGCGTAGCCGGTGCCGAAGGTGGTGGAGCACTCGCCGGAGCTGGTGGCGAGCAAGGTGTCGAGGTGGACGAGCTCGGTGAAGACGAGCTGCTAGCTCCCCCGGCTCTCTCGAAGTGGACGTAGTCGACAACAAAGTCCCTGAGAGTTGAAGTCGAACCGTCGTCCACCGCCTTGCCCCACGTCCAGCCTCGCCCTTCGTCGAACACAGCGTCACGCGAGATGCGGACGCGCTGTGTGACAGGGTCGAGGATGCGGTAGGCCTTCGAGCCCTCCGCGTAGCCGATGAACACTCCCGGAGTGCTCCTGTCGTCGAGCTTGCCGATGTGGCCAAGCTCCTTGGCGAACGCGAGGGAGCCGAAGACCCGCAAGTGGGAGACCGCCGGCTTGCGCCCATGCCAAGCCTTGTACGGCGTCCTGCCGTCGAGCGCCTTGGTAGGCGAGCGGTTGAGGATGTAAACGGCCGTCACCACCGCCTCTCCCCAGAAAACAGCCGGCATCCCCCTCTGCTTGAGGAGGGCCCGAGGCATCCCCACAACCGTCTGATTGCGCCGCTCGACGACGCCGTTCTGCTGCGGGCTGTACGGCGCGGAGTAGTGGCGCTGAATGCCCTCATCAGCGCAGTACGACGCGAATTCAGCCGCCGTGAATGTGCGCAGCACGCGCAGCTTGCGGCCACACTCCGCCTCCGCAGCAGCCTGCGTGCGCCTGATGGCGTCCGCAGCCTCTCCCTTGCTGCCGAGGACCATGACCCACATGTAGCGGGAGAGGTCGTCAACGAGCAGCAGGAAGTAGCGTTGTCCTCCCGGTGTGGCCGGTGTCACCGGGCCACACAAGTCCCCGTGCACGAGCTCGCGCCTCTCCTTGGCTCGGAAACTCGCCTGCTGGGGAAAGGGGAGTCGCCTCTGCTTCGTCATCACGCAGACGTCGCAGAACTGCTCCACATGGTCAAGGCACGGCAGGCCTCGAAGTGAAGGTGCCCAAAGCGCTCGTGCCACTGCCACGCCTCGTCGTCCCGACGAGCAACGAGACAGAGGGGTTGTGCCACCTGCATGTGAAGAATGTAGAGTCGATTTGCGCATCTGGTTACCTTGGCAAGAAGGCGACGGCGAAGATCCCAAATCCGCAGCACCCCGTGCTCGATCTCGACACGCGAGCCGTTCTCATCCAGCTGTCCCAAGCTGATGATGGAGTTCCGCAGATCGGGGATGTAGTAGACGTCGGTGAGCAGCCTGTGCTCACCAGACACGGTCGTGAAGATGACGGAGCCGACGCCCTTGATTTCCACGCCGGAGGCGTCCCCAAACTTGACGAAGCCTCGGACGCTAGAGTCAAACTCGGCGAAGAACTCCCGTCGACCGGTCATGTGATGGGTGGCGCCGGTGTCGAGGCACCACCCGTCAGTCTTGTCGTTGCCGGAGCCGTAGCCGAGGAGGGCGTGTGCTTTTGGCTCGTCAAGGTGGAGGAGAGCCACTGCGGCCGGTGCCGCTGGAGGTGCCGCTGGAGGTAGTTCGATGCTCGCATGAGCAATGAACAGAGTCGGCTGCTCCTCCTCCTCTGCCTGCGCGACGTGGGCCTGACCGCGTCGTGGCTGTCGACAATCCCTGGCCCAATGACCAAGCTTGCCGCAGTTGTGGCAAGAGTCGTCTCGTGCCGGCTTTTGCTTGCCAGCAGCGCCGCCCTGGGCGCCTCCACGGTCATCACCCTCGGCACGTCCTCGCGCCCCTGCCTGGGCGTCTTTGCGCGGCTTGCCGCGCTTGCCACGCTTGTGGCCGCCTGTCGTGGAAGAAGGCTCCCTCTTCTTCCTGTCACCTTGGCCGGCAGCCCACTGCTCCCGAGTGAGGAGGAGCTTCCCGCCAATGGTGACGGGTCCCGAGAGGCGCTGTGGCTCATCGCTGTCAACGACCTTGAGGCGACCCGACGCCTCCTCGATCGTCATCGTGGAGAGGTCCAACAGAGACTCGATCGAGCGAGCCATCTGCTTGTACTTCTCGGGGACGCAGCGGAAGAGCTTCTCCACAGCTCTCTCTTCGTCGTAGGTGTCGTCACCGAACTGCACCAACTTCTGCAACAGTGTTGAGACGGAGAGCAAAGTCATCAACGTCCTCACCTGGCTTGAAGGCCAGGTTCTCCCACTCCGTGCGTAGTGCCTGCAGTGTAGACTTGCGGGCGCGGTCGCTGCCGATGCGTGCTGCAGCGATGGCGTCCCAAGCCTCTTTGGCAGTCTGCTTGTTGGTAAGCGAGAACTGCATCTCGGGCGGGACTGCAGCGATGAGAGCATCCAGCGCCCGTCGATCCTGGTCGTAGTCGACGTCGCCGTACCGGACTGCATCCCACATATGCCGCACCTGGAGCTTTACCCTCATCACCGCAGCCCACTCGACGTAGTTGGTCTTGGTGAGGGTAGGCCACCCGCCGCCAGGGCCGACGTCCCTGACGACAGTCGGGTACTCGTGGTGACCACGGTACCGAACCGGGGAGAGAGAGCCGCGTCGCCTGTGAAAGCCGCGCTCTCCGTCGACCCGTACGCCGCCGCCGTGCGCGCCTCCTCCAGGAGCGTCACCGGCGCGTCCGCGCCTGTCTGGGCTGCCGCCGCGCTCGTGGGCGTGCGCGGCTGCCCACTGCGCCGCTCGCCCTCGCGCTGCTTCCCTCTCCAGCGGCTCAAGATCCGCGTCGGCGCTGTCATCAGCAGAGATGGAGCTGCTGTTGCTACCGCGCAGAACCTTGACCTCCGCTGCTGCCGCACGCGCTGCATCTGCCGCCGCCGCCGCTTCCACCTCCGCTCTGGCTGCTGCCAGCTCCGCCGCTGCCAGCCTTGACGCCCTTTCTGCCGCCGCAGCGGTCTCCGCCGCCGCTCGCTCGCGCTGCTCTGCCGCGGCGAGCTCGGCAGTCTGCTGACGCCGCGTGCTCGAGGCGACCGAGCGCTGAGACTGCCCTGCGGACATGGCGCGCTACTGGGGGGTGTTGCGTGGAGAGAGGGCTGCTTCTGACGAGCTGCTGCCCGTCTCCGGAGAGGAGTGAGCGGGGACAGCCGGAGCTGCTGTTGCTACCGGCTGGGGCTGCTGCGAGGCCGGAGAAGGAGATGAGCAGGAGATGCTCAGGCTACAGGATAGTATGGCTCTGATACCACTTGTTACTCGCTGGAGTCTTGCTGTTGGTGATAGCAAGATCCCTACTCTCATCGAGAGGATGACACTTGGGGATGAGACAATTTTCTCTTGTTTATTTCTCACACAATGCCATACCAACCTGAGGAGTTGGAGATACATATTTATAGGCTGCTAGTCAGCCAAGCATATGCCAAGATGCTATCCTAGACTAGTCCAAGATGCTGTCCTAAAGCTAGTCTAAGATGCTAAAGCAAAAGGTTGCTAAAGCAAAAGCAAGTCCTAGATGCTAAAGCAAAAGCAAGTCCTAGATGCTAAAGTAAAAGAAACAAAAGCACCATGTACACCATGTGCAGACAACACAAAGACAACACAAAGACTTATCTATCAATCTCCATCTGCATAGCCACCAAGTCCGAATCTGATGTGTGCGCCTGCCGCAGTTCCTCAAAGAGGCTCAAAGTTGGGCCAGAAAGGGCATGAAGACCGGCGGAAGTAGGAGGCGAGACCGACTCCCCGATGCTGCGAGACAGGGCATTGACCACCGTATTGAGACGTCTTGGCCGGTACTCCACCGAAAAATTGTAACCGACCAATTTGCTTGCCTACTAATTCTGCGGAATGGTGGACAAACGCTGATCCAGGAGGAACTTCAAGCTGTAGTGATCTGTGCGAGTGAGGAACAAAAGTCCCCACATATATGGACGCTAATGACGAACGGCTTGCACCAGGCCAATCAACTCCCGTTCATACGCTGCTAACTTGGTGTGACGAGCGGCGATGGGTCAGCTGAAGAAGGCAATAGGGGCGTTGCCTTGGTGGAGCATGCGCCAACTCCGGACCTCGACGCATCGCACTCCACGATGAACAAGCGACTGAAATCAGGCAGCTGCAAGACAGGAGCGAAGGATAATGCCCGTTTCAGTGCTTCCAATGCCATCGTCACCTCGTCCGACCAGCTGAATGCTTCCTTGCGGAAGAGGCGTGTGAGGGGTGCAGCGATGGAGCCGTAATTCTTGATAAAACGGCGATAATAGCCCGCTAACCCCAAGAAGGCGCGGACTACATGCACCGACATGGGCATTGTCCACGCCTCGACATCCTCCACCTTCTGACGATCCATTGTGACACCGGCCTCCGTGATGACGTGCCCCAAGTAGGCCACCGACGTGGTGCCGAACAAACATTTGGATTGCTTTAACACGAAGAGATGACGGCGTAGCTCCTGAAACACCATGCATATATGACAAAGATGTTCGGACCACAACAGGCTGTAAATCAAAATATCATCAAAGAAAACAAGAACGAAGCGACGCAGAAACCGGCCGATGATGTCGTTCATAAGTGTTTGAAAAGTAGTTGGTGCATTCGTCAACCCAAATGGCATGAAGAGGAATGCATAATGGCCATGGTAGGTGCGGAAAGTCGTCTTCATCACGTCGTCAAGGTGCATACAAACTTGGTGATACCCAGACCAGAGATCAAGCTTGGTGAAGAATTGGGCGCCGTGTAGTTCGTCGAGGAGTTCCTCCACCACGGGAGTGGGAACTTATCCTTGATGGTCTTGTCATTAAGGGCACGGTAGTCGATGCAGAATTGCCATGAGTCATCCTTTTTGTGCACCAACAAGACTGGTGATGAGAACGCCAATGTGCTGACTCGAATGATGCCTTGCTGAAGCATGTTCTGGCACTGGCATTCCAGCTCATCCTTCTGCAACTGAGAGTAGCGATACGGCTGTACCGTCATGGCTTCTGTCCCTGCCATGAGGTGAATGCAATGATCATACGCCGCTCCGAGGGTAGGCCACTTGGCAAGGCGAAAAGGTCCGCGAACTTGGCGAGAAGAGCGTCCAAGAGTGTCTCGTTATTGCTCGTGAGGCGGTGGACAGCAGGACCGCCACCCCTGGTCCCATGAAGAAGCACCTAGTGGTCGCCGTACCAAAACGTCATGGTGAGGAGGCTGAAATCCCAAGTGATTGGGCCAAGAGTCGCGAGCCATTGAACCCCTAAGACAAGGTCGACGCCTGCTAAGGGAATTGTGTAGCAGTCCTCCTTGGGGACGTTGAGCATGTCAGCAGCAAAGTCCTCCTTGGGGACGTTGAGCAAGTCGTTGATGTGGTGGAAGAGGTCGCCGCACGTCGCCTCCAAGAGGCTCTGGTACCTCATCTTTTTCTTTGCCATAAGTTCTTCCTTGATCTCCATCGCGAGCCTCATGCAATCTTGGATTCTGGAGTGTATCTCAGCGTAGAGGCCCCTCATAGCCTTGATTTCTTCTGCATCGGAAGCCATGGTGAGTGGCTCTGATACCAAGTTGTTATGGGCTAGCACCAGGCTGCCACATGCTATTGGAAATAAGAAAAGAATCATTTACCCTTTTTTTCCTCCTCTGCCCATCCCCTGGGCGCACGGGCGCACCGCCAATGGTGCTAGCCCATAACAGTATGTTATTTTCCTCCTCAAAATCTTTTTACCCAGTTGTATACAACATGGACCACATTAATTACCTGGTGCTGATATGACCTCTTTTCTTCAAAAGAGATATTACTTTTGTTGTCGCTCAAATAACAAAAATACTCTTAACTAATTTTTAACTCACCACTGCACTGACTACTGATCCTTCAGGTTGTAATGCTGTGCTTGAATTATTAAAATAAGTGTTTTGTGTCTGAAAGCTACAACTACAAGAAATCAATCCTACTTGCATAGCTTGCTTCATTCAGATGTAGTAAGTAGTAACAACACATCACAATGGAAGGTGCACCAATGCTAAACAGATATACGCAGAATAAACCAGAAAAATGCAACAACCACAAAAGGTAAATGTCCGCAGCTAAAATCATATAACACAAAAAATTGCAGTGATGCATTCGTTCTGTTAAGCGCTTACCTGATGCCAAGTTGCAAATTAAGCATTAGGTAATAGTTCCTGTGGCCCTTGTAAATAGTCTCCATCGGCCCTCTAGCTTGTTTTTGCCAGGTATTTTCCTGTGTTTCCCCGCTGTCCAGCATTCCTGAATCTTGGCCTTTTGGCTGTTCCAAGATAAGCACTCCTTGTACATATTCCCGTTCGTAGACCAAATCTTCATTGACTTCACTGTCTTGTAGACACTTGTCAGTTGACAAGGAGTTATTCGATAAATGTTGTGATAAATGGTTTCCAGAATTATCATCAAAAATTGGTGTGGTGCCATTTGAAATGCGCCTGGGCCGATGAAAAAACCTATGTAATCTCCATTTGTTGCACAGTTTTTGCAATAGAAATAATAGTCCAATACTGATCTTTTCATTACTAGAACTTGAAGCACTAGTACCATCATGATTTGTTACACACTCAGAAACCTCAAGGTTACAAGGCATTTTACTTCCTGGTTGATAAAATATACCATGACCATCCTTGAGTCCCCTATCCCATGTACCAATGTAACATGCTCCTGATGCATATTTGCAATAACCTTTCCCATGAGCCAGCCCATTGAGCCAATTACAGTCAAGAGTATCACCATTTATCCATTGCATTACTCCTCTGCCATTCATTTTACCTGATTTCCAGCTTCCAATGTAGATGTTGCCATCAGCCCATGTATATTTACCAAATCCATCTGGTAAACCCTCATTCCAGAAACCTTCATAAATGTCAGAGTTTGAGTAAACCATTGTCCCCATTCCATGCTTTTTGTTCAGCCTCCAAGAACCTTTATAAACCGAGCCATCAACTCCCTTAAAAGTGCCTGTTCCGTCGATGAAATCTCCACAGAAGTCACCTTCATAGGATGCACCTGAAGGCCACTGAATTATTCCTCTGCCAGTCATTTTGCTCTTATCCCACTCACCATCATAAAGGGCTCCATCTGTCCACATATACTTTCCCAATCCATGAGGAACTAACCCATCAAAGTTGCCCACGTAGATGTCTCCATTTGGAAGGGTATTCCCCCTAATCAGAAAGAAAAGTTTAAGGCTACCAGCACTCGTTACTAGTATTCAAATTTCTATGGAGTAGTGCTTCCATCTTTCTGAAAACTAAATTGCACAAATCTTAAAGCAACACAGTTAGTAGAGTAGTGGGTGGTTGCAAATCTGGGCCCCATTTTAATGTGCTGTTCGATATGCAGGGAAAACATTGAAGCACTTCCTGTTTTGACCAAAATAAGGTATAGCAAATATAGAAATGGGAATTAGCACACCTCTGGATGTTCCCCTTGCTTGTGTCTGCGCTGGCCATGTCAAGGTTTACTAGAATAGCTCAAAAAGCCACAAAATGCATTCTAGAAGATCTGCAACAAGGTGGATAAAGCTGTCATACAGTACACAAGTATAATGACATCAGTGCAAAGGAAAAACAGACTTAATCCCAGCAAGATCCAATCATCATTCTAGCCCAAGTCTCCATTTTTGCTCCATCAGCAGGACTTATCTAGCTGTTTTTTAATCGTGAAAAAAGAAGTCCTAATAGAACTATGGTTAACATAAATCTTAGAAATATTCTAATGTGAGCAAAACATTGGACCCATTTGGAATGCAGAAAATTTTCCCAAATCTTATGGGAATTGAATTGTTTCCTGTAAATCTCCTGCAAAATTTATGTGAAATTACTGCATTCCAAACAGGCCCTTAGCATGCAGGCAGAGTGCAGCCTTAGCATGCAGGCAGAGTGCAGAGTGCCTCTTCATGGAGGCTTTATCGTGCAACTGAATCAGCATTTCTACCCTCACATGAAGGTTACTTTGGAACACCCCTTTTTCGTCACATTACTTGGTTTTTTTTGTTGGTCTAAGTAGCATATTTCTCACACAGTTACCTATGAAAAGTTCACTCCCAATAGGGGCGGACCTACAGTGATTCAAGGGTATTCAGCTGAATACCTAATTTTTTTTGACAAAAGAACTAGTATATACAAGGTATAATGCATATATATAAACTTAGTTGGACCGAATTCATTATTTTCAGACCAATTAGCCCAAATAGCCCATCCCCGCATCCCCCCTCCCCCCGCACGCAAATGGGCTGGCCGCCTGGCCCATTCCCCCCGCTAGCCTGCTCTCTCCACTCAGCCTCAGCCTCCCCGGCTAAGGGCAGACCGGCAGAGGGCTCTCTGCCTCTCTAGTCTCCCCTTGTGAAACCCTAGCGTCTAGCCCTAGCAGAGATTGAAACGGTGTCGCTGGCCCAAGACGCGGGACGAGCTCGTCGAGGTGGAGCCACAGAGGTCGCCGACCTCCTCCGCGAGGCCGCGATGCACCTACGGCGTGCAGGACCTACTGCGCGCCGGTGCCGTGAGCATCGCCAGCGTGGGGCTAAAGCCGGAGATTGAGGCGGCATGGCCAGCCCAAGACACGGGACGAGCTCGTCGAGGCGGAGCCACGGAGGTCGCCTCTTTGAGACCGCGACGCCCCCACGGCAACCGAGGCCGCCAGCGTTGGTTTGCAGGTAGTCACTACTCACTAGTCAGTCAGTCAATTAGAAAAAGGGGTGTTTTGGAGGAAGAGTGAGGGGAAATTAAAGGGGAGTTTGTTGGCTTGCTAATTAGAACTTTTTGTCTCAAGTAGCTATCAGGAGGTGAAGGAGGGGGCATCCATATTCCATCAAATAGTTTATATTGGAGCTTGGTGTACTGAAATCTGAAAATTCTTTTTGCGGTTCATCTATGTTTAGAGATTGATAAGTGTTATGTTGTTTCTACACTAGTATTACCTTTAGCCATTAATTTTAGGGCTGATTGTCCTGCCTTGTTTCCTGTCTCTATACAAGTTGTGATCATCCAATTTGAGAAAGGAATTATAATCCAGGCTATGACATATGCTTAGTAATCCATCCATTCATGATTCTATTACCAAAACAAAGCCAGTGTGTTTCAGGATTTGTTTACATTCAGATTTCTATATTCAATTGCTATCTTTCTGATAATGCTAACACCTGGGTTCATGCCATGCTATATCTAATGAATCTGTTGTGCTTAATTTGCTTATCTGGTGGTCTTATTTGTAAAATTATCCTTCATTTGCCTGATTGCCTCTGTAAAAAGGCATAGCTCCAGTTGTCATTTATATTTCAATTTTGTTGTACTTGCTAAAGGTCAGCTAAGGGATTCTCATTTTATTTCTCATTTATATTTCATATGTTTGATTTTGTAGATCTTTGAGCTGTAAAAAATGAAGAAGTCTGCAAATTTGAAATCTTTATGGGAGAGCTGGAAAGACGCAGAAGGTAGCTTCCACCTCGATGCCAAAACCAATTTCTAATGAAAGCCAAGTTGGGATTGGGGATTAGACCAATGACGCTAAGCTGCAGCTAGTAGTGCACACACTTGAGATGGACTCCCCATTGTCCCCAAGCACAGAAGATGATGGATTAGAATCATCAGATGATGAGGGCCATGAGGCTATATATGATGTTGATTTGCTATCACATAATCCTAAAAAGAGAATTCCTATCGCAGACTATAATGTCAACGAACAAGATATAGTGATAAAGGGATACATTGCATTAAGACCATGTCAACCACGGACACATGATTTTCCAAAGAAACTAATTATAGATGAGTCTCCTGCATATTATGCTTATTGCTTTACCCATCAACTTCAATTAACTCTTGTTACTGTTGCAAAGGAGAATGGTGATTGTGTTTGGTTCTTTCAGCAACTTGCTTATTTGTTGAATGTTCTTGGTATGTCTTGTAAAAAGATACAAATACTTCGAGTAGCACAAGCTCAACAAATTGTGGAAGCATTAGAATTGGGTGACATTAAAACCGGCCGAGGTTTGAATCAAGAGATGGGTTTGGGTAGGCCGGGTGATACTCGTTTTGGATCTCACTATAAACCTGTTATACATGCTCAAACTATGTTGACATCACTTGAGTCATTTGAGTTTGTTTTCATGGCACACTTGTTGCTAACCATATTTGGGTACACAGATGACTTAAGCAATACTTTGCAAAAGAGAGCTTAAGCCATTGTTAATGATATTGATCTTATTTATTTGACAAAAAGTCAATTAAAGCTATTGCGGGAAGATGATGGGTGTGATTCTTTTCTTAAAAATGTCACTTCCTTTTGTATGAGGCATGGCATTAAAGTTTCTCAAATGGATGGTTTCTATAAGCCAACTGCAAGATCCAAAAGGTTCTTCAAGAAATCAAGAATCTTCATCGCTTCTATGTCAAAATATTCTTAAGTGTTATTGACATGCAGCTTCAAGAGCTTAATGACAGGTTTGATGAGGTAAACACAGATTTGTTTCTTTGCATGGCGTCATTTAATCTTACTAATTCATTCTCTACTTATCATAAGGACAACTTAGTTAAGCTTGCTCAGTTTTATTCTAAAGATTTCTTAAGCACAGAATTGATGCATCTTCCATTTCAAATTGCACACTTCATTGCTGATATGCGTAGAGATGGAAGATTTGGAAAAGTGAACAATCTTTCTGAGCTTTCCATTATGCTTGTTGAAACAAAGAAGAATATTAATTACACAATTGTTTACAAACTTCTCAAACTGGTGTTAATTCTTCCCGTAGCAACTGCTAGTGTTAAGAGAGTGTTTTCTTCAATGAATTACGTGAAGAATAAACTAAAAAAATAGAATGGAGGAGTAGTACTTGAATGATTGCTTAGTTACATTTATTGAGCGATAATTTTTCTACAAGTTAAAGATGATGATATTTTTTTCGCTTCCAAGGCATTAAGCATCGTTGATATTTAGTTCTTAATCATTTTGTAATTTCTTTATATTATTTCAGTTGCTGTCTGTAGTACGAACAATTATACTATAATTTTTCCTACTGTGGACCTTTATATTTTCTATTGAACAATATTTTTGTAACTTTGAATACCTACCCTGAAATTCTTGGGTCCACCAGCTCCCAAAAACAGTTAGCTACTTAGCTATGAATCAAAAGGAGCCCCGATCACAACCCAACTCAAAGCACGAAAAGGTCAACATTCCCCTAAACCAACCATTTCCTTTCCAGCAAACCGGAGGAACGCTATCTGCCCCAAAAACAGTATCATCCTCGCACTTACACCCCAAAAAATTCTACTCTACTTGGGATCACCACCCAATCAATCTAAAGACGGATCAAAGCCAAAGCACCGAACCAGCTGAGTTCTAGCTCAATTGGCCTCGCCAGATCGGCACGCCCTCACAGCATCTCCCCCCGCCAACCCAAAGCTCTCCAAAGCAAACCAAACCAAGCAAGCACGAAGCCGTACCTCACGAGCAGCTGAAGCTGATCGCGCGCCACCGACCCCGCCCGTACCGCAGCCCATCCGATCCGCCTCCGCGAAAACGTGGTGAAGCAAATGAAATCACGATTCCAGAGAGAGGGGGGGAAAGGGGGAGGAGCCGAGGGAGGGGAAGGGGACAGGGAGAAGGCGACTGGGGCCGGGTGGGGGAGAGTGGTGGGATGGGAATGGGACGGGATCACGACGTTGCGGGTGCGCGGGCGAGCTGGCGCCGACCAATCCCAGCCCGCCCACTTCGCCCCAGATATTTTTTTCCCCAACCCCTTTACCAACCCTCCCTCCCTCCCCGCGATAGTTGCTCCAAACAGTTTAAAGTTGTGGTTTTTTGTTATTTAATATGTATTTTAACTGTAAATGTATTTTAGCGAATGTTAATTTTTTTCTAAGTAATAATAATAATGAAAGATAAGAAAAATTAAAAAATATTATTATATCTTTTTAGATAATAAAAAATAAAAAACCAAATTCAGAAATTCAAAAGGTAAAATTTTTAGACCGGGACCTAAACCTGCCAGGTGAGCCGTCGGCGAGCCCACGCGGACGGGGAGTGGCGGCGTCCGTTTCGTTATGTCACCGTAAGCTCGCGCTGTCGCGCATGCAGGCGGGCAGGTGCGTCTGTTTCGGCGCGCTGTCGTGTGATCGTGTTCGCGTCGGATGCCGCCGGATGGGCTTGTTTTTGTTTTCCCGTTTATCTTGTCGATGGCGTGGGCGTGCGAGTTTGCCGCCGCCGGCTGTGTGGCGGATGGCGACGGGGAATCTAATCTCGCCGTGATCTTGGACCGATGGGACGCTTCCAAGCTCGGACCTCGGCTCGGAGTATAATTTAGGGCCTGTTTGGAACAGAGGAATTTTACAGGAATTTTGCAGAAAACAGTTCAATTCCCGCAGGAATCGAGAAAAATTCCCGCATTCCAAACAGGGCCTTACTGGTTGGCCGCTTGGGCCATAGGCTATGCTGCGAGAGAGCGTTCGTTGGAGATCTTTTTAGAGCACAGTGCAGCAGGGGTTCCTTGCACATTCCAGCTTTATCCCGGCGCGCTGGGAAAGTTGGAAGCTTTACCGTCTGCCGTTCCCGTTATAACTGCACAACGTGCCTTTATCTTTATCTGGCCATTGTTTTGGAATGCAGCGACAGGATTTTGCTGGCCCACCGTCACTACCGTAACTACTCCCTCTCCCTGAGCTGCTGCTACTCTGTAAGGGGAGGAAAAAAATGGCGCTCTCTTATCTTGTATGTTCTCAATTGCTTCCTTCCCAACAAAATATCTGAGATGATCTTGCCCCAAGTACCGTCCGAGTGAGTAAGTATTTCTTCAAATCTATGCAGAACTCCGAATAAAGAAACTACTGTACTTTGACTTGGCAAACGAGAACTTCAACTATACTTTCATGGTGGACGGTGCTTCAGTTCCGCCTGCCCGGTTGGTCCACTCGATCATCCCATCATAACCGACGCACAGCGCAAAAGAAAGGACAGACGGCGGCGGTAGCGTTTGATTGGCACGTGCAGTGACGGATCTAATATTTCGCCACATCACATAATGAATTCTAACAGGTTAATATTTCAGAACTGCATATTATACACTAGTATTTTGGGCTGAACCAAGACTATCTAGACTATACACTACTAATATTCGTGCATGTAACACTGAAGCCCACTCTGTTAGGGCCTGCACGTGAGATTCATATCTTGCTAGCAAAGATCTAATCGGGACTCGCAGAGAATGAGCTTGTTTTATTTCATCGAGGTTTCAGAGCGACTACGATGTATTTCGGAGGGGAGAGAAATGACTTTGTTAGGAACATGTAATCTTCTTCGTTAATTCGTAATGCACGGCTGGATGAAAGTAGGAGGTGTCGTTAGAACAGCAACGACAGAGGATCCGCGGCCGTGCGCTGGGGCCCATTTTTAGTTTACTGCGGCGTAGGAGCTGGCTGAAAGAGATAGGACTAGTATGCCCATTTTTAGTTTACTGCGGCGTAGGAGCTGGCTGAGAGAGAAAGTGAAGGTTTGGATTTTGGTTGTGGGTAGTATGCCCCGTGGTCGCATACTCGCATCCAAGTTAGCCAAGTATTTCTAAAACTGGAAGTTAGCATGTTAGTCATATTTTGACTGAGATCTAACTTTAGTTTTTCGGCTCTAAAGCCTAATTTTGAAAGAAGCTGGCTCTAAAAAAAGTAGAAGACAAAAAACTTAAGGTGTTTGGTTCAATTAGGAGCTCCAGCACCAATATTTGGCCCAAAGACAATTCTACCCTTATCCTTATCTATTTCCAATGGCAAATACATGTAAATACATTTAAACCACATCCCCACATTAAAGAACATCCATAGGAGCCATTGAAGTCACTTTTCCTTACTTCTCTTGGCTAGTTCATTTTGGGCTTCTAGCTCCTGTGGCTTCTCCAGAAGCTGGCTTCAAAGCCTAAATGATTGGCCAAAAAGCTCCGACTCTAGCTTAGAAGCCAAGCTCTAGAGCTAGGTCGAACGACACCTTAGTTTTCATTTGCCATTTAACAAAACAAATGGGCATGTGATCCTAAGAGTATATTTGTGTTTCCCATTTTAGTTAGTGGGTCACACTGTACTAGTGTTTTAGCCCACCTGTTGTCAAAATCTTCTTTTTACAAATTTTCAATAAACTCGGACCAATGATTTATTCAAAGCACAACAACAAATCAAACAACACTTCGGACTATTATGCAAGTAGCTAGAGAATAAGTATAAATCAATAAAGACGCATAGTTACAACTCTACATTTTCAAAAATACTACTACTCCCTCAATTTGCAAAATTGTAAGCCATTGCTTAATGGGATTATTGATGATTCGTCACTTGGCGTATCAGTGCATGTGGTCCTATGATCTACATGTTAGTGAGATATTGAGTGATAAATACTTAAGTGAGGATCTTTGTGGTGGTAAATCCTCAAATTTCCCTTGCTTAATTTCACAAAGAATTAAGATACAGTGGAATCAAGTAAAGAGGAGACAGACACTTCTATTACCATTTACTTACAACTAACAACTTCATGTTATCTTATATCCACACGGTAATTTTGTAGGGTACAAGTAAAAACGATAATTCATGTGAGTGGTAAGGCATCCCTAATGTATTATTTCTAAGATGGTCTCTATCGAAGGAACGAGTCCGCATCATCTTCACAGACTCGCTAGAGCCACCCTATTGCCTTTTACTTGGACGTACAGACTTTTTTTGCATTCCAAATATGTTTTTTTTAGGTTATAGTCCTGACCAAACACTTGCATTATAAACTCTAAACATAAAATTAATTACTCCCACATCGTCACAACCATCTCCAGTGACGCCCCAGGGCAGCTTGCCCTCTATTGCCGTGTCATTTGGGGCCGTCACCTCTGTTGCTTCGTCCACGCGGTTGCTTTTACATGCAACTTCTCTTCCTTCCATGTTGGCTAGGCGTTGACAAAGTGTACTTCAGTATGAAGTGTTGGAGATTCTCTCTGTGTTTTTAAACGGAGGAAATACTAGGATTACCGTGGGGAAAGAAAAAGGAAAGCAGTTGTAGTTGTACTGTTGTACATGTGTTTTCCCTAGTGACCTCTAGCGACTAGAGACGGCTAAATGGGCCATATGTGAATTTGTGCTTTTCTAGTAAAATAAATAAATTAGAATGATTTAGTGTGATTATATAAAAATAAAATATTATTAATATCTTTATATTATATAAGTTACGAGAATATCTAATCTGATCAAATTAAGCAAATATTTGATTTGAATTTGTTACAATATTTGATTCATGTTCAAAAATATTTAAATTCATATTTATATTTATTTATAAAATATGAATATAAGTGTGATAAAGACACAATTTGTATTAAATTGGTTTCCACCCCTACGCGTACATATCGTTGAAAATCCTAATTACCGGCCCAGAAGGCAAAAAAGCCCCTGTTCCGAACTTCTGCCGCATCGCAAACGAGTTTTTTGCTATTATGGTACCCTCTAAGTTGGGCTTCGCTGAAACGGTACTTATACCGTGGGCTTCTCCCAAATAATACCCTTGTTGTTAACACCTCTCCAAAATAGTATTCTCAGGGATTTGAACTAATTTTCATTTGATTTTTGAATTTTAACTCCTTCATATGACACCTGCCGCGTACGTGGTCCGATCACACCTGCCGCGTACGTGGTCCGGTTGCCCCTGCCGACATGCGACTGTCCCTGGCTGGCGTGCGATCGTCCGTGGCCTAGGGTGCGCACACTCCCGTGCGATCCTTGCCGCGCTCTCGCCTGGCGTTGACGGCGCCACGCCGAGTATTCCGATCGGCCAGTCGGCGTGCCGCCGTCGCCAATGAAACCCAAACGATGTGAAAAGAAGAAAATAAAAGTGATTAGGGTTAAACAAAATGAGCAGGAGCAGTTCAGTTCAGTCAATTGGGGGAGTACAAATTCGAAAATCAAATTATTTGAGTTAAAATCCCTGAGAATACTATTTGAGAGAAGTCTTAAGTACAAGAGTACTATTTTAGAGAAGCCCACGACGTAGATACCGTTTCGTCGAAGCCCAACTTAGAGGGTACCATAATAGCAAAAAACTCATCGCAAACACCTCCCCCCCGTGACCAAAAAAAAATCCCCTTCCCAAGCAATGCATACATGCTCCAATCCGGCCAATCCCCTTGCCGCCGGCGACGGCGACCGTGCCCCTACCAGGATACCTCACCCTTCCCCCGCCCCGCACAATAGCCTCAACACCACCTTCTCCCCACCCTGTCGCTGCCATCCCGCGTGAACACACCGCGCGCCACACTACAGCTAGCCGCCGCAGTCCCGCGCTGGCCGTCGTCCGGTCCGTAGCCGTAGCCGCGGATGTTCGGCGCCGGAGGCAGGCAGATTAACGTTAGCGTGGAGACAAAAGCGAGGGGAAAAAGAAAGACCAGCAAGGGTGCGTGCGAGGCTAGTTAGCACCAGCCGCGGTCGGACGTTTTTGCCCGGGTGGTGGTCGTGGACTTGACGACTCCACCGGCTTGGCTGGCTGCCTGTCTGCGCATCTGGCTCCCCTTCCCTTTTCAGCGCCGCTTCCTCCTCGCCTCTCCTTTCCCCAACCTTTCGGCAGCCGTCCTCTCACCCCATTGATGCCGCCGCCGCCGCCGCTCGAGGTACCACTACTGCTCGTGCTCTCTTCTTGGCGTGTCCTGCTGCCCTGTTCAGATCTGGGTTTTCTTTTCCTTTCTTGGTTTGATCGGGAGGCAGGAGCAGTGGGGACTGGTGGAGTGGTGGTCAAGGGGAGAGGGATGTTTAGCGTAGGCCCCGGGAGGCATCGGAGGTGCGGCAGCCTGCTGCTGCGTTTCTGAGCTCTCTTGGAGTCTTGGTTCTGATTGGTGGTATCTGCGCCCGCAGCCTTGGCTGGTCGTGCTGTGCTGCTGGAATGGGGAAAGGGGAAGTTATTTGAGATAGCATGCTATGCTAACATGGGGGGTGGGAGCACTGAATCTTGCTTTGGATGATGATACTGTGTTTGATTCGCTTGTGGGATTTGCATGCTCTGTAATTATCTTCGGTGTGTTCATGGCCAGCTTGCTGCCACAATTTCTTAATTGTTATGTGTTTCCTGTTCTTTTAAAACGCGAAACGATATGAACTCTTCAAGGGCTAGGTATGGTTGGGTTGGACGGAAACTCAAATGTATGTTTGTTATTCTGTAGGGAATGTTGTGAGAACTGATGCAATACTAAAGCTTTGGGGATGGAGGGATGTGACTGCATCGAGCCACTATGGCCGACTGATGAGCTCCTCATCAGGTATCAGTACATCTCGGACTTCTTCATAGCCCTCGCGTATTTCTCAATCCCGTTGGAGCTGATTTATTTCGTGAAGAAGTCGTCCTTCTTCCCATACAGATGGGTTTTGATCCAGTTTGGTGCGTTTATAGTCCTCTGTGGAGCAACGCATCTCATAAACCTGTGGACTTTCACCACGCACACGAAAACTGTTGCTATAGTCATGACAGTAGCAAAGGTTTCGACGGCTGTTGTGTCATGCGCAACAGCTTTGATGCTTGTTCATATTATCCCTGACCTGCTGAGTGTGAAAACAAGGGAGCTGTTTCTGAAGAATAAAGCTGAAGAGCTTGATAGGGAAATGGGCTTGATAAGGACACAGGAGGAGACCGGGAGACATGTTAGGATGCTCACTCATGAAATTAGAAGCACACTTGATAGACATACAATTTTGAAAACCACTCTTGTTGAGCTAGGAAGGACCTTGGGTCTGGAAGAATGTGCACTGTGGATGCCATCACGAAATGGTTTGAGTCTTCAGCTTTCTCATACTCTGCGCCACCAGATTACTGTTGGGTCATCTATATCAATTAATCTTCCTGTTGTCAATCAAGTGTTCAGTAGCAATCGAGCAATTATAATCCCCCACACATCTCCTTTGGCACGTATTCGACCACTTACAGGACGCTATGTTCCACCAGAAGTGGCTGCAGTGCGAGTACCTCTTCTACATCTTTCAAACTTCCAAATAAATGATTGGCCAGAGCTTTCAGCAAAAAGCTATGCAATTATGATTCTGATGCTTCCACCTGATAGTGCAAGGAATTGGCATGTGCATGAGTTGGAGCTTGTTGAGGTTGTTGCCGATCAGGTAAATGCTCTTTCTTTTTGCTATGGTTATTTATAACATATATATTCACCGGAGTGAAAAAAATGATGTTTAATATCTTTTCAAAGTCATATATTCATGATTTTTTAATTAATAAACAACCTTCAATTGTAAAGCGAAATGTATTCACAAGTACGATGTACCGATGAATAGTTCAGGGACTTCTGCAAATATCACCAGACCATTCTAAGAATTTTGTCTCTGTGAAAGAAAAGGCTACTGAAACCAACTTGCTAGCTAAAAGTGATTCCCCTATTGGTTTATCAATTTCAGCACCTTCTTTTTTTTTAAAAAAAAATGATACTAAGACAAATACATGTTCATCTAACATAAATACAGTATGAAATGATAATGTAATATTGTAAGCAGATCTTTTATTTGTTTTCATTTTTTCTTTAGGTAGCAGTTGCACTCTCCCATGCAGCTATTCTTGAAGAGTCCATGCGTGCACGTGATTTACTAATGGAGCAAAATGTTGCCCTGGATTTAGCTCGACGAGAAGCTGAAATGGCCATCTGTGCTCGCAATGATTTCCTTGCTGTTATGAATCATGAAATGCGAACACCGATGAGTGCAATAATAGCTCTTTCCTCCTTAATTTTGGAAACTGAACTCACTCCTGAGCAGCGTCTAATGGTGGAAATGGTATTGAAAAGCAGCAATCTTTTAGCAACACTCATCAATGATGTGTTAGATCTTTCCAAACTTGAGGATGGTAGCCTTGAATTGGAGATTAAAGCATTCAATCTTCATGCTGTCTTCAAAGAGGTCTGCAACATTATCCTTTCTGGTTGTCTAATGTCTATATGCATAATGCGCTTGCCTGAATTTTTTTTCTTTGGTCTCACAGGTGATGAGTTTCATCAAACCAATTGCAGCTATCAAGCGGCTGTCTGTGTCGGTTATGTTGGCACCAGATTTGCCATTATGTGCCATTGGTGACGAAAAGAGGCTAATGCAAACTATTCTGAATATCTCCGGCAATGCTGTTAAGTTTACCAAGGAGGGCCACATCACACTTTTAGCTTCCGTTGTGAAGCCTGATTCTTTAAGAGAGTTCAGAACCCCAGATTTTCATCCAGCTGCAAGTGATGACCATTTCTATTTGAAAGTTCAGGTAACGATTCTAGAGACTTGTGTGAATGATTTGCCTTGTATGAGCTCATGTTCTCACCATAGGATCCAGAAATGAAGAAGATTTAAATATAAAACACTTCAATGCATCATGCATCTTCACAATCATGGGTGGGTTCTTTTAGGCTGCGCTTATGGTTTTTGAATTCTGGCTGTTCGCGAGAGACACTACGCAGAGTAAAATAGTCGCATGCGATTTTGGCCGATATAGTTAAACTCAGTACAGTGTCTACCAAGATTGTCACAGCGCTTCGGTGAGTCACGGTGAGACCGGGCGCCTGGTTGCCTAGTCAACTAGGTGCCCACCATGGCGACAGACAATAGTAATAAATACAAGTAATAACTTATATGTCCAAAATGTCAATCACAATTCACAATAGTCAATGTTTATGGTTCCAGTAACTTGTAATATACTTTCTTCTCAACCTCTCCATGGAAAAATCGAGCACAATAGCTGCGACTGGTAACTTGCTGAGGAGCAAACCCTCCTAGTTTGTCAGCTAACTGAAAGCATCAGCAGTGCAAGGCAGAGAGCACGCAACAACACAAGGGAGAGAGCACGCAACAGCACAAGGAAGAAGAAAAATGGGCAATTCATTTGCCCATCCTCCACAGTCTAGCACCTACAAAGCACGTCTCCCACAATCTCGCACACATAAAGTGCGAGACGATCCAACACAATGATTCCACTCCCTCTCGTCTACCTCCCTCTCTGCACCTCTCCCTCTCATCATGACTAGAGGAGGGGAAGCCGACCGGCAAGGAGCATACGATGGCGCACAAGGCAGAGAAGAAGCCGGCTTGCGAGGAGAAGGCCAACAAGCCAGAGAAGGCGTCGGCGGTGGCTGAATCCGGGCGGCGTAGGCCAGATCCAGTGGTGGCAAGGCTCGAGGACGGCGGATCCAGTGGTGAAGAGGCCAACGACGGAGAGGGCCGACGCGGAGATGGAGTCCAGCATGGGGGCCGGCGCGGTGTGGCTCGGGAAGAGCGCCGGATGAGGCAATGGCAGCGCGGGAAGAGGCGGTCGGCTCCAAATCGCAGCCGACGGGATCCGATGGCCTGGCGGCTGCCATATCCGTGCAGGGAGAGCCAAAGGCTGTCGGATCCAGCTTGGAGGTGGCCAGATCTGGGCAGCGGTCGTGAGATCGGTGACAAAGAGGTGAAGAGACTGGTTGGGAGGAAACCAGATCCAGCACGTAGCAGCACGCAACAGTGAGCTTGGGTTGAAACCTGCGACGCCCTTTCAAGACCCCACCCCCTAGGCGGCCGCCAGAAACAGCTAGACGACGCCTAGGCGACCATGGCGTCGCCCAGCAATCTCAGGTGCCCACCTTAACTCTTCAACCCTGGGCGACGAGCCTTGATGTCCCCATCCAGCCGCCAGGACGACTTAGTGTCGCCTAGGCGACGCCGTGGCAACCTTGGTGTCTACTACAATCTACCTGTAGATCTCATCTTGAAAAACGCACCATTTAAAAGCTTGTTACGGTAGCAACGAAAGCTAAAGCCAAGGCTTAAGTGCTATCGAACCCACCCCACGTGGGAAAACTTGCTCAACAGGTACTGCATGTATGAAATTACCCACTTCTGGCCATTACAGTTCACTATTGGCATGCTCTGCATCATAAAGCTTGGCTGGATTGTTCCATCATATCATCCTCTAGCTGTCCATATGACTTGCTGCATCACTTCTGTCTAGGTCCAACGCATCTTGCTTGAGTTTGCCTAAGTGGAACTACGCCAAAGGGACCTAAATTGCGTTAGCAAAAAATCAGACAGCATTAAACAGACACATAAAGTACATGTGATAATGGATATCACAACATGTACTCAAACCATTTCATCACAAAAGCACCCATACTTGCAATACTAAAAACTCTGGTTTAGCTGATAACGGTGTTCTGGAGAATAAAAGGGGAAAAAGGTTTTATGCTTACAGATTGTAAACATGTCATAGACGCATGACAGAGAGCCTGTTCATATTGGCTTTGGCTTCTGGCTCTTACTTCCAGAAACCAAAGCTAGTATGAACGTCCCAACTTCTATAAACCATTTCTATCAGTCAGTACTATTCATCAGCTACCGCTTTGCGTTTTCACATGTTGTATGCACTTTGTATTTTGTTATGTCACAATTCTGTAAGTAATATGGTGATCCGAATGTTGTAATGTCTTTCGTTGAATCGTCTTTCTTACATAATACACTACTATTCATCAGCCGTTTGTATCAACCACTACTATTCATCAGGCACAACCAAAAGCCATCAACAAAAGCTAATATGAACAGGCCAAGTTTTCTAGAACATTGGTTGATAACAAAATCTAACTACAAATTTGTGTATAATCAGGTAATTATCTACCAATTTTGTTGATTGTTTTACAGCATCTGTTACTTTTCTTTTGCAGATAAAAGATACAGGGTGTGGCATTAGCCCTCAGGATCTACCCCATGTATTTACAAAATTTGCTCATACTCAGCCTGGAGTAAACCGAGGATACAGTGGCAGTGGTCTTGGCCTTGCCATTTGTAAGAGGTACACCTCCATCTCCTTACTAGTTTTCACTTATATGTGGTCTTGTGTTTGGTAACTCAGCTTCTCTTGAAGCAGCACCCAAAGATTTTTACTTTGTTGTGTAGGGGTTTATAGGAACCTAGTGATTCACCCATTCTAAAACTTGGCAACTTTTCCGAAAAATCCTATGCAGGTTTGTTAGTCTGATGGGCGGGCACATCTGGCTGGATAGTGAAGGAGCAGGAAGAGGCTGCGCAGCTACGTTTGTCATCAAGCTTGGCATATGCGACAATACAAACACATATCAGCAGCTGATGCCTCCAGTCTGGCCAAGCAGTGGAGATGCTGCTTCTGCTGCTCCGAATCCGAAGGCTCTTATCGAAGAGAAAGGGTTGCCTTCTCTGAAATCTCGTTACCAGAGAAGTGTATGAGGCTATGAGCTACTGTAAATGATCGACAGCATAGTATCAATTAGGGACACTCGTTAGTTCTCTCTAATTTTGCGATTATTCTTGTGGTAGCTGGCATACATTGTACAAATAATGTATAGCAAATGGGACTGCAGACTGCTGTGGGTACAACACTAACTTGCTGCATTTGTGTAGCATCCTACCAGCGAATTGCGTATTCTGGGGGGTGTGTGACCCTAATAGACCAGCTTGTTCTATTATAATCTCACACTATTTAGGGAAGCCTTTCCATGGCCTGCACATCGTCTTCAACCGGCGGTGGTAACTTGGTGGCGTTTTCATTCTACTAGTATTGCATTCTTTCTGAAGTGCACAGGGTTCGTCTCCAAAAAATTAGGTGCACAGGGTTCTCTGCTAGTATTATTTCTCACTCGTTTATTCTAGAGTCTTTTCGGGGGTCTCCCTTGCCCGGAGGTTATTTCCGCAGGTTAAATCAGCGTGTTTTGCAATGCTCGATGAATTCGATGGCCACTGTGCTTAGATTTGTGCTCAATGGAACGAAATTTTGGTTCTTTGCTATTGATATATGCTCCTGGATCAGAAGTGATATGGTCATCTGATCTTTTTGACGTAAACTTGAGATACTCACATGCTTTCTTTTAAATTGTAGTGATCCTCTTTTAAATTGTAGTGATCCTCTATTGTTAATACAAGAACGAGCATTTTTTAATTCGCGAGATCACACTCCATGCAGATTCGGATGAGTTGGCCACATGGGAAGTTTTAGAACGATATCTTCTCTTCTATTGTTTCCTTGCACAACATGTATTCCCTCTGTAATGCAGTATTATTTCTTTCCTTTCTTCGTTTGGTGCCTTCCAAATCATGTGCGTTCCTTTTAATTCACTCGGCCAGCATAGCACGATGCATATTTCCTTTATACGTTTTAGTGCATACAACCACGCATATATCCCTTTCTTCTTTTTTTGCTCAAAACATTTTTTAAAATTCAGCTGACCTTTCTCTCTCTCTTTTTTTGTTTTTTTTACTCAAAGGCCGAATAGGTTTAAGTTCTCCCTTGATTTGCAAAAGTCATAAATATTCAGCAAGGTATAAAATATCTAAGAGCAACCCTGAATGTAATATTCAACAACTAATCTCAAGATGAAAGAAATATATAGGTGAAGCTCAACTTGTATTGTGTTCGTTTTTTTAGTGACTCAGACGTGCTGAAAATTCAACCAGAAAACGAAGGATACTTGGTTCGGAATTAGTTGATGGAACCGAACACAGACTCCCAATGTGGTTTCGGAGGGCATGAGATAACCAGCCTTCGGATTGGAGTTCAACAAAACACAGCCAAGACTAAGGCACCTAATCACGTGATGACTCCAAACTTGTTCGGCCAGACTTCAGCTAGGCAAGATGGCGCAACAACCAAAGGTGCTGCCAGGATTCAAGGAAGTCTGAACACCCTCAACATGACCCAAAGGAGATTTCTAGTCTCTATTTCTAGAAGTCGGTGTAAGAACTTGATCCCGAACAGCCAAAAAAAAGCCGCAAGAACTTGATTCCGAACAACAAGAATTGAAGGTTACTTTTTTTTTTGTTGCTAATCGAGGGGATTCAACTAGCAAAATTTTCTAGGGTTTATGGACACAACGATTAAACCACACGAAAAAACACAACAATCAGCACCTAAACAAAAATTCTAATGAATCAAAATTTAACA
This sequence comes from Dendrocalamus latiflorus, assembly GCA_017311315.1. Lineage (NCBI taxonomy): Eukaryota > Viridiplantae > Streptophyta > Magnoliopsida > Poales > Poaceae > Dendrocalamus > Dendrocalamus latiflorus. The sequence continues at coordinate 7,684,871 of CM029631.1, forward strand.
AAACTCACAAAATTAACAGATGCATAAACTAGGGTTTGATTTTTTTTGCAATTTTCAGTTAATAGACTATAGGACAGAAATAAATCAATCTAAAAACAAGGTAAATAATTCTACCGAGTAAATCACGCTCTGCTACCAAGATGATACGGGGTAGTCCAATCTTCTGGACGTATGATCAAAATACTCACGTGCCCTCTCTTGAATCATAGCGATCCTCCGTTGCCAATGCAAAAATGAATGCTCTTTAATTCGTAAGATCACACGCGCCAGACTTCACGACCACCAAGCGAAAGCCCTATCGCACTCCCAATTTCCAGCAAAAAGGTTGAACGATCTTAATTTACAAAAACTCTCAAATTTTCTATTGAATTTGATTGGCTAACCAAAAGAGCAAAAAGAAAAAACCATGCAGAATTGTGTTCATCCATTATCTAGTCGTCTCCATCTAATCTCCTGTCAATCCCGTTCTGTGACGGCGGCATGTATATTTATACGGCTCCATACTCAATACAACCACGTGCATAACTATTGGGCCTTGGGCCGGCTGATAGATCAGTTCAAGTCTTTAATCAACTTAGTGATTAATCCATAAATTATATGATTTGAGACTACGTGGCTTTGAACATGGGCGTGGACTGTTGCATGCATGCAACCTGTGTGTTAATTCGCGTTCCGTTTTTGGCAGCCCCACATGCAGTCTTTTTTGGTGCCCTTCCAATGCCTTGGGTCCGGCCCTCATTCTTCACACCTAAGAGCAACTCCAGCAGTAGCCCTCAAAACAGGGCCTCTACTTTTTATTTGAGGGCTCTCCCTACTTTTGAGGGCTCTGTTTTTTGGGCTACACTCCAGCAGGAGCCCTCAAAACAGGACTCTCAAATTCATTCTTAGAGGGGATGACTCATCCTCATCCTACTTTTGAGAGCCGAGGGACAAAAAACTCACTCCAGCAGGGCCCTTACTTGAGCCCTCAAAAGTAGGGGCTCCCTCCAGACCCCCAGGAATGAGGGCTCGAGGGGGAGATTTGAGGGCCCCCTACTTTTGAGGGCTCAAGTAGGGCCCTGCTGGAGTGAGTTTTTTGCCCCTCGGCCCTCAAAAGTAGGATGAGGGCTCAAGTAGGGGCCCTACTGGAGTTGCTCTAAGAATGCATGAAGTATTCGTATAAGGTAGTATATTATTCTTATTATAGAAAGTAATGTATAAAGAAACAAATTCACCTGATAGTATTTAATGTGGCTCAATAATTCTTTTCAGTTAAACAATATATTTACATGAAAAGTGATAAGCATGTATGTACCCGTATCAAGAAGGCTGTGTATGGCTCCATTCATGATGCTGCATTGATTTGAAATTATTCTGAAATTAAAAGCAACTTCTTACTGGCTGGGACATAAAGAATTTGCTTGAAAGTTAGGTTCGGCTGATCAAATTCTTATTTGCGTATTTAGCCTTAAGTAAATTTGTAATGTTCTAGCCTATCAAAATTACGCTAACAAGAATGTGACATAGCCATATGATAGTTGAACTGATTGAAACGGGAATGCAAAAATATCTTGAGCCATGTTCCACAGACATGTTTTATGAAATACCCAAGTCTTTGCTCCGGAGAACCAAACGGGGTTATTTTCTATATTACCTGAAGAACTTTTTTGTCACTGAAGTGCGAATCATGTGCCCCGACTACAAAAGATATTTTGCCTTGCTACTTGAAAGAGATGAGTAGGGGGTTTGTTCTTTTGGACTATACCTTTTGGCTGAAAATTTTGAATTCTGATTGTTTGTGAGAAAGTGCATACAGAGAGATACTTTCATACGATTTTGCCTGATATAGCTAAAGTCAGTATAGTTTCTAGTACAATTTACTTGTTCACCACATCTTAAAAAAAACTTCATTTGAAAATTAGTTACCCTAGATAAACCAAAAAACTAAAAGAACGACCCTAGACCTTTAGTGTTGATAACCTGAGTGATGAATGATTATTTGCGATGTAATTTTGGTATAGTTCAAGCTAATCATTTGCATTCCCTCCTGTTTCTCGCTCTGTTCCTGTTAATTGTGTAGATATCCTTTCATGCCGATGTTTCTCGAATGCTTTTAGATTGAGGGGCGTATCTTTAGCTCAAGCTAAAACAAATTTTATCTTTCATCATTTTCTTGTGCTGTAAAGTTTTAGATTTGGCAGAACAATGTCTTGCAAGTATCAACATGCTTGACGTAGCTGGGATTGAAGCATTAGTGGCGCATGGAAATTCGCTTGTAGCTATTAATTAGAGTCAGTATTTAGAACCATCCTGTATCTTTGTGCAGGGAAAGGAATTTTGGTCAGTGGACATCAGCTTACAACCATCAGGATTTACAATTCCAGAGGGTGCTACAATAACACCCTGAAGCGAGGGTGATCATGTACCCTTTTGAAGGGAATGTTAAATGAACACAAGAACTTCAGAGAACACATTCTGAAAAGAAAACAGATCGAAAAAGAAACCCGGCCTTTGGGCTTGGATTCGTGAAAGGAAATCAGGCTAAAAAGGTGTGTGAGAGCACTGAACGTCCCCACGGCAAGTGAATGTCGATGGGAAAAATTGAATATATAGGACAAGTTGAGAGTGCTTTGTTAAAATAGGACTAAGTTATTTACGCTTGTAAATATAGGACCGAGGTGAGCAACTTCTTGAAAATATGGTATTTTTCCAATTTTATTTTCATTTTCATTTTCCAGCCCCTTTTCTTTACGCGAAATGACACTTTTGCCCCTCCTCCCTCCCCTGCCCGCTGCAGCCGCTCCCTCGCCGCGCCGCCGCTCCCCCGCCCCGCCCCGCGCCGCTCACAGCTCCAGGCGAGGGATAAGCAATTGCTAGATGTATCTGGCGAAAAACATTGCTTTGAAAAAACTAAAACCATGTTGTAAAATGGCGTCTATTTTAAAGCATAGCGGATGCAGTAACAATTTTTTTACAACTTAATCACAAAATTTATAACTCGTGACCTTTTTTAAGGAAAAAGAATTTTTTTTGCAAGCAACACCGTTCACCTTTTTCCCAGGGACTAGAAGTATTCATCCTTAGACTGCTCTATGTACGATCTACTAGGGAAACCACAGGAAGCGCTTCACAAATTCTCAAAAAAGGACACCCCGCAAGCTTACAGCACGCACCACGACTCTACTTGGAACCAGTATCGAACCATAGAAGAAACTCCCAAGTAAATTCACATAATTTGCACCTAGGGCTCATAGATTTTCTTTCACGAAGTTTACATAATTTGCACCTTGGACTCATAACTTTCCCTTCTTAAACCTTAACCAAAAACCGAGACGATCGGTTCTTTCAAAGATGAAGCGCTGTACAACTTCACAGATCCTTCAAGAACCGAAGGAAAATCAAAGAAAAGAAAAGATCGGCACCTCCTACTTAGCTAGAAGCTACTGGGCGCTCGCCCGGAGAAGGACATGGCGAAGAGGAGGATGACGAGGTAGAAGAGGATGACGACGAGCTTCATCTGGAACATGGCGAAGAAGAGCTTCACCATGAACACCAGCAGCAGCGCGTCGAAGATGATCGTTATGGCCATCTCCAAGGGCTCCATCGCCGTCGCCGGCCTCCGTCCTCGCTCCTCGACGCTGCACCGGTGAGACCAGACCAGCCCAAGCCCAAGCCCGGTTAGAAACGATAGATCAAGCACGACGCAGCGGAAAGGAAGGAACTCGGATCGATTGCAGCCGAAACCAGAAGAGATTGGTAAAGGTGAATTGGTGCGCTACAAGTGTCGTACGATGAGTGGAGGGGGAAAGCGAGGGAAGGAGCTAGGAGACGCACCTGACGCGCTTTGGTCGATTTCGACTGCGCGTGGGTGGGGAAGGGCCAAGGGGTGGACGGGCGAGGTTAGGAAGAAATAAAGCCGATGTGAACCGCCGAGCTGCCGAGGCCTCCCTTTCGGTGAGCTGGGCCGACAGTTTGAGAGTGAAGTCGTGCCTACACGAGGGCAGATCCGAGCCATTAGTTGATCGGTTGTCAGTTTTCACCGACCGACTTATGGTTCAATTCAGTCAGTTAGGGCGTGAGACAGCGCTTCAAGCCCAGATTGTAGTACAAAGAGCTTGGCATGAAATCCTTTTAACAATGACTATTCAACTGTTCTGCTAGTATGCAAGCTTAAATGTTGGTACTCTCTCAGGGAGCACGACACACCGAGCAACCTGACTGCTCCTAAAGCATTTACTGAGAACCAGTGCTTGGTTTGGCTCCTAACAGCCAGTTTTTCATCGTTGCACTGCACGTAGTTTACACGTATGCATCTTTTTTTTTCAACTTATACCTTATAACTTTTCTTAAACAAACAAACGAGACAACTTTTCCGCCGTTGTGAGGACCCAAAATTTCTAATTCATATTAAATGACGGATTATAATTGCACGTAATCAATTAAACATTTAACTAAATCAATTATAAGGGAGTCATTTCCTTTAATTATATAGCAGATTGAACTAATATAATTGGTTAATAAATACAAGTCACCTCACAAATTACAAATATAGATACAAATACATCTCAACACAATTACAAGTAGCGCATGTCAAATTGAAACTTTACAGTCCATTTTACAACAAATATTCACATCATTCAAGTGATAACTAAAAATATTCTTTTTTTAGGAAAAAATGTTCTTCAAATCAAATAAAAATATAACAGCCCATATGACATCATTTGCAGTTCAATTACGTCAATTTGCAAGTCTTGATCTCAATCAAGACAATTGTCTCTAGAATATAAATAATTACATCATAAGTAAAATACATCAATATTTTCTAAACTGGAGTAACCGTCATTTAATAATTGTGAGAAGAACCAATAGCGAGACATTGAAAAAGATAGAACAAAACAATTAATCAAAATTCAAATTGCCATCAAAACCCTCGTTAGGATATAAAAATGGGTGTCTCACTTATTGAGATACCAGACCGTCTAGGGCCAGTCAGCATCTCTCGCAATCGTAGGATTTCATCATTCAGCGTTAGTAACAAACATGGATCCATTCCAAATCCCCTGTTCACTGCAAGCCAACCCAGTAAAAACAGAATTTACCGAATTACCAGAGCCCATCCCCCTATGCAGTAAAGATCTCCCCACCCACAGCTCAACACTCGACATAGGGAGGAAGGAGATAAGACTGAGGGAGACCACACAGGGGAGGAGAGAGGGAGAGGGAGGGGGGAGAGAGAGCACATTTCCAGTCACATCCCTCTCCAGCTCAATTCCCATCCGCATCCCCATCCTCACCTCACTGCCCCCAACAATCCAACCCATAGAAGCTACAGGCCGAGAGAAGGAGAGAGAGGCCGGTGCTCCACTGCTCCCCACACCACCACAGCCACAGTCAAGCCAGAGCAAGAAACATCACCACCAACCATTTCCAAGGAGAGCATGGAGTGAAGCTCAGCGACTGGACCAGAGGAGGACGACAACCCCAAAAGGAGAAGAAGCCAATGGAGAAGAAGAGCGGTGCTAGGAGGAGGAGAGCAACCAAACCAAGCACCAGCCAACCGGAGGGCACCGAGAAGGCAGCAAGACAGACAAGGGCATGAAAATATATTGCAGCAAGAGAATGAGAAAGAAAAAGGAAAGAAGAAAAGAAATTTTAATAATATATATGTAATGTAAACAAGTATATACCCATGTATGAAAAATATATTTATATACACATGCACATGTGTATACACAAATATGTAAAGACAATATCTATCCAGCAACAACTAATTAATCCTAACACTAAATTATTAACCTAATAAATTCTCACGTCAATTAAAATAACAATCAACAATAAGTGCACAAAAAATTAGGATTTAAATATAAACAGCGCAGTAAATCGTGAATCGATAGTAGGTCACCATAGAGACACCTCAACGTAGCATGTTTTTATATGTCCGTAAATTAAATTATAGCCTACATATTAACTGTAGGCGACGAACCGAATCAGAGAGAAGGACTTCACCTAAACGAACTTGAAACTAGGAACTACTACCAAATCTCAGGCAAGCGTGCCTTTGATCATTGGATTAGAGTAATTTCACTTAAAAGTTATTTTTATGCTAGATTAACATCATTCCCTGCATAAAATGAACTTATGAAAGAAATCATGTGCATGATGGCAATAATGGTAAATATGTGTTTGAGATTAATGATAATGAATATGGCAAGGTATGCAATTGGAGAAACCACTGTCCTACAGGTAAATAATACATGGTGGAGGGTGCCCGTGTCAGGAAAAGCAAAGGGGCAAGCTTTGGGGCCCTTTACATATAGTTATAATAAAATGACCAACCAACTTTCACTCGTGTATGTGTTGTATTATTGTATTGGCCATGGTCCCATTGAGGACAGGCATAATATGTTACTCTATCAAAGTTTATTATATACTCCATTTAGATACAAGAGACTAGGTAAGGCTGAGAAGGGCAAGACCTATGGTGAGTGTTGGGTGATAGATATGCCTCCCTAGCATGTGTCGAGTGATAGAAAAGCCTCCCTAACACACGGTTAGCAAGGTGATACCCTTAAGGCGGGTGCTAGATGATAGATATGCCTCTCTAGCACATGTTGGACGATGGAAAAGTCTTTTCAACATAGGGGTCAACATCATAATAATTGGATGGAGTTATAATATACTGAAGTAAATAAAACATTATGAACTCCAACTTGAGCATCGCATCTAAGAAAATATGAACGAATCTATTGCAGTCAAAGTCGAGGTGGCTATAGGTAAAGCAATATAAACCTGCGCAGCGTTAAATAAACTGTAAATTCATGCCTATCTTCTAGACTAAAGGCTACGGAGCCGATACGAATGACTAGTAGCTTTACAAACTAAAACCCTAACATTTTCAAAACTTAAAAACTTATTTTAGTAATGATGGTGAGAAGATATATGGATTTTGATTTGATGATGTTTAGCATGAAGTTGCATGTTTACTATTATTGCTTGCTGAGTACTTTGTACTCACATTTACTATTAATTCTCCTTATTAGAGGTGAGTTAGTACGATAATCTACACAGTTATACTAAGGTCTACGCTGAGGATAGCTATACCGAGGGAAGTGAGATCGGTCCGAAATATGGCATGTACAAGACGAAGGCCCCTTATGGAGATTGAGAGTAGGCGACGACAACAGTCGTCTATGAGATTCTGAATATTTTAGTATGTCGCTATGTAGTAGTTTTAGTAATTGTATAATTAATAGTTAGTACTACTTCTACCTTCTAGTGTTGTAGTATTCAGGCGCTTATGGCATTTTAAAGACTTTAGCTCTGTGTGGCAATGGTATTATAATAATATTGTACCGTCTCTAGCCATTGTTCTATCGCAACACTCTGATATAACTATTATGTGATAAAATAGGAAATTATCCTATTTTGTTGGGTAATAACCACAGATTAGTGTTATTACCTAAGGTAGTGATGGTACAGATCGTCACATCCACCTTTTCGACGTGGCTTATCGGGATAGCCTTTTCAAAATGACTTATCGACATTCAGTACGTTCGCATAAGCGCTCGGTCAAAAGCCATCGATCACAACCATAAACTATCAGCCGCAGCTAAAAAGAACCCATCCGAATTTTTACGTCGTCCAAATGTTCGGCTAAATAGCACCTACATTCATGAGTACATCAGTTAGCCTCCAAATGTAAGATCCTTAAGACAGTTACGATCACATGACTTAGGAATCAGGTAAAGCTGCTCGAGTAAGAATACTCGTCTTATCCCTCGATGATTCACGAGCAGGTTGCAAGATGGAAAAAGCAGCATTCTAGTGTTAAAACTATTTACCTGACATGTAAGGCACATCATTGTAAAGAATGTGAACTCTGAAGATTTTCCTGAAGTTCAACAAAGTAGCATATTTACATCCTTTGGAGTATCACCTCTGTGATCTTCATTTGAATCTGAGAACAGAGGTGTCCAAAGTACACAAGACTTGTTAAATGACCTTTTTTTGGCTCGGATAAAATTGCCTTTCAACTTATATGTATTATACGCAATGTCATAGTGGTATCTGAAAAGTGAAGTAGCAAGATAATGATAATTTTGCTCAAAATCAACATACCAACAAAATCTGCCTGAGTATGGTACATTTCTTTCACAACGAATCTTTTGTGAATGAATTCATTGGAGTGCCCATAGATTTTGGCGCTTGATTTTAGAAGCGGATACCCTTTGACTATTTCTTGAACTCAAATGCATCAACATGACCACCTATCTGTTGGGGAGCCAAATTCAACTTTCTTGAGATCATTTTCCAGAAACAACTCCATCCTGCTATCTCATCTTGATGATACTGGAGAATAGGACTTCACATTTTGGTCATAGGTTATCATTGGTAGCACTGCAAGATAAAGTAGTCAATTCAAACATCAGCAGATCCAAAATCTCGTAAATTTCTGATGCTAGTGGATGTTTTGCCTCCCAAGAAAAGAAGGCATGAAATTGGCCTCTTATTTGAACCCAACTGCACCCTCCGTCTTTCTTAAGGCTGATCCCTTTCATCATTATCCTCATCTCAGCGGCATCTTTCCATTTTCCACAAGATGCATACATATTTGAGAGTAGCACATAGCCCGCTGTATTATCCTTCTCCAGCTTATGAAGCCTCTTTGCAGCCCTCTCACCGATCTCCTTATTCCTGTGAATGTTGCAAGCACTCAGAAGAGCAGCGCATGAATTTGCTTTTGATTTACTTGGAATCCTCGTCAGAAGATCTTCTGCCTCTGTCAAACGACCAGCTCGAGCTAGGACGTCAACCATACACGTATAGTGCTTCTCTTTAGGTGAAATGCCCCATGCCTGCATCGTCTCAAAATAATGTATGGCTTGCTCCACCAAGCCACAGTGGGAACAAGCAAATAGAATAGCTAAAAAAGTATGCTCGTTTGGTGCTATTCCAGTTGCCATCATATCCTCAAATAACATAATAGACTCCTCTGCAAAACCATTTTCAGCAAGTCCTTGAATCATGGCAGTCCAAGTGACATCATTTCTTTCGGGCATTTGATAAAATATCCTCTTGGAGCTCTCTAAATCCCCTGACTTGGCATACATGTCACTAAGCGCAGTCCCCATAAAGACGTGTTCCTCGATTCCAAGCTTGATGATCTTAGCATGAGCCATCTTACCGATCTCTAAAGAGCACAAGTGTGCACAAGCAAGAAGAACACTTGAGAAGGTGATTTTCCCTGGAATCTGCCCTGAAGTCAACATTGCGCTAAAATATTTTAGCGCATCAACAAACTGTCGATTTTGCACATAACCAGAGATAATTGTATTCCATGAAGCCGAATTCCTTGCAGGCATAATCTTGAAGAGCTCCTCAGCTTCCACCATTTTCCCGTTGAAGCTATAACCTGAAATGAGAGTGTTCCAGCACACAATGTTCTTTTGTGGGAGGGTGTCAAAAATCCATTGTGCATCTGTGCACTGCTTGCATTTGCTGTACATGTCAATCAGAGAGCTGGATACAAACATATTGCTGCTAGAACCCATCTTTAGGGTATGAGCATGGATCCTTGCTCCTCCTCTGAAGTCCTGCAGGCTAGCACAAGCACTGAGCACGCTAGAGAAGCATGAAATGTTTGGCCTACAACCATCAGCCAGCATTTGACTGTATAGCCTTATTGCTTCTGATGCATCGCCTCTCTGCTCATGCCTAGCAATCAAAGTACCCCAGGAGACCTCGTTCCTCTTAGGCATTGCATCGAGAACCCGTCGAGCTCCCTCAAGGTCACCCAACTCAGCGTACACATCAAGCAATGCAGTCCACGAGACCACATCCCTCACATCCATCTCATCAAACACCCTGCGGGCTGCAGCTGCGTCTCCCATCCTTAGACACAACGTGATCAAAGAATTGCGTAACCCAATGTTCTTCTCAAAGAAGCTTGATTTAATCGCCAGCCCCACGACAGACATGGCCAGATCAAATTCGCCTGCACCAACGCACGCCTTGATCACGCATATGAAAGTGACCTCATTAGGCCACACACTGCAGCTGAGCATGTCGTGAAACATGTCGAGAGCATCGTGGTGGAGCTCGTTGCGGACAAACCCCGCAATCATTGCGGTGAAGAAGGCAACCGAGCGGAGCGGGCACTGCTCATACAGCTCCACCGCATCCCTCACTGACCCTTGCTTCATGAGCGCATCCACCATGGTGGTGTACGACACGACGCTCCTCTCGGGCATTCCGTCGAACAGCCTGCGAGCGGACGCAACGTCCCCGGCCTTGACGTACTCGGACACCATGAAGTCGTACGTGAAGGAGGAGGAGGCATCGGCGGCGATGCAGTCGCCGAAGGCCCGGTCGCGGTCCGCGGCGCGGGCAAAGGCGGCGTAGGTGGTGAGGATGTGCGACGCGACGGAGCGGTCGGCCGCGACGCCGGAGCGGACGGCGTGCGAGTGCAGCGAGAGGGAGAGAGGAAGGATGGAGGAGGAGGAGGAGGAAGCGGGCGTGGCGTTGTTTGTGGTGGCGGTGGCGCGGCAGAGGCGGAGGAGGGAGGCGCAGGTCTCCGCGTAGGACTTGAAGGCCTTCGCCGTGGGCGCGAGCGGCGGGCCGTTGGCCAAACGGAGCTTGAAGGATTTCAGGGGGAGGGTTAGGGGGGAGGTGGACTCCTCCGAGTTTGTCCTTGTGGGCGGCTTTGCCGGCGGTGGAGGTTGCGGCCGCCGCCGCTTCGTGCGGAGCGCCGCTCTCATCCTCCCATGATTTGAACGCCAAGAGCGTTTCGGTTGTTGATGGCAACGCAGCGTACACGGGGAATTTAACTTTTTGCCACTCCTAAGAATGTCACCTATCCAAATGCCACCCTCTTCATCGCAATTAACATTTTGCCACTTTTGAGCCCATGTGGCGCCAAGTCACATGACATGGCATGCCATGTCAGCGCCCACGCCGCCCCTCCCCGTGCGCGCCCGCGCCGCCCCTCCCCGCGCGCGCCCGCGCCGCCCCTCGCCGCGCCTCCCCGCGCCCGCGCCTCCCCGCGCCCGCGCCCGCGCCGCCCCGCCCCTCCCCGCGCCTCCCCGCGCCCGCGCCGCCCCTCCCCGCGCCTCCCCGCGCCCGCGCCGCCCCTCCCCGCGCCCGCGCCTCCCCGCGCCTGCGCCGCCCCTCCCCGCGCCCGCACCTCCCCGCGCCGCCCAGGGAACCGGCCGAATCAAAACAGAGGAGGGGGCGGCGGCGACGGGGCGCGGCGGCCGGAGGAAAGGGTGGGACAGGGCGGCGGCGACCGGAGGGGAAAAGGAAGAAGGTGGGAGGCGCATGAGGTACCAGGGGTCCGAAGGAGACTCACCGCGCGTTGGGCCAAGCCGGAGCAAACCCGAGGGGAGCCGGCGGCGTGAGGCGGGGCCGCGCAGTGGAGGCGCACGGCGCCGGCGAGCTGGGGTGGGCCGCAGCTCCGGCAGTGGTGGGGGAAAGGTTTGGCATGCTTCGGGGCGGCGCGGGCGCGGGCGCGGCGAGGGGCGGCGCGGGCGCGGGGAGGCGCGGGGAGGGGCGGCGCAGGCGCGGGAAGGCGCGGGGAGGGGCGGCGCGGGCGCGCGCGGGGAGGGGCGGCGCGGGCGCGGTGAGGCGCGGGGAGGGGCGGCGCGGGCGCGCGCGGGGAGGGGCGGCGTGGGCGTGGGCGCTGGCGCTGACATGGCATGCCATGTCATGTGACTTGGCGCCACATGGGCTCAAAAGTGGCAAAATGTTAATTGCGATGAAGAGAGTGGCATTTGGATAGGTGACATTCTTAGGAGTGGCAAAAGGTTAAATTCCCCAGCGTACACCGAGACAAAGCTGGGCTGCTTCGAGGAACATTTGGGCCGGGCCTCGACTAGTTGGGCCGGATGAGAATACCTAGCAAACTCACAGGCCGCCCAAATTACAAGGTGAGCCAAGGAATTTAACACATATACAGAGCCGAGTATCTGACCATATTTATCTGAACAAACAGAGTAGCATGATTCCATGTAGCAATTTCTGATGAATGAAATTCTGCAAATCAATGGTGTTTGTTATCTGCACAACCATTTCCTATCTATCTCTGGAAGCAGTACTAGGAACAAGACAGGTCTGCGGCAGCACTGCTGGAAATTCCTCACTGGATTTTATCCATCCCGTAGGTATCTTCAGCACCACTGGCCACGTTTCTTCTTCTCTCAGCTATCATCTCGGTGTATGCCTGACAAGTCACAGGGTTAGTCTTATCTCGTTCTGTGCGCAACGTTTGCAATCATGTAATACAAAAAACCGCAGAAATAATGCTAAGAATATGTGTCAGATCACAGATGATTTGGATGAAAGAACTCTTAGGTGGTTAAAGGGTCCCAGAACTCTGTATTTTGTTTCCGTTCTCGTTAATGAAAATCCGAACAGTCATTTAAAATAAACGTCTGGAAAATTAGAAAATGCCTGATGCTTATAACTGATAATCTGCAATTGGAAGTGTTAGCATAGACAATGCTCCTAACTTCATATTTGTTTTGATATATGAACTAGAAGAACGTTTTAGGAGCCAGTCCGCTAGGAGTCATGCACTTATGTTAAACCTCAAATGTGGGAAAATCTCGCATTTACAGGTAAGCAAAAATCAAGGCTTTGTATTTGGTACCTGCTAGCCTGACACCAAGCCATCAGATCAACAAGACAGAGATTCCTTGTGCTGAATATAATGCAATGCAAGTTGTATCTCGTATATTCCAGTAAATTCAGGGATGTGCAATTGGGGTAAGAAATTGAAGTGTAGCATTTGCAGTTTGAGAACACCCTGTGCTAAAGCCAATACTTCATACGATTGAAAGTCCGGAAATTTTCATGAGTTGCATAAGAGTTATATTAAAATCAAATAAATGTGTTATTTCTATCTTTCTTGACTAACAGTCCGCAAATTTTCATGATTGTGGAACGAACTAAATTGAAACCTGTGTTACACATATTATAAGACCAACCTCTAACCAAACATCTACACAATACAAAATGGCAAAAAAAATGCTACGAATATGGTACCCAAACCTTAGGATAGGAGTAGAGAAATATGTACCACCATGCACATATTACAAACGAAACTCCTGCAGTAATTACAATCGAGTGGATGAGCACCCAACTAAAGGCAATCGCAATAGTTCCAGAAAGCAAGATTGTCCAAGGCTGGCACCTGAAAAGGGGCACAACATAGTTATAACCACCAGACTCAACCATTCGAGCAAATATTACGAAAGATATAGCTGTAGGGTGTGGTTGCAGGAGTTGAAGCTGTAAATGTTCAACAAAAAGACAACATAAGAAGAATTGAGGAAAATCTAAAAGCTGCTTTTTACCAATCTGACGGATTGATATCACTTGCTTAGCTCCAGTACCATATGTTCTGGAGGTTGAGTTATTGTGTAAGAAACGACAAGCAAGAAAATTCATAATAAATTGGTGCACATCGATTAAGTCATGGTTTGTTTACAGCAAAATTTTGTAATGGAGCAGACTCTATAACAATAAACTGAGGTTTACAACAGTATTACCGTATGCTATCGTTTGGTTGCAACCTACAATTTACAACAACTATGATAACAAATTTGAGATATTTCCCTGATATATGCAGGAAGCAAATCAAATGCTTACGCAATAATGGTCGTAAATTTCAGTTTCTACTAATATTTTTCTCAACTCCGACCGCTTAATTCCGACCGCTAATATTTTGCTAAAGTGCCGGCTCTGTTTCTTGTTTCTTGTTCACGGGAGCATTGAGCTACGGCCAAAAACAGAGGAGGTCAAGGGAGGTTCGATCTTTTCCCCTCCCGCATCGTCCGCAGCCGCGCTCCTCCACCTCGACGAGCCGCGAGCACATGTCTTCCTCGGCAACGGGTCCAGCGACGACAAGCTCGACGGCTGGTACCTCGACACCGGCGCCACGCACCACATGACTGGCCGGCGGGAATTCTTCTCCGACCTGGACATTGGTGTACGCGGCTCAGTCAAGTTCGGAGATGCCTCTGCCGTGGAGATCAAAGGCGTCGGCTCCATCGTCTTCACGGCCAAGACCGGCGAACACCGACTCCTCACCGGCGTCTACTACATCCCTGCCCTGAGGAACTCCATCAGTCTGGGGCAGTTGGATGAGAACGGCTCGTGAGTGGAGATTGACCACGGGGTGCTGCGCATTTGGGATCGCCATCATCGTCTCCTCGCCAAGGTGAACAGAGGAAACAACCGCCTGTATGTCCTCCATGTGCAGGCGGCGCAGCCCCTCTGTCTCGCAGCCCGTCGCGACGACGAGGCCTGGCGCTGGCATGAGCGCTTTGGGCACCTCAACTTCGAGGCCCTGAAGCGGCTCAGCAGCGGCGAGATGGTGCGGGGAATGCCGCACGTTGAACACGTGGAGCAGCTCTGTGACACCTGCGTGGTGACCAAGCAGAGGCGCCGGCCGTTTCCGCGTCAAGCCAACTATCGAGCCAAGGAAAGGTTGGAGCTCGTACACGGCGACCTATGCGGCCCGGTCACGCCGGCGACTCCTGGAGGCAGGCGCTTCTTCCTGCTCGTCGACGATCTGTCCCGGTTCATGTGGGTCGTGCTGCTCGACACCAAGGCTGCTGCAGCGGACACCATCCGGCACATTCAGGCCGCAGCGGAGGAGTGCGGTCGCAGGCTTCGGGTTCTTCGCACGGACAACGGCGGCGAGTTCACGGCGGCTGAATTCGCGGCGTACTGCGCCGACGAAGGGATACAGCGCCACTACTCCGCGCCCTACACCCCGCAGCAAAATGGCGTCCGCTGCACTATGCTAGGCAAAGTTTGAAAACGTTGACTGCACGCATTCTAAAATGACATCTAAAAAGAACGGAGGGAGTACTATGCTAGGCGTTTCCTAGGTGTACCATAGAACAGTTCTTAAATATTGTCATGTAAATGTGCTCTATGCACCTTATGCTGGAAACATGGAAACATGCAATTACATTGTTGGGGAAAATATCCATCCCAAACAGCTAAAGCACATCTGCAGAATTGAGACAATGTTTGACCTTAGCTTAAACAACCAATACATAAACAACAGACAATATTCATCTGCAAACTGTGTAACTGTGCCTAAGGAAAACATACACGCCTCTACATTCGTAAACTACATGCCCCCTGTTTGAGTCGGCCAAAATTCCCCAGTAACACCACCGATAGCACTGAATTTGTGAATTCAGGGCCGGAGCACTCCAAATTAAGGCACGCCCGCACCAACCCAAACACACCGACATGAACAGCACGCAGTAATCTAGTAGTAACATCAGCCCAATCGAACCCTAAAACACCCAAATCGGCGCAACAACGGACCAAACCAACCTAATCCATCCCTGCCACGCTCAGGCGCAACCGACACCGGAACGCTGAAAAGACGAGAGTGAAGCCAGATCGGTACCTTCCGCAGAGCAGTGGCGAGCTCGCCGCGGGTGAAGTTGGCGGTAGCGGCGGTGGTGAGCGGGATGTTGTTGCGGAACTGGTACAGGTGGAGGTTCTTCTGGATGAACTCGGTGAACTGCACCCTGCGCCAAACAAAACCACACCACCAAAAGAGACCCCCCCCCCCCCAAAGAGAAAATTGCTATAATGGGACTCCAAACAACGTGTTTCGCTATAATGGGACTTTTAACGTTGACATCGCTAAAATGACACCCGAAACATTGGCTTCTCGTAATACATGACATTTGGCTCTTTTAATTCCAATGTTCGGGTATTTCGAAACATTAGCCAAATGTCATGTATTACGAGAAGCCAATGTTTCGGGTGTCATTTTAGCGATATCAACGTTAGAAGTCCTATTATAGCGAAACACGTTGTTTGGAGTCCCATTATAGCAATTTTCTCCCCCCCAAAAAAAAAAACCAAGTCAGATCGGGTCAGATCGCGAGCCCCAAACCCTAAAAAGGCGAGGTTGGAATCGACGAACGGATTGGAGATTCAGAGGGTGGCGCTCTTACCGGTCGCCTGGCTCTCCTGATGCGCCCATGAGCTTGTGCGAATCCAAGAGCATCACCTTGTCCTCGTCGGTCTTGTGGACGAGGATGCTCTGGACCGCGGACGTGTCCGCCGCCACCACCGCGAAGTCGCGGCCAACCACGCCCAGGACACACTCCATCGCCTCCGCCTCCGGTGGCCCGTCTGGGGTTAGGGGAGAAACAGAGTCTCGCCTGGCCTGGGCTTTCGTCTCGCGGTCGGGAGATTTGACAAGACACGAGCGAGGAGAGGAGATAATTGGTTTTTTAGACTCTAAACGTTGGGCTTCGCATATTTAGAACTCCAAACGTTGGCTTCGCAAAATTAGTATGTATATCATTGACACTTTGATTTCTATGGTATTATACCTTATTTATTATTTCTTAATCTTCTTTCTTAATGCTTGGCACCTAATATGCCCTTATGCCCCTCTTCCCTTAAACTCATAAGAATCTGCAGTTCCCTACTAATGTTCAGTAAGAATGCACTTTGGCTATGTTTCTGCACCAAAATTACCAGATCAACGGGAAAAGAAAACTACATGTATTTGACGGCCAAGAGGTACTCACCGGACCCGAGGACGACAAGACACCGCACTCCGGCGGCAGCAGAGGGCCTCAACGGCGGGGAGCCTCTGCGGCACAGCACATACGCGACACGTACGGCCAGCAAAGAGACGAGTACCGGAAGGGCACACCACCGACAAGGCGGCGAACCCATCTCCGTCGAGACATGATTAAGAGAAGAGAGGCATAAGGGTCATATTAGGTGCCAAGCATTAAGAAAAGGGACTAAGAAATAATAAATAAGGTATAATACCATAGAAATCAAAGTGTCAATGATATAAGTACTAATTTTACAAAACCAACATTTGGAGTCCTAAATATGCAAAGCCCAACGTTTAAAGTACTAAAAAACCAATTATCTCGCGAGGAGAGGTATATTTGGGAGAGGGGAGGACGAGAGAACCGACACAGAGAGAGAGAGAAGGGGCTTGGGCCTTCGTGGGCTGGGCATGCGTTACTAGGCCTGTGGCTCGTGCTCATCTGCGTGCGATTTTTATGTTTTCATTCTGCAACGCAATGGTTACTTGCTGTGAGCGATCCCCTCCAAAGAATTTCTCGTGGTACACACGGATGATGGATATAAACATGAGTCTAAAAACATTTCTACAACTTACAATCACCTAATCTGCCATCCCTTAGTTAGTGTACTTCGAGGGTCTAGACATAGTCCAACATGCAGTGGAAGGTTAACTGCTTGCTATCAAAATTATCTTGGGATGTATGGTGCTCTGTATTTACTCCTCAATCACAAGATTGTCAAGAAGAGGACGCTCCAGATGCGCGTTCCCACCGAGCATTTTGCCATTCAGCTGACCTCTGCAGACAAAATAGTTCCCAGTCAATCCAAAATGCCACCAAGAAATTCTGGATCTTGCTTTAAACATAGATATATTCGATCCTATAGTGCTGTTTTTGTGAGCACCAAAGAATCCACTGCTGTACAAAATGTCATTGGAATATTTAAGTGATTTACTGAGTCCAGCTAGTGAAACAAATAATCTAGCCTACCCACTTCACTTGAGCATGCCAAGCACATCTCATCAAAAAACTATGAAAATGTCCTCGAAATCTATGAAAATGGATTTTACTGTTCCCGATGCAATGTTCAAAGCGTCCCAAAGTTCAATGCCGAAGTGCCAATAGGAGCCAAGTAATTAAAACATCGAATTTTAAGCAAATGCAATTAGACTATCACTTATTCATGGTGGAAATGGAAGAGCTTTGTTAGATGTAGTCATGTAGATGGTAATTGGGTGCAGCAGCATCAAGACCTTACACTAGTCGACTGGAGCTCCGTTGTCCCATTATTGCCATTCTCCTACAATCAAGACAGTAACACTTAAAAGGGTGTCAACTAATTATCTTTTTTAACTTCTGTATAACAATAACAGAAGTTTGGTGTATCACCTCAAGTAAAAGATCTTTTCTTGTTATCAATCCAACAACACGCGAAGGCCGAGGAACAACAAATACATGTCTCAATCCTAGTTGGCGGAAGAGATTGTACACCTGAGAATCATAAATACAAAGGATATCATATATCCCACCTCACTAAAATGGGAGCAGTCCAAAGGAAAGCATGCTTTACCTTTGCCAAAGACATGTCTTCCGGCACTACATATGGACAAGGATTTAGAAACGGGCCGAGATCCAAATACAACCCTAGTTCATCCTCTGTCAAATGAATATCATCAATAGACTTTCCTTTACTTGATGCTGGTTTAACGAAGTCACTAAAATTGTGCCTAAGAAACAGAAAAACAATCCATTATGACCATTGAAAATGTATTGAATATAGAGTTTCCTACTTAGAAAAGCACAAACCTGTTCAGTATGCCTGGCCCACAGGGGAAAGGACTATTCTGGAAATCTACTTTAGATTGCAGAAGTACCAATAAGTGACTGTGACAAGAGGATGACTGGATCACTGGACAAGATAGAATGAGTCAAGAATGGTTAAGAGCTCGTGGCATTGCATCTTACCTACGAAGTATGAAACCTATAACAAGTGACTCGCCATTCTGCCCACGATCAACAACCTGAACCCAAAAATGAATCAATTACTAGAATTTAACCTGACCCCCCCCCCCCCCCCCCAAAAAACATTTACTGAATTCAACAACCGAACCTAAAAAAATCAATAACTGAAAACCCCACATGAAGTTTGGTCTCATACTGTCATGGTAACTTACAGGGAAACCATTATGCTTGTTGCTTCGCAGAACGGAAACGATATCGACAACTCTTGAAACATGAGGAAGGCATACAACCTAACACAAGCCACAAAAGGTTGGACGTGTTAGAACTTAGAACAATACTGATACAGTATATTTTTCTCAGTTCCAAGTACTCAGAACCTTTTGATTCTTGCAGGCATCCTTTGCAGTCATATTTCTCATAACCTGTTTAGGTCTAGAGTCAAGTAAAGGGATGCCCCTTAATCGGGCCTGCTCTTCATATAGCCCTTCATTAAAAAAGTCACCCACGGCCTACATAAACAGAAATGAGAAGGTCCATACATTCTATTGCATTATGTTCAACAACGAGACAAGGATTGAAAAGTTTGTACCTTAGAAATTAGAAGAACAAGCATGATTAATGGCAAGAGTTTCAAATTGTTTGTAATCTCAACCATGATAACACATAGAGATACAGTCATTCTCATAGAGCCACCAAGAAAGGAAGCAGCACCAAGTAGAGCATACCTGTAACAATATTGATAGTAAGTAGGAAATTACATTGAGTTGTCTGCCATGAGACTGTCAAATGGTAAAATCCCACCAAAAAAGAAGAATGAAACAAAAACTAAAAGTCTAATAAAGCAACAATAACAAGACATGTAACATAGGTTGAATTGACGAGATGGTGAGAACTCACGTGCCCTCCTCAACATTTAGCTTCTTATAAAACTTAACAACAAACATTCCAACAAGCCGACCATACGTAGATCCAATCATTATTCCTGGAACAAATTGACCAGCTGGAACAGCAGTTCCAAATGTCACAACAGCTAAGGAGTAAAACATGACCTGAGTTCCGCAAGAAAAAGGTGGGGGGAAAGGTAAGTATATGGAAAACAAAGATTATCGACATCTCAATACTCATTCAAACGATCTGGGTTAGATTTTGGCAAAGCCAGCTTGGAGACTTGAGTAACAGAAAGTAAATTTTACGTCAACATCATAATATACATATAGTAAATGATAAACCAGCATGTTTAACTGTACTGATAGCATGTGTTATTAAGACAAGACCATACAAATGAACTTTTACAAGGCATTATTATTTGAACCTGATGGGTACTTTTAATAGTTGTCCTAATGATACAACATGCACTAATTCAACAGCTTAGGATGAAATCCTATGGAGTTAGGAGGATTGTTAGGGTGTAACAAATAATAGTAAAATCACAATCAACACATGTAAACTAAATAATAAGTAATAACAAAAAGTGCAACAAAATATAGGGTGGGTTCGAATGAGCTTTGCTTAGGCTTTTGCTTCCATTTGCTACAGGGACTAGCTTTTAAACGGTGCGGTTTTTTAAGGCAGGGTATATAGGTAGATTGTAGTACAAACTGTACTGAGTTCGGCTATATCGACCCAAATCGTATGCGATTATGTCCCTCTGCATACTGTCTCTCGCAAACAATCCAAAATTCAAAAATTTTAGCCAAAAACCACAGCCTAAAAGAACCCACCCATAGTCTGCTCCAGCCTTGTAGTGCAACTTTAGCTACAAAAGGAATGAAAAAAGATAGCTACTATATTATATATGCAAACAGAGAGAAAAGGGTACCAGGAAGGTGATAAGGCTTTGTGCACTGTATTCATGAAATGTTTTTGCACTGAACAGATTACGTATTGCATCATCCTGCAAAAGAAAGATGTTGAACATTGTCACAAAGAATACAGAAAAAAATAATGTTAAACAAAGGAAAAGATCTCCAATTATAGTTTGACCTGAGTATTGAAGAAAATGGTTGCTAGATCATTGTATTCTTTGTCTTTAGAACAATAGAACTGCAGAACACAAACAACAGATAAATAAGAGGAGCACAACAACAGCATTGTAGCTGATGAGAGTGTGTAATTCATGCACAAAATCACAAAGTACATCTCACATTAACAAAATTCCCATCTGTTCCAGGTGGGCGAGGGCATTCAATACCAGAATTAGTTTCTAATTCGGGACATGGACTGCATTTCCTAAGTAGTGGCAACACAAAGGAAATCGTGGATGTTATCAAAGATATAAGGCATGCTTCAAAGATCTGAAAAATTGAACATGGATGTTAGATATAGAACTACAAGAGCAATTGTATAAAAATACCCATCGTTTCTTCAGCATACCTGCACTCGTTTCCCTTTCTTATGAAGATATGTCCGCCGCCATTTAGTTATATACAGGGTGAGTTGATTAAATAACGCTCCTGAAGAAACACCAAGGTATAGATTGAGGAATAATTGACAAAATATGGTATAAATATATCAGGACTGTTCATTTGTTTTGGATCTACTGTGACCTGACTTTTTCAGGATTGGGGTTTGTTACGCTCAATTAACACTATGATTTCCATATAATTTGATCCAACTCTGACCACATGAGTGTCCACCAGATGCTGATAGCAGTTTAGCCAGCTGTCACAAAATTTGGTTTGCTGCAGCCTTAGTGTGGACACATCATGTTTTTGTAACAGTGTATCTATATTATTTTATTACTAATTGATAAGCGGCGCAACGAGAACACAAACTACTATGTAAAGATGTAGAAAACAATTAATGACTAACATGTCCTAAGTAGTACAGAAACCTTTGTTAAGTACAATCTTACTCGGACTTTTCTATATATACTGAATAAACTTTGTCACACCATTACTTACCAAGAAGTCCACCAACAACACCAATAATTGCCATAGGCAGTAGTTCCTGGTGAGAGTAATCTTCTTGACCTCTTAAAGAAAAATGAACAATCGAGATCATTTCCAGATTTATGTATAACTGATAAACTTCAAAGAGTAGATTTCTTAGAACTACACATTTAAGAAACCTTTTTAAGGAAATATTTTCCCTAACAATACGGATAACCTGTCATGAACCTTAGCTTGTAGCGGGGATAAACACTGCACAGAGGAGGGCCGGACTGTAACAGATGAAGGGGGAGGGCTCTAGGAGAGGGAGATAGACATAAGATTGGGAGGAACTTCTTTTATCTTTCTTCTTGCTTGCCCAGAAGTCACGTACACAACATCCATATATAGGGGATGGTTTACCTCCTAACACATGAAACTCCAACAAACTCTTATCTCTAACTTTAACCTTTCCTAATAGATTACGGACAAATCTCAGCGATGGCTGAAGGGGGAGGGCTCTAAGAGAGGGAGTGAGACGGATTGGGAGGAACTTCTTTTATCTTTCTTCTTGCTGGCCCAGAACTCATGTACACAACATCCATATTTAGGGGATGGTTTACCTCCTAACACATGGACTCCAACTCTAACTCTTATCTCTAACTTTAACCTTTCCTAATAGATTACGGACTAATCTCCTGGACTATGGACTCTTGCTGGACGCTGCTGCTGGGCTCTTGCTGTTGGTGTTGAATCCCTTCCCCACACAGCCGGCTGGCTGTAACATGCGCATGACATAACTACACTCAACCAATGGATTTGCGATATGGAGCCCACTCGCCATGCTGCCCATGCACACAAGCCCATTTCGTTCTGTTTTGTCAACGTGAGGTAAATGCCACGCAGGTGAGCACATCATCACATCCCAGTCCACCTCAGGTGGATGTTGGATCTTATTGGTGAGCATGTGGATGGTGGGCCAATCTGAAGTGGCCAATCCACCTCAACTAAGCCATCTCAAAAAGCATTGACCAGACTTGGATGTGATGACTTGTTCGCCTATGTGACATCTACCTCCACTTCGATGGAATGGGACAAGGCTTGTGTGTATGGCAAGTAGGCCCAACATGTCAGGTCTGTTGGTTGTGACAGAAGTGTAGTTTTCTGCGACGTTACAGAAAAAAGATGTGTAGTTCCTTGAGTGTGGTTTCGTGATAGTTTTGCAAGAGTTCGAGTAGTTTTTAGAACTTACTCAAATTTAAAAATTCTTACCCAGATATGTCCCAGATTATGAAACCCCCAGATCCAAAATGACCACACTTTCCACTCTTACACCAATTCATCACTGATTGCACCACAACAGCTACCACAGCAGATGTAAAGAATACTCTCCACATAAGATGACTTCTCCACCTGCAGCAACACAATGGCAACATAATCGATCATATGACATTCCATTTCAGTGAAATACATGCAGCTGAAAGTGCTGAACAACATATTTCATGTCATTCGGCTATCCGGCTTGAGTTGAAAGTTGAAATACATGGAAGATGTAAAATATCATGTGAGGCTCCCATTGCATATCTAGTCATTTTGCAAGTTAATCAGTCAACCATCCTGTGAATCTTTTTTCCTTTTTTAGAAAGTAAGAACCATAGGGTGAATCACATTAGTACTAAAGCTTATAGCTATCAGATAAAGAAAGGAGTAACTAAACTAGACGAAGGATATAAATTGTCAAAGAAAATTTATACAAAAGTTTTTGAATTAACAAAACCTGATATTTTAATGCCATTTACTCTCTGAAATACAATATTTCTCTACCTGAATAACAGCATATTAAAATAAGTGAAAGTATAACTTGAAAACTGGCATATCTTACAAACTTACCATTGGTCCAAATTAATAATTTTATAATTAATATATCTCTAGTTCTCTATCAAAATAAGATAAAAGAGCACTCTTACCAAGATGTGACTTCCTCCAGGGCAAATAGTACCCCACCAACCGGAGCTCTGAAGGCTGCAGCAACTCCAGCTGCACATCCACATGTCACCTTTTGAAACATTAATTAATAGTTTTGAGATCTTCAATGTGACAATACATCCGTTCCATCTCAAAATACAGGGCTAACAATGCATGCTATATTTAAAAAAATGAAAAAGGGGGTGGGGGGTTTCAACCCTCAATTATCATCTTTTTTTTTCTTATAATTTGTAGTGCTAGAAATTGAGTACTGCACTAGAACATGCATATTGGAAGTTTTAAAAAACAAGAAACTGAATAACAGAATTTATTTAGTTACTTCTTAGTCTTATACTTTGAATATTTGCCAACAATCTCTAATGAATTGCCGACTAAAATTTGTGTTGCCATGTAAAACAAAATAGTTTGTCTCAGACAGAAATAAAAAAATCTATGGTTCAATAATTTTTTATTTTGAAAAAAAAAACAGCTTCATCAGTTCAGATGCCATAAGAAATTCAGTGAACTTTTAAGGTTAAGATTAGTTAAGGTACCAGCAACATGCACAGGTTGCAGTAGCTGATAGAGCAAATAGTCAAATACTGGCCAAGTGGCCAATACAGAGCAAATAACAGCTGTTAAATAAGGAGGCAGCAGCCAGGAAGAGTGATAGTGCTTCACAAATCACAATCAAAGCCCGCGTTTTATCAGACAACAAGCAGCTGGATCTTATAAGTTTTGGCCTTTGGGTGTAAATGAGGTTTGTTATTTGACAATACCAAGATCAAAACTACAGTCTTGAGTGTCTAAACAACCAGGACTTGCAGTTATATCCAAATCTAGGGTGGACAAAAGTTTCAAACAAGAAAGATAATGGTCATGCCTGAACCATTTCATTGGAACAATATTAGTCAATGGTCAATACTCAATTGTGTTAACATATAGCAAATGTCACAGCAAATCTCGATACAGCATACATCTTATACTCTACCCAAATATGTTTTGGAACCAGGCTACACTCAGTTTATTAGTTGACTAGCTGCAAGCAGGTTATGAGTGGCTTGCATTTGTGTAGTGTTTACACACTCAGGCTGTTCAATTCAATAAAATGATACGGTTGAAAACTTTAAAAAAAAATGGAACCAAGAAAATCAAACTAATCTAAAGGTTAATGTATCAAGGATGGTAAAACAATACCGTGAGTCTGAACAGCTATGAAAGTATGAATAGATTACAAGGTTAGAAGTCTAGCTTACAAGGTCTCGCCGATCTCGATCGCTTTCAAAAATCCGTACCCATCTAGAACTCAAGTGGTACTTCGCAGATCCACCCTACGCACGTGCACTCGAGAATTAGTTGATAATATAAAATCATTTACACAGAATAACCATAAAGCACTTACAAAGTGGAAAATGAAGTAGAGCAAAAGAGCTAAACGGTGCTGCTATATCTATATGTATTGGGTGTTGGGACAAAATTTGTTGGATTAGACAACACGGATTAGAAGTACTGATGAATCCAGGTACAATAGCCAATCAGATCAAGTTGTGAACATCACTAGTTCACTACTGCTGACATCTGAATATTCTTGAGACGTAGCAACTCCGCCTTTTTTCCCAAGAACAACGTACACTCAGCCTAGAAAGTAATATCCAATGCGAACTTGATGCAGTAGTTAATCATTGTATCAGTTAAAAAAACCAGACTTAATGGCTAAATGCTATCCATCTTTATCATCACACACTCCCAACATGATTGTCATAATGAAAATGAACACCGCAACTTGTTGAGAGGGTATCTAAGGTTTTTCCTCAATTGATGCTGGTGACAATATATCTTGGCATAAATAATTGAACGACTCATAATTGATTCATTGGCCTATTGCCCCTTTCAGGACGAAGGGGCACCACTACCAACTATTCCACATGATACCTATGTTTCATCAAACAAGACAAGGATAATAATGCTACAAAAGATAAGCATATATCCAAATTTTTAATTGAAATGAGAAAAAATGTCAAATGGAAAGAAGTTTAGATCACCAACATAAACCTACTTGTCCCAGAAGAGAAGCAATGCAGGCTCCAGTATGAACAAGAGGCCCTTCTTTTCCTAGAGCCAATCCACCTCCAACTGACCCAATGCTCCCAAAGATCTATTACTCAAATCAGCACTGTTTGAGCATGACATATCAAACGGGGCCACAAGCCCCACATGGGCACCAAAACATTTAGTTCTATATTAGCTGAAGAAAGCACAGCCAACTCACCTTTCCAACTAATGTCCTGAAAAGGAGTATTCCATGTGTATCCACTCCTACATAAGGATTTCAAATTATACCACTAATCTCTCAGAATACCAAACCCTGATGATTCAGTAATTAAACCTTACCGTTTAAGTAGCCTTTGATCTCTGGGATACCAGATCCAGCTGCTGCTGGTGCAAAGTGTGTGACTATGTATACAGAAGAGAAGACGAGAGCTAGATTGAAAAATGTGTACACCAAGAACCCCACAAAATATGAGTGCTGTATAATAGCAAAAGCCACAGCATATTTCCAGCCAGAAAAGTTTTCAACAGCCAGATTTATGAAAATTGCAGCCAATCCAGTACCTGAAAACAGGGAGGCAACATCACATACAAAAGAACTCACTTGTTGCAAAGGATTGACTGTGAGAACAAAGCAAGCAAGTAGCAACTTGAAAGGGTTCAACTTATAATGAAGTGCCATACAGTGTATAAGACAGCTTTCGTTGACAACTATCACTATGTTGTCCTGTATGCCTTTTACTTTCCTAATAACTATATGGTATAATAAAATTATACAAAAGGGGTCTCCAGTTCGGAAAGAGAGGGCTGAAGTTGCTTAAATCATTACTGGACCCCAAAAATAAAAAATGAAGTTTAGGTAACATTAACGAAAGTTGAGGTTTATGTCCCCCAATTTGGAATTAAGTGAACCTAGATGAGGCCCACATGTTCTAACTCCCATCTCTCCTCCATTCTCCCAAACCTGAAGCGTCCCTGCTCCCACCCCACCACAGCATGTTTTTCCATCAGCTCACTAGACATTGAGTATAATCCTAATTTCAGTATCACTATCTGCAAAGTGTGAACCTAATCACAGAAGATAGGACAACAGGATCAGATGCAAGAAGTGAAACAATATTCATATATACTTATCACTTACAGGCCAAGTTGCCAACCATTGCATAGCCCAGTGGTATGGCACCTCGTCTCTCTAGCTGATGACTCGAGTTCGTTTCCTACCCACACCCACAGTTAGTTGGGTGTATGGGTTATTTGTGAGAATTTTTCACTACAATTTTCCGGAATTTGAAACCGGGTTGTCAGCCTTAATATGACTACACTAGCCAATTGTCCCCACTCTCAAAAAGAAATTACACGACAAGTTGATAGCTAATTAATTATATAGAATCAAAATTTTACATTTTAGATGAAGCATGCAGGGATGGGATGGAAATACTAGCACTGCAGTGTTAGAGATACACAAGGCCTTATCAGCATCAAAAACCATTTTCGATAGAATTTAACTAGGAAATATCTATAGTAGATTTTTCAAGGGGTAGAGGTAAGAATTCACAATTTATGGAATA
Organism: Dendrocalamus latiflorus; assembly: GCA_017311315.1. Taxonomy (NCBI): domain Eukaryota; kingdom Viridiplantae; phylum Streptophyta; class Magnoliopsida; order Poales; family Poaceae; genus Dendrocalamus; species Dendrocalamus latiflorus. The sequence continues at coordinate 7,711,853 of CM029631.1, forward strand.
TAGCTCTTACTAAACCATTCTGTGCATTCCACTTATACGAAATGAAGTATAACATTCAGAAGCAATGGTGCCATAAATAATTAAATATATGTAACATCACGGGAGTGTGCAAACTTCACTAAATAGAATCTGGAAATTTCAGTAGCTAATATCTCATTGATCCATAAAAACTGATTTAATACTGACTTCCATAGTTCTGCAGATTCATAGTCTGGATCAAATAGACCGTTGGGGCTTTATACGACATTCAATTCAATTAGATGCGACTCATCAGTGCAGATCCATCAGATGATAAATAAGTTTACTCAAGCCAGTAGTCATCAGCTCAAAAAAAACAGTGGGGGAGAGAGAGAGGAAGACTTAACACTTATGTGCTATGTCACACTAAAGAATAAGCAATGCATATGTTGGTTCTAGACTTCTAGTGTTCCCCGCCTCGGAAATCACCATTGCTACGCTAGGCTCTTACAAATGACAAATTTCCATTTAAAATACCAGACAAAGTGACAAAACAAGCCATGGAGAGGATTCTCACCGACGCCGATGAGCAGAGCGGACAGCCACTTGAGCATGACGTAGTACGGCACCCAGAACTTGCTCCGCTGCGCCTGCACCCAACCCAATCGAAACACCCAAAATAGTCTAATAAGCTCACCCCGAAACTACGGCTTCGATGACACAACACAAGCGAGCGAGAATCCCATGCCATGGCAGCGCGGGCGTACCTGCTCCTCCCGGTAGGCGTAGTTTTCGATGACCTCGTAGTCGAGGCTCTCGACGGCGGCGGCGAAGAGCTCGTCGTCAGCGGCGGAGGCGGACCCCTCCGGCGGAGCCCCGTCGGCGGTGGGGAGGCGCGTCCACGCGAGCCGCGCCATCCCGATGCCGTCGGGGAGGTCCTGGTCGCTGGCAAGCATCGGATCGGAGTCGGGGCCGCGCCGAATCCCCGCCCGAGATGAGTGATTCGAACGGCTCGACTGGAGGTGAGGGGGGTGTTACTGGACAGAAGAAGCTGAGCCAAGACTTGGAATCGGGGTGGTCTGGTGTGTTTTTGCGTACGGGGTTTGGTGCTCTCGCGTGTGTGCCCTTGGATTGGCGGTCGGTGGCCGCGGCGTTGTGAATCGACAGAGCGGCGGAGGACGTGCCGGAGCACGCGGTGGGGTGGGAGCCTGGGAGGAGTGGCTGCCCTGCCGGTGTGTCTACGGATCCAAGTCTGAAGCCCACGGTGAATACTTTTCTTGCGGCCTTGCCTACGATAACCGGCTAAGCCATGGTTTCGTGTCAACTGCTAGCGCAAGGGCTTCGCGGAGTGTGATAATTAAAACCAACTGAGAACATCAGCAATATTCGACTGTTCGATCTAATCCAACAATTTCGATCAAGTCATATCTACGAGCTGCATGATCTACTCTATCTTCCTTCACTGTCGTCCACGACGCCATTCTCCATCGCTTTTATCGGCTTATCTCTAGGCCTTTAACAAAAAGAAAACTGATCATTTGTTTTGAACTTTCACTGTCTTTGATTATTCACTCTTTTTTACTTAATCATTGATCTTTTGCTTTAAAATAGTATTGCCATTGATCTTTTGCCCTACCTGCCCTTTCTCCTCTCTTCCAAACACAAGAAATGAGTTTCTCTCTGTTGCAGTAAAAAAATGGATTGATTTCTCTCTTCCAAACATAAAAATGGATTGATTTCTTTCTTCCCACCCAAAAATAGATTGATTTCTCTCTTCCAAACCCAAAAATAAAGCTAAAATAGCATATACCCATGAAGCAAAAGTAGCACCACGCATTGAAAAAAATGTAAACATCACTACAATATGAAAACAACACCACAATTTAACACATTGTCGGAAGAGTAGAAATCCACATATTCCTATCACAATAAGTTCAGTAAATTCACATCTCACAAAAGCCACCATAGTAAGTTGACATCTCACAAATTACAAAGGCAACATAGTAGATTCACATCTCACAAACTACGAAGCCACCATAATGAGTTTCATCTCACAAAATGATAACAAAATAAGCAGCATGGTGATTTTAGTTCTTCTTTTTCTTCTTCGGAGCCATCTTCCTCGTGATCGATCTTGTGCTTTGGTGGAGATGTGCTAGTGATTGTTGCCTGTGAGGCTCCATCTCCCATTGCCAATGCAAGTTGTTTATAAAAAAAAGATATGAGTCATAATTTACACATGAACAAGAATGAAAATGTTTTGGCTTAGTATTTTGAACCTTCTTGTGATAGGTTCAGGGCTCTCTTGAAGCTATCAAGGTATGATGATCATGTTCCTTGTAGGTGTGGTAGCAATTAAATTGCTAGGACCTCTAGTAGTAAAAGGTGAATTACATGGTCCTTCCTCTTTCCTTGGAGAATTGCTTGGACCTTCCTCAGGGATACCTCCTTCCTCCTCGACTTTCTTTTCATGTCAAAAGCAACCCAAAAAAAATTCAAGGTTAGAAACAACCAAGATGCCTGAAACACTCCCTTTGCTTAGCTTAAGGGAATACCTACTTTACTACATTTTTCAAACCATTGCAAGCATATGTTGACACAGCCAACACAAGAGGACCTTCTTCATCTCTTTGGTTGGAGTATGTTTTCAGGCACACACGGCAATATTTGCAACACCGAGTTCATCTGCCTCGCTGAGTCTTTTGTTAACGCAGAGTGTGTATCACCATATGGGATGTCCCTTCAATGCCTGCAGGACGTGGTGATATGGGCGACGACACGCCATCTGGTGTTCTCGTACATGATGGAGGCTTATGCACCGCAGAGCGTAATGTGACAGTTTAGTTTCCACCAGGTTGTGCCCTCTCCGGACGTCAGTTTCCTACCGCGAGCGTACACCAGTGAGTCAAACTCCATCCGAGTAATGTTTACACTTTGTATGTCTTGCTCTGTAACAACGATAATTCTGGAAATGCAGGTAATCGAGGGCTAGTCGGTATGGTACGAACTGGCGGCCAATGCAGCATGAGTGGATGATGGCATGGACAGAAAGGGCACACCTGGATGTCATCATGGAGCAGCGTCGGTACGACGTACAACGAGTACCTGGAGTGGTACGTACTCCGATCGCGCAGCAGACTCACCGTTCATCCACCAGATCACCCCCAAGTAGATCATGCATGACGATAGTCTACAACGCTCGATTAATCGCCATAGCATTTCGTGGTGGCATGATAGCGGAAGACGATTGCAATTTTTGAGAGATTCATTTACGGAACTCATACTGATTGTTACTGAACATGTTTTGTATGTCACTTCAGTTGGAGCGGACACAACACATCGTATGTCTACGACCGCCCTCACTAGCCTGGACACATAACTGGCCATGCAGAATACTTTGAAGTGCATCCTAAAGCAGGCCAAAAAATAGTGCACAACTTGAGCTACGGCCGTTCGACGGATCATGCCGTGCACATCGGGCACCCAGAGGGGGCACCGTGCTCACCCGCCAGGTTATCGCAACCTAACGAGTCCAGCCAGCCACTGCAATCTACCGAGTTTACCCGATGTCGTCATAGTACTACCACTTCTTGTCATTCATTTTTGTCAATATGCTATGCATACGACTATTTTTGTAAATACAGTGCCTAACAATGCCAAATATGTTAAAAAGTCGTTCACCATTCGCGAAGTACCACCACAAATCTGTCTTGCCACGAGTCAATAGCAGATGGTCTGTTCTTTTTGTTTTTTTGGCTTTTAGTTTCTATTTCTCCGAAAGCCGAAACAAACAGACGGGTTCTTCAAGTGGCTTTTCAAAGTCGTTTCTCCGAATGGCTTTCTAAACCTAAAACTATATGTGACATCTGTCTCAGTGTCTTCACTACTCGTCGTCGTCTCAAAAAACGTAGACAAAAGTCATGAGTCATAGCCAAAAACCATCAGCCGTAGCCAAACAAATATGGTCAATATCTAAGCATACGCAAATAAAAGACTTAGCTTATAATTTTAATTATAATTTACTAATTTAATAAATAGTGGTGAATGAAAAAAATGAAAGCCAAAAACCGACAGAATTGCCGAAAACGCCCAGAAACAACAATGGAACTTGACCGAGCCACCACCAATCAGTCCACTGTAGCTTCACGAGCTCTCCGCTGTATCACTTCCAAATTCCAATCAACCACTTTCCTCCCCTTCCTACTCCTTGCAAGCTACGCATAAAGGCCCCACCAGGCCACCACCACCCCACAAACCCACCTCTCCCTCCCATGGCGAAGACGCAACCCCACGCGTCCGCGAGGGAGCCCCTGCTCCCCTCCGCCGCGCCGCCGCCCTACCTTTACCCCCACTCCCCCGACGAGGCGGACTCCTACGTCCTCCTCGTCCCCGTGCGGCTCCGCCGCCTGCGCCGCGGGTGCCGCTGCCGCTGCCTCGGGCCCCTCCTCGCCTCCCTCGCGCTCCTCGCCCTCGTGGGCTTCCTCCTCTGGCCCGCCGACCCCGGCGTCAGCGTCGCGCGCTTCCGCCTCGCGCACATCTCCGTCTCTGCGCGCCCCGCCGTCGCCGTCACCATCTCCGCCGCGCTCAAGGTCCGCGTCCGCAACCCCGACCTCTTCGCGCTCGACTACAGCCGCCTCGACGTCGACATCGGCTACCGCGGCGCGCTGCTGGGCCGCGTCACCTCCGGCGGCGGCCGTGTTCGCGCGCGCGCCGTCTCGTACATCGACGCCGACCTCCACCTCGACGGCATACGCGTCGTCGAGGACGCGATCTACCTGCTCGAGGACGTCGCGCGGGGGTCAATACCCTTCGACACCGTCGCGGAGGTCGAGGGCCACCTCCGCTTCTTCTTCCTCAGCATCCCCGTCAAGGTGCGTGTCGCTGAAACCCTAGTAGTTGATTGTTTTTGTTGCGGAATGCAGACATTGTGAATTGGATTACAATCTGGATCAGTATCACTGCTTTAACGTTTTTTCTCACTCGCATCGAAGCGCTATATCTATAGAATTGGTAGGGGGTGTGGTGGTGAAGCAATTTGGAAGGGCTTGGCCATGTATTGTCTATGTGATTCAGTTTTTGTGATCCATCTGATGGCTAATGCACCTTCAAGAACAAACAGAATTGAGGTCAATGCAATATAAATTGTGCGAGGATAGCAGATTTACGTCAACACCTTGCATGTCTGGATGTAGATAGCTTTCATGGGTCAAAGTGTCATGGTATGGTAATGATATTCAGATCATTTGTTTTTAGATCATGGCGTATGGTACTGTAAAATTGTTAGGGGGGAACATGCTCTGATTTCCAAAGTCAGGATTAACTAAACAGTCTAGTATCTTTGTTATCATGATCATCAACCAGTTATCTCTTGCATCTTATAGATTACTTTTCAATAAGATTTAGGTTTAGGGTGTAATAGAATAGGTTACTGTATAGAATGCATGTCCATTGAAAAATGATGCAATATAATACTTTGTTTGCATTTTTTATGAATTTAAAATGGACTAGTACATGCCAAGTATTATAGGTGTTAGCTTCTGCTTTCTGAATTTCCCTGTGTGTATGATAATTCATAATTCATTAATTCCCTAGCTGAAGAGGATGACCCTTGTGAAAATTGCCAACATTTTCACAAAGAAACCTAAATAAAAGGAATAATATATGTAACATCATGTATGAGGATATCTTGTGTTTTTAACTGGTTATCACTTTTATCGTATCCACAACTGTAGAGGAAGTATATCGTATCCATTGTAGTTAAATGTATCCCTTTCCGTTATCCACTTCTGTATTGATCTTCATCTGGAATTACTTGTGAAACTGGTATGCCAAATTGATTTTTTTGCTGTTTTGCATTCTTGAATGAAAGCTTTCCTCTCAAAAAGAAACGAAAGATTTCAGTTATTGAATTAACTACTTTGGTCTTTTTCATTTTCACTCCCTGCATCATAACTTGAAAGTCAGGAAATAGTCAAATTGCCTAAGAAACAAAATGAAGCGGTATGACATGCACAGTTCACAATTCTGGTGGCACATAGCACATGGCCAGTTCTGGGGTGATGAGTATTGAGTACAGCAGAATCACAAATCAAAATATTTAAAAAGCATGCCTTTTTACTGTGCTTGAACAATTCTACCAGCTCTGCTGCCATGGAGCTTCCACTGCAAAACCTTGAACTTGAAGTGGGTGTGATCTCATCTGGAAAAAATATAACTAGCATGCTGGATCAAATACAGCCCCATCATTCTATCACTTAACCATTCCAACACCAAGAGTCAGGCTTATTCAATGGACAAGAAATAATCCCCAACTCCTTGCTTGCCTTCCCGGGAGACTCGGGGCAATTTCTCCTTGTGGCCAACCAGTCTCTGGCCTTATCCCGAGCAGCAAAGGCTGCCTGTTTCCCTTGCCTACCAAAATCTTGCTGGGTGTTTACCAAGTCTCAGAACATTGTTATTTTCACCATCTTGGTTGCCATAAAGCTGAAGATGAAGAAGCTTCAGTCTAGCATCTACCATCATGGCAGGATGACAAAATTGCCGGGGGAGGTGCACCTAATTCGCTATTTGCAAGCAGTTGCAGCCACGTGTGCTTCATGTTGCTGCACATAAAGAGAAGTCTGCTGCTTGTGAAAGAAATTTGTTACATGGTAGTATAATACCCCATTGTTCACTAGAGTAAATATGGACCAATTTTCCTAGTTTTGCTAAATCATGCCTTATAGCACTGTTGGTGGATCAAAAGCAGGTTGACTCCTGGTGTTGCACTTGGATATTGTAGTTGTTTTGGTATAGAATTTGATGAGTTTTTTTGGTGCTAAAGCATCTTTTTCTGCATTTTCACCCGAAAATCTGGTCTAGGGTTTGGTGGTAAAGAGGTGCAGCCATATTTAATCTTGCACAATGGTTAGTTTTTTTTTTTTTTTTTGCGGATGAGATGACAAGGCATTGCAAGCACTACAAGGTTCTACAGCAGCAGAGCCAGCCCCACAATTCATAGCCTATGGAGAATATTTGCAATCATCTTAGAGAACAGTATTTTCTGACACCATTATTTGGCATGCTGCCTGGTTATTTGTTAATTTTATGTTCAGGACATTACCTTTATGTTTTTACGGTTACAACTTTACATGGCTGAATTTTCTGGGTAGCAAATTTTGGGTATGCAAAGGAAGGAACATTTAGAAAAGATACTTAGTGATTTCATTTATGTAGTGGTCATATATGTTGTATTTCCAAGCACAAGGAACTAGTTACTCGTTTGAACTTAATTTGAGTTTTTACCTTATGTATCACTGGGTTAGGTTGGGTTGGTTGGTTGATTTGATCTTGTTGAGATATTCTTCTATGCTTACTCCAAACTTGTTATGACCAAATAAGGATATTCACCCATGAGTCCATGACTACAGCAACCAACAAGAGCCACTGAGCCAGGGTGTTCTGACCCCTGGCCCTTCGCTACTCCAAATTTCTTTTGCCATTAAACAAAAGAATAAACGAGGACATACTGATATTATTACGTAATGTTTTCCTATCGTTCAAAACTTCAAATATTATTTATCTCATGTACGACTGAACCATATAGTCGGAAAAAAATTTGTCAACAATTTGCAATATTGGTGCTCTTGCTTGCAGTCTATGATCCAAAAGTACTGAACCCCTTTATGATTGTTGCAGGGGAGAATATTTTGTGTGGTGCATGTTAATCCACACAATGAAACCATAGTACACCAGGACTGCTATCCGGAGGTAAAGATATTCGAACTAATTTTACGCTCTGAAAGTTGATTGCAAACTTTTCAGAATCTGACATGTTATTTTTCTACCAGTGAACTGCTAATGGCCTCGAGCTATCTTGGTGTATGAAGCGAACATTTTATAAGTTGTTTTATAAGTTGTTACTTCAAAATCCAATGGCTATGGATGTGCACGTGCGACAAACAGATATTTCTCTTCCACTAGATGGGCCTATTGTAAATTTGCTTGCAGGCCCAAACACCATATTTATATCCATGTTAATACCAATCAGTTCCCCCGAAGAAAGAAAAATGTTTACTGGCGTTTTTGATGCTGGTTGCCTAGTTGGGTTCATGGGATCATCTGATATCGCTAGCTCATCTGTATCAGTTGTCAGTGAGGGCTCTGGTCTCGCTCCGGTTCGATTGTTGTTTTTGCTAATCAGCTCGACTTATTTTGGACTCTTTCGAGCTGCGACCTCCATCTTCTTTTGGGACATTTGCTTGGGTTTTTTACGACCTTTTCTATTTTGGGTTCTACTAATATTACACGTTTACACTTACTAGTCGAGTGTGTGTTGCAATGGATTTCAACTAAACATAATATAAGTTATAAACTTAGAAACACGCGTAAAGAATCTTATCACAAACTATATGCACATGTAATCTAATTATCCATAAGATGCATTTCAAATAAACATAATATAAGCTATAAACTTAGAAACAAGCATATAGAATCTTATCATAAATTACATGCACATGCAATCTAATCATCGGCAAGAAGCTTTAAGTAGCATATGAATATGTGTATATATTTATCCACAAAAAATTCCACCAACTCAAGAGGTGATGATGTTGATGCTGACTCACCGCCACCATGGAGTCCTTTTATAGCCTATAGTTTAATCCGTGCTTTGTTATGGATAAAAAATTATATTATCTCAACACATCAAGTTGACATTATCGAGATTGACCTACCAGGTCTACGCTGGCGGCTCCGTGCCCTCGACTTTGACGCGCACTTGGTAGGGTTCTGTTTTGTTGTTAGAGAATGTATAGAGTGGTGAAATTTGTTTTTAGTATATTTTTCCTTTTGTTGTTAAGAAATTTTTTAGGAATGTTCAAGAGAGAGTTAGAAGCGGCAGAACCACCACTCGCTCTCGTTTAAATAGTAAAGATAAAAAAATATTTGCTAGGTATTGTCCGTTGGTCTCGATCACATAGATCTTCAACTGCGTCACTTCCAACTACGCTGGTTCAATCACGCTAGTTTCGATCACACAAATCTCGACTACGTCGATTTGACCACACAGGTCTTCGATCACATTAGTTCGACCAAGTCAGATCAACCATGTCAGCTCTCAACCACGCAGGTCTTCGACCACCGGTGAATGTGGTAGTTTTGTGATTACAACGCCGGTAGTTTCGATCATCGGTAGTACCACGCTACACACTGCGGTAGTTCTAATTTTTCTAAGAAGTGCATATACCTCAACAGATTTTGTAAAAACACACTTGTAAACTATAGTATCATGCACACAAGAATTCAACATGATTCCCAACAAGATGCAAAACATATTTGCATACTTTTAAAATCATGACACAAGGATTATATGAGCTTCAACCATTTGCAAAACATATTTGCAAATATAAACCTCATATCACAAGGAATAGGAAACATGGACTTCAAACACTTGTAATACACATTTGTAATGTATAGTCCCATGTTACAAGGATTTAACACATAAGTCACAACTATTGCCATAGCATATTCTTGAAGCTTGATGACTTGCATCTTTACATCAAGTTCGGGTCATCGTCTTGATATGCATCAACCAATGATGCACTCTTCACTTGAACTCCATCAACATATGATGGGTCTTCTCTTGACTTGATGATCAACTCATAAATAGTTCCTCTTGATCGTGCATCAACTCATGATGCATCCTTTACTTGACTTGATGATCTTCAACACATTAAGTTATCCCAAGTCATTCTCATTTGTGGAATCTAACCTATTCATTCAACTTATTGAACATATTGGTCCACAAACCAACTATCATCAATTACCAAAACTTCACTATTAACTCATAATGGAGGGACTAAATTCTACAATCTTCTCTTTTTGGTAATTCATATACAATTGTTGTATACATATTGTATACTCTAAAAATAAGTTTTTAAAGTAAAGCTCACTCATCCGATTGTTATTGATCATCCAACCATTAACACATAATAGAGAAATTAGATAACAATCCGATTATGAGTATATATGAACTACATAAGTTATACATACTCAAGAGATATGTTTCAAGTAAAGATTCTTAATATTTGGAAAGATGAACATGAACAAATACTAATGAAACCTCAAAATATAGAGTGAATTCCCCCTAAATGTGTGCATACAAGAATATATAGTGAACACATATGCACATTTTAAGTTAGACTATTTAGTGAAGTTCAATATATATTTTGGATCCGAGAAATACATTAATATATAAGAATAAGATGTAGAATATATACCTCAATGACTTTCATCTCTTCATTCAAATAAGATTAAGTAATATCATACTCAATAAACACATTAGCCTCATAATTGCATATGCCATTCAAAATCATTTGTCATTCATCCAAATGAGACTAGGAAATATTATATTTAATAAATAAGTTAGTTTTGCAGTTGTATTTGTCATTATTACCAAAACCAACTTAATAAAACTTGAACTTACAGATGGGCCAGCCCATCTTAGGGGGCGATGGTGGGCTGAAACCTGATAAAGTCCATCAAGCTTCAGCCCACTCGATGGATCTGCCCCTATAATCCACTGATCATCGCTGCTGCAGCATACCATCCCAAAACCCAACTCATCACTTGACCTCACTGCCCTTACATGCCATCGAACTCGCAACCCAGCCTCTATGTTGCATGTTGCCCCTAAACCTAACTTGTCTCTTGACCTCACTACCCTTGCATGTCACCGAACTTGCAACCTAGCCTCTTTGTTGCCTCCGACTCCCACCGCCAAGCCACTGCCGCTCCACCTTAACTCTATTGTCGAGTTCTCAGAGAACCTTGAAAAGCTTAACCCTAGCGAACATGTATCCTAACCCATCGCGGAATAAGACATCTCGTGGAGGTTTCTGTCCATTTGGGCAGAGGAGCTACCATTAACTATGGGTTCCAACAAGGTAGATAAGGAATATCGATACAACCTTAGTTCATATGCATGATTCGAACCATCCTTTAGGGCCACTCCAATTGACTGTTGGCTATGGCTTTTGGTTGTTTATTGAAATTGCACTGTAGCGGTTGTTAGATTTTTAAGTCATTCAATTAAAGAAAAATATAAAAAGACCGTTATATCTTTACGGACAATGCAAAGGAAAAAAGAGGGAGGGGAAGCAAGAACAAAAAGCAAAAAAAACAGAGATAAAATTAGAAGCCAACACGTTTCAAATGACTTCTGTCTTAAAAAAGCCAAAACCATTTGGAGCAGGACTTTTTGGACCCTCCATTTCTTTGGGTACTGATTTACTCAAACTTATTAGGAAGGCATGGGCGTAGTTTCTATAATCTATATACGGCTGCAGTGTATCCGATAAAAATACAGGAGCGGCTTTTCGCCTCTTCAACCTTTCACGAATGGTCTCGGTCATCAGGTCAAATGGTACACGATCGCCTTTCAGCCTGGCGAATCATAACAAACCAAAAGAAAAAAAAATGAACATCGAGCAACCAAATTTCAATTCAGAATCATGTTATAAGGTTGTTCATGCCGACCACACATAGGGTTTGTTTTTTTGGCTGAATCTTATGACTTTTGGCTGCGGTTTGTGACTTTTAGGTTGTTCGTGCGAGAGATTATAAAGTAACAGAAACTCATGTACGATTTTTGCGATATAAATGAAGTCGGTACAACATGTACTATAATTAACTAGTAGTTAGTAGACTCTATCTTGAAAAGATACTTCGTTTAAAAGCTAATTACTATAGAAAAATCGAAAAATAACTTTTAAAAGTGAACAGGCGTCATGCTCTGCCCGGAAGTTACATTGTCGATGTCGTTTTGCATGCATTCCATGCCTTATACTTCGAATCCTACATGTACCGCACAAGCACGAACTTATTGAGCTGATTTCATAGCCTTTGCGATCGAAATGCACGTTCCAAAGTTGCATGCTCTACAGCTCTGGACCATATAGGCCATGAGTTTGTACACCCACATCTCTCCGATCTAGAGAGCAGTGGTATACTAGCACCTGTTCCTTTGTACGCCCTGTACAGACTATCGAAAGATCCATACGTGCAGGTCACTCCCCCCGTCCCCCGCGCGCGCCGCTTGGCAGCTGCGGCACGTCACCAGAGCGCACAACACGACGTACGGGTGGTGCGGCGGTGTCCCCCCAACACCCGAGCTGCCACCTCGCCGCGGGACAGCGCCGCGCCCGCGCGCACAGGCGAGCTAGCGGCCGGCGTCCTCGACCACGCGCCCCGTCGCCGTCGCGCCCGCTCCACCAACAGTCGCGACTCGCGAGGCGGGCCACGTCGCCCCGCGTGGTCCCCCGCCGCGGGGGACGCGTGGCCCGGGCGGGTGGCTAAAGAATTCGCTGGGCCGTCGCTGTCGCGGGTGCCGCTCGCGCGGGCCCCGCGGATTGCCTGCAGCCACGGCGTCGTCGTCGCACGCGCGAGCGCAATGACGCGGCTGCCCTTCCCTCCCTGACCGTTGGACGCGGGCGTCGATCTCGATCGCTCGGCATCGTGCGTCTTTCGGCGGGTCTACCTACCCTTTTAACCAAAAATGGCGGCTTTCAGTTGTCCCGGTAAAAAGGCTAAAGGAGGAGTGGATAAAAGGACAGGGGGGGCCCGGCCGATTTTTACAGTTGTTTGAGGTGGTCTCTCTTCTGACCGAAATGCCCTTGGCCTGATCTCCAACCAACGTCGTTGTAGTGTAGATCGGAGCGTAGATTGCGTGCGTCATGGGAGATGCACGGGGGTAACTTTCTACCCAATTTGCGTATGGTTTTTTTGGACCTTCTGCTCTGTATTTGTTTGGACGTGGATTTGTACCCTGGTGTGACGTCGTCACGTCGGGTCATCTCATCTCTATGTGATTATCCCGCTAATACGACCGCATGTTCGTATTAGTTTTTATTAATATTTTTTATTGATAGTTTTTAATTAAAAATAAATATTAATAGTTAAAAGAAGTGTCTTCTAGAAGAAGATGAGCAATAAAAATATAAGGGATATATATATATATATATATATATATATATATATATATATATATATATATATATATATATATGATAAGAATTAAAGGAGTAGGAGCGTAATACACACGTAACCTAAATCTATAAACTAGTAGGCGGGTTAAAAAGGCTTGCGTAAGTCTAAGCTAGTAAAACACGTTAGCCCAAGATGGAGGTTTGGTTAAGCTAGCTACGATTAAGTGAAAGCAGGCGCTGGTATAGCCTACGCACATAACGGCCTTCATGTGTAAAGCGTAGAAACGTACCGTGCGGAACATATTTCATTAGCGAGCGGCGAAAAGTAGCCGCGCCAGCCGGCCAGCTAATCCGACACAGGGAGCATGCCGTGCCATGCATGTGGTTCGGATGGCCATTAAATTTACCCGTCCCATTGTTTAGCATTATCCCCTCCCCCTCTCCCCTTTCTCTCTCCTCCGGTCGTCTCCCTGTCACCTCACGCAGACAGCAGTCAGTAGCCTGCTCCGCTCGCGCTAGGGCCATTGCCAGAAGCCCCGTGGCGACCACCACCGCCTCGCCTTTGCCCCGTACACGTCCATCCGAATCCGCCCGTCCACCCGTCCGCCCATCCGAATTCCACACAAATCCCGGGCCAATCGCGCTTTCGCCACCAATGATGCCCCCTCGATCCACCTGTCGTCTAGCTTTAACCACCGCGATGATCACTCGCCCAATCCGATCTTAGGGTTACTTAGCCAGCCAGCCAGCCAGAGGCGTGCGTGTGTGTGTGCGCGGCCCTGCTGCGAGTTTTCTCTGGCCTCGGATTGGCCCGCCTCTTGGGATCCTCCTCCCGGAGAGAGGGAGGGAGGGACGAGGGAAGGAGACGCGCTCCCTATTGGCCGCCGCCTCCGCGCCTCCCTCCACGCCCACGCCCAGTGGTCAGTAGTAGCGGCTGTGGCTGGCCTTCCTCTCTCCCGCTTGCTTCCGTCCTTTTTAGTATCCCCTCGGCTGCCTTTGGTTGGTGTTTGCCTGCCCTTTTTTTGCCCGCCTCGGTTTTGATGCGGTGTTTCTATTTTTGGGTGGCTGCTGGGTTTTTCCACCCCCGGATAAGGGGCTATCCGAATTCCCTGGGGCTGGGTGCAGGGGATCTTGTTGGCTTTGGGTGGTTCGATCGGGGAGGAGAATTACGGCTGCTGTCGAGAGTAGCGGCGGCAGATTGGGATCGATACGATTTTTGCAGGGGGTGTGTGTGTGTTGGGGCGAGGATAATTTGCCTGCTCCAACGGACGAGGAGGAGAATTTCGCGTGTTTTTTTTCTGAGCTCAGTCGCACCTGTCGTACTGTAGCAGAGGATCTTTTCTCAGCTGTGTTTGATTTAAGCTTTGTGGGTGTTACATGATTGTAATTTGGTACTACTGTACTTCGAATCTCGCTGGAAGGTTTCCGAGAAAAGTCTTCTGTTCGATCCATTATTGCTCCCGCTCTTCCTTGTTCAGTACAAGTAATTGCTCGTCCGTGGTACTATTTTTACCGATCTTTTAATGACTCGTGAGCATCAATCGGTTCTTCCGAGGATTCGGAGCGTGGCGAAGTCCAAATGTCTTCCTGCTTCGATCGAGTCAGGGTCATTCCACTGTTTTGTGCTGTCAAGACTGATCTAGCAATGATTTAGTCTGCTTTCTCTGTGTTCGTATCGTCGTAGTATCTTTAATTCTTTATTGACCCGTGTTTACGTGTATGCTCTCTTGCTGCTGCTGAAACAGCGAGGGCCTGAACCGCGGAGCAAGGCCGTGAGCAAGTATGAGTGGTATGGAATCACGGCCGGGGGGATCCAACCTGGTGGAGCCGAGAGGGCAGGGCGCGCTGCCATCCGGCATGGCAATGCAACCGTGGTGGACGGGCTCCGGGCTTGGGGCGGTGTCCCCGGCTGTTGTGGCGCCGGGAAACGGAGCAGGGATCAGTTTATCGAGCAACCCAGTAGGTGGTGGTGGTGGTGCCACCAAAGGCTCTCAGAGCAAGACGAGCGACCATGCGAGAAGGGAGAGCAGCGAGGATTCACGGAGGTCAGGGGAACCAAAAGGTTTGTTCTGTTTTACTACTATTTGTTGGAAGCAATGAGCTATTATTTCAGGAAGTTGGTGTGGTAGCTTTTTATATCTCCTCTGCTCAAGCTTGTTTTGGCTATAAATTGGTTTTGAGTTGACAAGGAAGGGGCTCTTACTGAAGATGTTTCCATATAGGATGTGGTACAACAGTTTCCTTATATGGCATAAAAGGGAGGTAGGAATTGAAAGCAGGCTTCAAGAGGCCTACTTTTTCATTTTCTGTTTCAGTCTTTCAGATTCAGAAAACCATGTGTGTTAAAACATTTAGCACCAGCTCTGAAATCTTCGCCAGCTATTTAATTCCAAAACCTTCACAGCTGCTTCGCTCTCATGCATGAGCATCGCATATTCTGTGTACTGTGGTGATGTAGAATTGTGACGATGTTTTGTTCAGTTGTACATTCACTTACCTAGCTCTATTTTAATGGAACACCATCTTATTTAATTGACCATACTAAGCAAAATGATGGTGGAACTCACGTGCTATCTTGATCTTTTGGTGAATGTCCTGTAACTGTGCCTGGTATAGCACTGAAATTTTCATGCTGATGTTTCGATTATCTGTCTTTATGTGCAAATAATTTTTGCACTCTATGTAAGTGTCCAATAATTATAAATCAGCTGTTGTTCATATTAACCGCAAACAAGAATAACATAAATATAAAATTTGGAATAAAAAGAAAATGTTTTCAGCAATTTATGTGTCTGATACTTGTACCTAAAGTACTCACGTCGGTGGAGATGAGAATAGTTTTTTGGCAGTCTTGCAGACTGTGAACATTGAAACCTCTATAGCTACTTTGACTTCAAATTTTAGATTACTGCATGTACAGCTTGCCTAACTGATCTAAATTCCCATTGTATAACTAGATCTTTCATTTTTTATTAAGTCTTTCGAGCAGTTAACTGGGGGGCAATTGTACTGTTTTAACTGAAGAGGAAAAAATGTGGATGACAAATAGGATGAATTAGTTTATTTTTTTATGAAGCCGCATATCTTAACATAGTCTGTTTCTGCGATCTACTTAAAAGACACAAAATACTCTTTAACTAACATCTTGGGATGAGAAAGTTTAACCACCTCCAAGTTTCTATGGCCTTTTTGATCCCATCTTGTCTTCAAGAATGGGGAAAAGTTGTTCCTTACTGTCCTCTGTACACTGAGTTGCACTGTATAGCCAGTAAGAAAATCATCGTTGTGTTTCCGTTTTTCAGTGCCAAACTTTGGCTCCTTCAAAATATGTGTCCGTAGTATATGTGACGATTAGTGTACTAAATGACGACTAGAGGGGGGTAAGTAGGAGCCCAAATTAATTATAACACTTTCGAAAATATTTTTCTTTGAGCGAAAGCAAAACTCATCACTCCAGTAACTATGGAAGTTATGAATATTAGAGAAATAATCACAAGGAAAAGATTCGATCAAAACTGAGGTATGACCTCTCACTGGACGGTCTAACATCTGTGATCGGTGTGAACAGTAAAATCAGGCAAACCCACAGCAACTCCGGTTGGACCGCTGCTACAGTGTCGATCGGACCGTTGCTACAGTAATTTTAGGATGAACTGGCCAGGTTTTTTGGGCTTAAAGTTGGTTTATGCTTGTACTGTCTAAAGTAACTAGCTTTTAAACGATGTGTTTTTCAAAGCGGGATCAATAAGAAAATTGTAGTACAAAATGTAACAAGTTCAGCTGTACAGGACAAAATCGCATACGACTATTTTTCTCTGCGTACTGCTTTTCACGAACAGGCAGAATTCAAATATTTAAGTCATAAGCCATCTGCCCAAAAGAACCCACCCAGTATTTTCAACGCTATTGTAAATATGAAAAATCCATATAACTTTTGATTGGTTGATCCAAATGACTTGAAACTTTGCATGCACCTTCTCTAGAATGTTAGAAACCTATTCTAATCAACGATCAAAAACATCAATGCCGAAGTTTTGACATTTTTCCATTCAAAGGAAGGATGCACCAAAACTAATCAAAAGAGGAAAATTTCGATCTGCTCTTACTCGTAAGTCCTAAATGGTCTAAGTGACATGAGATAGTTCTCACATGTCATAGCAAGCTACAACACAGCACGAATTCAGCCCAAAACACCCACAAGAGCAAAATCCAAAAATCATCTCTCTCTTGTGAAAAACCGAGTAAAGTCAATGACTTTCTCTGGATCATACCTAGATGGATGAGATCTTGTCTCCAATAAATATCTCCACCTCTTACACGTCCTTGGCATCAGAAAAGCTAAAGAGAAGAGAAATCTAAACAAAAAAGCTAAGAAAATCAAAAGCACATGAGGGGATTCATGGTACAACTCATTTGGGCAAAGGTTAGATGTTCATTTCACTTGTAGAGAAATATTTTACAGCCAATCCCTCAGGATAGCAAAATAATACATGAAAATACTTGTAAACAAGGAAATAAGATAGAGTATGTATACATGAATGAAAGTGCACAACCTAAAAGAGCTTTGAAAATTATCCAAAGTGAGATTAAAAAAAAGATACCACTTAAAGCCATAAAATGCATACAAAGCAATGTCGATCATAGTAAAGCATATATAACGAATCTAGGCAAGATAATACAGTTTAGAGTATTCAATTTAGTTTCAAGTTAAGCAAGACTTCAAAATTGATAAGTTCAATTAAATGTATCCGAGTATGAGCTAATCCAAGTCAAGAAGGCTAAATGGAACAAAAAAGCTCAAATTGAATCATTTAAGGTGTTAGAAGTTCAATTTTAGCCAATCTTGCTCAAGTACTAGAGAAAAGTCATTCTTGAAATTTTAGAAATCATTTAGGTCTTATCTTAGCAAAGTAAGTCGTGGACTAGGAGCCATCTATAACTGCCTCCTAAGTTTCAGCCTTTTTCATATTTTTATTTTCTTAGCCATGTGCTAGATCTCAACTTTTACTACGACTACCCCAAGCAAAAAACTTAAAAGAGTGGTTTTGGTTATCTAAAACTCCACTGAGTTCGTGCTTAGCGCAATGGCAAGTCGTCTCATGAAAAAGAATTTGTGAGGTCAATTTTTTCGCATGAAAGAGATCATTTTTATCAAGTTATATAATAGTTAAATGAGCAAGACATTCTTTTCCAAAGAACTAACAAAGCATTAAATAAAGTTCAATAAGAGATTCAAGATTCAATAGAGTATTTTTGATATGGCATACATCATAAAAGGATCACTAGAGAGTAAGGAGTTAAAAGTTCCATACTTGCAGACTTAAAAAAAATATTAATTGCAAAAAATTGAAGCAATTTGTGAAATTAAGTTCAAGTTGACAAGTTAAGCTAGCATGGCAAAGATTTAATTATATATACACAAGCATGACAAACTTACCTAAATAGGTATAACATGGTAATGAACAATATCAAGTCAAGATTATATCACAAATGAGTAATAGTCAAAACTCATATCTAAATGCATAATTTACAATGTAATACCATGTATGCATGATGCAAAAAGGAAACAAGACTTAAAACTCCCCCTATCTACAAGAACTACTTGCAAATGAAAAACAAGAGCTAAAAGTAAGAAAAAGAAAAACTCTTGCAAGAAGGAAAACCTCTTCATCACATGGTTTCTATCCCAAGGAACACACTGCTAAGGAGTAAATTTACCACACTAGCCACCTTACCACTAGAAGTTAGTGAAAGAAGAAGCAAGCTCAACCTAAACAGAGTAAAAGATGTTAGAGAACTTACTGAAGAAGAGAAGTATCTAAGAAAGACACAAGACAGAATGTGTGACTCACACCACTCTGAGGACCTAAAAACCTTGACACTCCCAAACTAGGATGCCCCGATACGTGATACGGGTACGGCGATATGGATATGGTGACATGATATTTTTCAAAAACAAGGATACGGCGATACGACAAGTATATATGTATTTGAAAATAAAGAAATTATAAACAGGCTACAGGAGAGGGAGAAAATAAAAAACTTATCAGTTGATAGCATCAGAATAGGGATGCTATGCTAATCATGGCTGTATGACATGCAAAGCATATTCTCCTACGAAGGACTTCTCTCAAATCCTGAGTCCTCACTACAAGTATTGCGGAAGTACTACTGCTACTGCTCTCCCCATAGTAGAATATAATGAATGCATTTTTGGCAATCTGCATTATCATATAATAGGTGGCAAATAAGTATGTGCTTGAAGTAAATAAAAAAAACTCGACCTGCGGGGGTTAAGAAGCCTCCCGGGCTTATATTAAGGAGAAGATCTTCTCACGCAGATCGAGAAAATCTCCGAACCCTTGCCCCACCCTGACACAGCGGCATCAGCCCATGTGAGAACGACCAATATAGGGTGATCCCTAGACCAACAACCTGGCGCGACCAACGACCTGGGCCAGCCTTTAGACCTGTGCTTTAGCTTATGGGGCAAGCGAGGGGATTTTTTTCCCTCAGCCTGAAATTCGCTCCCAGCGGGAGTCGAACCCAGGACCTGAGGGGTGCTACTAGAGCGCTCTAGCCGCTAGGCTAGAGGCCCGTTCGCGCTTGAAGTAAATAATAAGCATAACTTCAGATCTAAACAGCCATTGGAAAGAAATCAAAGAATCTAGAAATATTCTCAAGAATGTATAAACAACTATCTTTCTACAATCTGCTGCTTTCTTGTGTGGAACTTATCAACTATGTGAATAAAGCTCCATTTGTTCCATATGGTAAAATGTGTATGTAGTGTTAATCATGTATCGAGTATGGAAACGGCGGTTGGGCAGCGTGTCGGGATGCTAATTAACAATAGCTAGCAACAAGAGCATATAATCCAACTAATGATTATGAGGAATGTTGTTGACCTTAGAAGTACTGCAATGTAACGCAGTAAACATCCTCTAGAAGACATACCTTCAGTTCTGATGTCTCAGCCACCAAAGAAAATGTGACGATAAGATTTACTAACACATGTAGATTAAAGATCACAATGGAATTTCGGAGCCACAATAGACCATTACCCTCCAAGGCATTTGAAGAAATTTGCACATCCTCCTCATTTCACAATTCCCCACCTTAACGCTACCATTCATTGGGTACAGAGATGAGATGATTCACCTAGAAGCAAGTAAAATCAGAAAATCCCATCCTCTGGTTATATTTTTGTACACCCAACTCCCGGACTCCAATTGAACAAATCCTAAAGGAAAAATGACGAGGAGAAAACTCACCATAGGACCCTAAGAGGAAGAAGCCAAGGCAGAGATCGGGAAGACCTACAGTGGTTGACGTTGACGTTGAGGCAGAGACGGTACTGTGTGGTGAGCTCGTTAGAGGGTGGTGCTGACCTAAGCAGGCAGCAGTGGAGAAGATTTGGGAGCAGAGGGAGGGACGAGAACTGATGCAGATCTGGTGGCTGCCGGCGAGGTCTGGCTGGCCCTTGTCAGTGGCAGAGTTGGGGAAGAAGAGGAGGGAGGAAAGAAGCAATTGGGGCCAAGGGACAGAGAAGCCGACGATGAGATGGCGCACAGATGGGTGGCGGCGGTGTGGCGTAGAGAGGAGACGGAGCTGGGTTGCGGTGGTGCGATGGCGTGAGCAGTGGAGAAGACAGCGGCGAAGGCGAGGTTTGGCAAAGGGAGTAGGTAGATGCGGTGGACAGCGGCTGATGGAGGACGCAGAGGTGGGGGGGCCAAGAAGGTGGGAGAGGCGGCGGCGGCGGCGAAGAGGTGACCTCCAGGTGGCGGAGCAACGGAGAGTGGCGGAACTCCACGCGGTGCGAGCGGCGAGGGAGCGGCAGATCTCCAAGCAGTGCGAGCGGCGGACCTCCAGGCGGCGATTGGCTGGTGGCCTCCAGGTATTGGCGGCGGTGACCGAGGAGAAGTGACATTACTCGGGGAGAAGTTAGGGTTCGGGCGTTGGGTGTGAGTTGTGTGACTGTCGGCTCGGGTTGTAAGGTGTGAGCATTCACCGTTCGGGACCTTCAGGCTGGTGGGCCATCTTTGTTGGGCTAGGATTCAATTGGGAAAGAGGTATCACTCGCGTATCGCATCGTATCGGAAACGTATCGGGGTATTTGCTATTTTTTTCGACTGAAATTCATCGATACTCCGTCGATACCGTATCGGAACATATCGCCATATCGGATATGTATCGGACACGCGTACGGCGGTCTGGTGTCATATTGGTGCTTCTTAGCTCCCAAATGTTGTGCGATGCTGAAAATGGAAGCAGGGAATTAACAAATCTCAAGAAAGAACCTGCGTCACACTGTTTGGCAGTGTGATGTAGTCGAAACTGAGCAAGCCGCATCCTGAGAAGTGATAGTCATCATTGGATGACCTAGAGTGAGGTAGGAGACCCAAAGAGACTGACATCATCCATATGATCTCCCATCACCTGTAAAGCCTACATCAAAGAGGTAAAAGAAGCATTTGCCTCAGTACTGGGGTTGGTGAAACAAGATTTATGTATTTAGTACTGAGACATGACCACTAGGTGAAAAAGAAACAATATGAGGGTTCTCATGATGTACATGAAGGTTTAAGCGAGAAGATCCAACAACAAACTTGCAGGCACGTCACGAGGGGAAAACTCGATGAAGAAAGCGAATATCATCTCTAGGAAAGTGATGAATGTCATTCTTAAACACTCCATTTGTGGATCAAAACTATGAAAATCCTTCCTCAGGGCAGCGCGTGGACCAAAATCAAATTCACGAAAAACAAGTCCACGATGCTGCCCAAAGCCACTAGAAGATGAATTAAAGAAGCCATCAACAAAGCGAGTTCTCATGCTAGGCTCTTTAGTGTTCATGTCATGAGAAAAACTATGAACACTTGGAGACTAAGAAGCACGAGATTGACGCATGCGTTTGACACGCCTAAATCCAAACTCTACAAGATGTCCATTCTTTTCACAAAATGAGCAATGATACAAAAGTCTAGAGGTAAACACGGTCCCGTGGACAAATTACCGATCTTGCTCAAATGAGAAGTCCATTGGGACAAACAAGAAAAGCCACCACCACTTCTAGTACTTGTGTCAGCACTAGGTGCACACTGTTAAGGTATTAGAGATAGAATAGGAATTGGCATATTCCCCTGTAATATCCCTTTGTACTCCCTATATATATTGCCCATTGGGCCTATTCAATATATGCATAATATTCAAAACATGGTATCAGAGCAAATGTTAGGGTTAGGGTTTACTGCACCCGTCGTTGCTTCTGCTTCCTAGCCTCTGCTCATCATCCGCATCTACTGCCCCCGGGAGGAGCAATCTCCACTCCCGGGGCGGCCACCATCGCTTGCGCTGTCGTCAGGTGCTTTCCGTGGCGTATCCAGCCGTCTTCGGGAGTGGAGATCTTCGCTCGCAGGACGCAGCGTTGATCTCCTCCCGCCGGCTCTCTTCAGTGGTTTCCGGGCCGCCGCGCGGCCATCTCCTGCCGTCTCGGCCATCTCCTGCCGTCTCGGCCGTCTGGTTCCCCTGCTTCGACCGCGCCGCCTCCTGCCGGATCCCACCAGCCCGAGCCAGATTCGGTCACTGTGCCTCCTTCGCGCCGCCAAGCAGGATCTCCGGCCACCTCCGCTTCAAATCCAGGCCGCCGCGCTCTGTCATCCCCAGATCTAGCCGCCGCCGCCTCGGATATTGCCGACGCCACCTCAGATCCGGCTGCCCCGACGTTGCCTCGGCCGTCCGCGCTTGCGATGTCTCCTGGCGCTCAGATCCTGGAGCCAAGATGCGCCTGATCCGCTTGCCTCCGGCTGGATCTCTGAGGATCCGACCGCGCTCGCCTCGGCCATCATCGCCCCGACCGCCGCTGGCAATAGGCGCCGCCTCTTCTCCGGTCGCCTCTCCTAGATCCAGCCGCCGCCGGATCTCGTCACCGCTCGGCCCCGGGGAGCCGGTTTCTCCCGGTCGTCGCCTCCCGCTGGAGCCACTGCTCTTCTTCTCTCGGAGAATCCGAGTGAGGGAGGGAGCGTGGACACCAGGCGCGAGGAGTGAGGGAGGGGGTGAGAAGAGAGAGGGGAGGCGCAAGGATAGAGGGTGAGAGATGGGAGTGAGGTAGCGGGTTTGATTTTCTAGAGGTGGTAGGTGAGAGGATATGCTGCTACTAGTATCACTAGTATATGTGTTCAATAAGTTAGTCTTTAGTTATTTTTCATGAGTCCTTCGTTGCGTCCATAGTCTCTAATTTTTAGTTCGTCCAAGTCGTGCGAGTCCACAAATTTATTGTCAGTCGTAGAAGTGTAGGAATTTTTGTTTTGCATGACAGCAGCCGCCACTCTACTCTCTGAGCCGCTGTAGGATCAAGGATACCGACTAGAGGGGGGTGAATAGGAGGTTTTAAAACTTTTCTTCGTTTACTTGATTAATTCTTCACAATTAAATGACAAGAGAGTAAAGCAACTAATCCTATGCAATTCTAGAAAACAATGTAGTAATCCTAGCTCTACACAAACAAATGATCACAATGAAGCAAATAAACAAGAGCTAAGAAGACGAGAGACACTTTGCCGGGTCTTCTCACAAGCTTCTTGAGAAGATCTCCAAGCCAACCTTCGCCCGATCGTCCAAGTGCCGGCAAGCACTAAGAGTAATAGACCTTGGGTTTCACTTGAATGCAATTATTGTGCTAAGTGGATCAACAAATGAAATTCTTGCACTAATTGCAAAACCACCTCAATTTAATGCTCAATGAGTGAAAGGGTGAAATGAATGCTCTAGGGCTCAACAAATGTGCAATGAGTATTTAACCATAGCCCTTGTGCAGTGGTGGGGGTATTTATAGCCTCCACCAACCAAAACTAGCCGTTTGACACAATTTCTAGAAAAAATTCTGGTCGAGCGGTACTACCGCCCCCAGGGGCCGGTACTACCGCTACCAAATCTTCGCACCAGAACGGCTATGTCAGAGCTCTGCAGTGACCGTTGGATTTGGCGGCGCGGTACTACCGCTCCAGCCAAACTCCAAAAGGTCCCAAATTTTGGTGCTCTCTGGAAAAATTGATCCGCTCTCGGGCTGGATCTTCCGGATTCCGGAAGTACCGCTCTGGATAGCGGAACTACCGCACACAGCGGTAGTTCCGGCGTTGAAATCGCCGGTACTTCGGCTCCAGGAAAATCCAGACTTTATCCGGAGGGTGCTCTCTGGAAAAATCAATCCGCTCTCCCTCCGGATCTTCCGGGCTCCGGAAGTACCGCTCAAAATACGGTACTACCGCTCACTGCGGTAGTTCTGGCGTTCAAATGGCCGGTACTTCCGTTCCCGCAAGATTTTAGGTTGACCGAGGGTGCTCTCTGGAAAAATTGATCCGCTCCAAAACCGGATCTTCCGCTTGCCGGTACTACCGCATTTAGGCGCGGAACTACCGCTCTCCGGTAGTTCCGACGTTCAAAACTGCGGTACTACCGCTCGTCCAGACAGAGCACAAATTAAGTTTTAAAATTTATTTTTGAAGAATGCAAGTTTCTAATGTTGATCCATATGGCACAAGAGATATATTTTCAAGCTACTTTGCCAAGATCCCTCTTGATGGTACGATCATCTATCCTATAATCCGGTCTTCCACCATTCACCTAAGACCGGTAAAAATAAAAGGGATCCTATGCTAAGTATACCTTTGTCTTGAGCAAATTTGGTCTTTATAGATATCTTTTGGCTTGCATCTTGTCGCTCATATGTAGACTAGCCCATATCATGCTCATAAAACACGTTAGTCCCATATTCACATAAATTCATTAATTACCAAAACCATTTTTAGAGGCCTAGATGCTTTCAATCTCCCCCATTTTGGTAATTGATGACAACCCAAGTTTTATGTGAGATAGAGGTTTTGAATATATCAAATTGTTTGGCAACAAGTTGTATATTCCATGTTTACTTTTAAAAGATAGTAGTTCTTTGCAATAATATTTGTATTGGCATGATAAGAACTATTTCCACTTTAACGTTCAAGAGAGGAGATAACTCCCCCTAAACATGTGCATAGATAAGCGATAAGCGATGTAACATTTTATACAAGATGCATAAGACAAAGAAATGTTATAATATGAGAGTAATTTGACATTTAAGCAAAAGATAAAGACATAGGCATCCATGACCAGTTCATTACATCCATAGGATCAGAAGATAAAACGAGTTCATTACATCCAAGCGACCATCAAACAACCATAGGTTCATTATAAGATATAGCCCCATACGTCCCCCAAGCTACTAACTGTCTTCTCCCCCTTTGGCATCAAGTACCAAAAAGAGATCAGTCCTGAGAAGGAGAAGGGCGACGTCGAGTGTAGCGACGAGGCGACGGAGGGCGCTCCAGAACTGCAACTCGACCATCTAGCGAAGTCAGTCTGCTGTCAATGGAGTCCAGTCGCGCATCAACGCGGTCCATTCTGGAGTTGAGGGTGGAGAACCCCTCGAGCATGGATGAGTAAATCTGGGAGAGAGGGCTGGCCGGGCTCCTGTGGTGCGACTGCTTCTGCACCTGCTGAGGCTGCTGCTGCTGCTGAGGATGATCCAACTCCTATGGCTGCCTGTCTAGCTCTCACAGCTGTAAGGATGGGAGCCTCTGGTCTGGGCTTGTAAGGCTTATGCACTCCACCACGTCCTCCGCGATAATGAAACTTGGTATCAATCAATGCCATGATGTAGGGCGCATAATTGATGCGCTTGTTGCGATCATTTTTGGAAGATACTATCTCCCTCATGATAACATCAACAACATCGAACTTCTCCCCCTTCATAATATAGTCTATGATATTCCAGGCGTGACCTCGAATAACATCATAGTTGCCGCCTTTTGGAAGAATAGTATGATTGATGATACGGTTGACCAGGCTAGGAATGGGAAGCAGTCCAACATTCTTGTCAAGCACATATTTTTCTTCAGTGTTGTAGTAAGGATACATAGCATGAACGTCAAAAGCGGGCTTGTCATAGACCTTCTCAAAAGCACTTAGCTCCGCTCCTAACGCTATCTCAAATTCATGCTTGGTGGCCTCTAGTCTTGTGCATACTGTCATCCATGTCATATGCTCACGGTCTGGAGTAACATGCACAGTAGCATAAAACTGACGAATAAATTCTTCATTGTAAGCACATCCCTTGGCCACAAGCTGATGAATACCGCTTTCCCGGAATAGCCTATATGTCCCACATACTTGTCGATGGTGTCAATGTGATTCCAGTCAACATACTTATGATCAGCAAACTGACGATCCCTTCCATACATCTCATCAAAGATCTTCTCCTGGAACCTGGTGTGAAACTTTGGATTTATGGAGTTGGAGGGGAGCTCATACTGATTCTTGTGACGAAGTTGAGCATACTCGTCGGCAGTAATATTCTTGAGATCAATCTCAAGATCCTCCCTGTCAGCCAAGTCTTCCTCAGATTCTTCCATGGGAGAACTCACATGCTGTGGCTGCTCAGACTCAGTCTCCGATCCGGACTCAGATTCTGACTCAGGGGCAGGCGCTTCCCCCTTATCTTGAGCGGCCTTTTGTATCGCCTCAGGAGATGGAAGAGCAGGGGTGCCTAAAGAATCCCCAGAAATCGAGGAGTATGCCTTCCTCACAGCATTCCTTGTTTTAGGCATCTAGAGACAAGAGCAATAGGTTATGAGAGTCAAAGGAATATAACCAAGTTTTAGATTGAAAAGAAATGGAATGAATTTGCTGCACTGTCAGGAAATTCAGTAGTACCGCTGTTCCGGGCCTGTAGTATCGCACCTGTCGGGCGGTAGTTCCACTTCCTGGCAGATTCTAGGGTTCTTGGCAATGTGCATAGATTTCTGGTGTTTTCTTGGATTGAATCCATGGAATAGGTGTATAAGACCCCCTTAACACCAAATCTATCCACATTTTCTAGAGTCTTTTAGCAAAAAAATTCATCTACATTTGGATTCAACCTAGAACAAAACCTAGGGCTCAAAATAGAGACCAAAAAGGAAGTTTTTGATCCGAGATACCTTGAGAATCGGAGGAGTTGAACCCTTGAAAGTTGATTTGAGTCGAAGAATCGAAGAAATCACCACTGGATTTGGAGATTTAGAGTTCGGTTTTAGGAGGCTTTTGATGGGAGAGAGAGAGAAGAGGAGAGGAGTACGGGCACGGGCGGAAGAGGAGAGGAAGTACCGGAAGAAAAAAATGGGGTCGAGCGGAGAGAAAACCCTCGGGCGCGGGTAGTTGCTCTCCCTTGAATGCAGGTCCGGTAGTACCGCAGATGCGGCCGGTAGTACCGCATGGAGCGGTAGTACCGCTTCCTCAGCCGGAAGAACCGTTCCCCGGAAGTACCGCAGAAGGCAGCGGTAGTTCCGATTTTCTGGAACTTTGCAGAATTTGAATTTGAAGAGAGTAGATGCAAATGATCCCTAGTTTTTGCACTCAACTAAAATCTTTAAGGATAATTATGCATTAAATATCCCAAAATAATGTATTTGAAAATAGTTTTTGCTTTTCCTTTAAAATCAAATCCTTTTGCATAAAGGTTTTCAAGCGATCTTTCAAGCTTCCTCAATTGAGCATACATTTAAATCAGCCATAAATTTATGCAATATTAGAGTAATCTAGGACATTTAATTCACTCCTAAGTTTGCAAAAACGGTTTTCATCTAATGGCTTGGTGAAGATATCCGCTAATTGGTTCTCGGTCCGGATGTGGATAATACAAATATCTCCCTTGCTAACATGATCTCTCAAGAAATGGTGCCGAATATCTATATGCTTGGTTCTTGAGTGTTGGACTGGATTATTGGATATTTTGACGGCACTCATTATCACACAAAAGAGGCACATCAAAATTTATTCCACAATCCAACAAGGTTTGCCTCATCCACAACAATTGAGCACAACAACTTCCGGCGGAAAAATATTCGGCTTCGGCGTTTGAAAGTGCTACGGAATTTTGTTTCTTTGAGGACCAAGATACTAGTGATCTACCTAAAAATTGACAACTCCCGGAGGTGCTTTTTCTATCCACTTTGCAACCCGCATAATCGGAATCCGAATATCCAATTAATTCAAATTTAGCACCTTTAGGACACCAAAGCCCTACATTTTGGGAGTGTTTTAAATATCTCAAGATTCTCTTTACGGCCTTTAAATGACACTCTTTTGGTGAAGCTTGAAAGCGAGCACACATGCATACAGTAAACATGATATCTGGCCTAGATGCGGTAAGGTAAAGTAGACTACCAATCATGGATCTATAAAATTTTAAATCTATTGACTTACCTCCTTCGTCGAGGTCTAGATGCCCATTTGTTGCCATTGGTGTCTTGATAGGTTTTGCATCCTCCATACCAAACTTCTTGAAGAGATCTTTAACGTACTTGGTTTTGGCTTATGAAGGTTCCATCCTTGAGTTTCTTGATTTGAAGTCCAAGGAAATAACTCAACTCCCTTATCATAGACATCTCAAATTCCCTAGACATCATATCACCAAATTCTTCACAAAAATCTTGGTTAATAGAACCAAATATAATGTCATCCACATATATTTGGCATACAAAGAAATCATCACCAATGATTTTTGTGAATAATGTTGTATCTACTTACCAATCTTAAATCCTTTTGAAACAACGAAATTTCTAAGGCGTTCATACCATGCTCTAGGAACTTGTTTTAAGCCATATAATGCCTTTGAGAGTTTATAGACATGATTTGGAAATTTTGAATCTTCGAACCCCGGTGGTTGTTCAACAAATACAAGTTCGGAGATAATTCCATTTAGAAATGCACTTTTGACATCCATTTGAAATAATTTAATATCAAAGCTAGATGCGAATGCAAGTAAGATTCTAATAGACTCAAGTCTAGCAACGGGTGCAAAAGTTTCATCATAATCTAATCCCTCGACTTGAGTATAGCCTTGAGCTACTAACCTTGCTTTATTTCTTACCACAATTCCATTTTCATCTTGTTTGTTCTGGAAGACCCATTTTGTACCAATCACATTGTGTTCTTCGGGTCTTTCCACCAAAGTCCATACTTCATTTTGTGCGAAGTTGTTTAATTCTTCATGCATGGCATTTACCCAATTCGGGTCATCTAGAGCTTCATCTACAAGCTTGAGCTCAAGAGAAGACACACAAGAATAATGTTCACAAAAAGAATCTACTCTAGAGCGGGTTTGAACACCCTTACTCACATCACCCAATATTTGATCTATTGGATGATCCTTGGCGATTGCATTGTGAATCTTGAGGTTGTTTTGTAGTTGATTCTTTTGTTTATCTTCAATAACTTGAACATTGCTTGTAGTAGATGAGGTGGGTGGCTCCACTAGTCTTGAAGAACTTGGAGATGATACATCTTCCTTTGGCTTGATGTCTCCAATTTGCATATTTTCCATAACCTTGCGCAAACCTTCATCACCTACGTCATCCAAATTTTCTTGCTCTTCTTGAGAGCCATTAGTTTCATCAAATTGTACATCACAAGATTCTTCAACTATGTCCGAATTTTTATTATAAACTCTATAAGCTTTGCTATTTGAAGAATAACCTAATAAGAAACCTTCATCACATCGACTTTGAAATTTAGAGAGCCGAACACCCTTTCTCAAGATATAGCATTTGCAACCAAATACTCTAAAGTAGGAAATGTTCGGCTTTCTTTTAATTAGAAACTCATAGGAAGTCTTTTTCAAAAAACGATGTAAATAAAGGCAATTTATGGCATGACAAGCAGTGTTAATAGCTTCCGCCCAAAATTTATTGGAAGTATTATATTCATCAAGCATTGTCCTAGCCATTTCAATTAATGTGCGATTTTTCCTCTCTACAACTCCATTTTGCTCCGGAGTGTAGGTTGTGGAAAGTTCGTGCTTTATTCCAAGTTCATTACAAAAGTCTTCAACTTTTGTATTCTTGAACTCGGAACCGTTGTCACTTCTAATTTTCTTGATTTTAAAATCAAATTCATTTTGGGCCCTTTTTGAAAAGCTTTTGAAAATACCGGAGGTTTCGCTTTTGTCATTTAGGAAGAAGACCCATCTATATCTAGAGTAATCATCTACAATGACTAAACAATAGCTATTACCCCCGATGCTCTTATACGTTGTTGGCCCAAACAAATCCATATGTAAGAGCTCTAAAGGCCTAGAGGTTGACATGATACTTTTGGAAAGGTGAGAACTAGCGACTTGCTTTCCGGCTTGACAAGCACTACAAAGTCGATTTTTCTCAAACTTCACACCTTTCAAACCAACTACTAGATCATGTTTGAAAAGCTTTTTGAGTTGGATCATACCCACATGACCTAATCGTCTATGCTATAACCAACCCAAAGAGATTTTTGCAATTAAACAAGTTTTCAAACAAGACTCATTTGAAGTAAAATCTACTAAATAGAGATTTCCAAATCTAAAGCCTTTGAAAGCAAGTTCATTATTGTTTTCTTTTGAAATGATTACATTTTCTTTTGAGAAAGAGCAAATTAGACCTAAATCACATAGTTGAGCAACAGATAGCAAATTAAAATTCAATGTTTCTACTAGAGATACATTGGAAATAGAAAGGTCATTGGAGATAGCAATTTTACCTAATCCTAATACCTTTCCTTTGCTATTGTCTCCAAAGGTGATTTTGTCGTTGCTTCCATTCTCAAATGTGGTAAACATTTTCCGGTCTCCGGTCATGTGTTGAGTGCATCCACTATCTAACACCCAATGCCTTCCACCGGTTTTGTAGTTCACCTACAAAAGAAAATCAAGCCTTTTTAGGTACCCAAATTTGTTTGGGTCCTTGGAGGTTAGTAACCAAGGTTTGGGCACCCAAATGGATTTCTTTTTAGCACCCAAAATTGAGGTGCCAATAAAATGAGCAATAACATTTTCATTTGTTGTTTTCTTAAGCATATACCATGAATCATATAGGCCAATGGAATGCATGTTATTTTTAGAACAATTATTTGGCATATGCCCTACATTCCAGCATTTAGTACAATACTTACCATTCTCTTTTACAAACCTTGGAGGTTTGTATGCCGGGTTCTTGCCTTTCTTGCGAACATACCCAAGTCTTTCCTTGTTAAATGAGCATCTTTGGTCATTTAGCAATTTATCAAGGGTGTCCTTTCCCTTGTAAGGTCCCAAATTTTGGTGCTCTCTGGAAAAATTGATCCACTCTCGGGCCGGATCTTCCGGACTCCGGAAGTACCGCTCTGGACAGCGGAACTACCGCTGTGTGCGGTAGTTCCGGCGTTGAAATCGCCGGTACTTCCGCTCTAGGAAAATCCAGACTTCATCCGGAGGGTGCTCTCTGGAAAAATCAATCCGCTCTCCCTCCGGATATTCCGGGCTCCGGAAGTACCGCTCAAAATGCGGTACTACTGCTCACTGCGGTAGTTCCGGTGTTCAAATGGCCGGTACTTCCGTTCCCGCAAGATTTTAGGTTGACCGATGGCGCTCTCTGGAAAAATTGATCCGCTTCAAAACCGGATCTTCCGCTTGCCGGTACTACCGCATTTAGGCGCGGAACTACCACTCTCCGGTAGTTCCAACGTTCAAAACTGCGGTACTACCGCTCGTCCAGACAGAGCACAAATTAAGTTTTAAAATTTATTTTTGAAGAATGCAAGTTTCTAATGTTGATCCATATGGCACAAGAGATATATTTTCAAGCTACTTTGCCAAGATCCCTCTTGATGGTACGATCATCTATCCTATAATCCGGTCTTCCACCATTCACCTAAGACCGGTAAAAATAAAAGGGATCCTATGCTAAGTATAACTTTGTCTTGAGCCAATTTGGTCTTTATAGATATCCTTTGGGTTGCATCTTGTCACTCATATGTAGACTAACCCATATCATGCTCATAAAACACGTTAGTCCCATATTCACATAAATTCATTAATTACCAACAACTTACCGTCAAGATTGTGCGCCTGCTCGAAAGAACGTCACCACTTGAAACACACAAGTCCATTTGGCACATCACATGCATGTATTGCCTCTTCACGACCCTTGCCTTTCTTCCGTGCTTCTTGGCTTGAGATGGTGCTCCATCCGGACTGTTAGAAATAATCTTGACTTAGTGTTCAAGACGTAGTAAAGTCCGTCTCCGTATGTAACTCAAGTTGAAGTTGTGTCTAACTTGAAGTCCGAATACGTATGTTAGTAGGAGATTATTAGTATATATATTGAGGAGACTTGTAGTCAGTTTTGTAAGAGAAGAGTAAGAAAAGCAAGAAAAAGTGAACAAATAAGAGAATAGAGAAATTCAGAAATTCTCTTGCGTTCTCTCAGTTTATTTACAATGTGTGCGTTTTCACCTTGATCAAAGTTCTAACAAGTGGTATCAGAGTCTAGGCGAGAACTGAGTCGCTAGAAAAAAATCATCTCAGCGATTCCGTTCCGCGCTCCCATCGCACGGTGCCCCGCATCCGATCCGTCAAGAAATTCACGCAAGGAGCAGCAAAAGCCAGCGCTGAAGCAAGTCTTTGTTTTCCATCAAATTTCGATTTCTGTGCTCAGCGAAGAAAAGCAAGCGTGTGCGCCCAGCAAGAGGAAAAGCAAGTGGTCAAATCAAAGCAAGTGCCAAAGCTTGCTTTCTCCTGGTCAAAATTCAGAAGGCAGGGGAGAGAGACAAGAACAAAGCAGCAGAAGCAGACAGCATGTCTCCCATCAGAAGCGCATGCAGCGACAAGACACATGAGAGAGAAGATGATAATTGATAGCGAGGCTATTAAGTTTTTTCTTCGGCAATTCCGAGCGGCGCCAGGCGTTTTGTTTTTTTGTGCACAGCAGCAACCACGCGCGAGACACCGAAACCGAATCAGCTACGGTCCGGCTCCGAGACGAAGTCTAAGCCGCGCGTGCATCTCCGACTCGGTTGTTCTCGCTCCAGAAATAAAAGTGTGTAGTGCAGAAACAGCAAGCGACAATCACGTCGTCCTGAGCGAGCAACACGAGAGGAAGTTGAGAAAAAATAATCACGTTGTCCCGAGCGAGCAGCGCGAGAAGAAGTCCAGAAAAAATCATCACGTCATCCCGAGCGAGCAACAGAGAGCAAGTCCAGGCAAGGAAAAAGAAAAAACAGTGCCGTTTTTTTCTCTGTTCCCTCGGTTCAAGAGCCGCTTCAAAGTAGCCTGATTTCTTGATCCGTGCTCAAGATCATGTCGCATTCTTCGGAAAGTGGTGTCACCGGTGATCTTTACTTAGAGTTCAAGACGTAGTAGAGTCCGTCTCCGTGTGTAACTCAAGTTGAAGTTGTGTCCAACTTGAAGTCCGAATACGTATGCTAGTAAGAGATTATTAGTATATATATTGAGGAGACTTGTAGTCAGTTTTGTAAGAGAAGTAAGAGTAAGAAAAGCAAGAAAAAGGGGGAGCAAATAAGAGAATAGAGAAATTCAGAAATTCTCCTACGTTCTCTCAGTTTATTTGCGATATGTTCGTTTTCTCCTGGATCAAAGTTCTAACACGGACTTATGCGACACGCCATGGCCTTAGGACTCCTTTTGTAGTCTCGGTTTTGCGGCTGGCCACAATAATCATCAAAACACCTGCACACCAAAGAACAAAGCAATCGATCCAAGCACAAATGGTATACATTGACTCTCCATTAGTAAACTATATGCATGATCACACCTCATGACACATGTATGGACTCCCCCATGACTAACGCTTGCACAACACCCGCTATGACGAATAGCCAAAATTACAGAACCAACAAAACAACTCAGCAACAACTCACCAGGGCTGTTTGACCACGGCACACACGCCGATCAAATTGCCTCCCTAGGCCGGTTTGACCATACCGTCCAGGCCGGTCTGACCGGTATTTCCCGAATAGCACAGAAAAATTCAAATTCTCAAAAATCAAACTCAAGTAATGAAAACGAGACACGATCAATGTCAAATACTTATCACTCACATAGGGCTGCTACCACATTCTTACACGTATCAATCTATGTTGAAGTCCTGAAGCATGATATCAAGTGCTCAAGCCTTTCACATATAATACAATTGGCAGAATGTTCATGTGATGTTAGATGCAATGGCAGCGCCATTTTTTTTACATCCTGATATATATTTTGCCAAAGGTCTTTGTTTTTGAGGTCATCAGAATGCCATTTTTTTTTTTTTGCGTTCTTTCTAGCACCATTCTTGTCGTTGTTTTACCATCTTTAGAGGATAGTGTTGGAGTTCTTCTGAAAGACCTGTTAGGCGGGTGAAGAGAATGAAGATTGTCCGGTTATTATTTCATAATGATAAAATACCTTTTAACCTTTTGTCAGTAAAATTGGCATTTGATAAAGGCCAGATGACAGGAATAGTGCAAATATGTTGCCTAGAATTTCAGAGGTTGGTGTTAGTACAAGTTCTACTTGCATCAATATGATATTCTATCTGAAGGGGTGCTATTCATTTGTCATTCATTATGTCAGCAACAAATGGAAAACATGCTACCTCCATTCAGTAATAACTGATGTTGTTTGAATGCCAGATGGAAGTGCTGGTCAAGAAAAGCACCATGCCACATCGCAGATGCCTGCTTTAGTGTCAGACTATTTAGCGCCATATTCACAGCTGGAACTAAACCAACCAATTGTGTGCACTCTTTCCCTTCCTGGACTCTATTTCTTTTCTGTTGATGTTTGCATCTATGTGCACTTGTCTAGCAATGCGTTCATCATCTCATGTTCATATTGGCTATTGCGCAGGCTTCTGCAACATATCAGTATCCTGATGCTTACTATACAGGCATGGTTGGTCCCTATGGAACTCAAGCTGTGGTACTTTTTTATGCCAATTTAAATATCAGAAATCATCTTCCCCCTTGTATGCAATCATTCATAGCACGGGTGTCAATAATGGTATTACCCAGTATAGTTAATTCAAGTAAGCACATAATGAGATATGACATTAGATCTAAGATCAATAAGAGTTACAGAAAGAGTGGAAATGTTTGTCAGTCTTCATGCTGATAAATATAAATAACAGTCCATACTATTTGCACTAGTGATTTCCACTAACGGTAGTAGAAAGGGTGCTGGAATTACAGCAGACTATTTAGATTCTTCTTGTATTTTTGTAAAGCAAAATGATAACTTGTGATTAGCAAAAAGTTGGTTGTTTGTGTCATATATCACTTTATAAAGATATACTTGCACTGTCCTGAACTGGCTGCATTTTTTGTGGTCCGCACAGACTCATTTCCAGATGCCTGGATTAACTCACTCTCGCATGCCATTGCCTCTTGAAATATCCGAGGAGCCTGTCTATGTAAATGCTAAGCAGTATCATGGAATTTTAAGACGGAGGCAGTCACGTGCAAAGGCTGAACTAGAGAAAAAGGTGGTTAAAACGAGGAAGGTTAGTGAAGCAATCTCTTGTCCCTGCTACCTCTGTAATTTTCTTTCTGTAGAGTTTTCAGGATTTTAAGGTCAGTAGCTTTGAGTTTTCAGGATGCTCCTTTGTATGATTAACTCCTGATGTTTGTCCTGGTCAGATGCCTCCCATTTACAGGATAGAACTTGATAGTTTGTTAAGCACTGGCATTTGATATTGCAGCCTTATCT
This sequence comes from Dendrocalamus latiflorus, assembly GCA_017311315.1. Classification (NCBI taxonomy): domain Eukaryota; kingdom Viridiplantae; phylum Streptophyta; class Magnoliopsida; order Poales; family Poaceae; genus Dendrocalamus; species Dendrocalamus latiflorus. The sequence goes on from CM029631.1 coordinate 7,747,349, forward strand.
TCATGAGTCTCGTCATCAACATGCACTGCGAAGGGCAAGAGGAACTGGGGGACGCTTCCTGAACACAAAGAAAAATGAAAACGGTGCTCCCAACGAGAAAGCTGAACCAAACAAAGGTAATACGAGACATACTGTTTTCGGATTCATTAGGAGAGCAAAACCCCGAGCATCACCGTGTACCTCCTCCTGGCTTACAGCTCCAGAAGGAAGCATGAAGTAGCGGCTTGGCAAACCTAAAACAGTGGCTTCTGTCCACTGGCATACACACTCGAGGGTGGATTCGCTCCAGCGTTGCGCTGCCATCTTTGCAATGTATCTTCTTCGTGCAAAACGGTCAGAGATTCATTCTTCTGAATGAGCTAGTACCAGTTGTTGGTCTTGGTCCTGGCAGAATGCAACCTGGGTGCACGAGTCCATCCCGGTGTCGGTGTCATGGGTAGGTGTGCTGTTTTCAGGCAATTCATTCTTGGCTTTCACATTCCGCCCCTTGTTTGTGCCTGGTGTGTTGTTGCAAGTGAAACTAACTGTGCTGCGTCTCCAGGGTTCTGTGAGATGTGTGTAAGATTAACTTGAACTAATGTCTGTAATGCAGTAGCGTGAGTTTGGCTTGCTTTTAGTTTGAACTTTGAACTGTAACAAGGCCAGAGTTGAACTCGATATGCCGAGGGAAAAACTGTTGTGGCCAGTTCAGTGTTCAGCGACGTCAGTCTTGTGGTCTTGTCTTGTGCAAAAGCAGAAGCTTGTGCTTCGATCTTTATGGTGCCACTTTTTAAGCCTTTTCTTTGGTGTATGTTGCATCTCGCTCGGTTTCCTCTCGCTAATGCTCTCGAGTAGCTGTGCACTGGATGTGGAGGTATCATCAGTTGTTGCATGCCGTCGCCGTTGTTAAATTTGAGGGGAATTTGAATATAGGGAAAGAGGTCTTTAAACGCCCCCGACGCGTATGATTTATACCTCAAATTTGAGGCAAATTGGTCTCTGTGGTCAGAGACCAGTAACCTCATCCATTTCGATCATGGCAGATTGGTAGTGCTCCAATGCGACAGCATCAACACGTCACAGTAAGTCCTGAAGTACTCCTACACATGCCTCCTCGTTCTTTGGAGGGCAATCTTACAAGTACACGTGAATGTTGTGCAATTTTCTCGTATAAAACGCAAGCTGGTACCAGATAATTCCACTTTTTATTAATTGAATTTGACTCAAGTGGTTTCACCTGAGTGAATTTTTTTTTGAAGTCTTCTATTGTCACTCCTTTTCCCCCTTTCATTCAGGATAAACATTCCGCAGTCATATGTAGATTCTTTTTCCAAAAAGTGTACTTATCTCTTCTTTTTTTTTTCCGGGGGAAATCGTATACTTATCGGTACGTATACGCTTGTGGTCATCCATCATGGTGGGCCCAATCTTTTTTGTGGACGGCTTGTGAGGCCCACTGGATGGAGGATTACGAATGTCCTTTTAGCGATCTCGGGCCCAAGGATCTACAGAGAATCCTTGTCCGGTGATTGGCAGTTTGGCCTCTCCTGCTTCCAATTATGTATCGTTACTGTCGAAACCACAGTAGCTAGACGCCTCTTACAAAATCTAAATTGGTAGCGCAATAGTATTATTAGCTGTGATGTGATATCTAATGGAATTCACGTCAGTCACAACAACCAACTGTCAACTCTAAAGTCGATTAAACGGAAGGAATCGGTAACTAGCGGGTATCTACATAAATCGGGAGCTACTAGAAAAGGCAACAGTACAGCAATAAGTTTTATATAATTTCAGTAAGTTTTAAGATAACGTTCAAAAAATTCATGTTTTAATGAGTTCCGCGTATTTCTAGAAGTTCTAGAAGATTCTAAGCTAAAGTTTCAACGAGTTTTAGATTTTCAAACTCAAGTTTTACTAAGTTTCGGCAAGTTTCAATTAAAAGTTTCAACCAAAAGTTTTAAGAAAATTTAACAAGTTTTAATAGGTTTTAAATAAGTTTCTAAAAGTTTCGGTGAGCTCACCTAGCTACGATGGTACTACCACACCGCCAAAGGCTGCTCGACACTGCCGCCGCCATGGAGTCGACCAACGCCGCCCATTGCCGAATCCGTGCTAGAGCTCTACGTCGAGCCTCTGTCTTTCTCTTCCCTGGATCAAGCCTAAGATCCGTGTCGAGCAGCCGCTAGATCTGTGTGTCCTAAGCCACGACGTCGCCTCCTGTCGCTAGATCCGGAGCTGGAGGTGAAGCATTGCGTCATCGCCTACGCTAGACTCGAAGACGGAGGTGAAGGAGGAGGGGAGGATGGCGTCAGAGTCGAATAAGGAGGTGGAGGGGCCCGTCGTGCTTGCGCAAAACCGTGGTCACCCCATCGCGTGAGCCTATGGCTGCTCCGCCACGCTGCTCATGCCGGAGTTGAGGGAGAAGGTGGTGGGGCCCGATGCACCCGGGAGCACTTGTGGCCGCCCCCATCACATGAGCTTGCGGTCGCTCAACGCCACCGCCAAGCTCAACGAGGCTGTTGTCACCTGTTGTCTAGCGTCGCTACAATGTCGGCTCACTCGCCACCTATTGCATAGCCGTCGTTGTGCCTACTCGACTGCCATGTCTTATTTATCTTCAAGAATACTTTTCTCGCTGCCTGTCCAAGGCTCTCTTGGCTACTCGCCCTGCTGATGTTGCTACTAGCACTATTGGGCACATGAGCCCATGAGCTTTCATCGCAGCTAGGCTAGCAAGTTCGCTGCCACTGCCTATAGAAGCATGCAGCCACGGTTGCTAGGTGAGCGCATTTGCATTGCCTACTTATGCGCATCGTTGTGCTCACTGCCTGCCGCCTTGGCTACTTGTCGCTACAGTCGCCATGCCATGGTGGTGGAGAACGACGAGAGAGAGAGAGAGAGAGTTGCGAGATGTGGTGAAGAGGTAGCCATGTTTGTATAAGAATAGGAAAGGGGAGAAGGGAGGTGCATCAAATGGCTTGACCCAGATGCGTCGTATGGTATTTTTTTTTATCCCATCAGTTGGGCAAAGAATAGTATATCATTCTCTAGATTTTTCCATATAAATCTTTAAAAATTAGGCGCTTTTTAGATTATTTGAATTGCTCTGAGATCCGGTTTCATGCTAAGGTTCATTAAACCCTCCTGTTTTTTTTGGGCTTTTAGCTTCAGTTTCTTCCAAAGCTAAAACAAACATTGAAAGTTTAAAAAAACAGAGTAACTATAGGTGTTTGAATGGAGAATTAGGACATCACTAGCTACAGGCATAATTTCACACAATTGGTGGATCGAGTTGACGTTACGGACACGAAGACGACGATGATAGAACAATAATGGTAGTAGTTGATAGTGCAGTACCACTCATGACTTGTTTGGAAAGCCCCAAAATTCCCAACCTATTTAATGAAAAGTGGTCCCATCTGTCTTATGGTTCATGAACTTATATAACAGGTTGCCAGGAAGGCTATAACTCTAGTTGTTTGTGTCGGTTATTCTTTTATTATTGGAAGCTGTTTCTCAAATTTTGCACAGAAATCTTTTGAATACTTACCCCCGCTGGAATGCATGTGATTCGTTGAGCTGCGAGCCTTGACTATATTTTTTAAAAAAGTTCCTTTGATGTTAGAGCAAGTCCAATAATAGAGCCAAGTGTTTGGCTATAAGCCAAGTTATAAGAGCCAAGTTATACAATAATCTGTCTTCTATTTGTCTACAAAAGATTTTTTTATTATTATGTGGTACCATGTCTCACATTCTCTTTCCTACTCCTCCTCACATACATTTATTATCTGGACCCACCACTGCATAGGCTCCCGTGTGCAGCTTGTTGCTTGCATGAGAGCCAAGCTCTCCTCTCTCTCCTCTCTTCTCTCCTCCACATCAGCAAAAATGCTGACTAGTTTGGCTATAAGACCATTGTTGTACTTGCTCTTATAGCTGCCAGAGTCAATAAAAGTGAGAAGTCCAGACCAAAAATAAAACATCTGAAAAATTTGAAGCCACTTGTCTCAAGAATTACAGACTTGTGTCCTTCAATTTCCGGAAGCAGCTCACCAAGTTTATACTCTCTCTGCTGATTTTTACAAAGCGTCCACGCAATTTGAGATTCAAAGTGCGTAAACTTTTACCAACAGTTAGTCTAATAGTATATAGATCTTATGACATAAAAGTGATACTATTGGATTTCTATTTTAAAATACTTTCTTATGATTATGATTTTGTAGGTATAAACAAAGTAATGTAAAAGAAATCAAGGAGCAAAATTTAACTTTGAAAATTACACTAAGTTACACCGTGTCTTATAAAAATGAACGGACGGAGCACTATGTAATTAATTTATTTACTTTAACCCTTAATAGAAGTACTATTCACTCAGGAGGCGTGAGCTAATCGTTTCCTGTTCGACAGGAACGTGTCCCTGCTTGGTTTCAGTGACTTACAACAAGGCACTTTTTATTTGGTCAGAAATATCTAGAGAGAGAATAATGCTTTGTCTTTGAGTGGGTAGAGACAGTACGTCAAAAGGGGAAAGGGTAACATAGAAATGCGTGAAACCAAAATTTTAGCACAGCTAAAATCTGAGCAAAACCAAATATTAATAAAAAGAACGTTCTTTAGATCACGGTCAAACCAAAATTTGACATTACCAAAATTTTAGTGAGCAATTTCCTCGCTTTCGGATTGCCTGTGTGTGACGTAGTATTTAGTGTTACAAAATTTTCATGGACGTTACTAAATTTTGATAATAAGCCAAACAGCAGCCAATTTTCATTGGTGCTTGCAAGGATAGCAAACTAAACAACCCTTTGCTATCACTATCTGCCCTAGATGCCCTTGTTTGGTTTGCTTACAAGGTTAGAGCGATCTAGCTCTGCAAGAAAGAGCTAGTCGTCTGGAACGACCAGTCCCACTAAGGGTTTGTTTGGTACAACTTCTACTCCTAGTTTCTCCTTCAAATCTCGAGGAATTGTGCCAAACACGTAACTTCTCAAATCGATTGGATTCTGATTCTCGCGATGAGTACATAAAGTTAAAAATGAACTAGTAAAGAGAAGCAACCTTTATGTGGATTCTCGTGGAGAGCCATCTGACCTAAAGCAAACCTGCCCATCAAAGTTTATCAAAATTACCCGCAAATGTCACTTGGCTTGCCCCTCCGCACCCTTTTGCTCGGCCACCCCCTAGCGCTCGCCTCCTCCCACCCCTCTTCTCCTCCTATTCACCGTCGTCGCTTCTCCTCACGCGCCACGCCGCCTTCTCATCCCGTTTGGCACTGCTACCTCCTCTCCCCGCATGCCCCTCCCTCTACTCTTCTTCATCCCCACGCCACCTCCCTCCCTCTCATCCTCGCATCGCGCCGACTCCTCCTGCTTGGCGCCGCCTCCTCCTCCCCTGCCTCTCTTCTCCCTCATCCCCACGCTACGCCGCCTCCTCCTCTCGCTTGGCGCCACCGCCTCCTCTCCCCGCGCACCCCTCCCTCTTCTCTCCCTCATCCCCACGTAGCGTGAATGGCGGGACACTAGAGGTCACCCTAGAGGCATCCATAGGCACCTTTACCGCCGAGATACCATCTCACCCCTTGGGTGCATCTCGTTATCTCTCTAGCTTCATCATATTTGTTAAAACTTTGTTCCAGGAGAAAACACACACACATCACAAATAAAGTAAGATAACATAAGAGAATTTCTGAATTCTCTATTTTCTTGCTTACTCTCCCTTTTTCTCTACTTTTCTTACAAAACTAGCTACAAGCCTTCTCAATATATAGGCTAATAATTTCTACTAACCTATGTATATATGTATTCGGACTTCAAGTTAGACACAATTTTAACTTGAGTTACACACGAAGACAGACTTTACTACGTCTTGAACTCTAAGTCAAGATTATTTCTAACAATATTTGTATATGCCTATGGTCATGTATCCTTCATACCGTCTAGAACACGTCAAGTCTCGTAGTTTGTTTAATTTGGACAATGACATAGAAGATTATATTCACGAAGTGCATGATATATTGCTCAACCTCTTCAATGAATATGTTGGTCAGGTGGAAGACCCTAACTGCACTTCCGGGTCTAAAACTAGCAATGAAACTGTTGTGAATAGAGATGATATGCTGTTGGAATATTATCATTATTATGAATATCCATATAGTGAGAGACCAATGATTGAACTTGAACAGTACTCGCAAAAACCACGTCTCTCAACAGGTCAGCCTAGTGTTCTGAAATGGTGGAAGGAGCATAACCTGACCTATCCTACAATTGCTCAGATGGCACGAGATATATTGGCAATACCACGTAGTACTGACTGCAAGGTAGCAACAAGGGCTGTGAAACTCGCAATATGTGAGTCTGGTGGCAGACGCTGGATTGAAAAGCGTGTCTGTGCTCAAGTTGGCTCAGATCAGACGGAATCATCTATGCCCTTGCTTTTCTCATTATTATCCCATTACATTCTTGTACTAACTGTAGTTTTCATGTTTTCATAGGTTCTGCAACCAATCTTTTTGAGTGAACACTTCAACCTTCCTAATGTTCCATGTAAGCTGCTCTCCTAATTTACCCACTGTAATCTGTGCTACTAGCCATGGCTCATTAGTTACCTTTCTGATGCAGGTTTCAAAGACGACAAAAATGACTTTTGTTTAGACAATTTTGGGTGTAGAATGCTAATCTCATTTGACAGCTATGATTTACAGTAGCTTTTAGTTACGGCTGATGGAGGTGTAATGGGGCTTTTGTGTGGTGGGGAGCTTGTCAGTAGTTCCTACTTCATCATGTGTGCTCGCTTTTGATGGCTCTTTGCTTGGTTTATGGCTCCGGAGTTATTTCGAGAGGGGGGAGGGAGTCTACTCATATGCTTCTGATTTCTAGGCACTTGGTTGTGTGTTATATGAATGCTATGCTGGAAGGCCCCCTTTCAGAGTACACATTGTTATTTTTTGTATTAAACAATGAGTTGCTTTATTCATTGTCTCCTGTTTGTTAGTGAACTCATTGATTTGCTGAGCAGCCTTGTATTCATGTATTACGGAGTGTATAGTCTATTCTTGTAAATGTTAGCCAGATTATTTCATCTTGTTATTGTATTCATGTATTACAGTGTGTATAGTCGGTCAAAGTTTTACTTGTAATATTGTTGTTGACATGAGTATAAAGGTTGTGTATAGTCTCAAAGTTTAACTTGCAATATTGTTGTTGACATAAGTATAAAGGATACGACGAGTTTGAGAAGGCTGATACACACACATATACATATACACACACACACATATATATATATACATATATATACATATATGTATGTATGTATAATTTATAAATAAAAATTATAATTTGTATAAAAATGGTCTTACAAATTTTGGACAAAAAATTTATAGATTGTGTACAAATACAAAGGAGAAAAATGCAGATATAAATGAAGTGTTACAACCAAGGGTATCATGGTCTATTTGTCTTCAATCCCCATTCTTATATTTCTAGAGTCAACCTACTAGCCAAATGCTTTCTAGGAGAAGCTCCAGGTTCTCAGAGAAGTAAATTCTTAGAGAATCCAGAGCAGAACCTGAAAAATAAGAATTTGGAGCTCTACCAAATAGGGCCTAAGAACTTAACAATACACATATTCTTTGGATACGTAGCTCCTGATCGATCATTAGCTTAATCTATTTAATTTAGTAGTACTAATAATATGAGTGAAAACGGATCAGATAGTTTCCACTGATTCGGATAATTTTCGAATATGAAATGTTTTGGCTTGGGTTTTTATCGGATAGTCTCGGATCAGAAACGAATACGGTAGCTCACTATCCGTCGAATACGAATACAGACTCGAACTATCCGATGATTACAAAGTTCGAATATCCAACCCACTAGCCATAAGCCCATAGCCACTACTCACTACTGCCCACTGGGCCACTCTACCACTGGTCTATGTCTAATGTAGTGAAGACTCACTCACCGCTGCTGCGTCTCCAAACGGCTCCGCTTTGATGGCGCCCCAGAGCTATTGAGCATGATCTTAGTTTCCTTGCCAGCATACACCACAACCCCTATTGCCCAGGTGGTGTTCTTGAACTCACACCCACGATGCACAATGTTGGACGGTCCGAGTGATACACGCTTGCCATCAATCTCCAAATTCGCCTGGAATCCGTAAATGTTCCTGTTGGGGCGCTCACAATGCAGGATAGCGCCTACCCCGCCGTTTTGGGAGAACCTCACTTGCGTCTCCTGCTTTGCATACCTCGTCTTGAGATTGGTCTCCTCGTCAAGATTCCCAGCTGGACGTGGGCGATGCCGGTGGGGTCGCTGGTGGCGAGCAACACCATGTTGGCGGGCACTGTCTCATTGTACGTGATGCGCACGATGTCCCCGACGCGTATATGCTTCCATTTCTTGGGCAGGAACTCGATGGCTGTGCCTGGCGCGAGGACCTCGCCGAGACGTTTTTTCTCCTTGCGATCGGAGCGGTAGCGGCGGAAGTCCTTGTGGGCATCCTTGACGGCGGTGTGACAAAGTGCACGAAAGCGAGCGAGAGCGAGCACGGACGCGCCACGGCCGAAGACGGCGACCTGGGGAAGCTGGTTGAGCACGGTGATGGTGAGGAAGTAGACGTACAACAGCCGCCAGAACTGCTCGAACAGGTTGCGCGGCAGGAAGCCAAGCACCGAGTACTTCATTGTATGGATGGTGTTGCCCGCGAACGCCACCGAGGGCTCCCCCCCACGACAATGGTGTGGGGGCTCGTCCCCCTCCTGGAGCTCCCCTTGCTGCGACACGGATAGGTCGGGGTGGTGTTAAAATTTTTGCTTTTTAGCCCAAAATTTGAAAGTTTTTTACATATAGACCCTTGGAGAAAAGATTTGCAAAAATGGACCCTTACCACGGCGTCAAAGTATATGGCGCCTAGGGTGCATGTCACGGTGCCATATGCTTTGGCGCCGTGCGTGGCCACGTAGGATCCAAGGTGGCATAGCACGGCGCCAAATCACATGGCACCGTGACATGCATATACGGCGCTTACGGCCGTGGCGCCTTGCTCTGGGACTTAACCCGAACTGCTCTGGGACTTAGCCCGAACTTTGCAGTTTAGGTGCAAGTCCAGCTATCACAGCGCCAAACCTTCTAGCGTCATATTTAGCTAGCACGGCGCCAGACCCTTTGGCGCCGAGATGTTTATAACGGCGCTATATCTTTGGCGCCTCTTGCGGCGCCAAAGATCCTGGCGCCGTATATAAACATCTCAGCGCCAAAAGGGTCTGGCGCCGTGATAGCTTCACCTGTAGAAAAAACAACAAACCTTGTTGTTTTTTCCGCAAAACATATGCACATACACACATACATATACATTCACATATAAAACATCTGAACAACTTAAATGACAACATCGCATAATTATCAAAAGTCTCAAAATATCGCATAACATCATATAACTATCAAAAGTCTCAAAACATTACATAACACGTCTCAGCGCACAAAATAGTCACTCTCACTGCCTCTTGGCCTTTCCCTTGCCCTTGGCCAGGGCATCAGACCCTGGAGTGTACGTGCTCAGGGGACAGGCCGAACGACGAGGCCGCTGGGAAGTCTGAGTAGATGGTGCGTCAGGCATCTGCGAAATCCCAATCTCGTCGTGGGCAGATGCCTCCTCGTCGTCGTGCTCCTCCTCCTCGTCATCCTGCTCCGCCTAGTCGTCGTCGTCATCATCGCCCTGACTGAAAGTCGGAGTGCGGGACGAGCTCCTCGTGGACTGGCGCGTGCCGACGTGTGATGACGAGGCTGCAGCGGCACCCGAGCGCTGGGAGGCCGCCGGTGGTGATGCGACGTCTGTGCATGAGCGGCAACCACAACGAGCTGCCGCCCGACCGATGCGACGTCTAAGTCTCTGCAAGTAATGATATGTCATTATAGTATACGTGTTGAATGGCTCTAACTTAACGAATTATCTTCGAACCTACAAGAAGTCCCTCAGGCGGCTCTCGCTGTCCGGGGCGCCAGCTGGGTAGGAGAGAGCCTCATCGATCTCATGCACCGAGGTCCGCAGAGAAGTCCCCTAAAGAAATAAAATCCACATAAGTAAATGCGAGATAAACGTATTGAACCAAAGTATTGAGCAAATATCATGCTTTCGTACCACTCGATCGAGAATCGGGGCGGCCTCGACAATTGTTCCCTCCCTCGCACGCCTGTCGTACGCAGTGTCCTCGTCCTCGGATGAAGCGAGGTCCGCGTAGTCGACATCAGTCCACTGCTGCCTCAGCCTGTAGCGGGTGGCAGAGTGGTACCAGGACAAGTACTCCCGGAAGCTGGCGTTGTTGTGGGGGGTATTGTCCCGCTCACAGTTCTCCTCCATCCTCCTCCACCACTCGACGTACTGTCGGTGGTGATGAGCGAAGTCCGACACCTTTCGTTAGCGGACCCTGTCGAACCTGTACATATAGTAGATGTCATCAATAGGTGTTAGAGTACGAACCAACAAAATTTAAAATAAAGCAAAAATTGGAACTCACTTGTGCAAATCAACAGAGGTCGACACCGCCTCAGGGGGATAGAACTGCACGAGGCCAAACTGTCGCGCAACTCTGTAGGGGAGGTGAATCTCTACGGCATAGAAGCAAATCAGCGGACACCTCATCCTCCAAAGATGGTCGTCCCTGTGACACATGGTGCTGAGCGGTAGAGCTGCAACCTGTGGCTCGGAGTAAGGCTCCCACGAGACCTAGCAAGCAAACATACGGGCAAACACACGTACGCCCGCTCTGTGGTCGCGAACGGGACTGAGACGCTATCCCACAGGTACGCCACTGTGGGGCCGAGGTCGTCCACACCCAGTGGACGCCAAGGCTGCGCCTGGAACACTCGAGGGCGTCCCACAGGAATGCGTGTCCACATCCACACCTGCAGGAGGAAGACGCAGCCACCGAGCGTCGACGTGGGTGCCGTGCGTCTGCAGGCCTCGCAAAGCTGGCGGTAGAGGAACGCGAGGACCGCCGAACCCCAGCTGAGCTGTCCAGCGTCGCCCCAGTCCTGGAGGCAGTGGATGTACATCCACAAAGCGGCGTCCCCCGTGGCGTCCGGGAAAAGTACGGCCCCGAACATGTGGAGCACCCAAGCGCGGCAGTAGAAGGTCACCATGGCGTCGTCCGCGGCCGCAGGGCATTCACCAAATGTATCCCGCAACCATCTAATGTGGACCCCCGAGACGCGGCCTCGCCTGGCATTATCTGGGACAATAGGCAATGCCGTGCCCAGAAAGGCCTCCACACGTGCCCTCCAGCCCTCAGACACCGCCGGGCCGACCACCGGCTGTCCCCTAATGGGAAGTCCAAGAATCATCGCCACGTCCTGCAGCGTGACGGTCATCTCCCCACACGGAAGGTGGAACGTGTGAGTCTCTGGCCTCCACCTGTTAATAGTACACGGAGAAAAGAATTAGTTACGTACGTAAGAATATAAAAACGAAAACAAACGGACCCAATAGAAAAATGCACCTGTCGACGAGTGTGGTCAAAGCTGCGGGGTTAAAGACCGGCATGCCCCGTCGTACTAGGTTGGCGACCGTGTGAAGCCCAGCACGGCGAAGCAGTGGGGTATAGCAGTCGTCGTATTGCATCAAGTGGAACCCATCATGGGTTCGACAACGAAGTATGTGAAGTTCCTGAAAATTGCTATAAAAGTTAGCTGCGTGATGAAAACACATGTATATTTCGACAACACACGTATCTGGCCGTCCTCCGTGAGCCTGCCGCGGTGCTCCCTCTCGTAGAACTCTTCTAGCAACTGATACCTCGCCATCCTGTGCATTCAAAAATACGTTAATGATAAGAATAACAAAAAACCGTAAAAACATATGTATTTCTAAATATTCATCAATCTCGCTCAAATCAAACCCTAAAAATATATGTATTTCTCAACATTCATCAATCTCTCTCAAATCAAACCCTAAAAACATATGTATTTCTAAATCAAACCCTAAAAACAAATGTATTTCTAAAATGGACCTTAAAAACATATATATTTCTAAAATGGACCCTAAAAACATATGTATTTCTAAACATTCATCAATCTCCCTCAAACCAAACCCTAAAAACATGTGTATTTCTAAATCAAATCCTAAATCTAAACATTAATCAATCTCGCTCAAATCAAACCCTAAAACATGTATTTGTAAATCAAACCCTAAATCTAAACTTTCATCAATCTCACTCAAATCAAACCCTAAAAACATATCTATTTCTAAATCCAACCCTAAAAACATATGTATTTCTAAAATGGACCCTAAAAACATATATATTTCTAAAATGGACCCTACAAGCATATGTATTTCAAAATATTCATCAATCTCGCTCAAACCAAACCCTAAAAACACGAGTATTTCTAAATCAAACCCTAAATCTAAACATTTATCAATCTCGCTCAAATCAAACCCTAAAAACATATGTATGTATAAATCAACCCCTAAAAACATATGTATTTCTACAAATCAAACCCTAAAAACATATGTATTTCTAAAAATCAAACCCTAAAAATGAATCTATACACATTACTACTCTTACATTACGCATATATATTGAAAATCCAACCTAAAACCGAGTCAAATTGAACTAATTTCATCTAGGGTTTCAAATCTTTCCACACGAAATGTACATCAAATAATCCATATTTATTGCATAAAATCAAGGGAAAGGAGGGGGTTCACCTTGCTTACTCGATTTGCAAACAAAATCGCGAGAAAAACGGTTGGATTTGAGTAGATTTTGAGGGGGAAGGGAGTGGCGGCGGCGGTTGCTCTCGGCAAAGGGCTGAACAGAGTGAAGGGGTGGGGGGCCGGGCTCCGGCTTAAGTCCCAGAGCACGGCACCACGGCCGTTAGCGCCCAACGTACATAGCACGGCGCCATGGGCTTTGGCGCCGAGCTGTGCCACCGTGGATCCTACGTGTCTACTCACGGCGCCAAAGCATATGGCGCCGTGATGTGTACCGTGGGCGCCATATACTTTGGCGCCGTGGTAAGGGTCCATTTTTGCAAATCTTTTCTCCAATGGTCCATATGTAAAAAACTTTCAAATTTTGGGCTAAAAAGCCAAAATTTGGTGGTGGTCGCGACAGGAGGGGCGGAACTGTGAGAGGCTGAGAGCTAACTTAGTCAGTTTTTGTTCACTTGTCTATCTTAATTGTATTATTCATAAGCGAGAATAAACTGCTGCAGTATGTACTAATCAAATTTCTTAAAGGTTTGCTAAGATAAACTATTTATGTGTTTTCATTAATTTTGAATGTACAATTTAGGCGTTTTATGTTTCCGATAAATATTCGTGATTGTATTAATTTCGATTCATATTCGCTTAATATCTGTATTTGATATTATTTGTATTTGTATATCCATATTTATATTTGTGTCTGAGAAAAAAAAATAAAAATGATAGAGATATTATTTATGTGCAATCCATTTTCACTCCTAACTAATAATGCTTCAAAAGAATATTTAGGTACATTGACGCCTAGATTTCTGCACTGGCTAGGAGAATCTCTGCTTAGATTAATTGATTGGAAGGAGCAGACTTTTTTCACCCGTTTCCATTTTTTTTTTTGTTCTGAATCTCCTGTAGATTCGGAACAAAAGATGTGTGTAGACTTCTGCATCTGGTCGGTCCTTGGCCTGGGGCTACACTGCTGCTGATGCTAGGAGGGGCCAAGGGCGTCAAAAGTTTAGACAGACACTTAGCCGCCTATCGCGTGCGGATACGTAAACATCTGAGCATCAAGGCTGACGTACACACGCTGTGCTAATCTCTATCGGCGCCTGATCTATGGATTTAGCTTTTAGCTTTTTAGTTTTGTCTTTTTATAACTTTTGGTTTTGTTTTTTTAGATTTTTTTTATTTCTTTATATTGTTTGTGATGATGTAATCTTTTTTCTAAATTTTTTTAATTACATCAAAAATGCAAACGGCAGTTGCAGCGGAAAAACCTTAAGCAGTGCTAAAAAGCTTTAAACTTCAAGTTAAAGCTTAAATAAGTACTAGTATTAGTGATATATTTGGCAAATTCGCCAGAAAGAATCGTTAAAAAAAATACTCGATTAGATGATTAAAGGCATGTTTGGATCCCATGGACTAACAACTAGTTGCTAATTTTTAGTCCTTGTGGATCCAAACAGGAGGGCTAATGAGTGGGCTAAAGTTTAGCCAAAGCCCCAACTAGTTGTTAGCCAACTAGTTGGCCAAACCCAGCTAATGAGGGCTAAAGGACCAGCATGATGGAAAAAAGACGCTGATACCCACGCCAACCCTCCCAGATCGCCATGCATAGGGGTATAACAGATTTTGTACTGAGATAGTAGTACTTATTAGTCCTTGGATCCAAACAGGACTGGGCTAATCTTTAGCCAGCTAACTACTAGTCAGCTAACAACTAGTCCTAATCCATCCAAACAGGCCCTAATTAAAGTCCTGCGAGGGTCGGACGTCAAAGTATGGCCCCGCGAACAATCTTGAAACCGTCGGCGGAATTAACTAACAATGTACATGCACCAACCGCAATATGTGCTAGCACTTTGCAGGAAGCGGATTTTGAGTCGTCGCTGTGTATATTATGTGTGGTTTATGGTAAAAGCTAATGATTTATAGTCTTAGTGAGAGTACTTGTATGAATGAATTGAATATTAATAAACTAATAAGCCACATCAAAAAGACTGTCTCGATAAATTGTTTTAAAAAATAATAAAAAATTGTAGTAAAAGATGTAATGAGTACCGGCCAAAATCGCATATGAATATTTCTTTTTATGTATTATCTCTTATAAATAGTTATAATTTAAATATTTAAACCATAAATAATAAACTACCAGCCTAAAAAAATTTAAGTCCAAAGTAGAAAAGTGGCCAAACAAACCGACCAGACAAAAGTGTTTTTGTTTCGGTGCGCGCTGCGTGCGTACGTGGCCACAGCGAGATCGAGCCGCGCGCGACGCGGTCGGCGTGCCGGGTACCGTACGTTACGGCGTGCCGCGTGCTAGCTTGACGTAGCGCGGCAGCGGTAGACCAATCGATCGGACGCGCGACGGCCGGAGCGAAAGGAGCGGGCGACAGGTTGTGCGCACGGGCGGCAGGACCGCGCGGACGGCGGTATGTGCGCGCCTGGTGGCGGCCGCGCCGCCTGGCCGGTGCCATGCGCTAGCGGTTGTCAATCGGATAATGAGAAGGCGCGATGCCAGCCACAGTTTACCACGTCTAAGGTTAGGCAAGTTTGACTAACTTTGGAAGCTGTTTGGTTGCAGCCACAGTTGTGGCAAGATTCCCCTTCAACAAACTAGATCCCACGCGTCAATGACTCAAAAAAGTGTGGCAAGATTCCCTTAGACTTGCTAAGATGTGGCAAAGAATTTGAACACATCAACTTAGGTAAGTGTGGTAATTTTTGTTGGTAAAGTGTGGCTAGCAACCAAACAGCCCCTAATACTTATGATGTTAGTTATTCAAGAAAGTGGAAGATGAGAAGAAATCCAATTACTACTGTTGCATGATTGTATCAATCATGGAGCCATCATATTCAAATATCTCATCATAGAAATATGTCAAAATTTCCTAACCCTAAATTTTTTATCGTGAAATTTCTACGTTTAAAACAGACCAAATATGTTCAAAACAGACCAAGTATATATGGTGCCTCTAATAATAATTTGACTACCTTACAGTAAAATTGAAGGATGGCTTGACCCAAAACCAAAACTTGTGCCATGCTATGCATCTAGCTCTATTTTTTCTTTAATGAAGAACAAGCACTCCACTAGTTCTATTCACGGTTATATTTGCAAAAAAAAATAGATATATACCATCGAAATATGTTTGATTTTGATGTATGCCATAATAAAATCTGAATTCACTACTCACCACTTCCCAGCAAGTAGGATGAATAGTGCATAGTAGAAAAAATGCTTATAATATTGGTTTTGCCTTTTGCAAGTCACCCAATTTATAGAGAACCATCTTTTGATGGGGTGATAGAATTGTGGGAGTACTACTCCACCCACTAGGGTTCAAATCCTAGTGCCCACCTTTAGACACAAGTAAATGCGCTTTCAGTAAAAATTTTGTAAGGCCGCGGATTTATTCCCAACCTAAATCTATGATATCTGTCACTACTACGAAAAGGCTAATACTAGACGCTTCATCACAGATGGTTTACCGAAACCGTCAGTATTAAATACAATCGCAGACGGTTTAGGTTTAGAGACCGTCTGCGTTGCTGTCAGCACTAAAAATTGTCTATAAGAGGTAATATTATATACGGTTCATTCACAGATGGTTCTTAACAAAAACCGTCTGTGATAATTGTGTATGAAATTCTAGTCTCGCCTCGCCACGTCATCGATCCGCTGCATCTCTCCCAGGATCCCGATCTCACCCGTTTATTCTATTTGCATCGAATGGCAGGTACCGGTTCTTCCCACCTCTTGCACCTTGTTAATCCCTCGAGATACAGGCCTCACCATTTTCCTCTTATTTCTTTCCCACCTCGCATGATGTCAAGGGCCTTGAGATGTAGGCCAACGACAATAGCTTGTTTGTTATGCCCCCTAAGCCGGACATCCTCACCGTCGAGATCGGCAATCTTCTCATGGTACGTACAAGCCCCATCCATCCTTTCTTCCCTTCCCTCGAAGGTTATCAAGAAGACGAGACGATGACTATAGTCTATGAATGTTATTACAGGCCGTGATGAACGGGAGGGTGCCATCCTACATGGACGCGCAAGCAAGCATGAGCGTAACTCATTTCTATTCAGGTCCATGCCCAAGGGAGGCGGCGTGCTCCGCACTTTTGATGACCCTCTGTTGCACGATTCCTGCAGCTTCGACGAGTACATGAAGTTCTAATTCACGGTGTTTCTATCGTGGTAGATCTGTGGTGGTCATTCTGCCGTGCTCGATCTTTGGTGGTCGTTCTGCAATGGTCGATTTGCTATCGTAGTTCTGCGGTGATTGTTCTGTCGTGGTCGTTCTGCGGTGATCGTTCCACCGTGGTCATTCTGCGGTGATCGTTCTGCCGTGGTCGTTCTTCCTTGGTTGATCTGTCGTGGTCGATAGGTTGCGGTGAAGTTCCGGTTCGCGACGCAAGGCTCAAATGTGATGATCCATTGAAGGCATTCTGTGGAGTAGAGAAAAAGACGAGAAAATGGAAAGATAAAAATCATTAGTACAAATATCACAAACGGTTCTTATTAAAAACCATATGTGATAATTACAGACATCACAGAAGGTTTTTAATCTGACAAACCGTCTGTGATAGTCAACTATTACATGAGTTAATAACTGTCTATGATAGTAAATATCACAAATGGTTCGAAAACCGTTGGTGATGACCATATACTATTACTGATCCATAAACTCAGATGGCTCTGTGAGCCATCTGTGATGATGTTTTTGAATCATCTGTGATAGCCTTTTCTATAATAGAGTGTATTTATATGCGTGTGCTAAAGGATCGCACTCACGTATGTGTGCATGTGCATTTTTCTTGTAATCGCAAAAAAATTGCCTCGTTTGTTAGGTCAATTTTCTTGACCATTGCGTTAGCTTTAAGATATGTTTGCCTGATTCCAATTCAGATCCAACAATAAAAAGAAATTGAGTTTGCTTACTCCTGCATACAACATGCCTATAATCAATTATGGGTGAGTTTTTTAGGCTATAACTTATATTTTTTGACTTAAATTTTTGAATAATGACTGTTCGTGTGAGCGAATACGGAGAGAGAGATATCCGCATATGATTTTGATATGGATAAAATTAGGATAGTATTTAGATCCTACCTTCAAAAGACACTTCGTTTAAAAAACTATTACTATAGAAAACTAAACTATAAGCCTAAAAGAACCCACCCTATATCATGCTTTCAAAGAAAATCAAAATTGGGATAACTTTCAACCAACAAGTACGGGCTATAATTATAGCATGCAAAGCAACCATCTTTTTTGGGCTTTTGACTTCTAATTTTTTTTCTTCTTCAAAAGTGAAACACGTAGGATATCTTTTAAAGTAGATTCTTCAAACGGCTTTTTAAGTCTAAAAAACTATATGCGTCATCTGTATTGATGTCTTTATTATCTATTTTCATTTAAAAATATACAAATAAAATTATAAGCCGTATAAAAAAAAGAACGGTCTTATGCATAAATAGGCATTGAGGGGACCTCACTAGAGAAGCCGGCCTCCGTAACATCCACCCTCATCTTGGTCGCGCTCTCTGTCCCCTCGGGTATCCATCCCTTCCCCTCCTACAGTCCTCCTTACCGTCTTTCCTGCCCGAGACATGGAGGCGAACCAAGAGAAGGTTGCGGCGAGCGGCGGCAGTGGCCGGAGGCCGGTCCAAACAGTCTGCGTCTACTGCGGTAGCAGGCCGGGGACCCGGCCGTCCTTCAGTGCTGCCGCTCTTGACCTTGGAAAGCAACTGGTGAGTTAGTAGCCATCCAGCTTAAACTTGGAATGTCCTTGTACAGGTCGATGGCTTGGTTCGTTGTCTAGCACATTTGGCTTCCACCGTTTCTGACTAGTGACTACCGCTCTCCTTTCCTCGTTCTCTCCTTGACGACGTACGCATCCTGTGCAGGTAGAGAGGCAACTCGATCTGGTCTACGGCGGTGGCAGCGGCGGCCTGATGGGCCTTGTGTCCAAGACCGTCCACGACGGCGGCCGCCACGTCCTCGGGTAATCGACAGTTGCAATATTGCATCCGCTCATGCAATACTGCTCCTGAGTACATTGACCTCCCTCCCTATAGCTTCTAGTTACCCCTGATCTGCTCATTTGTGCAGGGTCATCCCTAGTGCTCTCCTACCTGAAGAGGTAGTGGGCGAATCTCTTCTGCTACTACAGTACGACCTAGCTAGCTCTTCCTAAACGAACACTGCGGTTGATTAATACGAGGAATAGAGAGAGAGAGAGGAACTTACTTTATAGATCATCTCTCTGTATAGAACTTATTTTAAGAGTATGAAACTATTTTACCATATATATATATACTGTACATATATCAAATATGTTTTTGAATGTATGTATGAGCCTTTCCTAGGTGTCAGGGGAGACATTGGGAGAGGTGAAAGTGGTCAGGGACATGCATGAGCGCAAGTCAGAAATGGCAAAACACGCCGACGCCTTCATCGCCCTGCCAGGTCAAAGGCTCTTATTAGCTACTGAACATAATATCACCTTGTATCACTTCTGAAACATATACTAGTACGTGTATATGCACAGCTAATGCAATGATGCTAAGTTAAACAAACGGCAAGATGACGTACAAGCTATCAAGCTTAAAGAACTCGCGAGTCTCGTTGCTTAAGCTTGTTGTGTAATGTGCAGGCGGTTATGGGACAATCGAAGAACTGTTAGAGATCATAGCGTGGGCGCAGCTGGGGATCCATAACAAACCGGTAAGCTTGTCGTATTTAACCGCCGTTTGCACCCTATATTGCCGGGGCCGGTGGTCTGACACATGTCGATATTGGTTGGCGTTAGCTTTTAACCCTAGCTAGATTATATAGACCCGCATGCCGATCATGCCTAATCGATTGTCATGGCGCTTTCTAGCTTTGATATCCTAACGAAATCGGTGTTTGATTAATAACCACTACACTGACCAACTAACAACGGTTGGTGTTTCATTAGAGCATATACAATAGGATAGCAGTTGTCTGTAATACACCTTCATATCATCTATAGACAATCAAAAATAATATATACAATGTGTTATCTATATAATTATCTGTAATAGCATCATACAATTAATGTGTTACCTATATAGTTGTCTATACAATAGTATAGACAGTAAAAAGCTGTCTATAAGACCGTTTGTTAAATAATATATAATATATTTCTCTCTCCTCTATATCACATAAAATCCTATGTAACATACGTTTACAAACAGCTAACATGTACTATTATACATGCCCTTAGGTGGGGCTGCTCAACGTGGACGGTTACTACGACAGCCTGCTCTCGCTGTTCGACAAGGGCGTCGAGGAGGGCTTCATCGATGCGGCGGCAAGGAATATCTTCGTCCTCGCCGATACCGCGGGCGAGCTGCTGACCAAGCTGACAGAGGTGGCGGCCGATGATGACGGCGGAGATCAGAAGGGCGCAGCCGCTGGCGTCAAGAGGAAAAGAAGCTAGCTGGTCGTCGTTCTCGTTAATTCTTCCCTTTTGTTGTTTTCTTTGCTAAGTGTTCCATTTTTAGCCTTCTTCATGTAATATCGGTCCTGGAACCAGGCATTTAATTCCTAACCTCTCGTTGAGCAATATTTCGTGGCTAATATCTAGCACGAAGAATGGTTCCACGCTCGGTAAGCACAAGTGCACAAGGAAAGTGTACGGGTTCCCGTATGTCCCACGTTGTACTAAAAAAACGTGTACCCTTTTCCTAAATTTTATGTTTTCTACGAGTTGAATTCGCATGTCAATACGAGCGGCACACCCTCATAAAAACATTGTTTCTTATCATGTAGTACAATCGATCCTGTCGTGCATGTATTCAGGATATACCACACTAAATATACGAGTCATGCAAGGAGTACACAAAATACCATACCAACCATGCATGCACGACATCACTCGGAGACGACGCTTTACCTTAAGACAGAGCAGTTAAGATTTCTTTTGCTGTGTAGAACTCCTTTTCAGCTTATCAGCTTACGAGTTTCTTTGACTTCATCGTATTTTGAAGTGATTTATCAGGATATTTTTTAAATAGCTTATTGATATTTGATTTATTTATACAAATGATTATGCTAGAATTAAAAACCGTATATCGTAGCTAACATGAATCGACTGGTTTGATGCTAAGCAGCTAGTGAGTAAAAATGTTTGCCATAAAGAGGCGAGCAAAGCGGCAGTACAGGCGAAAAGTCAGGCCCACACCAGCGCCCGTTGGATTTTCGGACGCGCGGTGCCCACCGGACTGCGGCGCCCCCCCCTGCCAAATCCAAATGGGGTTCGGTTTGGTGCCACAAATAAACCGCGCGCCCTGCCCTGGTACGTGCTGCCTGCCTGCGGTGCAGCGCGTGCCTTTTTGGCCGCGCGCCTCGCTCGCTCGTTCGTTGCCGCGCATGCCCAGACAAAAAGCCCGGCTCGGCCGGTCTAGCGGACCAATTATTGGGGCCGAGCGAGCTACAGAATTAGCCTCCGTTTCTTTCCTCTCTCTGCGTCTGCTAACAGGGCGCGCTGTGTGTGTGTGGCGCGCACAGGCGCTGGCTTGGCTTTGCCGACCCCCTTTCTGCTGCTGCTCGCCCAGCCGAGCTGCGCAGCGGAGGCAGGCATGCATGCGCACGCACCGCCGCGCCGTACCTCCACTTGGAGATGCGTCTGCGGCAACAGGCGGCCGATGCGATTGCTAGGGGTGGGCATTTATTCACCTCGCCCCGGCTCGGCTCAGCTCAGCTGCCGCGAGACCGAGGCGCCTTTGTCTTCTTCCATTGGCGTCCGATTATTTGTGCGAAGAAGAGGACAAGGTTTTTGATTGTCGTACGATGTGTAGTGGGCAAGTACGTACGGGCTCTAGTAGCCAAGGGGGAAGGAGATATTCGCATCACGAGTTCATGAGTCGGCGAATTAAACCTGCTCTGTTGGGCCTTCAATTGGAAAGATTTATCTTCACCCAACTTCGTCAGATTGCTTGTCCCTCCCTTAACATGGTCTTCCAAGTATGATTCCAAAGCTTCCAATTTGGGCAATTTCAACTAGCTAGATTGACTTTCAACTGGGGCCGGAAATTAAAGCCTCCGCTTTTCGAAACTTTCGACTGGTTGGAAAACACATCCAACATCAAAGTTTCACCCCATTTTTGCCCCTCTTGAGAGCTACCGCATGGCTGTACAGCGGATCGACGAGAAGTAAAGGTGGCCACTAGGTCAGGCTTAACCGTGCTGGTCCGCTGCCCGCTACTATTGGTCTGACCCGGGCACGACACGGCCCGGCCCGGTTAGCTAAATTTCTACATTTTTTATTTTTTATATAATTTAACAAGTTAATAAAGCTTATTATATCATTAAAAATAACTATCTTGATGATTAATGATGTTTATAATTTTCTATAATCTTTAGGTAATTTTCTACAATTTTTTCTTAATTTCTTGAGAGCTACCGCATGGCAGTAGAGCGGATCGACGAGAAGGACTTGTCAGTGCCGCCAATCTTCCCCTGTCGTCCGCCTCACACACCTCGTTGCTTGGCTGAACTCGGGTGGTGCACGGTAACAGTGACAACAAAGCGACGCCTTGCCAAAATTTGGCTCCCAGGGGTGGCGGACGACGGGTGCATCAACGAGGAGAGGAGGAGGTGTGGCGGTCGGATCTTGGCAATATGTATGCAACGATTAGGTGAAAAATGCTAGACGGCCGGCCATTGGATCATAGACGACGGGAGGGCATCATCTCTTTCAAAGATAAGATGCCAGCGCTGACACGAGCAGCGGCGAGCCGGCGACCACCACGCGCAGAGAAACCTACGGGACATTGATATTGTCGGAACTGAACGAAAGGCGCGGGCGCCTGCCAGCCGATCGAGCCATAATTCTGGGAAGCATGTCAATTGCAATCCACTGGTGTAAATTAAGTTAATTTTGAAACAGGCCGATGTAAAATTGTGAGAAAGTTACGATGAGCATTGATGTGAATCACCCCATCCTCATTTCATGCAAACATGTATGAGCGTTGCATACGTGGTCTGGTTCTGTTGCCAGGCCGGACTGAATGTCGTGCGGATTCATCCCTTGAACGGTTGCACCTTGTTTCAAATTGTGGCACCTTCATTTTCATACCTTGTATAAAGACACGTTGTCATGTCTTTTGAACTTGAAATGAAACCAATCTATATAAATAAAAACAACGGGTAAAATTCAATGTACCCCCCTCATTTCGAAAGCAAAAAAATTCGACAATAATCCTAAAAGAAAAAATCTATATTAATCAAGTAAAAAGAGGTACATCTTCGTCACTTATTTTACCTGTATACGACCACACCAACAAAAGATGTCTCGGACGATGGAATGCCGAGGCACGTACTTGCACGGGAGACGGGGAGAGTCCCTCACTGTACAAGCGAAATCCAGCAGCAGTTCATGGAGGTCAAATAGGCGTTATTGAGCTTTTGCTGGCATTCGTACGAAGCCCAGTAGGCTAGCGGAAAGTTTCTCCAAGATTGAGCGAGCCGCCCGCCGTGATTTCCTGTTGGCAAGGCATGATGAAGCAGACCGGCGCCACAGAATGATGTAATATATACTAGTTTAGCTGCAATCTTTTGCGAGCTTTGAGAAGGTACCTAGTTCATCTGCGTTTGGCGAAGATAGCACCGAGGACGTCCATGACCAAGACAAACATCAATGGTCACAAAGGCACAAGTTATATGCAATAAGCAGAGGTCCAAGGTTACTTCATGATGACATAGTGTAGCATGACGAGCAGAAGGTCATACTTGCGTTGAGTTCGATCTATAACCGTATCTTTTTTTATGGAAGCTATCTGGTGCACGTGAAATAGACTGGTTCATGGATAGCCCGGCCCCGCCCAAAATTTCCGGACTCGGGTCTAAATTTTCGGCCTGCGCCGGCTTGAAGCACAAAAGGCCCGACTGAATTAATTAAATAATTTAAAAATATTTTATTAAGCAAAGTTTTTTTTAAAAAAGGTTTGTTCGAGAAAACAATTAAAAATCAAGGTTTTTAACGGAAAAAAAAGGAAAATCAGGCCTGTTTTGGGCTTCGGGATGGGCCTATGTTGGACCGTGGATAGGTCAAATTTGGAAAACCCAATATTGAGGCCCTGTTTGGCACAGCTTCACCAACAGCTTCATGAGCTGTTGTGAGCTGTTTTTTGCCAAACATCATTTTTGCAAATAGCTTCACCCATGAAGCTCCTTTTTTTGTGCTCTCACAAAGGAATAGGGAGAGGTGAAGCTGAAAAAAGTAGCTTTTCACAGCTCTCTCCCTCAGGCCCATATTCCAAGGAAGCGAATGCCCCTCTAGTTCACAAAAATTTACACGTATTTGTCACTCTCTTCCTCAGGCGTACGCACCGCTCAGTTCACAAAAATCTCGTTCACTTTTTCCTTTCGCGTACGCACCGCTCTCTCCCGTTCACGTATTTTAATTTTTTTTATTTTAATTTTTTAATTCATACTCATTCAAATATATTATTTTTTAATTCATATGACCATATACAAATATACAACTCCAAATGTTAGAACAAATCAGGTAGACAGGGGCATCTTGGACAATTGACCTCTCTTAGCCATGCATGAAGCTGTTGGTGAAGCTGTTTTGCCAAACAGTTTTCTAAAACAGCTCTAGCTTCACCGGTGAAGCTGCTCGTGAAGCTGAATCTAAAAAAACAGCTTCATTAGTGAAGCTGAGCTGTGCCAAACGGGGCTATGGTACTCGATCCGGTTCCGAAGGGCAATGACTTTACCCATATATC
The DNA here is from genome assembly GCA_017311315.1 of Dendrocalamus latiflorus. NCBI lineage: Eukaryota > Viridiplantae > Streptophyta > Magnoliopsida > Poales > Poaceae > Dendrocalamus > Dendrocalamus latiflorus. Next base: position 7,771,795 of record CM029631.1, read on the forward strand.
TTTCCGCTGCAATAAAAAAAATTCCCTCTAATTCGACCAAAAAGGGAAAAGGATACCTCTCTCCTCTCATCCCCAACCGCCGGCAGGCCGTTCCCAAATCCGAGCGTGTCGCCGATCCTGGCCGGCAAGAATCGCCGGAGCGGATCTCCCCACCCTGAGCGCCCCTACAGATATGACACCCCGGAGCATATCAGCCGAAATAGGGCGGCGCTGCTGGATTCTATCGACGGGTTCTACGCGATGGCGCTCGATCGGCTGCCACGCACTCAAACTGCAAACCCTAATGCAAATGCGATCTATACGACGCTAATAGAAAAAACTACAAAAAGCTTTCTAACCTGATGGCTCGTACTCTTGTTCAGACAAATAAGGCTGCCTGACTCTGGCTTTGAATCACTATAAAATACCCACGAGTTGCGGATTGGCGGCGATGGCGTTGAGGATTCTGTAGTGACAGCCGGAATGAATTGGCTAAGATACCCTTGATAGTTGTCGGTAATTCGTTGTCTCCCTTCCGAATTAGGAGGGGTACGTGAGGGCAGTGAAGCTGGTGTTGGGGATGGTGGTTCCTCCATAATTTCCCTTTGAGCGGAGGTATCTGATGCTGATGCTGCTTGTTCTTCATGCTTTCGGATGAGCTTAGTAAACTGATCCTGTATAGCTTGTAGGTCCTTCGGAAAGCTTTACGTGTGATATCTACAACAAAAGTATCTGTCAAGTGATCGTGTTGAACCTGGAGATCAAGATAAGGATAACAAAAAGAGAGGAAGACAGCAAGCTGATTAAATTTGATCTCTATTGTCATAATGTAAGAATTGCAACTAAACATAAGTGTGCTCAAGACAAACTGAAGTCTGTTGTTCGGTTGCAACCTTAACGGCAAACGGCACGGCCGACGAGGTGACGAGCACAGGACACGACGCCAAGCTGTAAAGAAAAGCAAAAATAAAAAAAACGTCTGATCAAGAGTCGTCAACCCTCTACCCTTAAAAGGCCTAACAAATCTATCTCACCAGCCCACCAAGACACCAACTTCAACTCATAAACCCTACCAACCAAGTACCAAATTAGCAATTGGAACTTAGAAGCCACTGATTTCCAGAGAGAGGGCTAACGGCGCACATCGCAGGGGCGACTGGGCGACGGGCAAGCTACAAGTAGAAGGGGGACCAGGGCTGGGCCGCCGAGGGAGCCAGATCTAGCGGCAAGGGCTGGACCGTCGGTCGAGGGGAGGCAGATCCAAGGGTGGGGGAGCTGGACTTGGGCGCAGGAGAGACGAAGGGGAAGACGAAGACCCGCGGTGGCGGCGCCATGAGCCAATCGACACTAAGACGGGAGAGTGGAGATAGAGAGCTGAGAGAGGAGAGAGTGAAAAGAGAGAAAGTGAGGAGGAGATTAAGACTTGAGTCTGGTCGGCAGGTCAACTAATAAACTGAGACACTGAGTGAGTAGTATTCTTTGTTAGTTATTTACTTCCTTCTCGATATAGTATTTTTAGAGTTTAGACTTTTAGTGTATGTAGATAGTTTAGTTCTTATAATTTATTCATAGATTTACAGCTTTGTATTGACAAAAATTAATAATTTATTTATAGATTTTTCTATAATAGAGAAACAAACTTTGTGTAACTATTTCGTAAGCAATTCAAGTAGTTCTTGTCCAATCGATGAGAGTACAACTCAATCAAAGAAGCTTCGACTAGATAGAACTTTTCTGTTGGTATATCATCTCATCGAGTTGACACTGATACTTCTGGTAGCAACAACATCTATTGAGAGAATATTTTCAGTAATGAATATTATCAAAACAGATTTACGCAACAAAGTAGTGGATGAGTGGTTCAATGACTTGATGGTATGACACACTGAGCGAGAGATCTTTAAAAGCATTGATGACGATAAAATCATAAACTATTTCCAAGGCATGAAGTCGCATAGAACGCATTTGCCCAATAATTCAAATTTGTCTCGTGATTCAAATTTGTTTATTTGTGGTATGGTTCATATGATCTAAATTTTCATTGTCATTCACAATTTTATATTATATCACTAATTTCGATATATTTTATACACATGTGACTTATCGCTACTTTGCACTCATGGCAGAATAATTATATTTTTTTTGGTATGCGCTTTCTATTGTCGAGGTAGCTACTTTGCATTTATCTGTTTTTCGTTGTTTGTCTTCAATTGTGTATTTTTTTGTATAAATTTGAAATTCCATAAGAGTAGAAAAAACTATATTTATATCAACTTAGTTTAGTCCTACAAATGATTCAGTCTATCCTTAGTTTTATTCCAAACTTGGCCACTGCCCTCATTGTCTACACGTGCTCCTCCGGCACAACACACTCCTAGAACAAACAAACAAACAAACATCAAACCCTCAACTACATACAGCAACTAAAATCACGCCATCTCACAGACAAATCCATCAATGACCACAACAAGGTTGTATGTAATTGTCAGGGGTGTGGGCCTTGGGCCCAAGGCGTAGTTGTGTTATTATTAGGAATTAGAGATTGGTTTCTATTTGAGTTAGAGATTGGTTTCCTTGTATTAGAGATATAGTTAGAGATATGATATTAGTTACTATATCCGTTAGAGTTATAATTGGGATTAGATTCTATCTGTTAGGGGGAGCCATCTATATAAGGAGGCTACCGCATGCTATTGTAATAAAGGAGAATAATATCAAAGTCTCTCTTCGTCTAAATCTCTAGTCTCTCTCCCTCTCGTTCTACGCCGACGCCATCCGACCATCTTCTTGGTGGTGATTACCCCGGTTCATGACAACTTGGTATCAGAGCAGTCGATCCCTTCCCACGACTTCTGCTACCATGGTTCCTGCGATTCGTCCTCTCGCTGAGTCAATGGCCATAATAAAAGCTAGCGCTGATAAGGCGGCCAACACCGACAAAAAGTGGGCGGACTTCCTCCTTAACATGCATACCGTCTTTGAGAAGCACTTGAAGGAGCGGGAGAAGGCGAAACAACAAGTGCGCGAGGCGCATCATGATACAACAGGAGGTGGGGGGAGAAATCACAGAAAAGAAAGAGATTGAAGCATCCCCAGATCTGTCCTCTACGCCACCAGCTACTGCGCCGTCCTCACCCCACGCAGATCGTCCTTCTGCTGCCACTCCGGCGCCACAGTCGCCACCACCCAAGCCGCTGCCGCTGCTTGGTCCGCCTCTGCTTCCGCCGCCGGGTCTGACAACCGGCCGCCCGGATCCACCACCGCCGAAGACGGCCACCAAAATCCACGCCGCTCCTCCCTCGGTCGCAGCATCTTCCGCAGCATCGTCTCCGCCCGCTCCGTCGTTTCGTCCAGCGTCCACGCGGGCGCCGCCGCGGCCGAGGAGATCTTGGTCGTATGCACCGCCGCCCCCGGGGCCGCCATCGCCCGGGGCACTTCCAGCCACTGCAGTCGCCCGCTCGACCCCAACCGAGCCGCCTCCCAGAACGCGCTCATCGCTGTCGGCCCAACCGTCCTCCCGCTCGCCGCCGTCAAGCAGGACGAAGTCGCGGTGCTCCACGCCTGCCTCGCTCCCGAGCGGGTGGAGGACCAGGCCGTCCTCGCCGCGACCGTCCAAGCCGACGCCGTCTGCACTGGATCACATCGGGGTCTCCCCGTTCGGGATCTTCCCGACGCCGGACTCTTCGCCAGATCCGCCGCCGCCTAGGCCGTCTCCGCATGTGCCGTCGTCACCGCCCGGATCCATGCGAGCCGCCGCCGCCCGTGTCGCAGCCGCCTCCGGCCGATCCGCCTCCGCCGTGTCGCAGCCGCCGCCGCAGCCGCTCCGCAGGCCGCTGTTCGCCGTCGAACTCCAGGCCGCTGCCTCGCCGGAGCCGCCGTCGCCGCCGATCTACACCGGCCGCCGCTCTTCGCCGCCGTCGCCTCCGAAACCGGCCTAGTTGGGTTATTATTAGGAATTAGAGATTGGTTTCTATTTGAGTTAGAGATTGGTTTCCTTGTATTAGAGATATAGTTAGAGATATGATATTAGTTACTATATCTGTTAGAGTTATAATTGGGATTAGATTCTATCTGTTAGGGGGAGCCATCTATATAAGGAGGCTACCGCATGCTATTGTAATAAAGGAGAATAATATCAAAGTCTCTCTTCGTCTAAATCTCTAGTCTCTCTCCCTCTTGTTCTACGCCGATGCCATCCGGCCATCTTCTTGGTGGTGATTACCCCGGTTCATGACAGTAATCACGTCGCAAGTGTCAATACAAAGGTCAATTTTTGTACCAGCAACGCGATGTGATGGCCGAGCTTGATGTAGATGGCACCGTTGCGGAAGCAGAGCTCCTAGAGGCGGTTGGCAGAGCGGAGGTGCGCGTCGTGCCTGGCGCTGAGCCACGCAGGGTTGCTCGGCTTGAGGCCCCAGAGGGAGTACTGGTAGTCGAACGCGATGGTGGCCGTGGTGACAGAATCATGGGGGCAGGTGCGCGCAGATCTTGAGGGTCGCAGAGAGGTCATCGGAGGAGGCGATGGCGTCCGCGCCCAAGGCCAGCGCTGCCGTTGCCACCCGCCGCCACATGGCTCCGCCGCAAGATGTTTGGAGCGACTGGTTCAGGAGTTGCGTTTCGTCCGAATTCGTGTGTTCGCGCGATCTGTCCGTTTATCTCGACTTCACTGCCGATTTGATGTGTTCGGTAATTGTTCGTTTCTTTGTTTAAAAATTCTCAAATTCCACCAAAATTTCAACATTTTAGGGCACCTTTGATTCATATACTAATCTAAAGTTTGTTATAATTTTTATCAAACCCGTCTAAAATAAGGTCATCAAAATTAAAGCCATACTTTGACTAGCAAAAATATAATCTTGCCACACCTTGTTGAGTCACTAACGCGTAGAATCCAAGTGTTAGAAAAGGAATATTGCATGTGTGACAACAAACCAAGCAGATACCTAACCCCGATAAACTTGTCTAACTTAGAGTGTGACAAGATTTAATTACGAATCAAGCAGGTTCTTAAACCTCACTTCGGATGATCCAAGACCAATCATGTGGCTACTAGGTCGCTCTTATTTTCTCTATTTTAAGAACATGTATTGGTAAAACGGTAAATGCTAAAAATTGAGACACTTCACTTTTTTCTGACTATCCTATGTTTCTCTACAATATTTTGTCTTAAATGTTTTAATAGTTCAGTTGGTATAAACCTAGTAACAGGCAATTTTAGGGTTGAAAGATATGGACTTATGGTCCGTACATGATCGTTATGTGGAAGGTGGCCGCCATGGACATGGGCTGGGTATGCGAGTGCTTGTAGTGTTTAGATCATGTCAACTGATGCACAACGTAGATATCCATCTTGATTGGTTCTGATGAAAGCACGTGGAGTAATTACAAAACTTTCACTGTTCCATGTAAAATATGCAGATCAATTACACAATAGTTGTTAGTGTATTTGTACGACCATTGTTTGATCCAATCGTGAATCCTATTGTATGCTTGCTTTGAACATTGGATTGGAATGCTTCACACAAATTTTTTTTTGACAATGTTTTACACAAAATTTTGATGTATGGAGTACAACGCCAAGCTCCTTTTTTTTTTTATTCTGCCACCTCTTGTGGTTTTTGCTGCAAAGAATATATAAGTTACCTTACATTTCACCAATATACGTAGACTCTAATGATAATTTTCAGATTGGGCGTGTCCACTCAGAAAGCTCTAGGAATTGTACTTGTGAAACAGATTATGAGGACAAAATGTACGAGTTATATGCTTAATACAATGAGTATACAAAAAATACAAATTATATGATGCAAAGCATGAAATGTTGTTGCAACCGATACTAGTTAAATTATAGGGCATGTTCTTTTTGACTGGAGCCTATGACTTTTGGCTGTGGTTTGTGATTTTTAGGCTATTTGTGCGAGAGATTCCAGAGTAACAGAAACTCACATATGGCTTTTACCGATATAAATGAAGTCAGTAAATTATGTACTACAATTAACTAGTAGATTCTATTTTAAAAAGATACTTCTTTTAAAAGCTAGTTACTATAAAAAATTAAAAAGTAGTTTTTAACAGCTACAAACAACAGGGCCATAGACTCAAATGGAGCACGAGAAGGGCACGGGACCAGCATTTCAGGAGGCAGGCACAAGTCACGCGACCAGATCCAGCACGGTAGCTCTACTTCTAGTTCTAGCTCGTACCGATTGCGTCCCCCTTGCGTCCCACGCAACCCACCTCACGCATGCACCGCATCGCGAATTTTGGACACATTTGGACCCCTAAACACCCTAAATTCCATTTTTAGCCCCTTAACAAAAAAAATTCCAAATCTGGACCCCTCCCGAGCGCGCATTCACCAGGAGCCGCCACCTGTCCGGTAGTGCGGCATTGTAGCATGGGTCGTGCGGCACTGTAGTACGGGTCGTGCGGTACCACACCGCACGACCGCCCCGTTCTGTGCGCCGACAGACCAAACGTGCGGTCGGGAGGGGGGTCGTGCGGTCGGAGAGAACGAAACGCGCGCTCGGCGGATGGCAAGGCGGTCGTGCGGTGTGGTACCGCACGGCCCGTGCTACAGTGCGGTCGTGCGGTACCACACCGCACGATCGGACAGGTGGCGGCTCCTGGTGAACACGCGCTCGGGAGAGGTCCAGATTTGAAATTTTTTTAGTTAGAAGGTTAAAAATAGAATTTCGGATATTTAAGGATCCAAATGTGTCCAAAATTCCCGCATCGCACACTTCGTGCTTGTCATACTTCGCCAATCCCCACCCCATCCCCATCTCCCTAGTTGCTTGCCGCGGTCAGTACAAAGCCCCCCGCAAAAACAGCTCCCAAAAGCGGAGTGAGTAGTCTCTCCCTCCTAATCGAGGCGAGGCGATCGCGATTGAGTGGCCCTCGACTTGATCGCGCCTTGGATCGCGGGGAATCGAGAGGGTTTGGAGTTGGGGGCACGCGGAGGAGGACCCGGGGGGGGGGGGGGGGGGGCGATGGGGGCGGCTCTTCTTGATGCACCTGGAGGGCAACGTCTACAGCTGCAAGTACTGCCACACCCACCTCGCCCTCGCCGCCGACATCATCTCCAAGGTTTGTTGTTCGCTGTCCCGCTCGTTCTTGGATGCGTCAATTACCTTGTTGATTCGGCGTCACGGCGGATGTGAGAGCGACTGCTTCGGTGTTTTCCGTTTCTTGCAGACCTTCCATTGCAAGCACGGGAAGGCGTACCTCTTCAATAAGGTGTAAGTGGCCACTGCCCCCTTGGCCTTCTCTTGCCTCGATTTGTTCGTCGATTTAGGTGCGTTTAGTCAGCGTGCGCCGGGGTGCTGTGTGTGAAACTGGGGGAAATGCAACGCCCTTGTTTTGTCGATTGGTTGAATCTGCTAGGTGGTTGCTCGTCGTGTCGCTAATTCGACGTTTTACAAAGCGAGATTGAGGGCAATTCACTGCGGCATGTGGTTCCCCCACCTTGCACGGATTAAGGCACCTGTAGCATTACCTACTACTACTTCCTAAAAACCGTGAGGAACTTGAGAATTAGGAATGTGCTTGAGAGTTTGAGACAAGGAATGAGTAGAAACCACTCTTAGGATGAGGAACGGTGAAACAAGAAGACAGAAGGAACCCTCTAAACTGTACTAGATTATGCGAAAGAGGTCGGATGGTCAGTCAATAGCTAAATATCAAGTCCTGTTACTCTCTAGAAGAGAAAAAGGTAAAGAATCCAAGAGACAAGGAATGGTGGTTTCAGCCTTTCCTCTCTCATTGTTTCTATTATTCCCTTCTTTTCAGTGAGTAATGGATATGTAGTATGTTAGAGATGCTGGATGCACTGCCTACCTTTTTTGGGGGAGAAAGCTTTGGATGATCCAGGAGTAGTTCATGTGGGTTCTGACACTGATTCTAAGATTGTCTATGGTAGATTATTCTTACCTCTGTCGAAATTGATCTCCAATGCACTCCTTAACAAGCTAAAGTTACCTGCATAGAACAACACTCCATATGTTCGAAATTGATCTCCTATGCAATCCCTAATAGCTAAAGTTACTTCATACACCACCACTCCATATATTTGAAGCTTACTACATGCAATCCCAAACAGCTAAAGTTACTTACATTCAACAATACGATGACTAGACGTCCATGGACCTTCTAAAGCTTCTATCCTAATTCTTTGATGAGTACAAGGTATGTCACAATTTCCCTACTTGCTTTGCCTCCATCCTCTTGTTTGCTGGATCAGTTTAGCTTTCCTTGTATCAACTATATATATCACCCACTAGTTACTACTGAATGCTGTTACCTGTGGTTCATTATTGGAAAATGGAAGGTAGATGGGCAGTTGGGCACATGGAAACTGTTGTAGGGGTGACCCAACCCCCCTTGATGGGGCTTTGCAACTAGCCCAATATGTAATAGACCTAATAGTATAGGGACATATATAAAGGAACGTATCAATGTACCCTACCATTTGTAATTATTAAGGGGATATGATAGGAATTTCCCATCTAATCCCACTCATGTATATAAGCCCCCAAGAGGGGTATGAAGGGCGAGATCCACTCATTCCATACACGAGCACTCTCTCTCCTGTCGTTGGCTCTCTCTAGTTAGTCCTCTTATATACTGTTTGGTCAGTAGCCACAATAGAAACAAAACATGCAATGCTTTTCCCCATTATTGGACCCTCGTTCCTGATACTGAGCTTCCTTTTCATGAGATTAGATTTGGGTTATCAAACAGCCAATCAGAATCTTCCATCATATACACCAGTTATCTCCTCAATTTGGATCTGATATAAACCCACTCATAACCAGGGGACGAACCACATAAGCCTAATCATAGGCAAAACACATATCTAATTTGGATTTAAAAACAAATGGATATCTCCATACATTGCCATTCGTGAATACTCCAGTGTAGTGGGAAGTGGGGACTGGCGGTTACTGTTCAAACTTCAGGTGCAGCAAAAACAAATGTATTGTTAGTGTCCTTTGACATAACGGGGAGCTAACAATTTTATGGTGTTCTATGAAGTTCTTTACCATACAGAAGAACAAATGTGGCATTTCGTAGTCCGGTAGCAAAGTAATGCCATTTAATCCAATTTTATCCATATCACTTTTTGGTAGATTCTAAAGGTTTAGTGTTTGAAGATGAGTTATACTCTTTACAGTACTCTGTCCGCCAGCAGATTTGTCTTTATCTCACGTCCTGTCATGGGCAGTGTCAATGTTACTGCTGGAGTAAAAGAGGATCGCATGATGATAACAGGAATGCATAGTGTTTCTGATATCTTCTGTGTTGGCTGCGGATCCATTGTTGGATGGAAATATGTAAGATTTGTGATGGTTATTTTGTAATATGTTGTGTATTGCCTGGCGTCTAAGTTCTATGGTGCCCCTACTCTAGGAGGCTGCACATGAGAAGAGCCAGAGGTACAAGGAAGGAAAATTTATTTTGGAGAGGTGATCGTCTATAACTCTCTGTAAAGTTTTATTTTATTCAAACAAATTCAAGAACTCAATTTTAAGAGCTGTTCTTCAACCCACTTACCACATTATGTTAGTCTGGGTTCACTGGAGTCATCCTTTGTGGCTGAGCAGGTTTAAGGTGTCAGGTCCTGATGGGAGTCACTACTGGGTTACACATGATGCTCATGTGGATGGAAGTGACGCCGACGATGTATGAAGGGCAACTCGACATGGTCAAACTTGCTGTTCATTCCTGTAAATAATCTGTGTGTTGCTGGTCTTAGTTGCCCGGGGATTTGCTTCCATTCAAAGCATCCCCGGCGTAAATTGTTATTCTAGGCGACCCAATCTCCTCCCATCTTCCCTGCAAGTTGTTGGATGCTACCAACTGTGTATGCATGCAATCAGTTATGCCTGTAGCCCCTAAAAGATGTATTCCTGGAATGCCAAGCTCTAATGCCTGAATATAATTCTGTTTTCTCAAGTAATCGGTCAGGTGTTAGAACTGAATTTTGCATTTGGTTCCAATATGGCTTAGGAAATAAAGGGTCGCCTTCTGCTTGATCTTGCTTTTCACTGAGTCAATCTATGTGACTTGTATCTTCAGGAAGGAAGAACATGAAATCTGCAGGCTTGTATCATGGGTTGGGTTCTTTAGCATTTATGGCTTTTGACTTATGCTCTAGTACTTAACTTTTAAATGGTGTGGTTTTTTAAAGCGAAGTCTATAAGTAGATTGTAGTACAAATTGTACCGAGTTCAACTATACCGGTCAAAACATATGTGCTTATTTTTCTTTAAATACTGTCTCTTGCGAACAGTCTGAAATTCAACAATTATGATGTGTTTTTTTATGGGGTTTACAAGTAGATTGTAGTACAAATTATAGTGAGTTCAGCTATACCGACTAAAATTGTATATAATTTTTTCTATATGCTATTTCTTATAAATAGTTCAGAATTTAAAAATTTTAGTCATAAGCTATAGCTATGAGCCAACTTAGCCCAGTTTGCCGGGCCAGACGCAATGTGTTGTATATCGCCATCAGAGACAGAGATGTCTTGTTGGGTAGCACCACCATGTCCTTGCCGAACAAACCGGGCATGTCGACACTATCTTGTCGAATCTACGCTACAATCAAGTGGAGTGCTCTTCTAATTCGGTGTCTAATGACTCACTGGGAGTGGGACACCAGCTTAAGTGTCTTGCTTGGATTGGGTAGGATTTTGTAGGGTTCTAAAATGATCATGATTAAACGTAACTGGAAAAGGTTATTGGAGAACATGGTGGGGTCGTTTCATTTCTACACCATCAAACTAGTAACTACGATTGGCTATGCCCGTCGCCCCTAAGGTACAAATGGTTACGATAGCAAATGCCTTCCCTGTAAACAAAATTATTAGGAGAGTGATCCGCGCATAACCTAACCATGCTGTATTGCTGCAAACACACGTGTGCGGCCTCAAAACCTGTATGTTTTTATTTACTGTCGCCATCATACATGATGATCATTTTTTTCTTTTAATTTTACACTACCTTAGTACTATCAACAGATCAGCGCTATCTAAGTACGGCCAAGACATGATGACTTGAAACAGCGCACCAGCCGGACTTGCCATTGCCACACACGCCAGTTCACTTCCTCCATTGGATAGGTGAGGAGCCACATAGTAGTCATGGATTGTACCAGCAAATGGGAAAATTAAGTGTAATAGCTGGGACCCGTTCTAAAGAACTTAGGGACTCTTTTTTAGTTTTTAGAAGTTATTTTTAGCTTTTTTTATAGTAATTAGTTTTCAAACGAAGTGTTTTTTAAGACGGATCTACATGTTTATTGTAGTACACACTATACCAACTTCATTTATATCGGTCAAAACCGTACACGAGCTTCTGTTACTCTGTACTCTCTTTCACGAACAGACCAAAAGACATAACCCGTAGGTATAAGCTAAAGTAAAAAAAGAATAGGCTCTTAAGCTTCTGGCTTTGGCTATTGGCTTTTAGATGAAATTGTACTGTAGCGGTTGTTAATTTTTTTATAAATTATTTAATTAAAAGAAAATTTAAAAAAGAAAAAGAAAGTCCATTATATCGTCACGGGCAATATAAAGGAATAAGAGAAAAAAATAAAAAAATAAACTGAAATTAGAATTCGACACTTGAAAGCTTCTGGTTTAAATAGACCGAAAGCAAAAAAAATTAGAAAGCACTGTTGCTGCCAACCAAACGTCTGCGACGCTGGTAATGGTAGCCCAATGAGTGGGCCATGATCCACACAGCTCACAGCCGGCATCGTGTACCGCGATGGACTTTTGCCCGGCGCGGTAACCCACCACCCATCGTTTTCGGTGTTTTAAGAAGGGAGGATGGGAAATCCCCCCAAGCCACCACCACCTGCAGGCGTGCAGGGCGCCTGTCTACGCTACAGGAGTTCGTGATCGTGCTATGCCGGGGCCTGGACCACGCATGCCACCCATCACGCTCACGGCCACGGCGCCTGGCTGAACCCCTAAAAAAACCCGCCTTGGCATGGTAAGAAACGACCATTTCACTCGCTTTGCCCTCGCGCCGCCACGCCCCCAAGGCGATGCGAGTGCGACAGGGGCGTTCGGTTAAAACTTACACGGCGATGGTGCGAACAAGGGAATGCGAACATTGGAAATTTCGAGAAGGCAAAAGGGATGCGCACTTTGGACTTAGGTGGGTGCCTGTCGTGTCGTGGGGAGGTGGGGTTCGTTAGGAAGCGATGGTGGTGGAGAAATGTTTTTGTGTCACGGTTGCACAAAGTCATTTGTGTAACGACCCAACCAATTATTGATACGTGTAAAGCAAAAGGCCCACCACTCCTGAGAGAGTGTCACGAGCAAATCAGAAAGCAGCAAGTGGCACGGTAGCACTGTAGTAGTATTGTAGATTGTATGAAAAAAATTAATTTTTAATATATGCTACAGCTCTCAATTATACGAAAAAATAATTTTTAATAGCTGCTTACTGGTTGTAAGCCGTGGTCGTAAGTCGGTATATGACCACGGCTTATGATCACGCTTACGACCTCGGCTTACGACTTACGACCGCGCTTACAACCACGGCTTATACGACCACGACTTACGACCACGGCTCACAACCATGGCATGCGACCAGTAAGCAGCTATTAAAAATTATTTTCCCATATAACTTAGTGCTGTAGCAATATTAAAAATTAATTTTCTTTCCGTACAATCTACAATACTATTATAACGTTATCGTGCCATGCATTGCGTTTCGATTCGTTCGTGACACAAACCGTGCTGTGTCACCATTACACAATAAAATTTCTCGTGGTGGTGATGGAGCGGTGAATCGGTGGAGCGGTGAGTGGTAGGGGGAGTGAGGAAGCGGCAGTTGCCTTATCGCGGTTGTCGGCTTGGAGCTGGATCTGCCCGTGAAATGCTGGTTTTGAGACTGATTTCCTAGCCTAGCAAAACACAAGGGGAAACACAGGGTTGCCTCCTGCAGGTTGTTACGGTTTCACTATTGTTCCTGCTTTTCTTTTCTCATCGTCATTGACTTGTAATTAGCTTTTGGTTTTTAATTCACTATTCTTTTATTTTGTTTTTTTCTAGCCTTTTGACTTTTTTTAAAAGATGTTTTACCTTTTTCCCTGTATTCCTACGCATTGTCCGTGCTGGGCTACCATATTTTTTATTTTTTAAAATTTAATTACACCAAATAAGTCATCATCAACTACATAAAAAATAAACCTGCTACGGTGAAAAAAAGTCATAAGCCATCGCTAAACTGCGCACCATCTTAAGCAGGTCATTATCCTTTCTCAACTTGTAATCGTTGTTGTGCTTTCTCTTCAGTGTGCTTGATCTTTGCTCGCTTTGCAAAGCTTGGTGCTCTACTTTGGTCGATAAAACGCACATGGTAGGCTCAACTAAGCTATGTGCTCCATCAAGTCCATTTCGTTTGTTGGAGAAGAAAAAACGAGGTTATATGCATGTGGCTAGTCTCAACCCAGCTTGAGAGGAATTGGGCTTTTCTGACAATTTTCCAACTCAAGCTGATATGTTGAAGTTTTTGCTTAAGCTTGAACTAGTAGAGCTTGAGTCTTGCTAAGAAAAGAAGGGGAAAAAGCAGCCTCCTCGGAGACATCCATTAAAATTCAAATGAGATGGCAAAAATTAGCATAACCCTACACAAGGATGACGCATACGAAAGGAAACAAACAAAACATTATTATTACAGAAGAAGCAATAGAAAAGTATGATTCCGGATATGTATTTGACAACATGTTTATTTCTATCTTTTTCAGATATGTATTTGACAACATGTTTATCTCTATCTTACTAACATAACACTGGAGTTTATCTGTTCACCTGCCACTTCCCTCGTTTGGTATGGTTCCGGATATGTATTTGGCAACATGTTTATCTTAACGTTTGATAGAGAAATACGAAGGTGTTTGACCCTGAGTACAGTATATTTAGGATAAATAGCCATGTGGATGTTACAGGTTTATATTTGTGTACTTTAGAGCTCTTGTGGGTATAGATACTGCCTGATAATTCACTGGCCATCTTGTCTGCAGTTAGTGATTTTGTGTTGGAAAATTTTCAGTTTTCTCTGTTTCTACTCCCTCGATTCATCTTTGTTTGAGGCTTACTATTGTGTTTGTCCTCATAGCTGATATGATTTGTTGTGGATTATCAGTAATTTCTTGAGAGTGTGTATCAACTAAACTTGTGTAGGAGTTGTTTTAGTCTGACAAGTATGGTAGTTATATCCAGAATGTTACATTTCTATAGTATTTGTCTCGAGAATGTGTAGTTGTTTAGTCTGACAGATGAAACCAATGACATGGAGATTTTGCGTCTGTTCTTTTTAGCTTTTTTTAGTAGCTTTTGGCTTCGGCTTCTCTGAAAGCCAAAACAAACGGAGTGGCTTCTGGAAGCCGTTTATCCAATGACTTTCCGAGTATAAAAGTGTGTGTATCATCCATGTCGGTGTCTCGGTCATTCGTCATCGTCTTGAAAATATAAACAAAAGCTATTAGCCGCAGCTGTAGCTAAAAACTATCAGCCATAGCCCAAAAGAACATGGCCTTTGCTGTGCTAATGTAATGTGATCCCACACCTCCAATGACATGGAGTAGTAGGAGTGCAACTTTGTTTTGTTCCTGCCTGCCCTTTGAAACCTTCCCAGCTTATGGCTATTGCAAAACGAAGGGGGAATCATAACAATAACAGAGGAATAATTTGTAGCAAAATAGGACTTAGGAAGGTAGAAGGCCCAATAGGGAATAGTTTTTATGCTGAATAGCTATGACCAACACTACTTTGGTTGTATCATGGAGGAAACGAACATTACTTTGGTTGTATCATGGAGGAACTATCGCTGTGAGGAGAAGTACGCCAGCAGAAAGATGAGTCATACTGTCCACTAATCATGGCCGGGTTGTTCTATTTTTTCACATAGTTTGTTATATTGCTGTTCAAAATTGTTAATATTTATGAAACTGTTAGGCTAAAGGGGAGGGGCTGAATCATGTGTGATAAATTGGTAATGTATTATGCTCTATAAAGATGTGTGACAATTGATAAATTAGGCTCGTGCGTTGCAACGGAATCAAGGCCCTCAATTGTTCATAGTAAGGTTGGTTAATTGGTTTTAAGGTTTCGGTTAATTGCCCCTGTGACATACGTAGAATGTGTGATAATTGATAAATTAGTGTTTGAATCATGTGAATTAGGCATACATTTGCCGTCAAATAAACTTTCTTTTCTTTTCTTTTTTCTTTGTTTGCATACCTACCATGTTGCAAAATTTTCTCAGAACTTTTTAAAGACTTAGATTTCCCTGACTAAACATCACACTAAGCTAATTTACGACACCTGTTCTACTCCCTGCAAGTCCGCATAGTTGCATCTTTTAGTAGTAAATTACATGTTATACACCCTTTAAGCAGAAAGCGTTATCGCGATGTGACGACAAGTTCTTCCACCATGACACAAGGCCAAAGGAAACCAAGTTGTGATTAAGCGAATGCTTGCAATACAACCATGACACCAGAGCATGCTCCAACAAGGCATGAAAAAGATAGAGCATGCTATGCAGGGAGTGAACATGATAGAGCATACTATGCAAGGAGTGAACATGATAAAGCATGCTTCGCAAGCATAATGCCCGAGCAAAGGCAAGTAAGGCGAGAACATGATCAAGCCTGCTACGCCCCAAGTAGAAGAATACGAGGCGTGATCAAGAAATGCATCAAGGCGTAGTGCCGCAAATCAAGATTCCATCGTGGGCTCATGTGTCCTCAATGCAACAAATACTTCTGTCGTGGGTTCCAGCAGCACCGATGCATTTGATCATGTCTATCATGATCTACCAGACATCACTCATATGTTGAAGCCTCAACCAGAATGCCACCACTGTAGAGCAAAAAAAGTTCACACATGAGTCATTGGGGTTTTGCTGCTAGATAGGAAAAGTCAAATTGTCAATCCCCAAACCGCCCCAAGAGTTTCGATTCTGCCAGCACATTTACCAAGAATATCGTCTACAAAGATATTTTTACATTCTAAATGTTCTATATATATTTTATTTTTGCTTATGTTGGACAAGAAACAACATCAACTACTAAATATGAATATTTATTTTCGATTTGATTTCTTTACGAGTTTGTACATGTATGCTTTACCTGATACACGTTTTCTTACGATAAAATTACTATTCACTGTTTAGTTTGGAATTATATTTGATAGTATGTATCATCTTTATTTGGTTACTCCATTGAAACACATGAACATCTTACTAGTAAAACATTATAAATGAATTTTGGAAGACAGTGTAGCACAAACATGTTATCCAACAATGTTGGACTTGTTTTAACTACCCATGTAAACGAACACCGGAGCAATGAGCCTGACTTTAATGTTATGCAAATCAATGCACAAATGAACCAAGATGCCTTTCAACTTTTTTAAGGCACAGTTCAGTGTCGTGCGCCTAACTTCAAATATAGCCACTTTAGAGCAACTCCAACAGGGCCCCTACTTAAGACCTCAAACCTCATATTTGAGAGCCAGAGTAAAAAATTGAACTCCAGCAGGACCCCTACTTGGCTCTCAAAAATAGGAGACCTCTCAAATGAGGCCTCCAAGCCCTCATTCCCAGGGGCCCTCCCCTGGCTCTCATTTTTCGATTTTTTTTCCCGCTGGTGAAATTTCCCCCGCCTCCGCCGCCCAAAATCCCCCGCGCCCCTCCCCCGCCTCCGCCCGTCCCCCTCCCTCCCACTCCGCCAGTCCGCCTCCCTCCTTGCTCCTTCCCCCGCCGCCGCCCCCTCCCCTGTCGTCCCCGCCTCCCCCGCCTCTGCCCGTCCCCCTCCCTCCCACTCCGCCAGTCTGCCTCCCTCCTTGCTCCTTCCCCCGCCGCCGCCCCCTCCCCTGCCGTCCCCGCCTCCCCCGCTGCCCCCACCGCGCCCGGCTCCCCCGCCGCCCCCTTCCCCGGCGCCTCCACCCCCTCCACCGCCACCTCCGCCCCCTTCCCCGCCGTCCCCGACTCCCCGCCTCCGCCCCCTCCCCCGGCGCCTCCGCCCCCTCCACCGCCGCCTCCGCCCCCTCCGCCTCCGCCCCCGACTCCCCGCCTTCCCCGCCGCCCCCTCCCGGCCTCCCCCATCGCGCCCGGCTCTCCCGCGCCCGCCTCTTTCCTCCCGCCCGCCTCTTTCCTCCCCGGCGATTCCTCCTGCGCCGTGGGTCCCATGTGTCAGTTGTAGTGGAATGGATTTGAGGGCTTAAATTTGAGAGGTGCTGTTGGAGCATATGTAAAAAAACAGGGCCCTCAAAAGTAGGGGGAGCCCTCAAATGAAAAGTAGGGGCCCTGTTTTGAGGGCTACTGCTGGAGTTGCTCTTAGGTCTCTAAAGTATAATAAAGACATACAGGATATCACAAGACCGCTGGTCAAAGGGCTATCACCGATTTATAAAAATACACCAAATTGCTATAAAAGAAAAGATGTACCCGACCACTTACAATAGCACATAGAATGATATATATTGTTCATTTGCAGCACATCAAACTTCGGTTAATAACATCTAAAAGAACTCTGGTAAACAAAAATGATTTTATCTGTGTACTAGCGCCACTATTTAGCCGGTTATAAAACTGCTGCAGATAGAGATACAGAGAGAGAAAGTAGTGTGTGTTGCTGCGAGAACTCGGAAGTCACACCCCCGCTCCTTTCTCTCTCCTCACTTTCCCCGTTTTATATTGTCCTTTCTACATCTCTAGAAATTTTATTGTGTAACGATGACACAACATAATTTATGTTATGAACGAATCGGAATGTAACACGTGACATGATAATATTGTACCAATACTGTAGATTATATGGAAAGAAAATTAATTTTTAATACTGCTAAAGGGCTCACTTGTACGGAAAAATAATTTTTAATAGCTGTTTACTGGTCGTAAGCCGTAGTCGTGAGCCGTGATCATAAGTCGTAAGCTGTGGTCGTGAGCGTAGTCGTAAACTGTGGTCGTGAGCATGATCATAAGTTATGATTGTATATCGACTTATATCATGGTTTACAATCAATAAGCAGCTATTAAAAATTATTTTTTTATATAACTAAGAGCTATAGAATGTATTAAAAATTAATTTTTTATATAATCTATAGTACTGTTATAGTACTACCATGCTAAGTACTGCTTTTCGATTCGTTTATGACATTTTCGCACAAGTGGTGGGTCTTTTTGTTTTACATGTATCAATAATTGATTGAGAGGTTATACAAATAGCGCTGTGGAACTGTGGCACAACAAAATTTCTCGTCGCGCACACCCCAAGCTTTTCTCCCCAATAATCGTGAATCGGATAGAAGATAGATCGGCCCTGATCTTTGCCTTAGGCGGTCAGCGCCTCCCCGGGACGCCCTCCCCCCACAAGTTTGCCGTCTTTCTTTGCTCTTTCCCGATTTGGTCGCCATGGAGATATCGGAGATCTTTGGGTCGATTCTGTCGCTGCTGGCGTGGTGAGATGGTTTGCCGCATCGCAAGCTGCTGCTGTCAACAGGTAGGCTGGGCTCTCCTTTTCTTGCCCCGATCTGGTGGCTGGAGCTGCCGGGGAGTGGTGTTTGCTTGCCGTTTCTTGGCTGGCCTGAGCTTGGTGAAGCCCTGATATAGCCGAAGATTGGGTCATTTTAGGAAAAGATTTTGGGTGTTGTTTGTTGGATTTTTGGGGGAGTTTGTGTGTTTGTGCTTCCATTTTTGTTGCTCCGGTTCTTTCTTTCATGTTCTATGTTGGCCTCCGATTCGGTGATTTTCTAGTCCATTTCTTGTGCTGTTCAGGACTCCTTTGACTGGTTTCTTGACTGTTGTGTTCGCCGTTCGCTTCAGTTGTCCGATCCGACAAGCCCCGATGAACGGCACGCCGATCTCCGCGTCCCCCGCTGCCAGCGTCGACGGCGGCGCAGCGGCCGCCGCGCCCAAGAAGAATGCGGCGGCGGCGGCCGCCGTCGCTGAGATGGCCAAGCACCTAACCGTCGACACGGACGACGCCTTCGCTGGCCTCCTCGAGCTCGCTGCTGACGACGACGCGGATGGCCTGCGCCGCGCGCTGGAGCGAGCGCCGCCCGCCGCCGCGGACGAGGCCGGCCTCTGGTACGGCCGCCGGAAGGTCCTCGAGCACCGCACCCCGCTGATGGTCGCCGCCACCTACGGCAGCCTCGCCACGCTCCGCCTGCTGCTGTCTCTTCCCTCCGTCGATGTCAACAGCCGCTGCAGCCCCGACGGCACCACCGCCCTCCACTGCGCTGCCTCTGGTGGCTCGCCCTCGGCTGTTGAGGCTGTCAAGCTGCTGCTCGCGGCTGGGGCTAACCCGGAGGCCACAGATGCCTCCGGATGCCGCCCAGCTGACGTGATCTCCGTGCCACCAAAGATGTTTGATGCCAAAATCGCCCTCCAAAATCTTCTTGGTTGCCCAAAGGCTGAGCATGGCGTGCTCCGGGTGGTGACAAGGGCCACAAACTCGATCTCTTCACCTGTGTCATCCCCCACCGCAGAAGATGCACGGTCTCCATCTGCTGCTGCGATGATGACGACAAAGTTTGCAGACCTGCCAAGGGTTGCAACATCGGAGAAGAAGGAATATCCAGTAGACCCGTCCCTTCCGGATATCAAGAACAGCATCTATGCTTCTGATGAATTCCGCATGTACTCATTTAAGATCAGGCCATGCTCGCGGGCCTACTCGCATGACTGGACTGAGTGCCCCTTTGTCCACCCAGGGGAGAATGCTCGGCGTCGGGATCCCCGCAAGTATCACTACAGTTGTGTGCCATGCCCTGACTTCAGAAAGGGTGTGTGTCGACGTGGTGACATGTGTGAGTATGCTCATGGGGTGTTCGAGTGCTGGCTCCATCCAGCACAGTACCGCACTCGCCTTTGCAAGGATGGCACCAGCTGTAATCGTCGTGTCTGTTTCTTTGCGCACACAACTGATGAGCTCCGCCCACTATATGTTTCCACTGGATCTGCAGTACCATCCCCAAGGGCCTCAGCGACAGCTGCAATGGAGATGGCAGCAGCAATGGGCTTGATGCCTGGTTCTCCTTCATCGGTTTCGGCAGTCATGTCCCCATTTACCCCACCAATGTCCCCTTCAGGCAATGGGATGCCCCCTTCTTTGGGCTGGCAGCAGCCAAATGTTCCAACATTACACCTTCCAGGCAGCAGCCTTCAGTCGAGCAGGCTCCGAACCTCACTTAGTGCAAGAGATATGCCTGCCGATGACTACTCCCTGATGCAGGATATTGATTCCCAGCTTATAAATGATCTGTACTTGCTTCTTGGTTCATCCACAGGGAATCACACTTCTCGGACCAAGACCCTGAATCCATCAAACCTGGATGATCTCTTCTCCGCTGAGATGGTCTCGTCCCCAAGGTACAGTAATGCTGATCAAGGTGCTATGTTCTCACCTTCTCACAAGGCTGCTATCCTTAATCAGTTCCAGCAACAGCAGCAAGCACTGCTTTCACCAATCAACACAGGAGTCTTCTCCCCAAAGGCTGTGGAAAACCAGCAGTTGCCTTCACACTCGTCTCTGCTGCAAGCATCACTTGGGATGTCCTCCCCTGGCCGGATGTCTCCTCGATGTGTTGAATCGGGGTCCCCAATGAGCTCCCACCTAGCTGCTGCTCTTGCCCAGGATGAAAAGCAGCAGCAGACAATGAGGAGTCTCAGTTCTCGTGATCTTGGGCCTAGTGCTGCAAGAGCGTCAGCTCTTGTTGGCTCCCCTCTAAGCTCATCATGGTTCAAGTGGGGATCTCCCTCAGGGACACCAGATTGGGGCATCAATGGTGAAGAATTGGGTAAGCTCCGCCGGTCATCTTCCTTTGAGCTGAGATCTGGTGGTGATGATCCAGATCTCTCGTGGGTACAAACACTGGTTAAGGAATCTCCACCAGAGAAGCAAGTTACCACAGCTGAATCCATTAACTCTGTTGGACCTTCACCGCTAATGCCTCCCAGTGTAAGCAATGGTGAAGGTTCTAGTCTGAACTATGGTGAAGGTTCTAGTCTGAACACACAGCTGGATGGACATGACCAAGCTGCAGTTATTGGAGCATTGCTTGAGCAGATGCAGTTTGATCAGCAGATTGGTAGTCTAGCAACATAGACGTACAATGAGTATGGAAGGTGCGAGAAATTATTATTCTTAGCTAATGAATTCGAAGTTTTGTCCTGTTCATTGAGGTGGTCAACAAGCAAGGATGGATAGCTGAAGGTGGTGATTCAGATTGGGTTTCTTTAATTTTGGAGGTAAATCATATACATCATTGAGGTTCCAGCAGGTTAAAGAGTGAAGTACCTCAATTGGGGTTGTTCCAAAGCCGACCCAGGTAGAATCGCGCCCCAGCAGCTTCAGTTCATCAGTCAAAAAGTTCTCTATTTTGTTAATTAACCCACCGTTAAAAAGAAGATTTTGCTTGCTGTGTCGGAGTTCTTTCCTTTCCCTGGTGGTGGTTGTTTATTATGATATTGATACTTGATGTACTGATAAGTGGTTACCGGGCATTCTATAGTAGTCTATCAAGTCCCAACGTATTTTTTTTCCTTCACCATTTGTCGAGGATTATATTATGGCCTTGTTTTGGTCAGATCTTGAGGCCTGTATAGTCCTTGGATGATATTTGTAATAATGTAATATTGTTACTGAACTTACACTGCTATTGTTTTGCACTCGCAAATCTTGTTCATCCGAAATAACCAAATTTGTGTTCTTTCTACTGTCTTGGGGAAGCTTGCTGCAAATGGTTGGTGGTGGCTGCTGACCTCCGTGGGAAAGATTGGTTCACCTGTGCAAGTGTGCGATGATGCAATTCTGTTTGACTGGTAGATTCAGAGTTAGTGGGTGTACGGTGTCTTCAGTTCTTGGCACATTTTTATTTGCCAAATGTGAGTGAGATCATGCGACTAACTGCTGCTGTGAGATTGGAATCTTATCATTGTTTATCCCCATATCTTGATTCGAAGTCCTAGCAGTATTTTGAGGACGCGTATCAGCGACATTATTCCTGTTTCCTTCGTTTTTTTATGCCCCTGTCAGCAGAAACATGGTTCTAGAAAGCCGCAGCTTGTCATGACATTTTTTTTAAAAAAAAAAGAGGAATGATTTTATATCAAGAGTTTGCTTAAGGCCACTGAAAACACCGTCCGGTTGCTGGCGAACTCTCATATTTTCTTTTCTTGGACTTATAGTTTTGAAATAACTGCTTACAAATGTACAACGAATTGCTCTTTCCATACAAACCATTGTGGAAATTTCTGTAGCATTAGATTTTTTTTTTCTGAGATGCTCCCTAAGATCCTGCCAATGCAGAGGGGAAAAAACATCAGCTTCCATTGCTAATGGATTCCTACAAAGTTAAGCTGTAGGCATCAGCATAGATTGAATTTTCTTCCTAATTTCTCATTGCAACAGTACTAAGCTTTGAGCTGTGAGGTCCAGACAACCGCACTGCGCCGCGGCTTCTCGGCCATCATGAGAGAAACCAAAGTTTGAGCTAAGATTCAGGTAATATTGGAGTGGCTTGCGAGCTTACCTTCTGTGGTACATGGTCCGGCTATTAATGATATGCTTTAAAGGTAATTATAGAGATAATTATATCACTCTTATGTTTATGATCTTTTGAATACTATGTTATTTTGTTCCTTAAATAAATATCTTTCGTATTAATCAACAAGTATGTGACTTATTCGTAGAATTTTTTATTCATGTTTTAATGTTATTCTAAATTATCTCTGATCTTATATCATTATGTGAAACAATTATGATTTACATATCAGCATATGTATTGATTGATGATCATGTTTCACGGATCATGGATATAGGATATCAAATCAATATGTGGACACAAATTAGATAACATGCTGTTGAATTGACCCACCATGAGACACTGCGGGAATTGTTATATTCTTGCGGGAATTATTATATTTTTTAAGTGTTATCAGTTAGTCTCATGCATAGTGTATGTAGGATTCTTAGACCTAAGATTGTCATTATTTTCTACATGTGTAATAATTTACTTAGAGGCTACCAAATACTACTCCGTGACTGGGTGGTCATAAAGGTAACTTTCGGGTTTACTATAAAAAATACGGAAGAATATGAACGATCAATATGGAATTTGTCCCTCCTATATAACAGATAGAAATCTCTAGGCCCCTTGATATGATTGGATTAAGGAAGTGTATAGCCATACCGAATGTGGTTAAGGAGTCAATCATAACTGAGTAATCCACTACAGATTCGAGTGAAAAATCGAGCTATCATAAGATGGTACGGTTCTCGTCTTAAGTTCGATCTAGTATCATGATGCAAAAGAATCAGTACATAAGCACTATATAAATTCGTCCGATATGATCTTTATGTATGTTTGATAATTGTTATGTCCTGTTAGGGACCGCTCCCAACTTATGGATCAGAAAAAAGTTTTCGACCTGTGGCCAAATATAATGAACCTACAGGGTCATAACTTAATGGGTTAGAATGATAAGGGTTCGGATGATAGTCTCCGAGTGGGATATGATCTCTACTCGTATCGGATAAGAATCCGATTAGAGACTATATAAGGAGAGGTGCGGAGGCTGAGGGAGGCATCTCAAAACACACCTGTCGAAACCCTAGCAGCCACTTCTCATAACCCCTCCCGTGTGCACTGGTGCTAGCACACCGACACACGGTGTTCTATCCCTAGACGTGTGGATCTCGGTAGAGGCGCTGCTGCGATTGCAACGCTGATTGGGACGATCGCGAGGAGGAGACGGTTGGCCAGAGGACGATGGACTACTACTACTATATCGACGCGCTCTTCGTAAATCGGCTGCTTCAACTCTACTTCCTTTGCACTGCATGTTTAGTGATTACGATTCATGATCTGGGAGGAGGAGGGAGTATGTGGCGGCGGTGAGGCTTCCATGGGTTACACCAGCTCAAGGAGGCTGACACGGCGCGGGGTTGGAGCCCGCGGCTGTCGGACCCACGCGAAGTATGCGATATGCGTGCATGACAGCTGACATGGTGTGTGTGCGTGACAGCATGAGACAGAAGACCTTGTGTGCTTCCCGGCATGGGTAACTTGGTGAATCCATGTTTACTGGGGTTTGGTGACGTTAAAACTAACAAGGGAATAAGAGGATGGCATGAGCGAATGGTTGTTGATCGGCTAAGGACGAGTGGTATGTGTCAAATAGTTATGGCAGAAGATCAGACTGATTTGAGCTGATCAACCTTTTATCTTGTAGCTTAATTTGGAGGCAGGACGTTCTGTAACAAAGTTATCAGTAAGAAATGGTAAAAGCAGTATAACTATTAGGATAATTGTATAGCTATTGTTGTACCTCCCTAACTTGCATCCCTCATGTACATGGCTATATATATGAAAGGCACCCACCTCATTGGGGTGTGGTGATTCCCCAAATACCTTCCTACATGGTATCAGACGTCCGGGCTTGATCTTCTCGCCCACCAAACCCTAGCCGCGCCGCCCCTCCACTCTCGCCGCGCCGCATCTCTCTCGCGCCGCCTCTCCTCTCAGGGCTGCGCCGTTCGGCCACCGCCTCCTCGGCCGCGCCGATCTATCCCCTTCCGCTGTCCTTCTTCCCTACTCCATCTTCCACCCGGCAGCGTCGACTTCCTGTCACACCGCCGCCACTCCCAACCTTCCTCGCCGACGCTTCTTCCCATGTCGACGGAGTCTTCAGCGTCGAGCGGCTCCATGGCTTCCGCCGGTACGGGCTCCCTGCCCCCGTCTGGACCGGACGCCGCACCACCTGTTTACGTCGCTCCCTACGCGACGATCGCCGTCAAGTCGCACGTACTGGTGACCCTTGAGTTGAAGCGTCCCAACTTCAACCGCTGGTCTCCGTTCTTCCTCTCCCTGTGCGGAAAATTCGGACTTCGCTCCCACGTCGACGGCACCGCCGCCGCACGTCCGCAGGATCCCCAGTGGGCAATTGCCGACTCTTGCGTCCACAGCTGGCTCCTCGGTTCCGTGGCGGACGACGTCCTCGGCCTCGCTCTCGCGCCTGACCAGACCGCTCGCCAACTCTGGATCGCCATCGAAGCCCTCTTCCAAGCCAACAAAGCTTCTCGTGCCGTGTTTCTCGGTCACGAATTCCACTCCATGACGCAGGGCTTCCTTTCCATCGACGAGTATTGCCAGAAGATGAAGGCCACCGCCGACGCGCTACGTGATGTCGGCCACGCCGTCCTCGATTCGCAGCTCGTCCTCAACCTTCTGCGCGGCCTCAATCCTCGATTCTCCAGCACCGCCGACAACATCGCTGACTCCGATCCGCTTCCCACCTTCGCCGCCACCCGCGAGAAGCTGGTTCTGAAAGAACTTCGTCTCGCCAACGAGAGCAAGGTCGCCACTCAAACTGCGCTTCATGTCGGCTCCTCCTCCTGCGGGGTGTCATGCCATGCCGCCGGCTATGGCCAGGGCGCTGGTGGCGGCACTACCGCAGGCAAGGGCGGTAGTTCCGGCAGCGGCGGCCAGGGCGGACGCCAGAGCGGTGGCGGCAGCAACAACAGCGGCCAGGGTGGTCGCCGAAGCAAGAAGGGCGGCGGCCGCGGCGGACATTACCAGGGCGGTGGCAGCAGCAACCGCGACTCCACCCCGCCGGCCGGGCCCTGGATGTGCTTCACCCCGTGGGGCGCGCTGCAGCAGCACTGGCGTCCTCAGTAGGGAACGTCGCAGCAGCCGTGGCGATCTCCGCAGCCCGGCATTCTGGGCGCGCATCCGCAGGCCCATACCGCCTTCGCGCCCGCTCAGTTCTCCGTCGCACCGGCTTCGATGCTTCCTGCACAGCAGCAGGGTGTTGGCAGCTGGGATCAGGCCGGCCTCATCACCGCCCTGAACCAGATGGCGCTTCAGGGCGCCAACTCCTGGGTCCTCGACACCGGCGCCACCGCTCACATGTCGTCATCGGATGGTATACTAATCTACCGCCTACCTCATTCCAATTCTTTCATCACTGTAGGTAATGGTAGCACCATTCCGATTTCCTGTCGTGGCACATCCACCTTGTCGGTAGCTGACACTTCCTTTCATCTCAACAATGTCCTAATCGCTCCCGCCCTAGTGCGCAATTTGCTTTCTGTTCGTCAGTTCACTCGCGACAATAATTGCTCTATTGAGTTTGACGCTTTGGGATTTTCTGTTAAGGACCAGAGGACGGGGCGCGTGATTCTTCGCTGCAATAGTAGCGGGGACCTCTACACCATCCCTTCGTCCCCACCATACAGTTGCAGCCTCGCTACCTCGTCTACTTTGTGGCATCTCCGCCTTGGTCATCCCGGTCCTTCCGCCCTCGCCACGCTCCGGAACATGTCGGCCATCTCTTGTCATAAGAGCCTGCGATCTTTGTGTCATGCTTGTCAACTTGGCAAGCACACGCGGCTCCCTTTCAGCAGTTCTACTTCCGTCACCACTGCTCCTTTTGATTTACTTCATTGTGATGTCTGGACATCTCCTGTTCTTAGCATCTCAGGCTATAAATATTACCTTGTGTTGCTTGATGATTACTCTCATTATTGCTGGACGTTCCCGTTATACCACAAATCTGATGTCCAGCGTCATATTGTGGATTTTATAGCCTTTGCTCACACACAGTTCGGTGTCATGCCAAAGTGCTTTCAGGCCGACAATGGCACTGAATTCGTCAACAATGCCACCACTTCCTTCCTAACTAGCCGCGGCATTACCTTGCGTCTTTCGTGTCCTTACACCTCACCTCAAAACGGCAAGGCTGAACGCATGCTTCGTACCATCAACAACACGATTCGCACCTTGTTGCTACACGCGTCCATGCCTCCTCCCTATTGGACTGAAGCCCTTGCCGCCGCTACATATGTCCTTAACCATCGCCCTTCCTCCTCCGTACATCATAGCATCCCCTACCAGCTCCTGCATCAGAAACTCCCGGATTATTCCTCTCTCCGTGTGTTTGGTTGTCTCTGTTATCCGAACCTTAGTGCCACGACACCCCACAAACTCTCCCCCCGGTCGACTCCTTGTGTGTTCCTCGGTTACCCCTCCTCTCACAAGGGGTATCGTTGTCTCGACATGTCCAGCCGCCGCATCCTCATCTCCCGCCATGTCGTCTTTGATGAGTCTGCGTTTCCATTTGCTTCGGCACCCTCGGCGGCCTCTGTGCCGTCTTCACTGGATTTTCTGATGCAGGGCCTCACCTCCACGTCGGAAGCTCTGCCTATTGGCATTGAGCGACCGCGTGCCACCTCAGTTGCTCCCTCCTCCGGCGAGGCTGGGCTGCCGAAGGACCAGGATCCGGCGGTCATATACGCCGGCCCCATACTCCCGCTCGGCCAGCCGGTCACTGCCCCCTCGGAAGATGCTGGCGCCCCGCCGGCAACCGCGCTAGTGCCCACCGACCGGGTTGCCACTCCGTCTGTGGGCGGGCACTCAGATGCCGCCGGGCGACGTTTCGGTGTTGTCTACCAGCGCCGACCGCCGCCCTCCTCCACGCTCCCGGCACCATCGACGACCGTGGCCGCTCCGACGCTGCCGCCACCTTCGCGTCCCACAACGCGTTCTCAAACTGGCAATCTGCGTCCCGTCAACCGCCTCAACCTTTCCGCCACGGCAGCCTCGCCGATCCCGGCGAACTATCGCAGCGCTCTCGCCGACCCCAATTGGCGCGCTGCGATGGCGGACGAGTACAAGGCTCTCATCGACAACGGCACCTGGCGCCTCGTGCCCCGACCACCCGGTGCTAACATAGTCACGGGCAAGTGGCTGTATAAGCACAAGTTCCACTCCGACGGCTCCCTGGCCCAGCATAAGGCTCGCTGGGTCGTCCGGAGCTTCTCTCAGCAGGCCGGCATCGACTATGACGAGACCTTCAGCCCGGTTGTCAAACCGGCGACGATCCGCACCGTCCTCAGCATCGCCGCCTCACGCGACTGGCCCATTCACCAGCTCGATGTGAAGAACGCCTTCCTCCACGGCCACCTGGAGGAGACTGTGTACTGCCAGCAGCCGCCGGGCTTCGTCGACCCCGCTGCTCCTGACTACGTCTGTCTCCTGCAGAAGTCCTTGTACGGGCTCAAGCAGGCTCCCCGGGCCTGGAATCAGCGCTTCGCCTCGTACATCTGCAGTATCAGTTTCACTGCGTCCAAGTCCGATGCATCTCTCTTTGTTTACAAAGATGGAGATCGTGTCGCCTATCTGCTCCTGTACGTCGACGATATCATCCTCACGGCGTCATCACCGGCACTGCTCCAGCACATCACCGCTCGCCTCCACTCGGAGTTCGCTATGACGGATCTCGGCGACCTGCACCACTTCCTCGGCATCTCTGTAACACGCGACAATAACGGCTTGTTCCTGTCGCAGCGTCAGTATGCCGTCGACCTCCTCCAGCGAGCTGGCATGTCCGAATGCCACCCGACTGCGACGCCCGTGGATGCCCGGACGAAGCTGTCGGCCACCGATGGCAACCCCGTCGCCGACCCCTCCGAGTATCGCAGCCTCGCTGGAGCACTTCAGTACCTAACCCTGACACGCCCTGATCTGGCCTATGCCGTCCAGCAGGTCTGCTTGTTCATGCATGATCCCCGCGAGCCACATCTAGCGTTCATCAAGCGTATCCTTCGGTACGTCAAGGGTTCACTCTCTGCTGGTCTTCACCTCGGAGTCGGTACTGTTGATCAGATCATTGCCTACTCCGACGCCGATTGGGCAGGATGCCCTGACACACGTCGCTCCACCTCCGGCTTTTGCGTCTTCCTCGGCGACAATCTGGTGTCCTGGTCATCCAAACGCCAGACCACGGTCTCCCGCTCCAGCGCTGAAGCGGAATACCGTGCTGTTGCTCATGTCGTGGCCGAGTGCTGTTGGCTGCGGCAACTCCTTCAGGAACTTCACATCTCGGTTACCTTGGCGACGGTCGTTTACTGCGACAACGTGAGTGCTGTCTACATGACGGCCAATCCTGTTCATCATCGTCGCACAAAGCACATCGAGATCGACATCCACTTCGTTCGTGAGAAAGTTGCGCTGGGACAGGTTCGCGTGTTGCATGTCCCCTCCACACACCAGTTTGCGGACATCATGACCAAGGGTCTCCCTGTACAGTTGTTTACAGATTTCCGGACCAGTCTGTGCGTCCGTGACCCTACCGCTACGACTGCGGGCGGGTATTAGGATAATTGTATAGCTATTGTTGTACCTCCCTAACTTGCATCCCTCCTGTACATGGCTATATATATGAAAGGCACCCACCTCATTGGGGTGTGGTGATTCCCCAAATACCTTCCTACAATAACAATGCTGGACGTCGCAAAAGTCACACCTCAGAAGTGAGCCAAGATAAGTCATTCTCCAGGCTATAACAGCCAGGAGTTTCCTGTCAAATTGCCCATACATACGAGGGGCAGAAGACACCCCAGGACTTCGACCAGACCTGTATTATTTTTTGCAAGTTTCGGTTGCTCTTGAAGGTAGCGAGATCTGGCCATTTAATTCAGCCGGCAGGAACACAATTGTTAATTCTGACAATGCCAAAATACTTTGCATGATTAGCCATGTATCATTGTATAGGCTCACCAATCTTCATTTATCTTGCTCAGGCCATAGGTGAAAAGCCCCAAAAATTTCAAACCAAAATTTTATTTGATTTTTGCTGGATTTTTGAGTGAATTCTGGAAACTTTCCCTTTTTGGAAAGACTTCCCCGATTCCGCTTTCCCTTTTCGGCCGGGCGCCTCCCCTCTCCGCTGGCGCCCCGCCCCTTTCCGCCTTCTCCCGCTCCCCGGCACCTCCCTCCTTCCTCTCTCCGCTGGCGCCTTCGCTCCTCCCCGCCTCCACCCTCGCGCACGCGCGCGCGCTGGCGTCCGCACCGCCTCTGCGCCCCCGGTTTTACCTGCTCGCGTCAGCCGACGCCGCGCGGTCCGAAGCCGGCAGCACTTCCGCGCCACGTGTCGACATCCTCCTTCCCCGACCCCACCTGCCAGCCGCCACCTGTCCCCTCCGCCGCTCCCTTGCTTCCTCTTGCTTCCCAGTCTCCCCAAACACCCCCCTATTCACCTCCTCCCACTCCCGAGAGTCCCCAGGAGCAGCCAATCGGAGACTCATCATCCCCACCGCCATCGCTGCTCTCCCCTGCGCCGGCGACACCCGTGAGCGGATCTCCCCCATTTCCCCCTCATTTTCCGATTGCATTCGCCAAGAGCATCCCCATTCTTCCCTAATCGCGTTGGTGCTTGACTCTGGCTAGGAGGAACCCTGTGGGCTGTGGAGCGCCGTCGTCGAAGCTCGCTGCCGGCCGAACTCCCTCTCCCGTGGCCAGACTGCACTGCAGCTCCCCAGCTCCCATCTCCGCCGCCAATGTGAGCCCCTTGGCCCCCTGTCCGTGTAACCGCAACCGATTGGGCTACCTCACCGCCGGTGACCTCCCTCGCCACCAAATAGCCGAAGCCCTTCCTTCTTCCTCCTGCCTTCCCCATTGATCTCCTCCTCCTCCTAAACCCTAAATTGGACTCCCCAAGCGAAACCCTACCCGGTGGTACCCTCCGTTGCCGTCGGGAGCCCTTCCAATCGCCGGAGAGCGGAGGCACCGTCGTCCCCGTCCCTCTGCCGCGCGCGCACGGGTGGAGGAAGACGACGATCGGCGTGGCGCTATCCTCGCCGTCCCTCCTCTCTGGCGCCCTATAACCGTAGCCCTCTGATCTCCCGTACCGTTTCGACCGCCCTCTTTTTATCGCTGCCGTCCGATCCCCACCCTCACCGATCAAGGCCGCTCCCTCCCTCGCCAACTCCGCCACCCGCCGCACCACACGTCGGCCATCCGAGCCGCGCGGACGCGCGATGGCGTGGGCCGCCTCCCCTCGGCCTGCTCCGTCCCCCCCCCCCCCGCGCACATGCGGGCCGCGCGTCGTCGTGGGCCGCACAGTGCCAGGCCGCACTGTAGCATCAGGCCGGGGCCAGTTACTGTTCACAGCAATTTCCCCAATTTATTAATTTCCAAAATCCGGAAAAGCTCAAATAAATCGTGTGGGTAAAGCTGAGCAAACTCTGCAGAGTCAAAATAATGGTATTCAAATACGCCGTGCTCCCGGTTAATGGAGCTTTGTCACTTGGGTGATTCCAGCAGCGAAGCTTAAGTAGTTTTGTAAATGCTTTAACTTGACTAGTTGGTTAATTAACTCTTCATGAAAACCCATGAGATCTTAAGGAGTAATTTTGGGTCTGTTTTATCAAAATGTTTGCAAATAAAACTGCATCCACTCAAAGTTAATAAACCAAATATACTCCATTCCTTTGTTAATCCGTGCATGTAGTAAGTTAGAGTCCCTTTGGGGCTTGCTGAGCTGGTTGTTGGCTCACGGCTTGCTTAATCCCCTCTTTAGAGGATCAAGACGAAGGTGAAGATCTCCCCATTGAGGAAGTCCCGGAGGGTCTCTTCTTCGACGAGGATCCGTGGCTTTAGGTCTTCGCCGTGCTCAAGCGGATCTTGGAGCTTTTGTGATGTAATTATACTGGGCTTGCACGCCCCGCTGTTAAAAACTGGATGTTAATCCGTATGTGAATTATATGCTGGATTTTTGTTGTAAGGGCATCTCCAATGGTTATAGCTAGCAACTAACTATAAGACTTCCACATCATCTATATAGTACACACTAAAGTTAGCATTCTAAAGAACTATCTATAAGAATAGCTATTTGATGCTTACATGCACACACAGAATTTATGGAGGCTGCCTCGTTTGGCGCTATAGACTATCTCTAGAGCTGTAGAGAGCTGCGTTCTCTTTCTTCATTTAATATCTTCCACGTATGACAGTTGATGACATGGACTCTCTTGTAGATAGCTGCTATAGACTCATTGGAGATGCTCTAAGCATGCAATGGTATACTCTTGCGCGACACTCCATAACTGTTCATGCATGAATAGTTGCGGAATACCGTGTCCGTACGTGCCCCTGGAAACGGGGCGTTACAATAGGCAAACAGGTAGTGTGCTGTCATGCAGCTCACGCAAGCATGAAGCAAATAACTAAGCACAAAAATATCAAGTTCCAGGACACATTGCCAACATCGCGGGAAAATTTTATTAACAGGCAGGGTAGATGAAGATTTCTTTATTAACACGGCACTAAGAAAACAATAGAAATTGAAGGTTTCCTTTAATGTTGTCAGACTTTAGGCCCTGCTCATTTCGGTTTCAGTTTCTGACTTCTGTCTTATTCATAAATTTCGTCTTTTTCTGGCTTTTTGACTTTTTTGAGCTTTTTTGTCGGTTGTTTTTTCCGTATTCGTTTGTATTGTCCGTGATAAGCTAACCTATTTTTTCTATTTTTATTTTTTAAAATTTACTTATGCCAAATAAGCCACCATCACTACAGTACAATTTCAATCAGTTACAGTTCGATTTCAACCATAAGCCACCATTTTTAAGCCTAACTGAGCAGAACCTAAGGCCAATAAAAAGAATACAAGAGGAGCAAAAGGCATATGGTTTTTGAGAGACCACGTACAAGATCTAGTATATGTTTGTGATGAATAATTGGTATTTTGATCGAGTTGAATTTGAATTTTATAAAAGTTTCAAAAAATTCAAATTTTAGATTGTGCTATCAGGGTTCAGGCGATCAGACTAACTAATGGCTGGCGATTTGACCGTCATGGGTTGAGCGATCAGACCAGCCATGGTCTTTTGGAAAAATAAATGTTAAACACTTGTGTAGACTTGTTTGGGAATGAGTTTGCACTATGTGTTACTAGAATTGAAAAGTGGAGCTAAAAGTAGATAGAGTTTAACCAAAATTTCAGATAGAGTGTTTTTTTATATTATTAAACAGTTAGACCGACCATTGATTGATGGTCTAATCGGCGCGGTTTGATCTGCATGGAAAATACAATCAGACTAGTAGGTGCAACCAAAAAACAGTAGAAATGGGTTTTGAGTTTATGAGTGTGCACGACATAGATGTCATTGGTTGATTGTAAGGTGCTTCTTCTTCTACTGAGAATACATCAAAAATTTATCTTTGCGTTTTTAGTTTTGCTCGTTCGAGCTAGATTTGTAATTTCATGTTCATAGATGTGCTAGTATGAACTCTTGCTTAAATTATTTTACTAGAACATATGAGAATAAATCCAAGTCACAAAAAAATAATTTAACTTTGAGGTTTTTTATATTCTTATGCCCTAAATTTGATTCTCTCAAATTCAATGAAACCAAGCTCAAGAAACTTGTTCTTGATTGGTTTAAGTTCATAATATCTAAAAAAAGTCTCATACAAAACATAAAAGTTTTTAAACAAGAATTGAACAAATTCTTGAAATTTAACTTTCATCCTAAAAGACTTTTAGGTCTAGGAACAATAGACCGGTCAAACCGGTCTTAGACCTACAATTAAACCAACCTCAACAGTCAGGCCATCATTGCACTTGCAAGCAGACTAGGCCCTGATCAATATAGCTTCAGCTTCTGGCTTCAGCTTATTTTTGCACTATTCATAAATTTCGTTTTTTTCTAAACTTTTGGCTTTTTTTGAGTTTTTTTACCGGTTCTTTTTTTCCTCGTATTTGTTTACATTATACGTGATGGGCTAATATGTTTTTTCTATTTTTAATTTTTTTTAAATTTAATTATGATAAATAAACCTCTGTCAGCTACAGTGCTTTTTCAGCCAGCTACAGTATTTTCAACCAAAAGCCATAAGGCTTTCAACCGAACCGATCACCACCTAAACTCCACGGTCAAACCGACCAATCCATAACAATCTAAAGGGCCTTGTGCTGTTGATAGGTAATTCTGTTGCCTTAAGTCTCCAGATGTGTTCCGCTTAGATTAAATGGTGTGATTTAAACTTGATAAGTCACTTGAGTAAAAATTTTGATTACCTTTAAATTTAAAAAAAATCAAGAATCATTCAAACACCTTTGATCCAACATCGGTCATATAATTTTGTATCAACATATTATGTACAACTGCATTTCAGAAGATCAATCATGAACATGACCACTACAGCTCCACAGAACATCTTTCCAAAATTTGCAGCTCTCTTCACAATTGAACCGACACTTGGCCCTGCTAAGGAGTAAAGGAAGATAGTTATGAATTGGTGTAATCATCTAGCAGGTATGAACAGAGTAAGTTCAGGCAGAAATATAATCTTCTCACAAGTTAAGAAAGCTCGTCAGGCGGCTCAGAATTCATGAGACGGTCTACTTGTCAGAAACTGTCAAGAAATCAAGATGTACTACTGGCAAAGTAGTCCCGAATTGTTCTCCTTTTCAGTGAAGGAGGCGGGCTTAGAACTGAAGAGGGGCTGTTCATTTGAACTTCTGGGCTCTTCCTCATATCCAAGGCCTCCTGAAACAACCCAAAGGCTCTCTTTTTTGCAGATTCAGGTGTGCCAAACTCCAGTACTCTAGGCTGAAGGGGAGAGTGGGAACCAGTCGGCAATTCACCATCGGCACTGGTGCAGGCTACTACATCTCTTGAAGTGGTCGCTCGCTCATGGCTAGCAGATCTTTGGCATTCGGTGTTTGGTGCGGTTATCCTCTTACGGATGACCGTTGGGGAGCTTATGTCGGTGCAATCCATTTTCTTGGTATTCCATACGCGAACCTGATAAATATGATACAGAGTTATCAGTTGTTTTCTTAACTGAATTACAGCTCCATCCCTTTGTGCATAATATGTCAACGAGCATTGCAGTTTATATTGCTCTTCTGCAACATATAGGTGTAATAGCAAAATAGATGGATCTAGTTTTTTTGTAGTATTTAACAAAGTGGCATTGGAACAAAATTTGCAAGCTTACTCACCATGGAATCATCAGATGATGTTGCTATCTTTCCAACCTCTGATACACACCTGAAAATTGTGAAATCCATATTGAAACATGAGTATTAGATTGTCGGTCAGATTTTCACAAAAGTTATCATTGTTCATAGATCCTACCAGTCAACTGAAGTAACTTCACCCTCATGGCCTTTTAAAATTATAGGGCCACTCTCAGGTTGATCCACCTGTCAGTGAAAAAGTATTAGCATGAATAGAATGTAAGAGAGCAGATAACCCGCATGGAACAACAAATGAGCACACGCAAAAAAAAAAGGGGCCATGCAACAAGTACCTGCCACAAGTACACATTACCATCACTCGAACCACCTAGAATGTGAATTCCATTAGGACTAATAGCAGACTGCATTTGAGCACCAAAACATGTGTTAGAAACTATACATGAAACAAACCAAGCATATGCAGCTTGAAAAATAAAAGCTAAACCAGTTGATCACTCACTGACCTTGACAAAGAAAGACTCAATTTTGCTCCCAGTGTAAACCTTTACTGGGCCCTTGTCCATATGGAGAACATTATACAAATAGATCCTGAAAGGCTTACAAAGTTAAAAGCAGTCTTCACAAATGCCAGGGAAATTTTGCAGTTTGGTGTATTGGTTAAGCATAATTTTACCTGTTATCCATGCATGATGCAGCAATGTATGCACCATATGAATCTTGTGACAAGCTAGAGATCCCATGTTTCACCCCCTCCTTCTGAAACAAAGGATTAGTGAGTGTTGAAATTGAGCTACAAGCATATTCTGTAGCAATTGCTTGCTGCTTACCAAAGGTTGTGTTGCTGCTTGAGAAGTTTTATTGGAGACAGATGCTTTAAGGTTTCGTGTATCCCATATTTTGACAACACTGGCAGACATTTATGGTAGAGATTAGTATTTTTAAAAAGTCAAATGCAACCAAACTACAAAATGAGGTGCATTGTGTTCAGAGTGGTATATTCATAATTCAAATGTACCACAGACAATACATCATTAGCCATGTAAACTATATGAAACTGGGTAGTAAATGCAGGATAAAATGGATGGGAAAATGCCTTACTTGTCTGCAGCTCCAGAAGTAGCAATGGAGATATCGTCTTTCAAATAAAGAACTGATGTGATACTCGTTGAAGCGGCCTAAAGATCACCAATATCAGCAAATGAACCAAAGTTAAGAGATTGTACGATCATCCCCAGCAAAAACCATTCCATGTAGACTCAATACCTTTGCTCGAGACCTTGTTCGACTCCTTTGCGTGGGACTGTGCGCTTCTTTGACAACAGCAGAAGACCTGGCATGTGACACATTCTGAATTCAGTGAAAAAGCTACATTGCTACATACATTCATGATCATTGTAGTTGATAGGGAACATTTAAATTTAACTAGCTATAAGACAACATACATGAGGCATGCTTCACCATGAGCATTTGGAGTTCTGGGATCGCATCTTAGATCCCAAAGAGCAAAAGAACCATCCCTCGAACCAGAAACAATAAGCTCTGCACAGACAATAAACCACTTGAGTGTGGAGTTCCTAACTAACTTTTTGCCGACAAAGTGTATCAAACTAGGTTGAATAAATCCAGGCTAGATGACACTAACCAGGATTTGAAGAATGGCATGACAGGGACTTCACACTCCCAGTGTGACCTGACAGCACACCAAGGCATTTCCTATTTACCACACTCCATATCTTTACCTGATACAGAACAAACAACCCCAGTGAGATTTTGCAAAACCAGGGAATAAATTCATTAGTGCCACGATATACTAAACCAATTGATCGATCCTGTCGCATTGCTTACAGTTTGATCGCCGGATGCAGTCAGTATTTGGGATCCCTCCTAAATAAATAAAACACAAAGATAGTAACTTTGTCAGAGACGCACATAATGCTGAGAAGCAACTGAGGGCTTGCTATACTAGATTTCTTTGGCCTATTTCGAGTACTGCAAGTAACTGAGGTTACCTTGATCCAGCACACATCAAAGATTGCGTTGTTGTGAGCAACCCAATCGGACACCCTCGTTTCAGCTACAAGAGCACGATTTCAGATTGGAACAAATCGCACCACCCAACAAATTTGAGCCCACAAAACACCCAAAATCTCAATCAGACAATGAGCACACTAGATCAGACATCAGAGGGGGGAGAATCCAAGCCAACCTGACTTCTCTAGAGACGAAGAGCTGGACGGGAGGCGCCGGTGGGTGTCGTAGAGGCCAACATACCCGTCCTCATCGGCGACCGCCAGAAGGTGAGAGATTTGCGCGGACT
The DNA here is from genome assembly GCA_017311315.1 of Dendrocalamus latiflorus. Lineage (NCBI taxonomy): Eukaryota > Viridiplantae > Streptophyta > Magnoliopsida > Poales > Poaceae > Dendrocalamus > Dendrocalamus latiflorus. The sequence goes on from CM029631.1 coordinate 7,808,893, forward strand.
GAAGAAAGGCGACAGTTCAGTTCAGCCGATGGTCGGTCTCTGCAAATCTAAGCATTCGATGTTGCAAAGCGGAAGAATAGGAAGGGGATCTCGGGGGGCCGTGGTAGGGCAGGCGCACCTTGCAGAAGCAGATGGCGAAAGGGATGGCGGGGTCGCCGGAGTGCTCGACGGCGATGACCCCGCTGCCGCGGCCGCCGGGGTCGGAGGAGAGGTCGGAGAGGTACGGGAGCCGCGCCGCGGGCCCCCTGACGCCGCTGAGCTCCCGGGCCCGGAGGCCGCCGAAGAAGGACGGAGAGGATCGCGGCAGAGACGCCATTGGGGAGAGGGAGAAAGAGAGATGGGGGGCGAGAGGAGGCGCGAGTGCAGGTGAAAGGGGAGCGGGAAGTGGCGGGCGGGCGGGCGAGGTTTATGGGAGGAGTTTTGCTCCGCGGGGGAGGGCGCCGGCGGGAAGAGTTTTTCGTAATGGCGCCGCGGGAAAGGAAAAAAAAAAATAAGCCGCGAAAGCTGGTGGCGCCGGGCCGTGGTTCAGGAAATCCGCGGTTTAATTTTGCCTCGTGTAGTTTCTAACTCACTGGCAAGTGGGACCAGGAGGCTCTTCTGGCCATTGAAGTATCAAGCGTTTGAAACTACTAGCAGCATAGGCGCGGCGACACGCCGCGCTAGCCATCGTGTGCGTCAAAGTAAAAGAGGCGATAATTTGTGAGGAGTTTTTAAAAAAAATCGAAGGCACATGCGTATTTTCGAAAAAGTTAAAGAGTTTTTTCGTAAAAATTGAAAACCCGTATGTAATGAAATGAGGACCTGTACACAATTTAGAAAACCGCGGGGTGCCATCCTGCAAATTGGAGGGGGGTTTTCAGAAAAATTCGCCGCAAAAAAACCGTCAGGGACCTTTTCGCGAGGAAAAAGGACCTGTTCGCGAAGAAAAAGGACCTTTACGTAATTTTCGAAAAACAGGAGGAATCTCCCTCCCCCGGCCGTACCGAAATCCCCACGCCACGCGCCGGCCAGAGCGCAGGCGCAAGGTGACGTGGCCGAGCGGGGGCGCGGCGTTTCCCCCGGGAATAAGAAGGGGAGTATTTTTTCTATGAACTAGCACCACTGTGCTATATAGTTATCATCTCGTATAGATATTAGACTAAACATCACTCTTTAAAGAGAAAATTGCTATAATGGGACTCCAAACAACGTGTTTCGCTATAATGGGACTTCTAACGTTGACATCGCTAAAATGACACCCGAAACATTGGCTTCTCGTAATACATGACATTTGGCTCTTTTAATTCCAATGTTCGGGTATTTCGAAACATTAGCCAAATGTCATGTATTACGAGAAGCCAATGTTTCGGGTGTCATTTTAGCGATGTCAACGTTAGAAGTCCTATTATAGCGAAACACGTTGTTTGGAGTCCCATTATAGCAATTTTCTCCTCTTAAATACAATATCTATTATTTGGGCCACCTAATAAATCTTTCAATTTTATATTCATTTCCCCTCCTCCCCCACATTCTCTCTCTCTCTCCTCCCCCTTCTCTCCCCTCCCTCGGGTAGAGACACCTCTCCACTCCATCCCTGCCAATAGGCAATAGCAAACACCTTCTCCATCCCCGCCAACAGTCGACGATGGTAGCGCTAAGCTCCAGCGACGGCAGGGACTTGAGGGCGGCAACCAAGCCGACGAGTCAATGCGGAGGGGCTATGGCAATGATATTCCTCTCAATCCCCACCACCAACCAACGGCGGTGACGCTTAGCTCTAGCGGCGCACGGGGACTCACTCGAGGCAGGCAACAACACTAGCAAGTCGATGTGATGGTGGAACCAAACTCAAGTAGTGGCATCGTTCGTCGTTGTCACCAAGCCAACACGTGGTGCAGGTAGCAACATCGTTGTCCCTCCTAAATCTTACACAACCAGGGTTGGATCTGGTCCATTCCCAACAGAGCTGTTGGGTAACACTGGTGATTTGCTTCGCGCTTCAATGTAGTTCTTGTTTCGCTTGATGACAACTCTTGTGGTCTCTGCTGGTCTAGGTCAAATATGAGGTCCTGCCTGGGTGGGAGTATGACATTTCCTCAGCACGAGACTACAATGATCTCCCAGAAACTGCTCGTCTATGTGGAGAGGATAGAGGAGTTGGTTGGTATTCCAGTCCATTACATTGGTGTCGGACCTGGACCTGATGCTCTCATATACAAATAGGGAACTTCATGAATCATGTCTTCTAACGGAGATCCCTCGTTTAGGGCAATAGTTATATTTAACTGTGATGTTTACTAATAATAAAGACATTGGCTGACTGGAGCGTCTAAACCTTGCAGTAGTGGAGGTCTGGAGGTGTAGGAGTTCCAACATCCTTTGCCACAATGCCACATGACATGATGTTAAATGAGGCTCATGATTCATGAAGTAGATCTCCATTGTTTTTTTTTTGTTTGAAGTAGTATTTGATTTGATTTTTTTTCACATTTGTCATGCTGAGTAATTAGAAACGGGCAATTTTTGGACTTTGGAGCAAGGATTCAAAAATTGGAAACGGGAAAAATATCAGATCCCATCTGGTACCGGTTACCGATTTTAAATCAGCCAAATTTCATCAAACATAATTCAATTGAAAATTTGAATTTAGCCAGTTTTCAGCTGGTTATCACCCATTTGACCGATTAGACTTCGAAATTGCTGCTTATCAATTTAAATTCAAATTTAGAACATTTTCAAACTGATATTTTTTATTGGTATCGGCCGGTAACCACCGGTAACTAACCGTTTTTTAATCCTTGCTTTGGAGACGAAGTGGAAATTCGAATCTTGAACACTAAACAAAATGGGAGAAGAATATATATGAGTCTGGACCAAGGTTGCCATTTTTAGGGCCTGTTAGGAAGACAAGAATAATATGAGTTGGGCCGAAAGAAGGCATCCAATAACGCCCAAATTTCTGTGGATGTCCTCTACTCCAAACATTCCCTTAGCCTGCATATATGTTTATCAGAATCTCAAGACAGCTTGCTCAACAGGATTGCGCTCAAATTTCACGATATTACTAGGCTCGTCTTGCAGGATTTCCACTTTCCACTCTTCAGGTCTCTCCATCTATGTGAACAGTGAACTCGCGATAAGCACCCTGCCAAGGTTAGAACACTAGTTCCGCAGAGTTGATACTTCAATCAACTCACAATACTGAAGGCCTGCAGCTAGTATTAACCACAGTGCTGAGGCTATCATTTAGCTACGGTAAAACAGATATGCAACTTGCCAGCACCATAAAAATGTAATGTAACATCACAGGATAGGAATAGTGCGCTATAAAAACATTGGCATTCCGTTCCAACATACACTACCTAGTTCTGCATTCCATTCCAAAACGGCAGTATTCGCCTTGCAAATTATATTGAATCTTAACAGGAATGTGAAAAGGATAGCAGCACGACCAATCACTAAATGATGCTAGAGATAAAAAGTTCGTTAAATTGCCACCAAAGCTGTTGAGAACTTGAGATTAACAACAAGCGCAGCACTGTGGTAACAGGAAATTTAGCATCAATCATATTCAAGTTCATCAGGTGTAATTGGTCTCTTGAGTGGTATGATGGACTTCTTTTCGACATCTTGTGATAATGCTTTTCTCATATCTAAGCAAAAAACAAATACAGATGTGAGCAATAACATCAGAGCAAAGGATATGAATATGACATAACATGAGTATCTAGCACTGCAAGTGCTTACCAAGGCCATCTTCTTCCCCTGAGTAGTACCGGAGCACCCTTCGATAAACCACATAGCCAAGCTATGGAAACAAGTATCATAATTAGGTAAGTTCCCTTAGGATAATTCCATCTTGCATCACAACATAAACCCTAATACCCTATGCTGCAACCTTCATAAAGGGTCTGTTGGTTTCATTCACGAAACATTTGGGACCTGTTCATATTGGTTTCTGCTTCTGGTTTCTATTTCCAGAAGCAGAAGCTAATACGAACGCCCTAATTTCTATAAGCTGCTTCTATCAGCCGCTACTTTTCACTTTCACATATTGTAACATACTTTGCATTTTATTATATTACAATTTTGTAAGTCGCATGGCGGTTCGAATGTTGTAGTGTCTTTCGGGCCATCACTTTTTTACTTTCACATATTGTAACGTATTTTGCATTTTATTATATCACAATTCCGTAAGTCGCATGGCGGTCCGAATGTTGTAGTGTCTTTTGTTACACCATCTTTCTTACATAATATACTATTATTCATCAGTCACTATTATTCATTAGCCGATTCTATCAGCCACTACTATTCATCAGCCGCAGCCAAAAGCCATAAGCAAAAGCTATATGAACAGACATTTCGGGGAAGCAGAAGAAATTGCTAGTTTGAAAAAACTGGTCATTCACTATTCAGTATTGACATATAAAGCAGCAAGCCGGTGATCATGAAGTTCGTAGAAAGTGTACCTTTTCATACATTCTTATCGCTGGCATGTTAGATGCCCTTACAAAGAGATCCACAAAGTAGGCCTTATCCCTGATAGGAGAATAGCCTCTTAGTGTGATATGGAGTAATGGCAGTGAAATAATATCTATAAGGTCCAACATAAACACCAATCATGGAGCCATGAATTTGATAATAAATGGTACATTAGCAGAGCGACAAGTGAACCACACTAGGGCACTAAGAGGGCTGATATGTTTAGCTCAACCATCTACCTCTGTGGTTTAAGACAGCTGGCACCTAGTGGGAGGAAATATACCTGGGAAAATACTCTTGAGAATCCTACTTACGAAAAATTGTACAAAGAGATAGCGAGTGCAGAATGGGAATACCACTACCCTCTTACCATTCTACAAGTTCTGCCTAGAGGTTATGACCATACCCTGTTGATAATTACTAGTCAGCCATCTACCCCACAGGACACAACTTGAACTAAGCTAGGAAGCTGGTTAGACAGGGATAGGTTCCTTCATCTTGTTAGCAAAAGCTGGGGTCAGGAAGTGCAAGCTTCAACCAGTACTGATATTTGGCAAAAAGAACAATGTAGAAGGTAAGGAAAGCTCTCTATGGATGGGGATTAAAATTGCCATGGAATTCAGAAGAAAAAGGAAACAGCTGGAGAGCATGATAGATCATGTGAACTATTATTACATGCTATGAGCTCAACATACAACAGCTACATTACAATTTACAATAGCCATGCGATTGTGAAGATTCAATCATAAGGATAATTAGGCTACTTACATCTTATCGCTGATTTCCTCCAGCAAGTTCATAAGCTTCTTGGCTAACTTCTGTCTACGAAACTCTGGGGCAACAGACACTGCCGTAACATGTCCATGCCAAGATTCACCTTGTCCTTCAACCTTACCCATGACTGCAACACATAAACAACTGAATAAATATGACCCTAAACTAAGAGAAGGTGGACAAAGCAGAAATGGAACAAGCAAAACATTAGAAGATGTTCAACACTAGGGGTAATCTCTTCGACATTAAGATGCTCAATTGCTTCCCATTCAAGGTTCAAGCCATCAGCTAACTGCGGTAAAAGTGACCCAACCCAGTTTATCCTGTCATTTCGTACACCCTTCAAATCCCACTCCCAAAGGTGCCCTATGAAGCACCAATATGGCACTCAACCGCCGTACCCATACGCGATACGTACATGACACGACACGACACGATACGGTATCGGCAAGTATCGGCGCAGTTTAAGTATAAAAATAAATGTTTTCAATCGTGATACATCTTCGATACGTCTCGATATCTTCTGATATGTGCTGGCCCATAACAATTGGAAACGAAGCCCATGTGAAACCAGTCCGGCCCATAAGTCAGCTGCTATTGACGGCTCGCGCGAGTATTTCCCGACCACGCACGACAAAACCCTAGAGCTCCATCTTCGGCGATTGCTGAGCAACAGCCGGCGATCCCCGGTGATGGTGAGTGCAGGATGGCAGCTTCCCCCATACCCCGTCAGTGTGAGCTCGCTATTGTTTGTCGTTCCCCAGCGAGGAAACCCTAGAGCTCCATCGGCGATTAGTGAGGAGCGGCAGCGATCCTCAGTGATGGTGGCGAGTGGAGGATGGTGGCTTCCCCCGTAGACCGTAGCTACCTTCTAGCCTTCTAGATATGCTGCCCCTACGCCTAGAAGTGCCCGAGACGCTCACCATTTGGTTGCATGGGATTTCCGCCTTTTCGGATTTGTGTTACCTCTCTGCTTTCTTGCTTGTTGAGTTGTTGTTTCTTAGAGTTGCAAACCTTCCTGAAGATGTGAAGAAAGAACTCGGAGACCCACTGACCCAGATAGCAGGTGGTAACTGGCTAGATGGTTTGTCATCCAATTGTGCCCGTAGTCAAGAATTTTTTATGATTGATTCACTTGAAAGCTCAATTTATGTCAAATTTGATAGTTCTCATTGTCATTGAGCAAGTGTAAATAAATGTTGATGCTTGTGCAAAGCCTGTTGGTAGTTTTGGTTTACTATTTGCATATGCTCAGTGCCCTTTGATAGATCTGTTGCAGACCTAGATGGTTGGAACTTGGAAGTTCATATTGAGATAAATTTGCCTGATGAGAATGGTCGTTTGCAAATTCTTCAAATTCATACAAATAAAATGAAAGAGAGCTCTATCCTTTCTCCAGATGTTAATCTTCAAGAGCTAGGTATGTTCTTTGTGAATTAATCAATTAATATTTTTTCAGGCATTGCGTTCATTACAGCAAAGGTTTCCTAAAATTTTCATAGCATGGACTGATTAGTTGGCTAAGCCATGCTAGAGCTATTTGTATGAGGAATTTGTACAACGTTTGGAGTTCAACAAGAAGAATGTAAGGACTGTACATTTCCTTCGCCCCCTTTCATCATGTTTGGCTATTTGCTAAAAGAGATTGGCTATTGACTATAGTAGTGTAGTGTTTGTTTCTGTTTACATCAAGTAGACTTTCCTGCAGTCTGCTTGTAGTGACACATAAGGCCCCATCATTTTGATATTTACATCCTACTTGTCCCAATTTTCACCCTACTGATTTCTAGATGTTTCGAATACCAGGTTACTCAAGATGTGCTCCATCATCTTTTTCATGCACTTGGTGCTGGAGTTATCGAGGAGGTGCGTATGAAATGCACAACATTTATTCTATACCAAAAGACTCATAGCGCCTTCTTGAACATTGTTCCATTGAATTAACTACAAACTTCATTACAAATGTAGAGCTGAAGACGAAGCGGAACAACCCACTTTACATTACAAATGTAGAGCTGACGACGAAGAGGACAACCATAGTGAACGGTAAGAAGACTGACTCGCCTATCTATATTTTATTATTTTTCATATTTTTAAATACATATGTACTTGCCATATCGCCCTATCTTTGTTTCTGCAAAATATCATATCGCCGTAACCATATCGCGTATCGAGGCATCTTAGAAGGTGCCATATTCCCCCTTAGAGGCAAAGAACAAGGCTTACTTGGAGGACAAATAGCACCTACAAGGCCTACTTGGAGGACAAATATCACCTACTTTACCAAGATTCCACCAGACACTATTTGCACCTCCACAAATCATTACTTGTGTGCAAGACATACTCCAGCAGACAAACTAATGCCTAAAAATTCCTAATGTTTCAACTCCCAAGAGTAAAAATCCAGGGTTTACTCTACAATTTCAGCTAATCTGAAAAACAAAGAAGCAGAATCACTAGGAATAACTAGCAAAGATAAACAGACCGAACCGACCGACTAAGGGTAGGAGACAGGAGTGGAGACATACTGTATCCCATGACGCGCCCCCCGGGGCTGACGGCGGAGTGGAAGTAGTCGGGCCAGCGAGCCAGGTACGTCATGTAGAAGGACATGTTGAACTGCGGCAGAGCGAATCGACGGATTAGATTTGGGGAAGGGGAAGGGAGGACGCCATCCTCGAATCATGAAACAAGTAGAGGGAAAGAAGGGAGGGCTTACGGTCTCGGTGAGGTGGTCGAGGTTAACGGAGGCGAAGCGGAGGAGGTCGTCGCAGCAGAACCGGCGGATGGTCGTCATGGTCTCAGTCGCCGCTTCCTCGGCTCGACGCGGCTTCTGGCGGCGGCGCCGGAACGGGATCTCGTCGCGGGGCGGCCCGGCGCTGTACCGGATTTCTGATTCTTGTTTTATCTCGTGGGGTTTGGGGCCGCGGCTGGTGAGGGGTTTGCAATAATCTGAGCCGTCGTATGAGATCAGATGGCTCGAATACTTCTGACTTTTTTGAGTCTGGAATGTAGACATGCAGTGGATTTCGGGGAAGGAATGAGATGTATCACCGCATCGATGAATGTTTTCTTTGCTACAAAATTCTTTTAAACTCTCAATATTTCATTTAGCATTCGTATGCATCTTCTAAAACTAGTAATTTTTCTACGACGGGATGGGGTTTTGAGCTGTACAAACTATCAAGAGCGAAAATTTTAAATTAGTAGATGATGGTTTTTCTTCAAACCTTTAGTTGATATATGGAATGTACATTTAATTTTCAGTTGAACAAGATGTGATTTGTATTTTGTGTGCTGGTCAAATGTCTTGTCTATTGGTGTTTTCTACTTGAGAAAATTACATTTGATCATAGGGTATGTTCTTGTCAATTTTCACTATCTTATAGCTTTTGGCTGAAACTATTGTATTCTTTTGAGCTGATGGCTTACGGCTGAAGCTGTTGTGTTCTTTTGAGCTGATGGCTTACGGCTGAAGCTGTTGTGTTCTTTTGAGCTGATGGCTTATAGCTTATTGCTGATTTTGCCATGTGAAGCATAGACTTGAATTAGTAAACCGCAAAGTGTCTGTGTCAGAAGTACACATATTTTGTGACACGTAGAAGCCCACGGCAAACCCGTTACGTAGGAGCAAAGGTTATAAAGTGGTTTCAAAGTTTCATTATCACATATGTAACTTACAAACTCATACATCATACAAGTTGAACATACATGACCCATTCTCGGCACAGAAATGGAAACTATTACATTATGCACTCCTACGTAAACCCTACAACAAGATTGTAAGAGATGGCGTTCCGTACGTAACCCATTTGTGCCTCCCCCATTGACCTCTGCCTCTTTTGGTGCTGTCGTGCTATCCAGTTCGTCTCACCTGTAACCAGGCCCTAGCGCAATGATCGCCTAACTGTTGGTCAATGATGAAATTGTGTAGGGCCATAGTGGCATCAATTATGTTTGTCTGTCGCTCTGCCAAATATGCAGCTATGTTATTAGTATCCGCCACTTCCTCTTTCACACATTGAACGTTGGTTTGATAACATTGCGGAGCGACGAATGGTGGTAGTTGAACGTCTCTTTCTGGCCATGCGACGCTGGCTCATTGCTGAAGTCTAACATGTGGTATCGGCTGTTCCTGTATGGGGCAAGGTACTTCGTCCGGTTCGGATACCCGGAGTCGACTAGGTAGTATTTACCTGCAAAAAACAAAGCGGGAAAATAGATGAAGTTGGTAGAATGACACATATTTTGGGAGTAATGTCTGCACGGGTGTTCCTGTGGGAGGCTTCGGGAACAAATGCTCGAAACCCACCAACGTATCCATCAGGATGTGCGTGTCGTGGGATGAGCCTGGCAATCTAGCAGTGACCCAAATGAACCTCATGTCAAAGTTGCACACGGTCAATATGTTCTGATTAGTGTACCCATGCCAGTTGGTGTACATGGCCCGTGATGCCTCCAGAACAACTACAGGGATGTGTGTAGAGATCCGAATAAGCAAATCCAGACTCTGTGTATTCTGCACTAATTCAAGATCACGCTAGTGCACACAGTAGAAATATAGATAAAATATCGACCACATCACGATTAACTAAGAAAAGATTCAAATGCTATTACTTATCAAAGTAGCGACCTTACAGCCAAGCTTACAAATAATAGCTTGAAGGGCTTTAACAAAAGCTAACAGCGGAAAATAGAAATAAGTGTAGTAGCCATTTGACATGTCCACAGGCAATAGACTAGGAAGCGAAGTTCTAATCCATGAAGTCATTGAAGAGATCTCCTTAAAACTCCTCTATCTGATATGGCTCTTCTTCAGCAATTGAGCAAATATGAATATAGCCACGAGTACATAGAATACTTAGCAAATTGTTTGTAACAAAATACAATATAATTATGCAAGACTTACCAAATGATGGTTGAGTGGTTACTTTGTAGAAAGCATTAGTTTAGATTAAATATAATAAATAGATTGAAAGCGAATTTTGAGAATGATTAACAAGTAAATAATCAAAGGAATTGAATAAACCACAAGTGAACTAACCATTCACCCAACGAATCACCCGTGAACTAACCATTCACTTACCAAACTTAACACAACCAGGCTTTTATGAAATCTCTACCCCTCGTGTGAAATTACCAAGCATTGTCTATAACCGGGAATATAGCTATTCGAATAGTTTTACACTCTACAGATGTTGCATAATTTATTCATAAGACATGTCATCTCATATTGCCACATGATTAGCACACTTCCTTTGGTGTGCGGCGGAAAAATCATGATAAGACATTTATAATGTTCAATCTCAATTCAGTTCCGCTCACTAAGATTTTACTGCAAAGTAGGTTAACGACCTAGTCAGAGAAGCCCCCTCTTATGCCCCATGAAAATATCTGCTTTATCGTCTTTGACGCCGCATCACCTTTCTCCTCCATTGATGCCATGGCTTGAGTCATCCCCGCTTCGAACATATTAAACTTCTTTTTGGGAGCCAAAGTGGGTAACAGATGGATCTGATACCAATTTGTTACATTCTTGAAAACGATTTGGGAATTTTGGAAGAGAATTTGGGGTAGAAATTAGGGAATTCAGAGCTAGATTGGGCAACCAGAAGAAGGATTGAGGAACTCGGTTCTTTGTTACTTTTCGTCAAGTCTTCTATTACAAGCAATGTTGGTTCTCTATGCCTCGGCCAGCGATGGGCCAGGCCACTCAACTCAGACAGGTAAGCAGTAATCAATTCAATTACACAGGCTTAAACCTTTATGACGGTCAACATGGATCTTGGCTTCATTTGGCGCCCTTCCAGTGTTAGTACCCAGCCTTCGCGCCCATGACAAAGCAGTGGAGTGCACTTGACCTACTTTAGCTCAAGTCTTCGTCAATGTTAATTCAACCTACAGTCTGTGATCGAAAATGGAGTTATGGAGACAAGCCGTGGAGTAAACGTTGAACTACTTTAGCTCAAGTCTTCGTCAATGTTATTCGAACACCCCTCGTGTTGCACGTGCGTGACACCATGGGAGGTGCTCAGGTCTGCCATGATTCCTCGAGATTTCAATCCGAATACGAACCATGACTCAAAAATATTTCGATTCCTGTCTATTCCTATCAATATGGGGACAAGAATTACTAGCACCACTTACGGTTCCTACCACGATTCAAATTTATGGCCTCAAAGATTTCAGTTTCTAATCTGACTGAGCCCTCTAACAACTCTTTAACTAAAAGCAACTTACAGTGTGAAGCCCATGTGATGGGCTCGTTGACGGCCGTGTTCTTTTCAGCTTCTAAAAGCTGTTTTTTGGCTTTTCTACAGTAACTAGCTTTTAAATGGTGTATTTTTTCGAGATATGGTCTACTAGTTAATTGTAGTACATACTTTGCTAACTTCATTTATATCGGCAAAAACCACATATGAGTTTCTGTTACTCTGTAATATCTCGTACAAACAGCCTAAAAGTCACAAGCCGCAGCCAAAAGCTACAAGTCGCAACCAAAAAGAACAGGCCCGACGCCTTGGCGCTTAGTCTACTTTAAGTAACAATCAGTGGAACTGTGGAAGTAGTCACAACTCACATTAGCCTCCAAGCACCCAACGCTCACTGTTATATGGCTACAGGCTAAACAGTAAACTAAAAGAGTAGTAGAGTGATTATGATAGATGAGCTATCCTACGCACGCCACACACACATATATATATTAGTTATATACCCGTGTGTTGCAACGTAACTCATTGAATATATAGAGAATCATGCTATAGAAAAGAGTTACTCTGATCTGTTGGAAAGTGGAGAATGGTGAGAAGTTAAGGGAATAGAGCGGTTGGAGGAGAATAGACGTACAACCACCAACTCGTTCTTTATAATAGTAATGACATGCTCATAAAGCATGATTACAACAATACCCTCACAGTTGAGTATCCTATAAAGGGGGCATACATGTCTTTGTATATATCTCGCTGGGCCTTGTAGCCCCTAACAGGCCGGATGGGCTTAGGTTGTAACACCCCGCCCGCCCTCTGGGCCAGAATGCTACCACCACTGCATACTCATACCATTTTATCAACACTAGAAGAATTTAAATCAACACTGAATGATACTTAAATTGCTACGTTCAGATACAACATAGCGTCTTTAACAATTACTCTAACCTAGAAAAAGCTATAGTAACTGTCAAAAGTGATACAAAAGTGCATGCTGGGTCGTGCCGATTATTCATGTGCTACCCCGCCCGTGCATGACGTCCTCAACGGTCACCTAAAAACATCAACGAAGCAAGGGTGAGTCCGTAGACTCAACAAGTACATAATAGAACAATAGACACTACCAACACAAGCATATAAACATAACGCACATATATCATCATGTTCATAACATCATTCTCATAGCCAAGCAATGCAATGCCATCAATGCCATGCCTCATTACTCTACATGCTCATATGCTCTTCACTTTGCAAGTACCGGTACTGCCGAGTGAACACCCGTCGATGTTCACCCATCGTGGGCCCGCCCTCATAGGCACGGGACCCCTCCACTCCCGTGGAGGCCTACCGAAGTAGGTCTTACTCAAGAGCACTCCGGATTAGTCCACTAGCTTTACTCATAGCTAGGGACTTTCTCACCGCCCTCACTCTTGAGTGCTCCTCATGCAAATGCACATGCCCATGATCATAATCACGCTCATCACTAGCAATACTAGTAGACAAGCATCTTTGCCTACCTCACTCCATCATCATTGCCATCATTTACCATGCAACCTTAGGTCAGGTAAATATCACATTTCCACATAGATATCATGCAATCAACGCATTTCTACATAAATATCATCATACCAGATAAACATCGCATATTCATAAACCTTGGTCTACCGCTCTACCATGTACTTGTCTGTTAACCAAACAAAGTGGAGCGTCGTGCGGACGGCGTCGATCCTTGATCTTCACCTGAACAAGCAATTAACTCAACTCAAATCTTTGTAATAATATGTGCATGCGCACGGACGATATCGGCACTACGCACGCGACTCGAGACTCACGACAGGTCACTCAAGACTATGAGTTCCATTGCGCATGCCACCGCAATCCCCTCTTTTTTTCTTTCTTTTTCTCCTCTTTTCTTTCCTTCTCTTTTTTTCCTCCTCTTTTCTTTCCTTTTCTTTTCTCTCTTTTCTTCTCTTACCCGGCTGGCCCTTCCTCTCCTTCTCTTTTTTTCCCTCCCTTCTTCCTTTCCCCATTCGGCCTTTCTCTCCCTCCTTATCTCTTTTGGCCGAACGGCCTCCCCCTCCCGTTCCTCTCTCTCCCCCTTCCTTGCGCGTAACGGCGCCCTGGCGCCCCTCCTGGCGAGCGGCCCGGCTCGATCGGCCCCCTCTCCGTCGGCCTCCGCCTCCCTTCCCCCCTACCTCGCGCTCGCCTGCCCCTCCCCTGGACCTGGTCGGCCGGCGCCACGCCCGGCCGCACCCGCCGCCGACTGCCGCCTACTCGCCTCCCCTGCTCCGCCTCGGATCCGGCCGGCCGGGACTGGATCTGCCTCCCCTAGCGTGCGCGCGGCGGGGGGGCGCTAGGTGCCGCCGCCCGGTTGGCATGGCCAACGACCGCCACCCCGGTCGCCTGAAGATTCGAGCTCGCCGGCCGGCCACTCCTACAAGGGAAGTCTCCCCCCTCTCCCTTCTACTCTAACTTGCTTTAGCTATTACTTTTACCTGGCATGGTTCTTGTGCTCGTGGTTGGGAGGGATTGAGGTGGTCGCCAATTTCTTGCTCCTCCGCCGGCTTCTGCGCCCTCCCCGGGCTCCTCACCAACCTCGTCTGGTGGCTCTGGTCCTGGGGCTTGGCTGTGGTGGTGATGAAGCCTGGGGCTTCTCTGACTGGGTGCTTGCCTTCGGTGCACGGGGAAGACTGGTAGTGGGGCTGGGAGTTAATGCTACTGACAGGTGGTTGGGGGTTGGCCATCAATTTTGGCAGTAAATTGGGGATGGCTGGTGTAAAAAGTCACATTTGCCATCCCCTTTTAAGGCTGGTTTGACATGAACCTCAGGGGCATTTTGGTCCAAACATGGCCTTTTACTGACTGGGGCTTTTCTACCGTAGCCGGTAAGTCGGAAAAGGTAAGAATAAATTCCCCCGCCGGATGATGAACACCCAAAGCGTGAGATTGTGCCGACCGCCCCTAGACGGTCTGGGAACCTCTGAGAGCGCTACTCTTAGTCGCTTTCTAGATGGTGCCGACCGTTTCGGGGTGGTATGGGAACCTTTGCGAGCCTTGCTTATTCGGCGTTCTAAAAGCCGATGGGTCTGACGGCAAAACCGCCCTTTCCTTCCCTAATTCTCACTTTTGCAATTCAGTGGTATTACATAGGTGGGGGCCATCCTTACTACATGGGCCTCTCGTGGTAAAGGACTTCTCACAGGCCGAAACCATATCACCGAGTCTTTTGGCCCCCTCCGTCCCCGCGGCCTGTGTTGTAATTGATCGTGGGCTTGTTGATCTCTGACCATACTAAAGTTTGACCGGGGTCGTGCAGCTGTTTCTTGCATAGTGGGACACGCGGTCATGCTTGGTTGGCGCATCGTGCGTTGTCAGTTTTCACCGGTTGGGTTCCCTATGCGCAACCGAGGAGTCAACAGGCTTTAAAGCCGTCGTGGCCGTCGCGTCACTGCCCCATGTGCTCACCCTGTTGTGACAGCACTGCCTTTTTGCCGACGCTCCACTGCGTGCTCATGCCATATGCGCCGGTCATTACCGCCATCCATTGCTGTCCTATCGCCCTTCTACGCCTGCACCGGTCGGTACGCCGTCCTATGAACATCCCAGCTGCAAGCGCGTCATCTGTTACCACCGGCCACATCACTGAGCACTATAGCGAAATGGCCCGTGGTGAGGAGCGATCCTGTCAGCCAAGCGGCAGCGCCTCATCGAGCCGCGGTGGCTCTTCTAGCCACCGAGGTCGTCGACGACCAAGGTGGAATATGAACTTATTGGGCATGACCCGTTGACGACCAACAAACGGTCTGCGAGGGGAAGATCTTGGACCGTGACGCGGTTCGGCTGCCCTCCGCTGATGAGACGAAGCCCCATCCGACGGAGTCGGAGGTAGTGGTATTCGTCGCCTATCTGGAAGCTGGGCTCCGATTTCCTTCGGTGATGTTTGTCAGTGAGGTGCGGAGGTTGTATGTGTTGGAGCTATCGCAACTGACTCCCAACACCATCGTTCGGCTGGTTGTGTATTGCTGGGCCTCACGGATGGAGACAGTCTGGCCGAGCGCGTCTCTCTTTGCGTTTCTTCATGACGCGTGGTGCCAGCTGAAGAAGCTCGATGGGCAAGAATACTCCAACTTCGGGAGTGTGAGCTTCGTGCTACAGTCCATGTGCACAAAGCTATTTCCGGCGAACATGACCCAGACGAAGTGAGAATCAAACTGGATACAGCGGTGGTTGTACCACCGCATGGAGAGCGACAGCAGTTTGAGATGGTCGGGGCGCCTGATGGACTTCAACATGTCACCGTCGGTGACCCTCGACCGCGACAACGAGCACTAGGCGTGGAGGCTGGTGGGCGTCGCTCTCCGATTCAACATGTGGGACCTTGCAGAGGAGTACTGCATGTATGGCGTGGCTCCCCTGGCATGTCCGTGGCATGTACAGTCCTGCCCGCAACGATGGCATACGCCCCACGGTCACGTCCTTGGCGAGGCCTGCTATGCCGAGTAAGTATTCTGTCGTAAGCATTGCACCTAATCTGACTATGCTGCAAATCGTAAGTGTGCCTCGTTTCATTGGTAGAGCTCACCCTCAAAGATGCGGAGCACGCAATGACCATTTTCCTTGGGCCGTATGTGGCCAAGGAGCATAGCCTTCGAGAAGCGGTCATGGTGAACATCGGACGGGTGAACCGAGTGTGCGAAGCCCTCGGTATCCCCATGCCGGAGCACGCTGCACCTAGCGTTGGCGGGCTTCGCACTTGCAAGGGCGATGGTATGGGGGAGGCCTCCCTTACTCGATGAAGGGGCCGTTCTCCCACAGTGCGACCATCATGCTCAGCGCCCCTCCCACCAGAGGAATCCACCGAGGTTGAGGAGGCCGCTGCGGGCACCGACTCCGAGTTAGCTGAGTATACGAACTTAGATCTAGAGGCCAAGGTGGACCACGGCATTGGTGGCAGCCACCGCGTGGAGGATGCGGGGCTCGCAGGCGATGCAGGCGACGGGGCCGGCGGTGGGCACGGGCCTGATGTGGACGCGGGAGGGGAATGCGAAGGCACCTTGCCCACGACCATTGTGGGGCTCGACGAGGCGCGTCCTAGGGCACCCACAATGAAGTGTGCCCGTGTGTGTCCGCCTATGGGCACAACGACCATTTCCAGTGCCAATGACCACGCTCTCGGAGGGATCAGACTCCGAGGCCATCCGGCGACCACAGGCGCAACTGCTTCCCAACCATCTTCCCCTAGCCATGATGCAGGTATAAATATTTCCTTCTCTCCTCGTGAATTCACAAGGCATTTCCCGATTTGCTCACTGACACTATCGTCAGCGTCAGTGGGCCCTCGGTTTCTAGGGAGCGCACAGGGCTCTAGTGATGAAACTGGTCACGCAGGGATTGGCGCTCATGCTATGGATGTGTCATCGATGTCCACCCCTGTCGAACCTGCCAACTCGGAGACCTGGCGGCTGATTGTGGCAGACTTCGTCCCCCGACCGGAGGCGTTACAGGTGTTCTAGGGGGCCGCAGACTGCGTGGATGGTGGTCTGGATCGTCGGACCCTATCATCGTGTGGACCGGAACTCTTGGAAAGCGCTCTCGAGATGACGGAGATGAAGGTACTTGTACCAATGTGCACTAACTATGTTTATAGGGACGCTGCTGACTGTACTGCGTCGTGCATGCTCTCGCTCTCGCCCACGCCGTGCAGGCGGCTAGGGCCCGCGAACGGAGTGGCCTACAGGAGCAGCTCAATGCTGTGGTGGCGGAGCCCACTGCTGCACAGCAATCCGCCGATGTTGCTGTTGCGTCCTATGCATTGAAGGATGAGCGCATCGGCTGTCTCGAAGCTGAGGGCGCGAAGGCTATTGCTGACGCGCACGCCTTGGTGGAGCGGACTCAGCGTACCGCCTCCGAAGAACGCGAGGGGTTGCAGCAACAGATTGCTAGGCTAGAAGAGGAGAAGGCTCAGCTGATGTCTGTGATCGGAGAGAAGGACTGTGCGCTGGGCGGTGCCTCGCTGACAGCGTGGAGCTCGATGGAAGCCCTGGAGAGCATACTCTTCGAGCTCGTCGTTGTGGTGCCTCCTCGGACCTTTGGCCCCGAGGATTTCTCGAGCAGTCTCCGGAGGATTGGAGAGGCCTCAGTGCTCGTGCTGCGCGATCCTACGGCAATCACTGCTTGCTCGTGACGACCAAGATGGTTCTTGGCCTTCTTCACCATCGGGGTTGCTTCACATGGGCGAGCTAGCTAATCCGCGCCTAGAGTTGCCTGTAGGGAGCGAGGTCATGTCTGGGGCCGTGCATGCGATACACTGCTCTGCCTATGCATTCCATCAATGGATATGGGATTACATCGACGAGGCTGAGGTGAAGGTCGCTATGAGGCGCAGCCTGCAGGGTGACGGTGACCTCGGCACTTGGCTTGATGAAGTGCCCCGGCGAGATGAAGTTAGCGCGGCTGGCTCTGAGTACGCCGTCGATCCGCATGTGTGATATCGAGGCCCTACTCTTGCATATGTAGCCGACTATGTAAAGCTCCTCGCTCCTATGTAAACGACACTACATGGCTACTCATCTTGGCAATATATGCGTCCTTATGTTTGATGTTTGTGACAAGCAAGTGCTTGACAAAGGCCATTTGCTAGTTTTGGACTTTATGGTTCGGTGTCGCCTACGACACTGGGGCTCGGCGGAGGATTCCCTGCGGTTCTGGAAGGAGCGGCGTTCGACGGGGGATGCCTCCGTCCGGGAGTATACAAAAATAGAAGATCCGGTGGACGAATAGCATAGTCGATTAACATCACGTTGATGACTGTACATTAAAACGTTATCCCCTTGCAAACATTATTTGCAGTGTTATCAAAGCACTGCATAAGGCGATGACTTCCCTTGCGTGTCCAATTTGTAATCATAGCTACCTCTCGACAACGTTATGCCACGATGACGAGGACCCGAGATGGACAAAATCGGCGACTAGACGAGAATATCGTGGGCTCCGTCCCCTGCCGTTCGGACGTAGTATTGACGAAGTAGGTCGGGAACGAAGATTTTACGTGGGCCCCTCGTCCCCGATGAGGTGAGAAAGTGGGCAACGGATGTATCTAGTACCAATTGGTACATTCTTGAGAACGATTTGGGGATTTTTGAAGAGAATTTGGGGGTAGAAATTGGGGAATTCAGAGATAGATTGGGCAACCAGAAGAAGGATAGAGGAACTCGGTTCTTCGTTACTTTTTCGTCAAGCCTCTCATTACAATCAATCTTGGTTTATATCCAACCAAGTCTCTATTTCTCGGCCAGCGATGGGCCAGGCCACTCAACTCAACCAGGTAAGCAGTAATTGATTCAATTACACAGGCTTAAACCTTTATGACGGTCAAGATGGATCTTGGCTTCATTTGGCGCCCTTCCAGCGTTACTACCCAGCCTTTGCGCCCATGACAAAGCAGTGGAGTACACTTGACCTACTTTAGCTCAAGTCTTCGTGAATGTTAATTCGATCAACAGTCTGTGATCCAAAATGGAGTTATGACAAGCAGTGGAGCAAAATGGAGTTATGACAAGCAGTGGAGTAAACGTTGACCTACTTTAGCTCAAGTCTTCGTCAATGTTATTCGAACAACCCTTGTGTTGCAAGAGTTCAGTTCAGTTCAGTTTTCCATAATTTTTCAGTATTTTTTTCTTAATTTTCTATAATTTTTTCTTAATTTCTACATTTTTTTTGAATTTTTTCTCTTATCTCCAGCTTAACGGGCCGACCGGACCGGCATGATCCATTAAGCCGTAACCGTACCCGTGCCGGCATGGCACGGTCATAGGCCGTGTCCGGGTTCGGACCGCGGTCCGTGAGCTAGCATGACATGACCTATTTATTTGGCTGATCTTAACGGGTCATGTCTAAACGGACTATACCGTACCGACCCGGCACGGCTCATTGGCCACCGCTACGTTGACGTACTTTAGTTATTCGAACACCCCTTGTGTTGCACGCGCGTGACACCATGGGAGGGGGACAGAGAGGCAAAAAGTAGTACAGTCCCTGTCCCTGCTCAGTGCTTATCCTCACAAACATATAATTCAGTTCAGGTGGACTTGTCAGTAAATCAAACAAACTGATCACTAAGAAGCGTGATTAACACTTAACTGTATCTTTACACATTGACGGGAGACCTGAAACTACTATACATGTCATATCTTTCGTCGGGTAATAACCAAAATGTTGTCTAATTAACCATGTGATCAGGAGGTGAACCTATGCATAAAAAGGAAAGACAATACTACTAGGCAGGAGGCCAATGTGTAGCACACTCATACTGTGGATTTGTACTTTTGTAGTATGACATCGTCACATATCAAGACATCCAGCACAGCCTAGCCCGAAATTTTTGGCAGCAATACCTCAGACTTTGCTCAGGTCTGCCATGATTCCTCGAGATTTCAATCCGAATACGAACCATGACTCAAAAATATTTCGATTCCTGTCTATTCCTATCAATATGGGGACAAGAATTACTAGCACCACTTACGGTTCCTACCACGATTCAAATTTATGGCCTCAAAGATTTCAGTTTCTAATCTGACTGAGCTCTCTAACAACTCTTTAACTAAAAGCAACTGGCGCTCAGTCTTCTTTAAATAACAATCAGTGGAACTGTGGAAGTAGTCACAACTCACACTAGCCTCCAAGCACCCAACGTTCACACTGTCACTCACACACTTCTCTTGCCCCCTTGCTTGTATAAATACCCAGCTGCACCGGTGAGCTCTTCCCCATCCATTGCCACTGCAAGTCTGCAATACATAAAATCAAAAGTGTTCTGGTATTGACGATAGTATCGCAATATGCTGGGAGGGCTCATCGACAAACTGTCAGGGAAGAATGTGAAGCTGATCAAAGGTTCAGCTGTGCTGACGGGCCGGAAAGTGCTGGACGCGAACGACTTCACCGCCACCGTCGTCGACCACGTTCAAGAGATACTCGGAAACAGCATCACCTGCCAGCTCGTCAGCGCCACTGTCGCCGACCCCAGTAATGATCTCCCTCCCTCCCTCCCTCCCTCCCTCCATCTATCTCGGTCTCCCTCGGTTGCTTTGTGTGAGTCTCTTTGTAAAAAGAAGAGAGGACCAGCAAGGAATTAAAGGAGAACAAGGTGCAAAACACGGGATGAGATAAGTGAAAAAAAGGACCAACCAATCTTTAGGCTTTAGTAGACACTGCATCGAACATTAAACTAGCACAAAGATGCAGACTAGCAGTGCAAAGAAAGCAGATTAGAAAAACGAACTGGTCTTTCAAAAAATTGAGCTGGACTCTTAAACACAACAACCTGCGTGGTCTACTTTCAGGGGAGAGTTTCTGCTTTTTACCATGCAAAAATGGCCAAGATGCTAAAGCAGTTACAGACTTACAGTTATCGAAAAAGTTATGGACTTACAGTCACTCGTGATGAATTGATGCAGATTAACTTCTCAACTCTTCGTCTGTAGCTTTTTTTTTTCTTATGCCTGCCAAATGTATACGCAGACAATGGGGGCAGGGGTATTGTTGGATCGGAGGCGAACCTGGAGCAGTGGTTGACGAACCTGCCTTCGCTGACGCGGGGAGAATCCAAGTTCAAGGTGAGATTCGACTGGGAGGTGGACAAGCATGGAGTGCCGGGGGCCATCATCGTCAAGAACAACCACAGCACCAAGTTCTTCCTCAAGACCATCACCCTCTACGATGTCCCTGGCCGCGGTACGATTGTGTTTGTTGCCAACTCCTGGGTCTACCCTGCTGGCAAGTACCACTACAACCGCGTCTTCTTTGCGAACGACGTAAGTCTGTCATGACTGATGAGTAGCTAAGCAACATACTGCAAGCCTTCTTTTGTCTTCTTGGCAGCATGCTGGATCTTCTTAGTCTGTTCATACAATTGTGAGTAATTAATCAGTGTAGGTAGGAGCATAAACATGGTTCGTCAAAAACTAAGTTTAGCTCACAAACACAGTGGCGGACTTGTCCATACTAAGTTCAGACTTCGAAGCTGAGTTGCTCGAATACGTCGATACTGCAACGCACCGTTTTTCTCAAAATACCGATACAATGATGCATGCATATAGTCATATAGATATAATAAAAATACATAAATTATAGAAATTAATGATTTGTTATGAGGAAATAGGTGACATAAGGCGAGCATAATAACATGGATTAAACAACAAATTATAGAGATTAATGACAGTTGTATATTTTGTTGATTCTACCTTTTTTTTTACTCTTTTCCCGTCAGCAAGAACCGTCCATCTAAGAGAAAATTGTATATTTCTTCCATGAAGTAAAACATAGCAAAAAATTAGCATTTAAACAAATGCATTAAGGGTCTAACTAACTGCTCATTACCTAAGGCAAAGATTGTATTTTTATACAACATCTATTAGAAAAAAATGAAGAAATCAAATGCTAAGCTTCAGAAAGTACCGGAGCCGGAACAGAGCAGAGTAGAGCAAAGCGGAGCAAGAAAGAAAATAAGTAGAGTGGGGCAGAGCACACCTAGATCTGGGGAGAGAACGATGACAATAAGTTGGAGGTGCCGCTCACTTCTCGACGTCGCGCTCCCTCCCAGCTACCGCGCTGCTCCCTTGCCACTGCCCGCTCCTTACCTCCGTGTTCGCCGTGCCACTGCCTGCTTGCCCGTGACACATCTCTGCTCGCCCGCGCTGCCACATACTCACCTTGCACCCTATGCCACCTCACGCATGATTGTTGTCACGTCATGGCACCACGTCTGCGTTTCCCGGTCGTCACTCGCCTTCGCAGCTTGCACCTTCGCCCGCTTGCCACTCAAAGACCAGAGCCATCTCTCACACAGACAGCCACAAGATGAGAGAGAACAAATGTTAGAATTTTGTTTATATCTGCATAAAAATATAATTTTAACCCAACTAACAGTATATATATCTATTATATACCTGATATATCATAAAAAATTTAGATGTTCGGCTGAACAATCTTGACCTCTTGCAGGTCCACCAATACACACATAGTAGCACGCTAGTAACGCACTAGTTTGGATTTAACCGTGCTAATCGTATACACAGAATGAAAGTTTCTGTGGCAAAGGTTCCTTAATTACGAGGAGAACATCAATAGTGATGTCAGATGCAACAACAGTTTTGTGCGGTTAATAAGGAGCACACAAAAATAACCAGAAGATATAGTGGAAATTTGTAACAATCAACAGGGAGCATTAGATGCATGAACCAAACCTAGAATTGAAACAAGATGCATGCTTGTGATGTAAAGGGCCTGTTCGGTTGGTGAGAAGCCGGTCGGCTTCTCGCAGCCGTTACAGTACCTAACTTTTAAACGGAGTATTTTTTCAAGATGGGATCTATAAGTTAAACGTAGTACATGTTAAAAACCCAACATCTGTACCAATCAAAATCGCAACGTAATCTGTACCGTAAACAGTCAAAATTCAAAAAATTCAGTCATAAGCCGCAACAAAAAAGAACATGCCTAAAGTGAGCTCTCCATCCATTCTGAATGTTAATTATGTCTTTTGTACCACATAGACTTACCTGCCCAGCCAAATGCCGGAGGCGTTGAAGCCGTACCGCGAGGACGAGCTCCGGTACCTCAGAGGGGAAGACAGGCAAGGGCCGTATCAGACACACGACCGCGTCTACCGCTACGACGTCTATAACGACCTCGGCGAGCCTGACCAGGACCCACGCCCAGTCCTTGGTGGCTCTGAGGAGCACCCCTACCCGCGCCGTGGCCGCACCGGCCGAAGCCCGGCGAAAAAAGGTGCTGTCTCTGCAACCCCAGCGAAAACAGTTAACAAAATGTTGGACTTGCATGCACATCAACCGGTCAGGTCTAACTTGTGTGTGCGCCCATGGCTGCAGACCCGAACTCGGAGAGCAGGCTGTCGCTGCTGGACCAGATCTATGTGCCAAGCGACGAGCGCTTTGGGCACCTCAAACTGGCAGACTTCGCTGGGTACTCGCTGAAGGCCATCGTGCAGGGCATCTTGCCTGCCATCCGCACGTACGTCGACCTCACGCCGGGTGAGTTCGACTCGTTCAAGGACATCATGAAGCTCTACAAGGGCTGCCTCAAACTGCCAAACATCCCGGCACTCGAGGAGCTGCGCAAGAGCATCCCGATCCAGCTCATCAAGAATCTGCTGCCGATTGGCGGCGGCTACCTGCTCAAGCTTCCAAAGCCTGATATCATCAAAGGTACCATACAAGCTGGATCCCCACACCACACACCAGGGAAAACAATTTCGATGCACAAAACATATCGGAACCCTCCAAGGATGAGAAGTGGACTGATAAGTTAACTGTTGCATTATGCAATGTTGTAGAGAATGAGCTTGCCTGGAGGTCAGATGAGGAGTTCGCACGAGAGATGCTTGCTGGTGTGAATCCCATGATCATCAGGCGTCTCACGGTGAACTATCCACCAATATGCAGTCTCTGATGGTTTGTTGCTCTTGCAAAACTTGGTTGATGTGAATGTGCAATTCGTCGTGTTTGCAGGAATTTCCTCCGGAAAGTAGTCTTGATCCTAGCAAGTACGGAGATCAGACCAGCACAATCACCCCAGCTCACATTGAGAAGAACCTTGAGGGCTTCAGTGTGCAACAGGTACGCTAACTAATCATTTCATTTATATAGCCATCAATCATCATTTACCTGGCTGCCATAGTAGATTCCAATCAGTCTTGACACTAACCATAGTGTTAACAATACACTGCAGGCGTTGGATAGCAACAGGCTCTACATTCTGGATCACCACGACCATTTCATGCCATTCCTCATTGACATCAACAATCTACATGGTGTCTTCGCCTACGCCACAAGGACCCTGTTGTTCCTAAGAGGTGATGGCACCCTCAAACTGCTGGCAATAGAGTTAAGCTTGCCACACATACAGGGTAACCTGACGATTGCAAAGAGCAAGGTATACACCCCTGCATCAAGTGGCACTGAGTCCTGGGTGTGGCAGCTAGCTAAGGCTTATGTCGCAGTGAACGACTCCTGCAGGCACCAGCTCATCAGCCACTGGTACTGACTGGCAAAATGCCTTCCGTAAGCAGTAACACTCCCCTTGGATGTCAATGCATTGATGTGAAACCTTGCAGGCTGAACACGCACGCGGTAATGGAGCCATTCGTGATCGCGACAAACCGGCAGCTCAGTGTGACACACCCTGTGTACAAGCTCCTTCAGCCACACTATCGGGACACTATGACAATCAATGCCTTGGCACGCCAGACGCTCATCAACGCCGGCGGCATCTTAGAGCAGACTGTCTTCCCCGGCAAACACGCGCTGGCGATGTCGTCTGCAGCTTACAAGGACTGGAAATTCACTGAGCAGGGCCTTCCAGATGATCTAATCAAGAGGTAATTAAACACCGAGAACCACATCAGCCACAGGAACAACCAACAAGAACATAATTTCAAATGACATGGTCTAATCGTGTGATGCAGGGGCGTTGCCGTCATGGACACGTCAAGCCCGCCCAAGCTGCAGCTGCTGATCAAGGACTACCCTTACGCGACGGACGGCTTAGAGATCTGGCAGGCAATCGAGCAGTGGGTCACTGAATACTGTGCCATTTACTACCCAAACGACGATGCCCTCCAGGGTGACGTGGAGCTGCAAGAGTGGTGGAAGGAGGTGCGGGACGTCGGGCACGGCGACCTCAAGGATGCGGACTGGTGGCCAAAGATGCAGAGCGTGGCCGAGCTCACTAAGGCCTGCACCACTATCATCTGGATCGCGTCGGCACTCCATGCGGCCGTCAACTTTGGGCAGTACTCTTACGCGGGCTATCTTCCGAACCGGCCGACGGTGAGCCGACGGCCAATGCCCGAGCCGGGGTCCAAGGAGTACGCAGAGTTGGACCAGAATCCAGAGAAGTTCTTCATCCGCACCATCACCAGCCAATTCCAAACCATCCTTGGCATCTCGCTCCTCGAGATCCTATCAAAGCACTCATCCGACGAGATATATCTCGGGCAGCGAGACACGCCAGAGTGGACGTCAGACCCCAAGGCGCTGGAAGCGTTCAAAAGCTTCAGCACACGACTGGTGGGGATTGAGAGCCAAGTGCTGAACATGAACAAGGATCCCCTGCTCAAGAACCGGATCGGTCCGGCCAACTTCCCCTACACTCTGATGTTCCCCAACACGTCGGACGACAAGGGGAAGGCCGCCGGGATCACGGCCAAGGGCATCCCAAACAGCATCTCGATATGAGGTTGCCGCATGTGTGTGTAGGTTGTGTCTGTGTATGGATGGCCCTAGGGTATTAATAATGAAGCTGTTTAGTATGTATGTGCTAGTACCCTTGAATAAAGCTTCAGTGCCCTAGGTTGACACAGAAGCATGTAGAGAAAGATGTGTTGTGCTAGCCGGTACAATTGTGTTTCCCCCTCTTGAAAATAATATAGTGGCCGCTCTAGTGTTTGTTTGATCCCTTTGTTAAGCTGCTCAAGACAGCAAGCTCGTAGAAAAGGGTATTGTTGCAGATGGATTACATTGATGTTCAGGGGCTCAAGAGCGTGTAAGTTGCGATACGTGGGACTACGTGAGGACTAGAGCAAAGACGGATGACTAACCGGTTAACCATGCACATCCCTCTTCCTTTGGTTACGTTAGAGGGCTACCTTGCTTTCCGCCTCGGTGCTAAGAGTGTTAAAATATAAGTGAATCGATTGACCTTTTTTATCAGCTTAGACTTTTGGATGAATTATTATGTTTAACTGCGTAGTTGCATAGCTAGATATTATGATATAGTTGTCTTTAATATAGAACTCTACTTTCTATAATTGAAATACAATTGTATTTATTATATAACTCTAATATCTATATATGATTAATTGTATTTATTATATAACTCTAATATCTATTTTTTTTAGATAATGGAACTAAGTTTCAGCCTCTACCATCCGAGGATGGTACACAGCTGAGAGTAAAGTACAAACCAAAGCCATAAGGCTCAAACTCTTACAACCAAGAACGAGGAAGTAAAAGCAACAAAGTTCAGCCCAACCAGGACGAACAACTACTAAAAAAAGGAAAAGAAACAGTGCTAAGCTTCAATTCGATTCCAAAAGCTCCACCCAAACTGTTTGAAGACCGCCATAATCAATGTCTCCAAGTTTCTGCATCCGCGATTGAAAGATGGTCTCTCCTCTTCTTTATGCATTAGAGACCACTGACGGATCCAGTATGTCGCCCTGAAAATTACCTGAAGATATGTAGGAGACTTAGCCTTGTTAAAAACCATGTCATTTCTATTCAACCATAAAGCCCAACATAGCGCGGCGGCGCCTAATAAAATTTGGTTTCTACGCTTAAGACACAAGCCGTTTAGCCAAGAACCAAACATATTAGAAAAACTAGTCGGTGATTGAATTTCAAAAGTAAAAAGCATCGCGTTCCAAACAAATCTCGCAAAATGGCAATCAAAAAACAAATGTTGAATAGTCTCTAAAGAACTACAAAAACAACATTTGATATTTCCTTGCCAATTTCTTTTAGCCAAGTTGTCTTTAGTGAGAATAACTCCCTTTTTTAAGTACCATAGGAAAACCTTAATTTTCAATGGTATTTTTAGTTTCCAAAGAGGATTTTTTTCAGGTATAATTCCTTGATGAATCATGATCCTATACATGGACCGGACTGTGAACATGCCTTTTTTTGCTATGATTCCAAATAAACACATCCCTCAAATTTGTGAGGTTAACCGAGACCACTTTCGATACTAGCTCATACCAGGATGCCAAATTTTCGTTTACTAAACCTCTCCTAAAAGACACATTAAGTGGTACAGTCCGTAAGACATTTGCCACCGTATCATCTTTCCTCCTTATTATTCTATAAAGATTGGGATATACCTCCTTGAAAGGCCTGTCCCCTAACCATGCATCCTCCCAAAATATAGCTTGGTCCCCATTTTGCACTTTGAATTTTCCACCGACCAAAAAATCATTCTTAACCTTCAACAGGCCACTCCAAAAATGAGAGTCTCCTTGCCTGTATTGCACTTGTGTCAGGGATTTGTTAAACAAGTATTTCTTTCTTAGAAGATTTTGCCACACCCCGTCCTCGTTAATGAGCTTAAACAACCATTTGCTCAACAGACATTTATTTTGGATGTCTAGATTTTGTATTCCGAGGCCTCCTAAGTCTTTAGGTGTACATAGTACACTCCACTTAGCAAGCCTATATTTCTTCTTATGCTCATCGCATTGCCAAAAAAACGTGAGCGATAGTAATCTAATTTTTGAAGGACTCCTCTAGGGACTTCAAAAAAAGATAACATAAACAAAGCCAAACTTGTTAGAACCGAGTTTATCAAAACAAGTCTCCCTCCAACCGAAAGTAGTTTTCCTTTCCAACTAGCGAGTTTTTTCTGGAACTTCTCTTCAATAGCGGCCCAATCCTTGTTCGAAAGTTTTTTATGATTCATGGGTATACCTAGATACCTAAAAGGAAGACCCCCCGACTTACACCCAAACAGTTGCGCATAATCCTGTTCACAATCCTTAGCTTTGCCATAACAGAAAAGCTCACTTTTATGAAAATTGATCTTCAACCCCGATAATTGCTCAAAGGTACCCCGATAATTGCTCAAAGGTACTAAGTACTAACTTGAGATCTTTGGCTTGGAGCGTGTCATGATCCATAAAAAGGATAGTATCATCCGCATATTGGAGGATAGAGAGACCCCCCTCCACTAAATGAGGAACAACTCCCCTGAATTTTCCATTAGACCTAGCCCGGAAAATCAAGGTTGCTAGCATATCCGCTACCGAATTAAACAAAATGGGAGACAGTGGATCACCTTGCCTTAGCCCTTTTTTAGTTTGAAAGAAATGTCCTACTTCATCATTAACTTTAATACCAACACTACCTCCACGGACGATTTGATCGATCCATTTGCACCACTTAGGTGAAAAACCTTTCATTCTCAACGCTTGCTGTAGGAAAGACCATTTTACCTTGTCGTAGGCTTTCTCAAAGTCTAGCTTTAAAATCACCCCATCTAATTTTTTCCTATGCAACTCATGAATGGTTTCATGTAATATGACCACTCCTTCTAAAATATTCCTACCTTTCAAAAAGGTCGATTGTGATGGTTGGATCACTTTCTGAGCCACTAGGGCTATTCGGTTTGCCAACACTTTTGTAAAAATTTTGAAGCTAACGTTTAACAAACAAATAGGCATAAACTGCTGAATCTGTGAAGCTTCCTTTTGCTTTGGTAATAAAGTAATTATACCAAAGTTAAGACTGAAGAGTGGAAGATCACCTTTGTGGAAAACAGAAAAGAGGGGCATGAGGTCCTCTTTTATCAAATCCCAGAATACCTGGTAGAACTCAGCTGGAAACCCATCGGGCCCGGGAGCTTTGTTATGTTCCATTTGAAAAATGGCTTCTCTGACTTCCTTTTCTGTAAAATCCGAGGTCAAGACATCATTTTCTAGCTGTGAAACCTGTGTGATGTCATTCGTGAAGGACTCTATCATCGAAAAATTATTACCATCAGGATCTCCAAAAAGACCTTTGTAATAATTAGTGATGAATTTCTTAAGGTTTTTATCTCCTTCGATTATTCCCTCCTCTTGCTCGAGCCGGAAAATTCTAGTTTTCCTATGTTTACCATTGGCCACAAGATGAAAATATTTAGTATTACAATCGCCAGATAACAATTTAGTTGTCTTGGCTCTTTGATACCATTTAATTTCTTCTTCCCGCAAAAAGACCGCAAGTCTTTCCTTATAAAAGTTTTTAAGATCGGCTTCCCTACTGCTGAGAGGCCACAACTCTGCCTTTTTATCCAATTCATCAGCTTTCCTAATCAATTCAGCCTTTTCTTTCTTATAATGGCCACTAACATTCTTGGCCCAACCCCTTAGGAATTGTCTAAGTCTTTGAATTTTATTTTGCCAACGTTGCAGCGGTGTTTTGCCTCTCAATTCCTTTTTCCAAACATCCCCTACCAACTCAGAAAAATCATCCCTTAACAACCAACCAAGTTCAAATTTAAACCCCGATTGCTTGTTGCCATGGGTGCCATTACCGGTATCTAACAGAAGTGGAGTATGGTCTGAAATTTCCCTTGTCAACGCTTGAACCGTTGCAAGTGGAAATTTTGACTCCCATTCCGTACTCACTAAAATTCGGTCTAGCCTTTCATAAGTTGGTACTTCCCGTGAATTAGCCCAAGTAAACTTTCTATTTGAGAGATCAAGTTCCCTCAAATCCAAGCTATCTATGATAGCATTGAACAAGAAGGGCCACCGATCATCAAATCTATCGTTGTTCTTTTCCTGCGAATTCCTAATGATATTAAAATCACCGCCCACAAGGATAGGGTCAACTTCTTTTGCACAATTTTGGACCAATTCAGTGAGGAAAGCTTCTTTGTTTTCTGCTTGTGCAGCCCCATAGGTTGCAATAAGAACACAATGAAACCCATTTGATTTGTTCCTGAGTCGAAACTTCACATAGAAATCTCCCTCATCAATGCTTCCAATATCAAACACTTCCAAATTAATCCCAAGGAGGATGCCCCCAGACCGACCATGAGGTTCAGTCCAGTGCCAAATGTAATCTTGCCCTCCACAAATATTATTAAGTACATGCTTTGAAAAATCTTTCTTTCCTGTTTCAAGAAGAGCGATAAAGTCTAGCTTTTGCTCTTTTGACAGATCGGAGAGGAATCTATATTTAGCCAAGTCACTAAGACCTCTGCTATTCCAGAAGATTCCTTTCATTGCGAGACTCGTTTTTGTTTTTTAACCACTCGCACTTTCGACTTCCTCTTTGCTCTAGTCAAAGAGAGAGATTTATTCTTCTTAAAAACAGTTCTGTAATCACAACTTAGGTGATCGCTTTCATCATCCAAAGATTCCTCCATCAAATCACCACATAAGTGACCAAGAGTAACATTTTCTACGTCCTCATTTTCTTCATCACTTAATAAAACAGACTTAGAAATGAACTCCACTCTAGGCGGCTCATTTAAAATTCTAGCCAATTCAACCTCTTTTAATAAATTAATAGAATTAGAAACTAAACACGGATCACTCCCCAAACTAACACCTAGATTAGAAATACTCGAGGAAATATCAACATCAGAATAAGGAAGAAAAGAGCTGTCAGTGATGTTACCTCCACTGAAGTCTAAGTTCTTCCAAGCCGCCCGCTTTTTAGCTTTCTTCAAGGAATCCACGCCGCTGTGCTTAGCCAACCTCGGACTTGCACGCTTCGGCGTCAGACGAACCTCCTCAATTGCTGCAGCAGCCATTACACTCACCAAGGCCTGATCCCTCCCACTATTGCATTGCCTGTCCACTGCATCCTTCTGCACAAGTGCTGCACCAAAATAAGTGGTGAAGATCATTCTCTTTATCTATATATGATTAATCCACACGTTATAATATGACTCCACCAAAATAAATGGTGAAGATCATTCTCTTTTTTTAGTTAATGTGAGAATTTATAGGATTTTCTTACTCTCGAAACGAAGGAGATGACTTGAATATCATCGGTTGTTTTTATTTATATGGATTGGTTAGTACATGCAACTCAATATGATATCAGAGCCAAGAGGTCTTGAGTTCTATTCCAATTAAAAAATAATTACAACACATTTATATTCCACATCTTAGGCATGAAAGAGCATACACGTGAGAGGAAGTGTTGAAGTATAAATAAATTGCTCATCTTTCCTCGTCAGCTTAGGTTTTTAATGAACTAGTTAGTGTATGTATGCAACTCAATAAGGAGGATCCTATGGTGCTTGGTAAGTTAATTTTCACAGCACCTCATATTGGTAAGTTCTACACTTAGCGTGACAAGTAGAGAAGCCAGAAATTAACAAGGCAAACACGCAACATAATAAAAGTTGCCAAGGTTAGAGGTGATTATCACCCTAGCTATATTTTGGCTGGGTTCTTTTGAGCTATACCTTATGACTTAAATTTTAGAATTCTATCTGTTTGTGAGAGGCGGTACATATAGAAAAATTATCAGCCCTTGTCTTCATATAAGTTGTCAAGGTGAAAGAACAGGGTAGGCTGGCAGGCAACCATATGTACTTGTACTGACATGGGCTCTTTTGCTCTCATGGACTGCAGTATCTAGCAAAAATCTCCTTCTATTCCTCTAGAACAAAAACATCCTTCTAGGCCTTTCCGTAGCTCATACCGCACAACAACACGCGCATGCACGCACACGACGAGCAAATGCATCTAATCTACTCGATATTAGAGTAACAGATACCTAATTGAGCTCTACAATGCAAATTTGAAGCGAAGGAAGCGAACCTCCCAAACCGAGGAGGAAGCCGATGTTGCCTCGGTCCGTGGTGACGAGGACGCAGCGGAGGTTGGCATGCTCGATCCTCCGCACAATTGCCATCTTGCCGCCGCCGCCACCGCTGGTTTCGGAGAAAGTTGGACCAGAGCGCATGCAACGATGGGTCGGTGATCGGTGGGGATTCGATTGGCAACAGCTTGGCTTGGGTCCCTCCCGTTGGTAGGTTGTCCCTGAGTACACTAAGCTAGTACGGATTGATCTTCATTTGGTTGCCATTTCCCCTTCCCATGATAGTGAGAAATACGGCCATGTCTTCGTAATTTCATCATCCTTCTTGCTTTCCTGCCAAACTAATGTGAGCAAAATGCTCCCTGTTTGTGGGATCCTCGTAAATATGTATCTGCACTAATAATACTCCCCAATTGTGGGCCATTAGGTGAGTTATTTGGATTGGTTAGATTCATGCGTGTGGGATTTCTCGTAAATATGTTTTTGTACTAATAATACTCCCCTATTGAAATTAGAGTAAAATCTATTACATTTTCTAATGGCTTAGATATTTTGTACAGACTAGTAAACTCAATACGTACCTTTTGATTGGCGGCCAGTAATACAAGCATTGCTACCATTTTTTTTGAGAAAAATCTACAAAATGGTATACCGTTTTGTTGGATTCGACGGTATAGCTCATCTTTGACAAGGGGGCGCCGCCGATGCCTTTCTCGAATGGGTCCACCGTGGCCCCCCGGACGTAGAGGGAGGCCGGGGAGGCAGTGGGCGGCGGGCGGCACTGGAGGGCAGCATGGCGAGGCGGCGGCGCAGTGAATTTTAGGTTAGGCAAGGTGGAGATGGTGGGGGAGGGGGAGAGGGTGAGGCGGTGGAAGGAGGAGCACACAGCTGTGGCCGGTGCTAGAGAAAAAGGCGGGGAGGGTGGCAGGTGCGGAGAAGAGAGAGACAGAGGAGGGCAATTGCCGGCGTCGAAGAAGGAGGTAAGTGGAGGGGAGACGAGCGGCGGCGCATTTGAGAGGGAGATGAGGGGGAGCAGCGACAAGAGGACAGTATGCGACGGCGTACCGTGCGTTAGTTACTCTCTCTCTCTTTTTTGACTCACTACGGAGCTAAGCTTTATTCATCACAATCAAGGTTACAATCATCACGAGTACAAGCTGACAGAAACCCTGGTGCCCTATTAAGCCACATGCACCTCTATCCGGTGAAGCCCGTTTAACTGACAAATGTGCCGCAACATTGGCATCCTGGGGAACAAATTAAAATAAATGTCAAACTCAATAAAACGTAATACAAAGCTCCTGAATCTCAGTGAAAAGAGCAACGAACTCTGATCTATGGTTCTTCCTCATCTTCCACAGATTAACAATCACCTAGCAGTCGGATTCCATTGTTACCCGTTCCAATTATTTGACGACATATCACCTGGAGCACGAAGGGCACCAACATGTGCTTTTAGCTGAGCAAATCATAGAAGGAAGCTTCAAGATCGGCCACCTCAATATATACAACCATTTCTTGTTGTTTCACAAAATAATACCCCAATTGACGTCTTAATCAGTTAAAAATGGTATGCATCATGGATATCTCAATAGTTTTAATTTGAAGCAGGTATCTAGCGAGAAGAAACGGTGAATTTGGAATTACTATTTAGCAAACATTCACCATTTAACAAACCGGTGAAAGCCATTGTAATGTGTAATAAGTGCTATTGACTTAGTCGTAAGTTCATCTTTTTAGATAAAGGATATAAAATCCAACCTCTATATCCACGAAGGATATACACAGCCAAAAGTTACACGAGCTCTTAGGCTCAAAGCCTCAAAACTGAGGTACATAAAACAACATGAAAGATAGCTTAAGGACTACGAAAAAAACTAGAAAGGCTAAGCTTCAGCACTTTTGCTCCGACCTTGCTTACAACCAAGCCCCTAACCTCAACCTACCGAGCCACCCAAACTTCGGTCTGCTTTGCGTGAAGATGGACCTCCGAGGCGACGTCTCCAAGAAGGCGACGAGAGTCACCGACGCCGCCCGCCTCACCGAGGCAAGGCTTTCACCTGGAGATCAGTGCACATGAGAGCTATGTAGTGCCACGACACACCTCCAGGAAGGATAATGGCGCCCGAAGGCGTTATTGATGTCGTCGAGACCGGTAAGATCACCGGCAAGGCTTTCGCCAGCACCACCACAGCACTCCACGCACTACCCACACACAAAAAAGACCACCACCAACACTCCGGGGCCCTACACACCTCAAGGCCATGGCATAGCCACCCTTGAACTCCACGACGAGCCACTTCCTGCAACGTCCGCCACTGTAGAGACCACTAAGCGACGTCTAAGCGCCACCACTGAGCAGATCCAGGGACATGATCCACAGATCAAACCTACAGCAATACAACGGAAGGGCTTGGCACAAATCTTCTTGAACGCCTTACGGAGCCTGAACGGCACGTGGATCACCACCGCCTTCTTGCTCCCGGCCGCAACCAACTGGAACTCGGAGCTGATGAAGAGGACCTTGAGGTCGTTCTTGAGCTTTCATCTACTGGTTGCAATTCTACATGTTAATCAAAATATCACCTAAGGAGAAGTTAGTATCACTACTACAGAAAGACTAATAGTAGACGCCAAATCACAGACGGTTTTGTGAAACCGTCTGTGATGTACACTATTACAGACGGTTTTAATTTGAAGGCCGTCTGTGGTATTTGTGGCGGGAAAAAGGAGTATCACAGACGGTTCTTACCTCTGAACCGTCTGTGATATTCCAGATTATCACAGACGGTTTTTATTATAAAACCGTCTGTGATACTGGAATATCACAGACGGTTTTTTATTAAAAACCGTCTGTGATATTCCAGATTATCACATATGGTTTTTATTATAAAACCGTCTGTGATACTGGAATATCACAGACGGTTTTTTATTAAAAACCGTCTGTGATATGTTTCCCGCCTTGCAATTCCCCAAAATTTCATAATTTCCCGCCTGAGTCCGAGTAGGATTCAGTTTTGACACACCTTCAGTAAAACGGGCATAACTTTTGCATACGGTGTCCGTTTTCGATGTTCTTGTACTCGTTGGAAAGCTAACGACGAGCCCGATAAAAAAAACGACCCGCTTGCGCCAGTCGCCCTCCAAGACCCCGAAAATCGGCCATCTTTGGACCTAAACATGCGTCGCAAGTTTTTGGTTTCTATTTTTGCCCTTTTTCTTGGTTTTATTTTCGGAATTTGGATTTTTCTTCAACTGCAAAGTTGTAGATCTCGTCGAAACCTTTCAAATGAGTATATATAAACTATATAAACCTTTGCTATTTTATCTTTGCAGACTAGTTATTTATATTGCATTGGTATATAAAATTTTAGCTTCAATTCACAGACGGTTCTATATATAGAACTGTCTGTGATATTCATTCATCACAGACGGTTCTAGCCAATAGAACCGTCTGTGATAATCTGACCACTGGGCCCGTCAATCCTCCTCACACCACGGATCGTAGCTCTGCCTCTCTTTTCTCGCGCCCAAAATTTCGAACTCTCGCCTCTCCCTCCCACTCCCTCCCCTATAAATATTATCAAAACCCAGCCTCCTTGCTAGTTTCCTCCTCCTTGCTGTCCTTGTTCTCCTCCTCTTGTTGTTCTTCTCCTCCTTGCTATCCTCCTTCTTGCTGTTCTCCTCCTACTTGCTGTCCTCCTCGTTGCAGACGACGCACACGTCAACGGGAGGCAAGACACTGCAGAAGCAACTAGCTCGTGCCAAGGCAGCGCTCAATCAACACCGACGATGGTGGGCGTCAAAGACATCCAGCTCGCGCGCTGCATCAGGGGCGAGAAGGCCTAGGCGTAGAGGATCTTTGCTTTTCTCTGTTCTTGTTGTATTAGCTAGATGAGCAACATGTTTGTTGTTCTCCTCCTCTTTATTGTTTGTTGTTTGTCTGTCTATTTTTGTAATGGTAGACTCTAATCTTAAAATGTGTACTGTGTTTCATACTGTATTTGCTTGTTCTCATTTCAATTAATTGATTTGCGAAATGGATGTTTTATGTTTGTGAAATGAATTGAGATGTGAATTGGATGTATACATGTACATGTTGATCTGCTTGTTTCAGAGAGCATGGCTAGCATTTCCTAAGGCTAGCCAATAAACAGAAATAGATTTAGGGGTAGAAGAGAATAGCACAGATGGTTTTTAGTTAAAAACCGTCTGTGATTATAGCTATCACAGACGGTTTTTACTCAAAAACCGTCTGTGATGATCAGTATCACAGACGGTTTTTAACTAAAAACCGTCTGTGATGACCTTCGATTATCACTGACCCATAAATGCAGACGGTTCATAAAATCGTCTGTGATGACGTTTTCGAATCGTCTGTGATGACCTTTTCTGTAGTAGTGTATGTCCTTACTCCAAATATACGGTTTTGTACTACATATATATTCCCCAGTAAAACAAGTTATATGATCGATCCGTAGACGTGTAGCACGGCTAAAATAAAATGTTTTTTTTCAATAACGAGGTGCAAGTAGTTGCATTTGCATACTGCATGCATGTGAATATGTTCTACTTGTGACAAAAATACAAACCACATGCATGATATATGATACGATAGGGGATGGACGGGTACGGCAATCGAATTGCCAGCCAGGCAAGCAACTGGACAAGAGGCGCCTCACACCACAAAACGAGATCGATCGATCGTATTTCCAGCAATAATTGCCAGTAGAGGGAATCAGATTAGATAGTGTTTAAACTATATTTATATTTATATTTATAGATAAATACGAATATAAATTCGAATATTCTTAAATATGAGTACGAATTAAATATTATAATGAATATGAATTCGAATCGAATATCTACTTAATTCGGTCGGATCCGGATATCCTTATAACTTGTATAGTATGAAGACATTAATGACATTTTATGTAACACCCACAAAAAAAAAAGAAAGCTAACTAACTGCATATCTCTCTCCCCGCATAACTCTCTCCATCCCGTTATCTCTTCATCCTTCCTAATTTCTCTCTCCCTCAATCTCTCTCCTTTAATCTCTCTCAATCTCTCTCTTCCGGGAATCTCTCCCTGCATTACTCACTTCCTTACGTTTCCATCTTCTCTCTCTTCCTCTCAATCTCTCTCTCCCTCACGTAACTTTGCATGGGATTATCTTTTAATCTCTCTCGTTCTCACGTATGGATCCGCAAGGAGCTGCATGGCGCCGCCAGCATTGCACAGCACGTCCGCGTCGCACAGCACGCCTGCACGCGCGCTCATGGCCGCCATAGCCGGCAGGCCGAACTCGGCGGCGGCGGCCGCTGCTGCGGCAGTAATGGTGGAGATGCCCGACGGCCGGCCTGGCGATGGCAGCGGGTGCAGCGCTTGCGACTGCACGCTCTCCCGCACACTTGAGCGCACGCGCGCGCGTCTGCGCAAGCCTTGGCCCGGTGGCGGTGGAAGCAGCGTCGAGCGCGGCGCACGGGCGAGCGCAGCGCGGGCGGAGGCGCGGTGACGCACGAGCGAGCGCGGCGCGGGCGGAGGCGCGGCAGCGCTCGGGCGAGCGCGGCGCGGGCGGAGGCGCGGCAGCGCTCGGGCGAGCGCGGCGCGGGCGGAGGCACGGCGGTGCATAGGCGGAGGCGCGACAGCGCTCGGGCGAGCGCGGCGCAGGCGGAGGCTCGGCGGTGCACTGGCGGAGGCGCGGCGGCGCACGGGCGAGCGCAACGGCTGTGGCGGCAGCGTCGCTCCTATGCATGCGCTGCGGCCGATCTTCCTCGTTGCTAGCCAATTGCCTTCGTGTCCTCACGGTGCGTGCATGGCAGGGGTAGCTGCATGCGTGGAGTTTGGCTAAGTCAATCAAAGGTCAAAGGTTCACATGTGGGAATAGAAGGGAACTTTGGACGGGTTCATACTTCTGATCCTTCGTGCAACCGAACTGCCGAGCACTTGGCAGGCAAGTACCTCGCGGCCGTAACCCTTGCATTTCACATTTTACATTTCCCATGATTGTTTGTTACCGTTGCTATTAAGTACCATTACCATATCGCTAAAACTGGTCTGTCTATTATCATATCACCCAACGCTCACGTATTCACTATCATGTCACCAAAGCGTACCTATTTACGATCATATCACCAAAACTTACCGGGCTTTTATCATATCACTAATGTTACTTGATTAATACCATACCCTGAAAGTTACCTACTTGTTATCAGATTACTAACGCTTGCTCGATTGTTGTCACATGCTAATGCCAGTTATGTACTTTTAATATTGTATTCATACCATGAGGTTCTAGGTTATCTTATTGTCCATGCTTTATGTTAATTAATACCTTAGACACTTAGATGTATTAAAGTGCTATGGTTAATGTCTAAGTTGCAAGCTTTAATTAGTAATCATAATTGTTGTTAAATTGTGGTTGGGGTAGTATAGGAGTGACTTCAACTTAAGGTTAACCACTAGTAATCTTTGGCTTCGGATTGATTTATTTAATTACCGGTTCCCTGATACATTACTTGTATGTTATTGCTTGATTGGTTTCGATGGAATTATGTATGATATTGTTAACCTGACTAATAACAACTTATCACGTAATAAAATCTAGTTGTTTGACAACCCCTTGGTGTGAGTTAAGTTGTAATGCTGGGAGAGAATCATTCATGGATCCCTACCACCGTCGTTTTATCCTTCTAAATCTCCCATCTGATTTTATCTCCAGTCCTCAACCTCAACAATCATTTTCACTCCTTGTAATCGTGCATGAACTTATCTCCAATCATTTGAATTTCACATTTCACATCTTTCATGATTACTTATTACCATTGTCATTGAGTACAATTATCATATCAGTGAATTACCTGGTTCTTATCATATCACTGAATTTACCTGGCTAATATCCTATCACCAAGTTACTCGGTTATTATCATCTCTCTAGTACTTGCTTGGTTGTTATAATAGTATTCATGCTTTCCTGGTTATTATTATGCTTGCCTAGTTATGATCATATTGTTAATGCTTGCCTGGTTATTGTTAATGCTTGTTGGTTATATATCTCTAATATTGTATTTCTGCCATGATGTTCTGGATTATCTTATTCCACATGCCTTTAGGTTTATTATAATACTCTGTTAAGGTTGTTATAAGAGTCATGCTTTTAAGTAATGTTTAGAGTTCATGCTTAAACCGTTAATGGGGGTAGCGGGTGATCATGTTGTAGACTTAGGTTAAAATCACTAGCAGTCCTTTAAGTATCATGTTTCTGTGTTTAATCCTCTCAATATCATGATGTATTGCCGATGCAGTTCGTTATGTGAGTCATGATCGTTATACCTTAATAAATGTTAATTTGACTAATAATTACTTATCACATAATAAAACTTGATTGGTTGATAAACTTATGTGAGCTACATTATAATACCTCTTTAGGTTGGTTACTATATCACTATCACCTTATCATTATTCCACATCGCCTTCTTATCAGAAATTATGTCTTTCCATTTTCAACCCTAGCACATATCTTCACTTCTCATAACTTTACTATAGCCTTATCCTCGCCGTCTCTTAGTTACCTTAATTTTGTCTATTCATCTGACCATGATGTATCGGTTACTTTATCACCTAGTATTATCAATCCAGTCTCTTCGGTCTCATTGGATTAAATCGTTACTCTCATAACTTTACCTTAATTCAATCACAACTCTTTAATTATATCATGAATAATTCGCTAAATAACAAACTAAGGGTTATCACGCTGGGGCTGCTCACATATAGGGGTCATTTCCACCCAACCTGGTAACGTACGGGGGGCCGTACATTCTCGTTACACAGGATATTACACCCCGTCTGCGGTTATACAGTCGAGGACAAGGTTGTGCCTGGCTATTCTCGTATAACCGGGTATGTGGGATAAGGTCGCCGGCACCCTTGCTATAACTTGCTATAACTTGTCACATAACAAATATCTTTAATACACAGTTCTCATAATATCCGTCTCCTAATCATGACAGTATCTCCGATATCAGTTGCTGGTTGGTTGCCTCTTGTCCATTGCTTACTTGTCATGCTTACCTTTATTTCATATGGTTGCATCGTCTGTCTTACTTTTGTGTTGCGACCGTAGTTGGGTACTTGCTGAGATTTCCAAATCTCACGCTTGCTCTTTTCAGTCTCAGGTAAAAGGCCAGTGGAGTGACAGCATCATGCATGGGTGGGAGCACTCGAGTTTTCAGCACCGTGGTTTGCCACTGTTTTGTTGTTTCGTTCGTTCTTTATTTGATTAGAAGTGGACCGGTCCCATGTTTTAAATATTTATTCCAGCTTCCGTTGGTTCTCTATTAAAGTTTTAATAAAGTTTTAAACTCTTTGTGATTTCTTTTATTGTACTTATTTATTCTTCACTTTGGCGATGACGTTCCATAGTAATATCCCATATGGTTACGTGGGGTGTTACATTTTATCCCCCTAGAATCACGCTTAAGCATTCTAATTTATTTACTTCACTTAAAGTAACACGAATTCACGTTCAATTAAAAAATATCCTACTAATTAGTCGTGTTATAATAAAATATACATATTGCTTCATTGAATATGAATACGGATAGTCTGGATAAAATAACATTTCGGATGGAAAAAGTTCATACCATATTCACATCCATATTTTTATGCGAATTCGAATACAAATACGAATAGGATAGAAATCGTTAATCGGATGGAAAAATCTGTACTATATTCGCATCCCATCGAATACAGTAACCGAATAATACAGATAATTTGTATCCACTTTTTACCCCTAATTGCCAACTAGACATACAGGAATGATCCAAGATAGGTCGACCCCAGCTGCTACGATCATAGTATGTGATTCGATCTAATATAGTAAAACTGATTTAACTTAATTGCAGCAGTGTATGTAGAAACAAATATAATTAAAATCATTTTTACTAGATTATTAGGATCATTGCTTATTTACTATCACCTTAATAGGATTAGTATGCTTCTATTATGGTTATGGATTCATCCTAGCTTAGGTCCTGTTCCATCCTAGCTTAGGTCCTGTTCAAAAGTATTATAACTTTTTGGTTTTTTGTTGTACCTTTTAGCTAATTACGAGAGAGATTAATGGAGTAAAGGACCCTCACGTTGAGAAGCTACCCCATTTAAATCAGCTCCCACAGTGACTTCTACAAACGATTTATAGAAACTACCATGTGAAACCACTCAGTTCAAAAACCAGCTTCTAAAAGCCAAAAGTCAGAAGCCAGCCTCCATGCAATGATTCCAAACATTTTCTAGCTTTTGGCTTTTAGAATCTAGCTTTTGAATGAAGTGGCTTCTCAAGGTGGTTTCTATAAGCCATTTGTAGGGTTACTGTAGGAGCCTCTTTGAACAAAGTGGCTTCTCAATGCGAGAGTCGCTTACTCCCTCAATCTCTCTTGTAATCAGCCAAAAGACAAAAGCCAGGTCATTTTTGAACAGGATTACATGCATCATTGGCTTATCTTTGATCACCAAATAATTGAGGGAGCCACTAGTTTCACAAGACTCCAGTTGTATACAAGTTTTATGAAAATTTCAAATTTTGAGTTTGAGGTTTCAAGCAAATTTTGGCATGTTCATGAAAAAGTTTTAGAAAATTTAAACACATTTCAAAAAGTTTCATATAAGTTTGGACAAAGTTTCAGAAAGGCCTCACCATGCTTCAGTGAAGTTTCATGCGGTTTCACAAAAGTTTCAAAAAATCTATTAAGTTTCAGACACACTCAGACTTGACCCGCCAAAACTTTCAAAAACTCAAGCGAGTTTCGCATAGTTTTGGGCAAGTTTCAAGGGAGTTTCATGACAAGTTTCAACCATCCAAGCAATTTTTCACAAGTTTCATGCGAGTTTCAGGCCGCATCTGGTCAATGCTGGTCACGCACCGCTTGTCGCTGCTCTCCTGCGTCGGTCGCCCATCATTCACCAGGGACCAGTACGCAGATGAAGAACTCAACGGAGATGAAGACGATGAGGAGGAGCTTGATGGCGGAATGCCACATCATTGAGGTGTCAGGCAGACCACACTGGTAGCGCTTGTCATCAGCCCCACTCGCGTGTGCCACCTCCGCTCGCCGCGCTCACCCACCTGCCACTGCGCTCGCCAAATGCTTATTTGTCAACTGTTGCAGTGATCGAGTAAGACCTCATTAACCATTCACAACTCGCATTGCTCCAAGCTCGCCACAGCCTGCAGTTGTGCCTGCTAGCAGACACACCCGTCGCTCACAACAGTCGCGGCTCCGAGCACACTTACCACTGCATCCGCCGCTCGCCGAAAGCTCACCCAACTGCTCTCGTTATGGCTATGTCCGCTTGCTTCGTGTGGAAGGAATAGTGTGGAGGAGAGGAATCGAGGACTCAAGCAAACGGATAAGGTTGAAGGCCATCGAATGGTTCATGGGATGCTGCAATGCTTGGTGAGATGCTATACTGAGAGTTGCACGGTATATTGTGTTGGGGAATAATTCATCCCTCCGCTAACAGAGCTCACTTTACAGAAGACATCTATATACAGGCCTAAGGAATGCAGTTATATTTAGAAAAGACTGTAATACCCCTCGCTTATATCCATAGACTAGTTATCTTACTAAGGAGTATTTTTGTAATTTGTATAAGCCCAAGAGCATATTAATATCTCATATATCTCTCATTCATAGAGTGAGCTCTCATGAGTAATAAAGAAGCATATTCAGGATCCGTTCATATTGGCGAGGGCTTTTGACTTCTTAGAGAAGCCAAAGCCAATACAAACGTCCCAACTTCTATCAGCCACTACTATTCATCAACTACTACTTTGTATATTCATATGTTGTAACACACTTTATATTTTATTATATCATAATTTTGTAAGTCACGTAATGGTTCAAATATTTAGTGCATTTTATTGCACTGTCTTTCTTACATA
Organism: Dendrocalamus latiflorus; assembly: GCA_017311315.1. Classification (NCBI taxonomy): domain Eukaryota; kingdom Viridiplantae; phylum Streptophyta; class Magnoliopsida; order Poales; family Poaceae; genus Dendrocalamus; species Dendrocalamus latiflorus. The sequence goes on from CM029631.1 coordinate 7,851,618, forward strand.
ATACACTCAACAAAAAGCAAAAAGCTATAAACCAATACGAACATCCTGGCTTCTATCAACCACTACTATTCATCAGTTATAGCCAAAAGCCATCAGCAAAAACCAATACCAACGGGCCCTCAAACTAGCGAGCTCTTGAAGACTCCCTCCCCGGAGGTAACCCTCCGTTGGTTCACCGACAGGAGTAAAACGGTTCTCTCGAACTCTGAACTTGTATAAATCCTCGTATCATTTTTACTCTCGTGAACAATGGCCCATCAGACGGTCAACATCTATTCTCTCACTTGTATTTGGTTTTCACACCTATAACATATTGTTTCCTAGCTTTTCCCATATCTGAAGCTTTTCCCTAGTAGTACGTATACCTAGTGGTTTTTTTATGCATCAATTACGTAATTCGATGCAAGATTAATTTGCAAGCTAGCCACCCACCATCTCATTGCTCTTTCGTCTGGTACGCACCGGCCGGGGGATACCTACCTAATCTGAATTCATATATGTCATATGATCAACAAGCTAGCCGCATCCGCGGGAAGAGGACAAGAGCTGAAAGTCACCGCTTCGAGGCCCGACCCGGATGCGTGCATCGCATGCTTGATCGCTTCTTATATCCATTTTTTTTAAAAAAAAAGAGCCTACCTGCTGACGGTATACCGCATGAGTCCATACGAGATAGGATTCATCCATTGCATAAGAGCTAGATCACAGTATGCCGTCTGGGCCTTTTTTTAGGAGTGTCTATATAACATTCGACTATTTTTGAGAACAAAAACAGTCAGATTTTGAGCCGTTAGATAGAGATCCAACGGCCTAGATCATTTTTTTTGAGGGGGGCTTGTATGAGTGGATCCGTTGGATAGAGATCTAACGTCCTAGATCGATCTGACTGTTTTTGTCCTTAAAAATATTCGAATGTTGTATACACATTCACTTTTTTTTATGACTTTTGATTTCAGTTTTTAGCTTTTCTATAGTAACTATCTTTCAAACGAAGTGTCTTTTTAGGATGAGGTCTACTAGTTAATTATAGTACATACTGTACCGACTTCATTTATATCGGCAAAAACCACACGTAAATTTTAGTTACTCTATAATCTCCCACACGAACAGTCAGAAGCCTTCATGACGAGATAGGGGACAACCATTGCATAGACAGATCGGATTGAGTGAGGGCGCTGAGGGGGCGAGCGGTGGGCGACGGCGGGTCACCGTTCCAGCGGCGTGCTGGAAGAAGAATGGCCGCAGTGAGCGCGGCCGCAGGCGAGTCCAACCACAGCAGCAGGCGCGGGCGGGTGCAGACCAACAGCTATCGGCAGGCGGCAGCCAGCAGACACGACGGAGAGCGCGGCGAGCCGGCCTGTGTTGGGAAAGTGACAAGCGCGTGTGGGTACGGGGAAACCTAAGGTTGTAATGATCGTGATCCTACTACTAGGATTTTTTTTTTCATAGGCAGAATTAGGTCTTAGTCTCGGATTGTAGAATCACGGTCTTGTGAAAATTTTAAAATATAATTATAATTAAATGTTATATTACAAATAATATTCATAAGGATTATTTATGAAAACTCGTATAGGAAAATATGGTGATATTGTTGCTAAGCACAGTAGGACCCATATCTCAATAACTCGTATATGAAAACTCGTGTGATGCTCAATAATTCAGCGGTGCTGCATTGCATGGAGGGCTATGAGCCTACAACGGGCCATACGGAGGTGCGCATAAGGGAATTGAGGGCTCCAAATAGATTACGTCACGTTGCACCGACATGATTGAGCTACATAAAGGAAGGGAACGACAAGGCAACAAGGAAGGCCACAAAGACTTGGGATCGTACAGTCATAATTATATCGCCATTCTACCGATTCTACGAGTTAGGTTATGATTCGATAGCAATCTAATAGAATTTTAATCTATGTCATTTTGTTATCGTAGGATTGTAGGATGGTACGATTTTACGATTGGTACCACGATGCTAACAACCTTGAGGAAACTTTTTAAGTGTACAATTTCCGAGAGAAGAAAAGGATAGGCGTCCAGTGATGAAGTCAACAACCCAAAACGCTATTATTTTTCTAACTAGGACTCAAAACGTGTGTATCGTCCGATTTGAACCATCATCTTCGTTACGACGAGATTAATAAAAATATGACCCATATTATGTATGTTATGGTAGCATGTTTGATTTATCTTAGTGGTATATCTGAATCATATCCGTAGCATGTTTTTTATTTGTTCCAATGTATGTTTGATTTGGTCATATGGTATGCTTGGCTTTGTTCCAATATAGTATGTTTGTAGCATCGGGAACGACTGAGTCACAGAGGGGTGAATGATTCCTTAAAATTTTCTCTTTAATATTAGCAACTTAATACAGTGGAAAACTCAAGCCTACAAGCTATCCCAAAACCAAGAGCGAAACATCACAAAGATCGCCCAATACAACAATATCTCACCAGTCTGACCGCCGGCCAAGGGGTTGTTGGACTGATTGGTGGTCTGACCACAAGTGTGTCATCGGTTGGACCGATCTGGGTGGTCTGACCGCTCGTCAAACAAATGCAAAAATCAACATGGCACACAACAAAAAAATGACGAACTCTAAAACCACTGAACCAAATAGAATGAAACTTGGTTCAAATCCTCCCTATAATGTTAGAACCTATTCCGATCATAGATCATGAAGATCAATACCAAAGTTCTGACATTTATCCGTAACAAGAAAGGTTGTATCGAAACTAGGCAAAAAAGGAAAAATCTCGATCTATTCTTATTCGTGAGTCCTTAATGATCTAAATGACTATGAATGGCTTCTCATATGTCATAGCAAGTTAGATCATAATACGAACTTGATGAGGATTGAATAAATCCTTAATTACGGCTTTAATATTTAATTAAGGCCAAAGAACCCCGTGGTTGTAAACCTCCAGAGGTTACTCCCGGAGTACCCTGGTCGGAGAAATACTATACGTATTGCCCAACTGGATAATCGCTCAGAGATTCTATGAACTAGTACTTGGAACCAATTATAGGATATTCCTTTTTTACGGTGGATAGAACATGTACCTTATCCACTCCAAACAACACGATGTTTTCACCCTGAGTCTTTGAGAAGACTACTATACAGTTATTCCCTACGTTCATCTCCCACTGACAACAACCGATGATCAAGCGTCCTCTCTCTGACAATAACTACCTCCCTGATTGGACACACTGGTTTCATAAGGCATCTTCTCCAACAGATAATTGGCATCCTTTAATGCTATTTAAAGGGTGACAAGAGAAGATATGTGGAGATTCGACACATTCAACAACGAAGAACAAGTCCAGTCACAATCAACAGATTCAAGTCAGGGGCAATTCCACAATCTAGAAGTCAAGTAGATTAGAGTCTTCCTTTTAGAGGAAGAACATAAAGGCGAGAGCTAGTTTTTCAGGCCTTTTTAGAGGCATCCTGTAACCGGTTCATAATAATAAAGAGTATCCCCATTCTCTCCTAAGGATTTCAGCCATATTTCTTATTTTATTTTGTAATATCGACAACTTGATCGTCAACAGAACTCGAGCCAAAACGCCCACAAGATCAAAACCCCAAAATGTAAAATCGAACAATCTCAAGAACTTTCCATAGAAAATGCCTAAATGGATAGGATCTACTCTCAAAAGATATATCCACCTCTTAACATTCTTGACACTAAGAAAGATCAAAAGGAAATGAAATCTAACCAAAAAAACAAAGAAAATCAAAAGCATAAGGAGGAATTCATATGACAACTCACTTAGATGGAGTTTGGATGTTCATTTCACCTATAGAGAAATATTTTACAGCTACTCCCTCATAGATGATAGAGCTCTATGACTAGAGCACACATACACAAAGACTATAATACAAGAAAACCATAACCTTTGCAAAAGTTTTCTCTAGAGCCTCTATCTCAACAGACACAAGGATTTATATAGTGGAGTCTCATCAACTATCACCAAACCCTAGCGTTACTTCCACATGGCTTAAAAACCCAATAAGACCTCCATCCTCCAAGACATAACCTAATCCACTTAGGCCACTACTACAGTTTTGAAAACCACCTCTTCACCCGATATCGGATAATTTCCTCAATTACCACCCATCGACCTTCACGATGCTTTTCCTCAAAGCAACCACCACAATAAAGTCTGTGATGTCCAATGAATTACCGTCAAGATCGTATGTCTACTTCGAGGACCATCACCACTTGAAACGCCCAAGTTCAATGGCACACCATACGCATGCATTTGCCTTATCATGATTTTTATTTCTCCCATGCTTCCTCACTTGAGATGATGCTCCTCTGGACTTACGTGATCCTCTATGGCCTTAAGGTACATTCCCTAGCCTTGGTTTTGCAGTTGACTGCAACGACCATCAAGTGCCCTACATATTAAATAACAAGCAATCGTCTCGAGCACAAGTGACATGCACTTGACTCTCGTTAGTAAACACCACATGGTACTCCCAGCTATGATTAACACAATGTATAGACTCTCGCTATACCTAACACAACTGAAACCAACTCAACTCACTCAACTTACCAGAGCTCGATCTAACTGACAACCATGGCTAATCAGACCGCGACAAACCGACTTAAGTTCTTTTGGTAACAGGAGACCGGTCTGACCGTTGGCTCAATAGTCGGATTGACCCGGTCTGACCGGAGGCCATAGGCCGATCAGACCATTTAAGAGCACCAAAAACACTCTCTCTGCTATTTTGGTTAATCTCTATCTAGTTTTAGCTCACAACTCTAATTTAAGTGAAATCTAGTACATAAACATCCTCAATACACCTACACAAGTGTTTGGTGTCTAAACTCCAAAAAGCCACATGGTCAGTCTGACCACTCTATAGCTACTGTCAGACTGCCGATGTCAAGCCGGTCATACTGAACTCCTGACAGCAACTCTGGAAACTAAAAGGCTTCAAAATTAAACTCAAACTTTGATAGAATTTCTACATCAAAGTTAAATACTCATCGCACATAGGGGTAACCTCCTCGTGGTCGCACAACGTTTGATTTGTTCTAGTTGTACATCTGATTTTTGTTTAGCAAGTGTGTTAATATAATGATCGCCAAATAATTTTTTGTGTTGGGAGGGATCACCCAATAATTGATGTGGGCGTACAACGGAGCTAATCAATAGGGCTTGCATATACGGAAGGAACTTCTCTGGGGACAGACCCCATTTCGTTTTCACAAGGTCACCCTCGGATAGGCTGCACGTGGTGCACGCACACGAATCTCCGCGCAAGGCCCTCTTCCACCTCCTTTTCTCACTTGCCCCCATCGGCGCAGACCACGGCTCAACATGTCAGACTCCCCACAAGGATTCCTTCCACCGCTGTCGGCACCTCCGCATCGCCTCCCCGAGAATCCACGCCCCAAGGCTGAAGTGGCGTGGTCGTGGCGCTGTGGTCGAAGTGTTGTGGTCGTGGTTCCGTGGTCGAAGTGGTCCACAACCACAGCAACTTCAACCATGGCGTCACGGCCACATCAACCACACCTTGGGCATATGGAGTGTGCGCAGGGCAGTGGCCGAGCTAAGGAGGGAGGTGGGGGAAGGCCGAACCCGACTGATGCTGGTGCTGATTCTCAGGGCAGGGACAACGGGGATTCTCGGGGAGGTGACGCGGAGGTGCCGGCAGTAGCGGAGGGAATCCTTGCGCGTTGATCGAGGATTCTCAGGGAGGCAATACGGAGGTGCCGACGGTGGTGAAGGGAATCCTTGCGCGGCGGCCGGTAGATTGACAATGTAGTCTGTGGCTGACGAGGGTGAGCATGCCTTCAGTGGGGAAAGAGGGAGGGAGATGGCTATGCTCGGATTTAGGGGGAGAAAATAATAATGGAGATGGCCTTTGTGTTGTGAAGATTCGTGCGTGTATATAGATACCAGAGGAAGACCTATGGAGACGAAATAGGATGTCTCGAAGAAGTTCCTTCCGCATATAAGGGTGTGATCGATGATTCAAATAGGGTTATTTTACTCATTAATTAATTCGACGCAAGATTTGCAAGGCCTAGGGACCCTACATGCATTTCACTGCTCTTTCGTTGTGTACGGGAACTTACCTAATCTGCTAGGGGTTTTTTTTTTTTGGAGACCATCCAATGTGCTAGGTGCCATGTGATCAGCAAGGCAGGCCCATGCAAACAGAAAGATATTCAGAAGTAACCGTCTCGTGCATCGCATGCTCGCTTATTATATATATCCATTATTTTTCTACGGTTCCGAGGCTCCGAACTGGCGTTCAGAGATTAAAGAGAGAGTTTACTAATTTACTTTGTCGATCAGTTTTGTGCTGGAATGGCCTTGCTGTTCTCTTTACATTCGGTTTTTTCCTCTCTCCAAGATGTCGATTATCATTTCTTTATATGTCTATATTTTAGCTGTCAAGATCTTCGACTAGCCGCCACAATCACAAGCCGCAACTACTACTCTCCCAAATCATTAGAAAAGGGCACTCGCGCTTCAATTGTGTAACATGGCTCCTACCATCCATCCGATTCTTGTGGCAAATAAAAAGATTAGTGGGTGCATCGGATCCAGATAAGGTAACCCATGCCACATTTAACTTATGGATCGGATGCGATTGGTTAACACAGCTATCTTATTTATCTTTAACACTGAGGAAGCGAGATGTCACGAGATGATCAAATCTTGACAAATCTATAAGTAAATCCAAGTATGACTTAAAAAAGTGGCACTTGGCCACAAAGACACAGACACCACATTATGGAGTATCCGTATTGGCTGCGACTGATAGTTTTTGACTAAAAATAAATAGTAGTCGTTGAAAGAAGTGATTTTTAGAAAGAGATGACGAGTGATGAGAAAAAAGAGGAGATATTTGTGCATAGGAGTAAGAAAAGTAAGATACATAATACGCAGCGAGATAAGAGCAAGAAGAACAAAAAAACCGTTTAAAAAACCCAGTGGTTCATACTATGTGTTGTCTTATCCGAGCCACGGACCTGTTCGATAACCTATGGAGTACACAATCTAATACTCTCTTCGTAGTTTAGACTTGTACATACCCACGCACACGAAAAATTCTACTGTATCCCCATTGCACAAGCCGGTTTATATAACGAGCAAATGAGGTGGTGACACGTGGCGAAGTTACTACAACAGGCATTTTAAAAGTATTAATTTTGTACGATCCGGTACTGTAGCAAAAATAAAAATATTATTTCCGTACGGGCTACAATTCTGTTATAGTGTATTGTTACAGTATTTGTACCATGTATCACTACCTCATTTGCTCGTTATACAAATCGACTTGTGCAACAGGGACACAATAGATTTTTTGCCACGCACATAGGTCTGCCTGGCGCTGCCACCAAACGCAATTTCTAGAGATCCAAAACAGGGTAGTTGGCAAGCGTAACCACTACTTGACACTTCGATTTAGCAATTTGTTATCAGAAGTTTTGTCGCCCAGCTACGTACGCTGGTAAGATACATAGGTACAACTCAAAGCTTAGAGCAACTCTAAGAGAAAAGCTAAATTATTTTTTAAAGGTAAATTTGGTTATTATTGGAGAAAAAATGTCTCCAATAGACTCTGTAAATAACTCTCCAAATTTAGTAACTCTCCATCCCTCCTTCTTCGCTCTCTATTTTTGGATAGCCTACCTCGCTCACCATCCAGCCTCTTGGCGCGGTCGGCGTTTCCTTCCCGCACGCTGCGCCCCATTCCCGCGTGTTCGCGACCCACCGCGCGCCCTCTAGTTTAGATAGCCTGATGGAATAGTCTTGTTTTTTTGGGTGAAATTCATTTTAGAGAATAGCTAAATTACTAAATTTAGATACTTCTTTTGGCTAATCTCTTGGAGTTGCTCTTAGAGCTCTAGCATATGTAATAGCAAACGAAATGAGAAGCCAGTCTAAAAATAGCCGTCACTTTTTTTCTCAATTTTAACATCTAGACATCTAATTTTTTTTAAATAGCATTCTATGTAAATTTACCATGCTCAACAGGTAACCTACTGAGCACAGTAATTTGGCAGAGGCTATAGTAGCCCTTACAGAGCTACTATAGGCTCCTCTGGTTTGATAGGTGCCTATCGAGCACGATAAATCCATATAAGATGCTATTTTTGAAAAAAACCAAACGTTTAATACGAAAATTGAAAAAATGAAATGCTAAGCCCTACTTATTTAGACTTATGTTTTTGACATTTAGCTTCTAGTTTCTTAATTTCATCCTTTACTAGCTTTTTTGACTTTTCTTTTTCCCATATTCATTTGCATTATCTGTGATGAGAAACCTGTTTTTTATTATTTTTTTAAATTTACAACAACACTTTCAACAGTTACAATAAAAAAAATACTCAAACAATTCTAAAAACTAAAAAACATAAGCCCAAATTCACGAATTGATCGCGCGCTATATATGCACGTACGGTAGTGCCATGCGCAGGAACAGTAATTATTCACACGTGTCTTAGGCGTACGTGTCGATCTTGGCAGGCGCGGACGCTTGCTTTACACGCGCGCGATCGACCGTGGACACGTGTGCCGGTTTCGTGGTCAAGCGTCGGCTATAGAAAGTCGCACAAGCACGTCGGAGGCTGATCTACCATATGCAACACGACGCCGCGGATGGTACGGACTGTCGAGTATGCTGAATTTTATTCAAGTTTTTTAGATTTGGAAACGTGTGTTATAAGAGTCCTCGATGAAGTGTAAGACTATTAGAATTCCTGATTTTTTTAGTAGGATTAGCTACAACAAAGTACAACAACTGCAACCGACAACAACTATTGGTAAAGACACGAAAACTGTCGGGTATGTGTTTTGCCAACAGCCAACTAGGATTCTCAGTCGGGGTTGCTCTGTCGGAGATGGAGAACCATAACCGACAGCCACGTTGGATTTTTTCTTTGCCGATAGCTCACACTGTTGGAGAAACATGGAGTCGGTTTAACATTCCTACCTAGCTGGGCACTATTAGTTAATGGCCGAGTTCTTTTATTTTATGATTTTTAAATAAATAAATAAAATAATTCTCCATCACCATTTTGAAATAATTTATCGGATAAGTTTTTTTGAAGCGATTTATCGACATTCAATTCATTCACACAAGCGCTCGCGTTAGAACCAAAAACCATAAGCTGTGGGCGAAAACAACCCCATCAATGTCAGCACTGTCGGCTATGTTGCTATAATGTAATTTAATTTTAATATATGAAATATTTTCTAAACATCGATAACATTAGAAAATTTATATTTGTTAATTAGCCATTGAAGTTTGTAGTACGTGTTTACACACATTCATCTCTGGAAACTTAAAATTTGTACGTTTAGTTCATACTTTTGCATCCATGAATAATTCCGAACAAAACTATATAGAAATTGGAAGTCAAACTCATTTTGTTAGACCATGTGGAGATTGTGAATATAGTGATGATAAAAAATTGACTTTTAGATTGCATTGAAATTTACGTTTGTTAAAGTTTCAGTCAACCACGGTAGGTCGAACACGGTAGAACGACCATGGCATGTCGACCACAGCAAAACGACCAAGGATGATCGTTACCAACAGTGAACCGGTTGTATGCAACATTGAACCGGTCGTAAGCAATAGTGAACCGGTCATAGCTACAGTGCACTGGTCGGAGGTCGAAGCTACAATACTTGGTCAATGAAGTCGAGTGATACGACCACTCATTAAGTTAAATATCAATGCACTCATTGTGGTAAGGATGGTCATTACGTTCAATTTTACTTTCGAAAAGCGTAGAAAGAAAAGAAAGACAAGGTAAGGATGATCAGCTTTTTCTCTTAGTTGAATCAACATGATCGGACTAGCGTTACGACTAGCGTTGTTCACCCAATCAGACCAGTCAGCGGTCAGACCACCCTTGCTGAGGTGGTTAGACTGCCCTGGGGTCAGATCAGTGTTTCACTGACTGTCTGATCGGAATTTGACATAGACTACTTCTTCACTTAAATCTTTATCATTGCCTGTTGTTGCTCCTAATCGTCGTGTGTCACAGTACTGAATTCCTAAATCTTATTTCACTAACCCCAGTACTGTGATATCGATGTTTTGTGTGATGTAAGAACAACTAACACGTGATGGAGAATATGCGCTTGATTGGGTTTCAATCTTTTTCGTCATTGCTTGGTTGGAACATTTGATAGTTCTTCACTCTCTTTAATGGCTTTCAAAAGATTTCACCTTCTGAGAATCCATATGAAAAAGATGATGTTGTTCTAAATCTTGTTGAGTTTCATTTTTAGATTGCTGATATTATCTCAAATCTATTTTATTCTTCTCGTTGGCTATTTTGTGAAGTGTTTTAGGTGTGTTGCATCCTTGGGATTATTTTAAGGGGGAGTTTGTTGTTCAAAAATTTTAGAAACTTTATTTATTATATTTGTCAAAAAAATTCATCAAGTCCAAGCCATTGAAATCAAATTAGTTGTAGAGCTCTCTTTATCATATTTACTCATATGCTATATAGTTTTGATCGTGACTAATTGTAATTAATTTGCTATACTTGAACTAAAACATGACATGGTGGAATACTTTGAATAGTTTGATTATGATTATTACTTTGTGAAGTTCATCAAAAAGCATTAGCTTGATTGTGAGTCTTAATTTAAATATTGGCTATGAGGCTCATATGTTTCATGTTGTAATCTTTTTATGTACACTCAGTTTGGTATGTTATTTAATTTAAAAATGAGAAAAAGAAAGTTGAAAAGATATATACTTCAAGCATGCCATGGTTAAATAAAAAGAAACGGCACAAAGAGTGTACAAATAAAAAGAAGTAAACTTCAAGCATGCCACCATCTAAAAGAAGTATACTACAAGTATGCCATCACAAAAAGAAATATGCTACAAACATGCCACATACTTAAGAGTTGAGTGTGGAGCAATAGGTTGTTATATAAGACTGCTAGCTCGTCTATATTTAAAGTTTTACTTTACTTTTAGGTCTTGACTTTTCATTGTGATATCTCATTGTGCTCTTTATTATTGGTTTGGTCATTGTTGAGATGCATGTCATTAATCTAAATTGTTTAATCATGCTAAAAAGTTGCTTGTTATTGCTATATGGTATATGACTTTATATCATCTAGGTAGCTCTACTTAAAAAGATAGCTTGGTTAATTTATTAATTAAATGCAAAGTGACTTGGATAATCTATAAAACTTTTGTATGTTTACTCTCATTGTTTATTCTTAGGATTATTCCCTTTTTGAAGGTTCTTGATGATTACATTGCCAAATGGGAAGAAGAATGCGAGAAAGTGGCTCAAAATTGCTCTCTTGTGTTAAGGGAGTGTTTTTGAGTTTTTGCCTATGCGTGTGGTTTGTCAAAAGATTTATGAGTTTTTGTTTTTGCCGAGTGCTTGTTGTTGTGGTTTGTCAAAATTATTTTCTTTGTAGCTTTGAAAATTTCTTTTCCAAATTTTATTTTTCTTTCAAACTCAAGTCATTCGAGAGATTTTGAGGTGTTGTTAATTTATTTATCAAGGGAGATATTGTTAGACTATGTGGAGGTCATGAATACTGTGATGATGGATAATTAACCTTTGGATTGCATTAAAATTTGCGTTTGCGAAAGTTTTAGTCGACCACGGCATGTCGAGCATGGCAGAATGACCACGGCAGAACGGCCATGGCAGCACGATCATGACTGAACGACCGCAGTAGAACAACCAAGGATGATCGTAAGCAACAATGAATCGGTAGTAAACAACATTGAATCGGTTGTAAGCAACAATAAACCAGTCGTAAGCAATTGTGAACCAGTCGTAGCTACAGTGAACCGTTCGGAGGTTGAAGCTACAGTACCTGATCAGTAATGTGTGATCGATACTATGTGCTACAGTTCCTAGTTGGTACTCGGTGATCAGTAGCTGTAGACTTTGTGATCCGTAGTAGTAGGTTTTGCAATCGATAGTCATAGACTTCGCGATTGTTTGTCATAGACTTTATGATCGGTAGTCGTGAACTTCGCGATTGGTAGTCGTGGGCTTTGTGATCGGTTGCCGTAGGCTTCACGGTCGATACTCGTAGGCTTTGAGTGCTTTAATTCTTGTAATCTGTGAGTACCTTGTGCCTGTTGGACCAGGGGTCTAACTGGTCTGGGCATGGCGGTCTGACCAGACTTTCTGAGTAGTTAGAGGTTGATTTTTGGAAAGCGTTGATATTAAGGTCATGGATGATTTGGTTTGTGTGTATGGATGGACAAGAGTGTGGATTGATGTTGGTCAAGTTGGAAAGAACTTATGCTGAGAAAAGTTCTTTAGTCTTTGCATGTGCAGGTTGGGCGTGGAGACGTTCATGATCGGTAATGAGGATGACCGGGACTAGGAGGGGGAAACCTGAGGTTCAAGCGGTCGAGGATGTCACGAGGTAGTCAGGCTCACGCTAGAGCACGTGGAAATCAAAGGTGGTTGATGCGTGGTAAAGCCGTGGGAGATGTGGTCCTGGAGACTTTAACATGTGCTAAGTTAAAAGAGTTATGGAAGGAGTCCATAACTAGAAAGGCTTAGAGATTATGAAAAATCAGTGTTTGAAAGTATTTCGTGTCCCTTGATTTTCGGAACAGATAGAGTTTGGTGTCCGTATTTGATGAGGACACGATTTGGGGCGTTACCTTATAAAAGCAGAGAGGGTCTAAGGGTTAATGCAGGGGACTGGAGACAGCTTTGGAGAGAAAGCTTTTGTGTTAGGGTTTGAGAGGTGCCGGGAAGGCATTTTGTAGCTACAGAACATGTTTTAGAAATAAAATATCAGGTCTATTCCTGAAAAGTTCCTTGGCACAGGCGGCGTTGTTTTCTGGGTGTCGTCTTCGACTCGCTCTCGTTACGAGTACGTAGTGTGTGGTGCATAGCGTTCATCCGTCGACTTGATCGCTCACCACCAGCATCAGTGTTGAGCTACGTGCAAAGCAATCAAGCGAGCGGTCGAACGCCGAGCGGTCGAACATTGAGTGATCGATCGAGCAGTTGAGCACCGATTGGTCGAAATCTTCACCGAATACTAAGAGATTCTAAAAAGTGAAGACAATCATTTACCTCCATCTGGTTGCAGTATTTGATCATACACGTTTCTTTGAATATGGTACAACCATTACGGATAGAAATTAGAATCTCAAACTCAACTGCAATTTCTTTGGAATATGGTACAACGCATGTGACTGCCTGACTAAATAATTCTAACCAGCATGTAGAACACTACGAACAGATGCCAATGAGCTCCAGATCGGTTGGGTCTTGGGACGCCAATGTGACCGTCCCGCAAAAAGTTAGATCGATTAGTAGTGAGTGGGAGGATAGGTAGTCGAGGATTAAAGCTCCGTTTGGTTGGGTTGAAAAATAGCCATTTATAATTAAAATTATATTGTAGTTAACTAAAATTACACTGTAGCTAAAAGTATCTTATTTGGTGTAATTAAATTTAAAAATGTAAAAATAGAAAAAAATATGTTAGCTCATCACGGACAACATAAATGAATATAGGAAAAAAAACCAGTAAAAAACTAACAAAAGCTAAAAATTCAGAAAAACCAAAATTTATAAATAGTGGAAAATAAGAGAGAAGCCAAGTAAGACTAGCGTACTGCTTGTATAGTGTTCGGCGAATCGCTTGTTGTCACTCCACGAGGCACGGCTGCTGTACGTCGATCTCACCGGTGAGGACACGGCGGCGTGTCGTAGAACTAGCGTCCTGATCATGCTGCCACGGCGCAAGTCTTTTCCATGCCCTGCACCACGGAATCTCCTCGTAACGTTCACCGGCGGGCTCGCCGATGAACCGATATCGCTGGCCTCAATCGATATGTAGGAACTAGGTTCACGCAACACCTGATTGAGATATATACGGTTAATGAAGTGATGGGAGGCGGTTAATTTGGGTAAACATTCATTTATATTATTGTCCTGATCAACTCGGTTTCGGCTTCGGCTTCGACTTCTGGCTTATTTTTCATTATTTATAAGTTTCGTCTTTTTCTGAACTTTTGGCTTTTTGTTGAGCTTTTTTGCCGGTTCTTTTTTCCCGTATTTATTTGTATTATACGTAATGGGCTAACATATTTTTTATATTTTTAAATTTTTTTAAATTTAATTATGCTAAATAAGTCTTTGTCAATTATAGTGTTTTTTCAACTATCTACAGTGTTTTCAGCTATAAACCATAAGCTTTTCAACCGAGCCGATCACCACGGTAAGGGCCAGCTAGTTGTAGTTTCACGTGGGCTTCAAGGCTTCCAATTCCAAGTCCCAAGATGGCTGTCGGGAATCAATTGTTTTGCAAATAAAATAATAAAAAAGCTGCAGCACTTCGGTTATGGGTTAGTTTATTTTCTGCACAGCACTGGTTATCTCTAATCGAGTTTACTAGCTCAATCCAAGTTACTATTTGTATTTGCTTCTGTTTAGAGCATCTCTAACAGTATGAGCTAGTTACTAGCTCTAAGACAACTTCTTCAATGGTACTAACTTTTAGCACATAGCTCATAACATAAATAGTCTCACATGACACTCTCACATAATCTTGGAATATGTGTATGAGACTAGCTCTTGATTAAGAGATAGCTTTTCTCTCTCTCTTCTATTAAAATATGAAATAATATGTTTAGAGCTAGCTCATAAGTCACTATTGGAGATGCTCTTAGAAAATTAAAAATTAATACAAATACATAACTTTTCAAATAGACTTCTTTACTCCACTCGCTACCATTTCGCTCTAGAAATAAAGCAGGGGTTCACAGGTTCATCATGCACCCCACTTCTCTCACTCCCGTCACGCGCAAATATCTCTCTCTTATTTTTTCCACTGCTCACCACCTCCTTCTAAAAACTATTTTTTTCGGCAATTACTATTTATTTTCAGTTGAAAGTCATAAGTCATAATCAAAATCTATTAGCAAAAACCAATATAAACGCTCCCTAAAACTAATGTTCTTTGGCTTTTTGAAATTATAATTTTTCTATCCGGACTACTAAAGTTTTATTATATATATACATCTAAAATATCTTGTGTGCCAATGAATTAGAATACTGTTTACATAAAAATGAATTTTTTAAGTTAATCATATTCTGCAATTTAGACATGCTAATGTGTAGATTTCAACATGCATGTGTAGATTCCAATTCCATGATTTCAGGTCTAAAAAAGTTCATGATTTCAAGCTCCGGTAACCATCCTTACATTGAGCTAATACTGACAAGACTGTTGCATGTAGAATAGCTTTTACTGAAAACCCTATCAACAAATGTTTTACCAACCGTATCAGATAAAAAATGCTGTTGTATGGCGCGACACTAACATAAGTGACAGTGATACCGTGTATAGTGCAATCATGTGTGAGAATACTGTTGGCAATATATTTGCCAACAGGACTGTTGACCATTATTTTATTTATTTATATGTCAGGATTGTAGGTAACAAATATGGTTGTTAGCCAAAATTACAGCTGTTGTAGTGATTCCTACGCTACTTTGAAGGAGGGCTAGAGAGGCTATATAAAATCATGAGGAGAGTTAAGGAAAACCCAAACAACCAGCAACAAATCAAAAAACAACTATTTCAAGGGTAGATGTGAATGAGATGATTAGGTGCTAGATTATTATTTAGCATTAGATTCTTGTATAGAGTAAGGGTCTAATAGTACTAAAAGATTCGAGAGTGTTCTGAGAGAGCGACAATTTCCTGTACTCTTTTCAGGTTGTGCTCAAGGAATTTGCGGCCGTCTTCGCTAAATTTTTGATCTCTCATCGTGGTTACTTCAACATCATTATTTTAATTCTCTCTACGAGATTAATATTTTTCGTTCATAATACCGTGCATGTATGTGCCTGTTGTGGTTACAGATCAAACAGAGAGAGAGTGGTATGGTAGTGGAGAGTTAGGTGAGCCATGCTTGGGGCTTTTCCCCATGGCCTGGATGGTTTATATATATTCACATGGTGAGCATTTTACAGTTATGACCTTACACCCAAGTATCCCTCTCAAGGGCAATTATGTCATTATACATGTCCCATTTTGGGCTTTACAACCTCCTAACAGGCCGGCTGAGCTTAGGTGGGGGCCACCCCTACAACAGTGCCATATTCCACAAACTCTGATCTGATCCGGGTGCTGTTTCGCATAAAAAAGGGTATCAAAGTATAACAAGTGGTATCAGAGCTAAGGTTGGATTAATCTAATTTGTGAGAAGGTCGGCAAAATGTCAGGTAGCATAAAATCAAAATCGATGTCGACAATGTAGAATCAAGTGGAGAAATTTAAAGGACGTCTTTGTCCAGCAGGAGCTAATTGATGCTCTTGAAGGGGACATACCGAAAAATATGTTCAATGAAGACTGGAAGGTGATGGAGTAGAAAGCTATCAATAAAATCTGTCTATATTTCTCCGATGAGATAAAATTATAAGACCATGCGGTGGTAGCCCCATAAGAGTGATGAGTATTTGACGTTACTTGTGACTTGCTTTTGTTGTTTGAGTTTGATTTTGAGATATTGTATTTTGAGTTGTTGTTGTCTAAAGCTAGCGATCATACCAGCAAAGGTGCCACGGTATGACCAGCAGAAGTGGCAGTACCAGCCCGAAGTTGCCGGTAGTTATTTTCCAAAGGGAGCCTTTGGAGGTTTTTGGTCTGAGACCTAGTGTGGTAGTACATGCTTTGGAGTTGTGATACGATCGAAGTGTAGTGATATGACCAGCCTTAGCAAGACTGTTTGACAGGTGTGGAGTTGGGTGTCTAACCAGCATGGGTACCGCAGTTAGACTAGCCCTTGTGCCGAGTTAGTTTTGGTGGTGTCAGTCACGACGGGAGTCTGTGCAAGTGTTAGTTATGAGAATTCCATACATGTGTGAGTTATAGTGTGTCCATGCATATGTTTTGCTAATTGAAAGTCAAGTACATGTCATTTGTTTTGGAATTGATTGTTTTATTCTTGGTGTGCATGTGCTTTGATGATTATTATGACCAACGATAAGACCGAGGCTATGGAAGGGGTTCTGAAGCATGGGAGAAAGATAAGGATCGTAAGGAGGCGATGTGTACATGTGGTGTGCTAATTGGTCTTGTACGTTTCAAGTGGTGACGTTTCTCGGAGCAGTCGTATGATCTTGGTGGTAAGCATTAGGCATCACAGGCTATAGTGTGATGATGGTGTGCTATAGGACTTGGGTGCTTCAAATGGTGATGGAGTCAGTGCAAGCGTACGATTTTGATGACAAATCATGGGCATCGCATCGTTCGTGAAGATCGGTGGATGGTAATTTTGGAAATAATCTAATACTGAGTGAAGTGGCAATTTACTAAACCGTGGCACTGATCTAAGTGGTTTAGGTCACGTCTTTTTGGATGAAACGTCTTATTGGGCTTGTTGAGACTTTGGGAAGTAATGTTTTGAAAAGCGTGTAAGTGTGTGTAATGTAAAACTCGTTTGTGTGTGGGTTACCATATTTCTCCATATGTAAGTGGTGTGATCCACTAAGAAGTGGTTGGTTATTATGGTTAAGTGAAAAGTAAGAAGCCTCCACTATATAAGCTTTGTGTTGAGTTTAGCCATAAAAGACTTTTGACTTAAGACTTGAGATAGTAGGGTTAGGGTTTTCTTATGTTAGAGCCTTGTATGTGTATGCTCTAGGCTTAGAGCTCTATTATCCTGAGAAATTGGATGTAAAATATTTCTCTCCAAGTATAATGAACATTCAAATTTTGCCCAAGTGAGTTGTGTCATGGATCCCCTCTTGTGTTTTTTATTTGCTTCGCTTTCTTGTTTGGATTTATCTCTTCTTGATTTTTACTGATGCCAAGGACATGTAAGAGGTGGAGATTTCTCGTCTTTGCCTGGTTGTAGTGCACAGTTCACTCAAATGAAAAAAAGGTCAGAACTTTAGTAACGGTTCTTTCGATCACTAATTGGAATAGGTTCCTGACATACTAATGAAGATGTTTGCCAAGTTTCAAGTTATTTGGATCAATTGATCAAAAGTTTCAACTATTTTCAAGTTATTTGGACCAACGGATCAAAAGTTTCATCGATTTTTTATTATGAAATCGAGTTAATTTTACTATTCTTGTGATGTTTTTTACTATAGCTATGATACTACCGGTGGAACTGTAGCTGCACTGTCGGGTTTTACCGTTGCACTATGGTGGTACTACTAGAGATAGTATAGTGGTACTACCGAAGTTACTGTAGCGGTACTACCAATTTTGTACAGTTTCGTTTGGATCTTTTTGTATGGATAATTAGTCTCTGAACTTCATAACTTTTTATAGTTATTCAAGTGAAGAACTTAAAGTCGTGCTTCCCTTTGACAAAAGATTTAAAAAAGTCTTGTAATCTTGTTGGCTCTTATTCACCCTCCCTCCCATCGCTAAGGATGTCAATTGTGCCCGTTTACCCATATACCCATGGGTAAATACCCTAATAGAGCTGGGTATGGGATATTTTCTTTACCCACGGGTATGGAAATGGGGGGACCACTCTACCCGTCGGTAAACGGGTACGGGTAAGCTCCACCCGTACCCGCCCCGCTCGTTTACCCACGATATAGATTGCAGGTGGCGCAGCCATAGCAATATCTTTAATTGCTATTGATTGTTATAAACTTTTGCATATCTCTAATTGCTATTGATTATTATAAACTTTTTTGATAGCTATTATATTTCCTAACAACAGCTACTGCTTATATGTACATGTCATTAGTTCAACTCTCATATGGTGATTCGTAGTTCGCGGGTAAATAGTTATACCCACGGGCGACTGGTATAGGTGGGGTTCTTTATCTGTCGTCCTTCGCGGGTATACCTGTGGGCGTAAATCGGGGTCGCGAGCACAGGTATGGGCGAGTACTACCCATACCCGCCGCGCCCGATTGCCATCCCTACCCGTCGCCATCTTCGGTCCTATAAAAGTACTCGATGATAAATGAGAGTTCACAAAGAAATTATGGAAAAACTTAAAAGAATTGTATATAGCAAAGTTATTGACAAACCGGTGGGTGTTGAAGCGACAACTGTACAGATTGCGCATGGAGGAAGGTACATGGTTCGTTAACCATCTCAATGTCTTCAATATACTTATCACATAGCTGGTTAGTGTTGATGAAAAAATTAAGGAGAACAACAAATTTGTCATAATAGCATTATCTCTACCACTATTATGGGAGCAATTAGTAATGAATATTCTCATCGGAAAAATCATTCTCAACTTCAATGAGGCAGTTGCATACTATTGGAGGCAGAGTCGTTGAAAAAGCCATCGTAATCTTATTCTCAGGTGATCAAGTATTGGTTGTAGTATGTGTTGCATGCAGAAGCAAAAGTCACAGGAAGAAGAAGTACAAGGGAAAGAGCGTACATGTGTGCTATCTATGTGACAGGAAGGTCACGTAATAAAAGATTATCTGAGTTTGAAACAAATGAAGTGTTCATACTTAGTAGCGATAGCAAAGGATGATTTGGATGTAGTAGTCATCAGTCAATCAGGTAATTCTCATGAATAGATATTAGGTTTAGATTGTTTCTTCCACATATATTCAGCGAAGAAGATGTTTGATAAAATATCTCTACGTTCGATGCATGGAACTGTTCACTTAGTGAATTACAAAAAGTATGCAATTATTGAGGTGGGAACTCAAAGATTGTAAGATATCACTTCAAGGTAGAGTCATGCGAGTTACTTGCAAAGAGAAGTGATCATGAAAAGTATTTAGAGCAATAGAGAATATCAATTGATGTGTACACGTAAAGAAGGGCAACAAATGGGAGTTAGAAGAAGTAAATCATGTTGCCAACAGTAGGCACTCTAGTCTTATTTGCAGTTATATGCGAAATTGTAAAGACGGTTGCAAAATCTAGGTTATGCAAAGGTGAAGGCACGAGCTGTTGGAAGAATAAAGACGTGGTGTGACCAAGCACACGGTACGAGTAGGTGGAGTTCGGATCCTATGGCATCAAATAATTTAAAAAGGTGTGCTATAAGGAGTCCTAGATGAATCCTAGTACGATTAGTATTTCTACTTTTTTTAAGTAGAATTTCTACTCCACTTGAGAGGAGGGTTAGGAAGGATAACTACAAAAGAAAAAAAAAGTCGCTTGTCCAAAGGTAGAAGTGCAGGAGACAATTAGAGGCTAAGTTATTTTTTAGCACTAGATTATTGTATAGAGCAAGGATCTGGTAGTTTTAAAAGATTTGAAAGGGTTGTGAGAGATGGACAATACCTTGTACTATTGAGGTTGTGATTAAGAAATTTGTGATCGGCTTCACTAAATATTCTCTCGTTTTGGTTACTTCAGCGTTATTATATTGATTCTCTCTATAAGATTTATTTTCTTTGATACCGTGAACGTTCGTACCATATCTTATAAGCTCCGGTTTGATTCGATTGTTGCTGCACATAACAAAAGGTACAAGAGTGTAACACGTACCTTGCCTAAGACCGTGCGATTGAGTACTGCGGTCATGTCCCATGCCATTCACAAGTGGGTTCTTTTGATATGGTTTATAACTTTTGAATTTTGATGGTTCACGAGAGAGATTACGAAGAGAAAAATAGTCATATACGATTTTAATCAATATAACTGAAATAAATATAATATCTACTACAATAAATTATAAATCTATTTTACAAATACTCCGTTAAAAAAAAGTAAGTTAGCGCCGTAGAAAGCAAAAGAAAATAAAGCGGAATCCAATCCAACCACGTCTCCCCAATAATCAAATCGATTTTAAGTTACACGGATGTACTACTAACTAAGCTAGGCTCCGAAGTCTAAACAGGACCAGTTCTACCCAACGCTAGCGCCCTCATGACACTCCCTTTCAATTCTATAAATACCCCGGCTCGCTGTGCGAGCTCTCACGCAGCTATCTATCCACTGCAATACTAGTATACTACTACCAAAAGGCACTACTAGCTGGTGATACTTCTGCTCTAGCTAGTCGGGGGTTGGTCAAGATGTTGGGAGTGGGAGGGCTCCTCGACAACCTGACGGGGAACAAGAATGCGAGGCTCAAGGGGACGGTGGTGCTCATGCGCAAGAACGTGCTCGACCTCAACGACTTCGGCGCCACCGTCATCGACGGCATCAGCGAGTTCCTCGGCAAGGGCGTCACCTGCCAGCTCATCAGCTCCACCGCCGTCGACGCGAGTGAGCACCCTCTCGATCTTCCCTCTCGGTTGCTTTAGTTTCTTTGTTCGTCTTTCCTCCATACAAATCTTGCTAGCTAGCACTGTATGGGCGGCCATGGCTCAGCTATTGGTAGCCTTGGCCGTCTTTGACGGGGCATGGAAAGAACAGAGCAACCTCAGCAAGAGAAGGACAGCCAGCGTGCAGAGCAGAGTAATAGTAAACGTTGAACTCGATTCTTTAGGCGCATAATTAATCTTGATGATGTGACACGTAGCAACTCATCTGCGCGCGCGTCAACGTGCAGACAACGGCAACCGCGGCAAGGTGGGCGCGGAGGCGAGCCTGGAGCAGTGGTTGACGAGCCTGCCGTCGCTGACGACGGGCGAGTCCAAGTTCGGCGTGACGTTCGAGTGGGAGGTGGCGAAGCTGGGCGTGCCGGGCGCCATCATCGTCAAGAACTACCACAACGCCGAGTTCTTCCTCAAGACAATCACCCTCGACAACGTCCCCGGCCGCGGCACCGTCTCCTTCGTCGCCAACTCCTGGGTCTACCCCGTCGCCAAGTACCGCTACAACCGCGTCTTCTTCTCAAACGATGTAAGTCTTCCTGCTGCACGCAATTCACGGAGTATCGTTCATGATCATATCGCGAGTCTCTGCTTGGCCAGTATATAGCTGCTTTCTTTATTACTGGGATCTTTCGTAATGAATAGATTCTCTCTAATCGGCGTTGGTAAGAAATACATATGGTTGGTGAAGAAGATTGAGTGCGCTAGTACTATTTATTGCACTGAAAAGGTGCAACCTGGCTTCCTGATGATGCTAGAATAGCCTTTTGACCCAGAGAGGCGTGTGAGTTCAAGTGAGCTTGGCTCCATGCTTTTAAAAAGATTCTTGATAGCGCTTAGTTTACTTTGCGAACACATGGCACGGTAAAAGAAAGATGAAGTAGTCGGCTGGGGGCTGGAGTTTTGTTAGCGATAAACAAGTGATCAACCAGGTGTATTAGCTCAAAGCTAAATGTTAATTTTGTCTTTTTGGCGGGCTACGCGCGCAGACGTACCTGCCCAGCCAGATGCCGGCGGCGCTGAAGCCTTACCGCGACGACGAGCTCCGGAACCTGAGGGGCGACGACCAGCAGGGCCCGTACCAGGAGCACGACCGCGTCTACCGCTACGACGTCTACAACGACCTCGGCGAGCCCGACCGCGGCAACCCTCGCCCCGTCCTCGGCGGCTCCACCGACCACCCTTACCCGCGCCGCGGCCGCACCGGCCGCAAGCCCACAAACACCGGTACGTTCCTGTTGTTCCTCTCACCGGTCTCTTTCTGTTAACTTCCATTAAAAAGCCCCAAAGAGTGGCTGACACGTGGGCCCACTCGTTGATCGTGCAGCCTTTATGGCCCACTGTCAGTCAGATGTTCTTGTTACTCGGTCACAGTCGCAGAGTTGACTGACGCGATGTTCTTGCTGTAATGTTTGGTCGGGTATGCAGACCCGAACTCGGAGAGCAGGCTGCCGCTGCTGGTGCCGATCTACGTGCCGCGCGACGAGCGGTTCGGTCACCTCAAGATGTCCGACTTTCTGGGCTACTCGATCAAGGCCATCGCGCAGGGCATCGTGCCGGCCATCCGCACGTACGTCGACTGCACCCCCGGTGAGTTCGACTCGTTCCAGGACATCATCAACCTCTACGAGGGCGGCATCAAGCTGCCCAGCATCCCGGCGCTCGACGAGCTTCGCGAGCGCTTCCCGCTCCAGCTCGTCAAGGACCTCCTCCCCGCCGGCGGCGACAACATCCTCAAGCTCCCCATCCCGCAGATCATCAAAGGTACAAAAACTAGCGGCCGTCTGATCGAGATGTCCTCTGCATGCATTTCTTTGACGTACGCGCACACGAATGAGAAGTTGGCTGATTATGCGATGTTGCATGCACGCAGAGGACAAGAATGCGTGGAGGACCGACGAGGAGTTCGCGCGGGAGGTGCTCGCCGGCGTGAACCCCATGATGGTCACGCGTCTCACGGTGAGTGAATGGGCGATCGGGCACTGCGCGTGCATCTCAACTTCGCACCTCGCAATGTTCAAGCGTGGATGAATGACTGCACTTGGAAATATGGCTGAACAATTCGATCTTTGTGTTGGATCGCAGGAGTTCCCTCCGAAAAGTACTCTTGATCCCAGCAAGTTCGGCGACCACACCAGCACGATCACGGCGGCGCACATCGAGAAGAACCTCGAGGGGCTCAGCGTGCAGGAGGTAATATAAGCCAACCGATAGGTTGTTCCAGTGTCTGCACTGCGATAATTGTGAATTTGGTAGTGTTAAATCGATTCTGATCATAGTAATATAACAATTGACTCGCGCTACGATTTACAGGCGATGGACAGCAACAGGCTCTACATCCTGGATCACCACGACCGATTCATGCCGTTCCTGATCGACGTCAACAACCTGCCGGGCAACTTCATCTACGCCACCAGGACCCTCTTCTTCCTGCGAGGCGACGGCACGCTCACGCCGCTCGCCATCGAGCTGAGCGAGCCTCTGATCCAGGGCAACCTGACCACCGCGAAGAGCACGGTCTACACGCCGGCGTCGAGCGGCGTCGAGGCCTGGGTATGGCAGCTCGCCAAGGCCTACGTCGCCGTCAACGACTCCGGCTGGCACCAGCTTGTCAGCCACTGGTACGAACTAACAATGACACACACTGAAGACCCTGCACACAGAAGCCTTCTCCTTGCAGGTAAATCGATACTGATTTATGAGTTGTTGCACGACGTTTGCGTGCGTGCAGGCTGAACACGCACGCGGTGATGGAGCCGTTCGTGATCGCGACGAACCGGCAGCTGAGCGTGACGCACCCCGTGCACAAGCTGTTGAGCCCGCACTACCGCGACACGATGACGATCAACGCGCTGGCGCGGCAGACGCTCATCAACGGCGGCGGCATCTTCGAGATGACCGTCTTCCCGGGCAAGTACGCGCTGGGCATGTCGTCCGTCGTGTACAAGAACTGGAACTTCACCGAGCAGGCCCTCCCCGCCGATCTCATCAAGAGGTAGTAAGCATCGATCATTAGAACTGATAAGATCATGATTAAAAGAGTAATCATTTGAATCGTACGTGCTAATGATGCGAATGCGATTAATATTGCAGGGGCGTCGCGGTGGAGGACCCGTCGAGCCCGTACAAGGTGCGGCTGCTGATCAAGGACTACCCGTACGCGACGGACGGGCTGGCGATCTGGCACGAGATCGAGCAGTGGGTGAGCGAGTACCTGGCCATCTACTACCCGAACGACGGCGTGCTCCAGGGTGACGCGGAGCTGCAGGCGTGGTGGAAGGAGGTGCGCGAGGTCGGGCACGGCGACCTCAAGGACGCCGCCTGGTGGCCCAAGATGCAGGCCGTGTCGGAGCTGCGCGACGCCTGCACCACCATCATCTGGATCGCGTCGGCGCTGCACGCGGCGGTGAACTTCGGGCAGTACCCGTACGCGGGGTACCTCCCGAACCGGCCGACGGTGAGCCGGCGGCGCATGCCGGAGCCTGGCACGAAGGAGTACGCGGAGCTGGAGCGCGACCCGGAGCTGGCCTTCATCCACACCATCACGAGCCAGATCCAGACCATAATCGGCATCTCGCTGCTGGAGGTGCTGTCGAAGCACTCCTCCGACGAGCTGTACCTCGGGCAGCGCGACACGCCGGAGTGGACGTCGGACCCCAAGGCGCAGGAGGCGTTCAAGCGGTTCAGCGACCGGCTGGTGGAGATCGAGAGCAAGGTGGTGGGCATGAACCACGACCCGCAGCTCAAGAACCGCAACGGCCCGGCCAAGTTCCCCTACATGCTGCTCTACCCCAACACCTCCGACCGCAAGGGCGAGGCCGCCGGCCTCTCCGCCAGGGGCATCCCCAACAGCATCTCCATCTGAGCAGCTCGCCGGCCGCCGCTGCATGCCAAGGTGTTGACTGCGCGCGCGTATGCACGGTGCTTCGTCGTGTATGCCAGCGCCAACCACGGCACGTAGCATTCGGCACTCCCTAGTACGTACCTAGCTAGTACGAATAAAGATGGTAAGAGTCGTTCGGCAGAGTGTATCATCGTGTTAATTTCCACTCTTCACCAATAATGAAGCGCAGTTAATGTTGCAGTACTGTTCCCTCTCTTGCCCCCTCATTCCTGTAAATTGTATGAGAACTCAAAATAAAGAAGTTGCCTTGAATCTCACCTGTTATTTTTATTTTTATAGATAGTTGTCTGAGTAAAGGCCTGTTTGGTTCATGACCAGAAGTTGCCTAGCCACAAGTTAGGCGTGCCACAGTTTTTAGGTAGCTGTTTGGTTCACTGACGTAACTGTGGCATGCCACACTTTCTTAGCACCCGGCCCCACACGTCATAAACTCAGTTTCTTGCCAAACTTTGCCACAAGTGTGGCTTCGATTTTGTTAGCCACACTTTCTGTGGCAGCCACATATTGCCTAAGCTTAGGCATGGCAAAGTTAGGCACCAACCAAACAGGCCCTAAGTCTTAGTCAAACGACTTTTATAAGAACTTCCTGGTTGGAGAGAGTATGCTCAGACCATCTTAGATATCAACCATCCCTCTGGTCAAAAGGTGTTTACGGTAAAACATGTGAACATAAACCTCCGATCAGGTGTCAAGTCTACCGTAACTGACTATATACGGCTAATAAGGGAAACACTAGCCACGTAGGCGTGGCGCCACGCCAGCCACCGTGTGGATCGAAGCAAAAGAGACGACAATTCGCAGGGAGTTTCATAAAAAAAATCGAGAACCCGTGTGTAATTTCGAAAAAAACAAAAGGACTTTTTTTGGAAACAATCGAGGACCTGCAAGGACCTGTACGTAAGTAAATAAGGACCTATACGTAATTTTGGAAACCCGCGGGTCACCATCCAAAAAATTTTTTGAAAAAAACTGGGCGCAGGGACCTTTTCGCGAGGAAAAAGGACCTTTACGTAATTTCGGAAAAACTGGAGGGATTTGCCTCCCCCGACCGTACAAAAAACTGGCCGCCACGCGCCGGTCGGCCGCGCGCAGGGGGCGACGTGGAGGCCCTCGTTGCCCCGGAAACCTTCCGCTCGTAATACGGTTACGATGCGCAACATGTGCCCTTGCACTAATCACATAACTACATGTCTTTTTTCTCTATCTCTAACAATAACAGCACAATAACCGCGTCAGAAAAACATCTCACTGACAAGAACCATTCCTCAAGTACGGTTAGCCGGTTCCAACAAGGCGTATATTTATAGATGCCAACTGTTACCCCTTTGATGCTATTTAAGGATGACATCAGACGACAAGAGAGATAGCAAGGCATTGTTCGCTTGTAACTCTAGCCATCCCATTTTGATGGAATATAAGAATATATGAGTAGGATTGTTATTCTTGTGAAAGAAGGTCCATCTTCTTTGTGCGATCCGAAGTGTTAGTTTTTCCATCGAGAGTGATTCGTCGACACATAGCAATGCAGTAAGCCAGTGGCGGAGGACCCGATAGGACGAGTTGTGGCATGGACCAGACCTGGAGCGGCGACGGAACTGGGGGAGCGGCGGGCGCGGCGGCGGGCGGGCGGGACTCAGGAGGCGGGCGGGCAGGCGGCGGGAGGCCGGCGGGACTCGGGAGGCAGGCGGGCGGCGGCCTGCGGGCGGCGGGAGGCTAGCGGGCGGCGGACGATCCGCCCCCATCTCATTTTTTTCCCGTCCTCCGCCACTGCAGTAAGCTCACTAGCACAGCGTCTTATCCATTCTATGTAAGCACAACACAGAGAGAACGAAGTCGGATACAGAGTTGTAAATTCTTCACAAAAAAAAAAGGAATACAGAGTTGTAGAGGCGTGCATAGCAAATATAGTGATACTAGTGAAGTAGTGTTACGAATCAATTGGCATTTCATAAGTTCATATCACAGATTTTGTAGCCAAATGATGGAAGTTGGTCTCTGAACACCCGTACTGGCGTAATTGAATTAATGGCAGAGCTAAGATTTTTTTGGAGCCCGAACAAATCTAACTATGACGAGCGTTTGTCTGATACAACACTATCTTCAACCCATCAACTATAGAGAAGTTTTATTGTGCTTTCAACGGTAAGTCCGGGCAGCCGCCCGGAGCGCCAGGGTTGACTCCGCCGCTGATTAAAGCCTAACTAAATAGTTGGACTCATGTAGTCATATGCCGTAAATCGGTAGATGTATATCAGAGAATTTTAGACCCTGTTTCAAAAGCTTTTGGTTTCTAGTTTTTAGAAACCGGCTTTTAAACGAAGTGGCTTCTTACGGTGAGTCCTATAAACCGTTTGTATACATTACTGTAGGAGCTGTTTTGAATGAAATGATTTCTTAACACAAGTGTTATTTACTCTCTTAATCTTTTTTACAATCAATCAAAAGCCAAAATCCACAACTAAAAACCAAAATTTACATCATTTTTTAATAGAGCCTTTGTCGGTTGTTACGAATCACGAATCATTTGGTTATAGTAATCACTGTGCAAAAGCAGTAGACAGAGCAGGGTTCGTTTCCTCATACAGTACCAGCACATATACATACATAAAGTCAGGCGTGCGATTGCGATCTAGAAAATTAAACGTACTTAAGTTTATCTTGAACTCCTAATGATTACAGTAGTCAGGCAATGATCACAGATCAATGCTAGAAGTTAAGAGAGTAGCTTTGTCAGAGGAACTGAATGAGCTGACCCAACTGTGCCAATGTGCAATTGGCATCTCGTACCAGACATTGCCTTGTGAAAATGGGAAACTTCTCAGCTAAATCAACACACAACATGAAGCGTCTTTGCAGCAGGAGAGAGTGGGAGGAGTTCATAGGGTCATTTGGAAAGCGAAATTCGCTGGCAATGTTGTAAAAAGAGTTTTTTTGTCAGTAGAAATGACATGCTAACCAATGACAGAATGCTGAGAAGAATCTGGATTCTGGAAAGATGTTAGCCTACTGTGAACCTGTGATGGTGTCGAGACAAACCGCTTTCCAGTTGCCCAGTGACCAGATAGGCTTGAGGTACTGTATTCAACACTACCGCAAGCAACTGACAAACCTGGAAACTTTTTTTTTTTGGAAAGAGTAAGAGGGTTGCCTTATATTAATTCAAAAGGGGGAAAGAGCAGCAAAAGTTAAGAGACTGAAAACGGGGGGAAGGACTCCCAAGACACAAACATTTAGCACGACACTACAGGGCGATAGGCTCCTTATAGGATTCAGCTCTAACCTCCTCTTTTATAGTGGCGAGCAAGTACACCGTAGTTATCATCAATAACCAAAAAACTCAGGCATTCTGCTCTTTCCAAATTTACCAAGTGATGAGTATTATTAGAGTTATAATTGGTTTGAGAGGTGTGCTTGTTGTGAAGAGGACAGATTCCCACCAGTCTCGAAGCGAGTGAAAAGTACACCATGTGGTCGGGTTGATGGAGTCGCGAGAAATTCACTACGCCACAGAGGTCCAGATATACTTTGCGTAGTGGCACTCAGTGAAGAGGTGGATGGTAGACTCTGGTGCCTACGAATAGAGAGGGCAAGTAATCTAGTTTGGCCATCCTCTTGTGTGCAGATGATCCGCCGTCCAAAGTCTATTTTAGATGGCCAGCCAGGCGAAAAGTTTGTATTTTTGGGGTGCCCATGTTTTTCAGACTAGAGAGTTCATCGAGGTTTTGGTTGCTCTCAGAAATTGAGCCTTGTAAGCAGAGACTGCAGTGTATGTTCCAGTTGGGGTGAGCTTCTAGGTGATTGTATCCGCAAGATCTTCCCGTAGGTTCAAGGTAGAGATATGTCTCCAAATCACGAACATCTCACGTATGTATTGAGGTGTTAGGCTGCCTGCCCAATTTAGGTCCTAAAGCCAGTTGTTTCCAGTCAGAGCGGCTCTTAGGGTGTGATTTTTCCTCGTTGAGTTAGTGTAGATTGTTGGCGTGATATCGCACAATCTATTTCCAACCGCCCAAGCCAAGGTCTAGAAAGTCACCTTGGCTCCATCTCCTATTGAAATTGTGGTGACCATAGCAAAGAGAGTCCAATCTAGGTCATCACACGGGGATTCCATTCCTTGCCAAGGCCTGATTTGGGTGTCCCACTCATGCCAGAGCCATCTTAGCATTAGGGCTCTAGCGAAGCACTAAGGTCTAGGAGGCCGAGACCGCCCAATTGTGTGAGTCTACAAACTCGCTCCTAATTGACCTTGCATTTCCCACCCATTAGCTGCTCGTCTCCGGCCCAAAGGAAGTGCCTTGCTTACCTATTTAGTGATTTGATGATGCCTTTTGGAGCTCTGATGGCTGTGAGGAAGTAGGTTGACTAGGCCATCAGGACAAATTTGATAAGAGTCCTTCTGCCTGCCAGAGTTAAAAATTTGCCACGCCATCCTGCCAGGCGGCTTGCATACTTATCTTCAAGCTTTTGGAAGTTTACCCGCCGGAGCCTGTTGATTGCGAGCGGTGGGCCAAGATAGTTGAGAGGGAAGGATGCTAGGCGAGTTGGCAGGTCGAGCAAAACTTCATGCAGGTCAACATTTTCATAGCTAATTGGTGCCATCTGACTTTTCTGGAGGTTGGTGTGTAGTCCTGTCATGTCGCCAAAATTGTGTAGGATTCAGACCAAGGCACGGATGTCGTTTTGCTTTGGAACTAGGAAAATGGCGGCATCATCAGCATAAAAAGGAGGTTCTAAAGGTAGTTACGTGACCATCCAAGGGGTGTAGGAGATGGAGGTCCATATCGATATTGAGGATCATTTGCAGCGGGTCTATTGCTATGATAAAGAGGAGGGGTGATAGTGGATCACCCTATCTAAGGCCTCTTCGGTGGTGTAACTTGTCCCTGGGGATGCCATTGAGGAGGATCCACGAGGTGGTGGTGGAGAGGAGGTAGGATACCCAGTCTCTCCATCAAGACAGAAATTCTCTTTTTTTCCCAGAAGGGTGAGGAGATATTCCCACCGGACCGTATCGAAGGCTTTTGCAATGTCTAGTTTAAGGAGGAGCGACGAGGTGTGAATTTCGATGGTAATTTTGGGCTAGATTTCAAACATAAAGGAAATTGTTCTGGATGCATCTACCTTTTATGAAGGCTCTCTGACTTGGGGATATTAGCACGTTCATGAAGGGTGCAAGTCGCAAGGCCAAGAATTGCATGATGATTTTGGCAACACTGTGTATGAGGCTAATGGGTCTAAAGTTGCCTGCAGACTGGGTTGTATCTTTTTTGGCACCAAGATCAAGCTTGTTGTGTTTGTTCAAGGGATCTTTTGGGTTCTTAGGCTGTAGAAGGCCTGTACGGAACCCATGAGGGCTTCCTTTATGATATCCCAGCATACAGTGCAAAAGTTCCCACTGAAACCGTCTGGTCCTGGAGCTTTGTCAAGTGGGAGTTGCAAAATTGCCCCATGTACTTCGTGTTCTGAGAAGGGGAGGACTAAGCTTTGTAGGTCAAGACATAGTAGTTGGAGAATTTCCCAGTTGAGGGAGGTGGTTGCAAGCAAGTGTTGTCCCATGATATGATGAAAGTGAGTGGACAACACATTTTCTTTGTCTTTGTGAGAGACCACACATCCCTGGTCTATCTTGAGTTGCTACATGAAGTTCTTTCTTTTGTGACAGTTTACAATGATGTGGAAGAATTTTGTATTTGCATCTTCCTCTCTAAGCCAGTTGATTCATGACGCATGCTTCTTTCTTGATTTTCAATCACCGTGAGTCCCATCACCCTTTTCTTCAGGCGTGTTTGGAGCTCACTTTCTTCCGGTTGGGCAATATGAATCTGGAGCCTTATCTTCAAAAACAATGTGTTGCTCTAGGCTGTAAGCCTTTTCGTCGTGTTTTCTAGTTTGTTGTTAAACCGCTGGATTGGATCTAGTCCTAGAACGGGCTGGTCCCAGGCTTGCTGGACTACGTGGAGGAACCGTGGCAGGTGAGTCCAGAAGTTTTCAAAATGAAATATTTTTGGCGGTCGCAATCTGGTTGCATTGGAAAGAAGTAGGGGCAATGATTTGAGAGAGATGTAGACAAGATGTGTAGGGCATGGCTGTTAAAAGTGGGTGTTCCACAAATTGTTGCAAAAGAACCTGTCATGTCTGACCAGTGTTGGGTCCTCTCTTTCATTACTCCAGGTTAATTTGCGGTTTTGTAGGTGGACCTCTTTCAGCTCACAAGCATCTAGGGTGTGATGAAATTGAGCCATGAGTCATATGTTAAGGATTTGTTTATTCTTATCGCTTGCTTTGTAAATGAGGTTGAAATCTCCGAGAAGCAACCATCTAGTGTCATTAGGCGGCTGTGCCTGCCGAAGTTCCTGTAGGAACTTGGGTTTGTCCCTGTCTGTGGAGGGACCATAAATGGTCATCATCACGAAGTGAGTGGAGCAATCCTTGATCGTTATGTCAACGGTTAGGGAGAAGTCACGGCGGCGGCTGTTTGAGACATGGACCATGACGCTATTCCAGAGGATGGGGATTCCTCCACGGGTGTCAATCGCCGGCAAGAAGAGGAAGTCATGCAGTCTAAAACCTCCTAGGGTGGAGACTTGGTTCTGAGTTACCGTGCTAAGTTTTGTCTCTTGAAGGCACACTAGGTTGGGGTTGTTGCAGTTGATTAGTTCTTTGATCACCGCACAGCGAGCTGGGACATTTAGGACTGTCACGTTCTAGGAGAGTATAGTCAAATTAGGATCTGTCATTGCTCGACTAGGTCCTCAGGTGTGAAAAGCTGACAAGAGTACACGGCCGGGCTGTGACATGCAAGTTTCCAGGAGCTCTTAGGAGTGACATCCTATCAAGGTTAACCCCTGTCATGCTGTAAACAGACGGCTCGGTCCCCTTTGAGGCAACCCGTCGCGGTAGAAAGGGGCTAGGGCCTGTACAGAAGAAGTCGGCGATAATAGAAATGACGACAGCAATAGGAGATAGAACCGAGCTGATGAAAACCGAGCATGAGTAATAGGGAGACAAGGTCAAAATTCCATTGACCAGGCCAAAATAGGGTGGGATACAAGGAAACAGCCACACCCACTCAGAATAGGAAGGAACAAGAGCAACGTTGTGATGCAAAAAGCATAAGGTCTGTGAGTCCTATGAGGCAAAAGGTTGTCTTCCATCAGTCAACCAATAGCACTTGGTTATGTCGTCCCCAACCTCAAGTCATATCTGTCTCCAGCCTTGCTGCCTGCGCCTCCCTCACCAGGGCGTCGTCCATCCTACAAGGCTGCGTCGGAGTTGAAGTGGAAGAGTGCCGAAAGAGCTTCAATGGACGTCGATGGTAGTAACCCTACTGGTGACGTAAAGAGGATAGACACAGAGAATCCTCTCCCAAGGCATCTTTCAATGCGTCTTCACAGCGCAATCACCACGTCTTCCTTAGCGCACAAAAGGCCGGTGCTTCGTATGCATTGGTCGCGATCACCAGGCTTCCTCCTCTCTCCTGCAGAGACCCGTGGAGGTCACTACGAACAGCGGATCAATGAACATCTTTATGAATTAAACAAGCTGCATGTTGTCTTCTTGCCTTTTTGGCAACCACCTTCTTAATCTGCTGAGCACTATGGAAGAGATAAGGAGAAAAGCCTGCTTTGATAATGGAATCATTCACCAAACTTCTGCCTTGCTAAGTTGCTATCCTAGTGGACAGAACTTCACAGAAGGGCCCAAGGGTCGCTCTCGTGGTGGGTGAAGCTGCCAGGAAGATTAGTGAAACGAAGGTGAATGGCTGCTTCCAATTATTAAGAACTGTAATGTGTTATGATTGTTCTTTTTCCTGCGCTTCTTTATTGAACCTCTCCTTATCTATGTTTAAGGCTCATTCTTGGGCGAGATGTATGTGAATGGGACAAGAATTTATACTAAAATCCCAGTCCATTTATATGGATAGACCAGGATTGCGATCCAATTAAACAAGACCTAAAGGTTAACCCTCTAATTCCGAGGGCCAAAGTAAACTAGCTTAAAATTTGACTAAGCAGTATAAAAAGAGAGCGATGTTATGCGCCATTTGTTGGAACATGAGCTCTTTCAGGTTGGTCCTTTTTTGGTCTTTAAAGTGGTGGCAGGAGAACTACCCCCAATTCATCAAGATTCAAGGAAAGAACAAAAGCAAACATGTACATCACGACGAGCCCATCCATCCTATGTTCAGGAAACAAACTCCTACTGAATCGATCAGATAAGTGTCCAGTTTTTTTGGCTTTAGCTTCTTTAAAAATGGAAACAAACTGGACCTTGGCCGTTCATCGTGCGCCCCCCCTGCTGAAAAATGCCACAGTTCCTCTTTACACGCCCTCAACTCCTCATGTGGACAAGGGCAATCACAAAGGTTGCCCCTTTTTTGCTGATCACCTTTTTTCTAATCGCTCTGTGCTCAGTTCAGCTTGAATAAACACTGAAAAGCACGCCATGCCCATCACGATCAAACGATCTTTTCTGTCCTTGCCGATCTGTCTACGGACCGGTTCTTTTTGGCTGCGGCTTATGGCTTTTGGCTGAAATTTTTGAATTTTAGCTGTTTACGGTACAGATTACGGAGAGACCGATACTCACTTACGATTTTGGCTGGTACAGATGTTGGGCTTTTAACGTGTACTACGTTTAACTTGTAGACCCCGTCTTGAGAAAATACTTCGTTTGAAAGTTAGGTACTATAGCAAAAGCCAAAAGTCGGCCGGCTTGTGACTTGCCAAACAGGCCTTACCTTTTCCATGATCGATCGTAATTCAGTGTGTACCGTGGAGCAAACGTGGCAACGTCCAACGTGTGTGGTTGCTGGTAGTCTGTTACAACTACATGTTCGCACACGAACACGTCACCGTGTGCCCCCGGCGTCGAGCGCGATACGCAGGACACGTCGCCGGAGGAGTCTTGCCGGGAGCGCGATACGCAGGACACGCCGGCGAGAGCTCTTGAGACCCGACACCCCACACGCCCGGGAGGGACCCCGTCAGGGCGAGCAGCGGCGATGGGCTGTCCTAGGTCGGCCTGACCGCCCCTAGGACCTTGTGATTCGTTATCGCAAGGGAGTAAACGACGACGAAAAACAAGAAGCAAAATAGGGCAGAGGAAAATAATAGATTGCAAAATAATATAGTAGATGAGTTTCGATTGTGTGTTGTCCATCGGCCATCACCCCTGCACACATATATATAGGGGGAAGCTGGTCCTAGCTTCTTTTGGAAACAACAGTATTCGAATCGAATCAGAGTCCAGACCGAATAAAACTTATCTTAGTTTATTCGGTTGCAATTTTACCACACGGCAGAGATCATTTCAAGATCGTTTCCTGATCCTTTCCAAACTGCTGCCCGCGCGTGCATGCTGCTCCTATTGATCTTCTTTTACGCACAATTGATCTGTATGCAATACATGCATGTAGTATTTGCTTCCTTTGCACGCAAGCTCTTTACCCTACCAAATGTTGTGAAGTTTCATGACTTCCCAAGATCGTTTATGACCGGTCAGCGCTGCTTACGACCGATCCCGAGTGCTCTTGATGCCGTAGGACCACTCCAAAAACATCCCTTTGACCATGCTCATTTCCTTCAACATGATCAGAATCGCTTCCGGCACGTACTGGTCTTCTCGACTTGGTCGCTGCTCCTTACAACCGCCTTCACTGTGGTCGTAGCCTTCTCTGCGTGGTCGAACCCTTTACAATGACCGGTCAGCGTCTCTTACGACCTCCCAGGACCGTTTACGACTAGTTAGAGTCATTTACGACCGGTTAGAACTGTTTATGACTGGTTCTGAATGCTTACGACCAGTTCCGATCCTTCTATTGCTTTACCGATCAACTTTCCTTCGTGATCGTAAACTTACTGTAGCAGTTTACGACCGCTCCGCTGTATCGCTGCGCTGTCCTTCCTTTAGCTGCTCGAAATACTGTGATCGAAACCCTCTATGGTCACGCAGAGATGCTGGCAATCACTATTTTTCTGTAGTCGAACACCCTTTCGACCACGTTCACTTCCTTCAACGTGGTCGGAGTCGCTACCGCTTCTCGTTATAACGTGGTCGTAAGCCACCGACTTCTCATCGTGGTCGTAAGTTCGACTGCCGACTGTCAACCTTGCTGTCGTCAACTGTGAACCAGGCTTCTGATCATGGCCAATCGTGGTCGTAGCAGCGTCCGATCATATCCAAAATGGTTGAGCCACCTTTGACCGCGCCAACGTGGTCGTAACTGCCTTCGACCACGGCCAACATGGTCGTAACCGGTCCAGCTGCGCTGCCTTCCTTCAGCTGCTCGAAATACCGTGATCGAAACCTTCAATGAGCACGCAGTGACGCTGGTGATCACTATTTTTCTGTAGTCGAACACCCTTTCGACCGCGTTCACTTCCTTCAACGTGGTCGGAGTCGCTACCGCTTCTCGTTATAACGTGGTCGTAAGCCACCGACTTCTCATCGTGGTCGTAAGTTCGACTGCCGACTATCAACCTTGATGTCGTCAACTGTGAACCAGGCTTCTGATCATGGCCAATCGTGGTCGTAGCAGCGTCCGATCATATCCAAAATGGTTGAGCCACCTTTGACCACGCCAACGTGGTCGTAACTGCCTTCGACCACGGCCAACATGGTCGTAACCGGTCCAGCTGGCTTTCGACTAGTGATGACATGGTCGTACATGCTGCAACGTGGTCGTAAAACTACCCGTCGACTGCCGACCACGACCAAAGTGATCGTATTGGCTCTTGACCACGACCAAGCTCTACGCTTCTTTGACATAGTCGTGTATTTGCTGTAGCTTGCTGCATTCGTTGGACTTTACGATCACCTCTGACTTCCAACTTGCTTTGTCGTGATCGTAACTATTCACGACCATGATATATGCACAGCATTTCCTTGTTAACCTGCTTTTGGCTTTACGATGATTGTCAAGCCAAATTTGATTGTCAACACTACAAAAGACAGAAGCATGAATGATTTGGGGGGGGGGGGGGAATGATAAACGAAGTATTTTTAACATAAACAGCTAGGCTGTACACTACTCCAGTTGTCGTACGACCCTGTGGTTAGCTTTTGCAATACGATACTACTCTGATCTCAAGTATCCTAACCTAACCTCGACTTATCATTGGGTGAGAGGCCACATGACCGATCGAGTCCTCAAATAGAGAGTTGAATTAAGAGTTTTTTTTAAGAGAGAGGATCGGCTTCAACTGCCTAAAAATGTCATGTGAAGTTGTAACGAGGTGAAGAACTCAATTTTGTTTCCTAAAGACAAGTCGTCGAACTCTCGCATTTTACAAGTCAAGCTCCAAAACAGCACACGCTTTATAGCTTGGTTTACACGTTCAGATCGACATGGTCCTGAGCCACCCGACGATGCTTGCAGAGACCAAAAACCTCTCGGTCACCGCACGAACAGAACAGTGCGCTTTTTCACATTCATCTCACACACAAAAAAGCCCCGTTAAAAAAACATCACATCGGACGCATGCAATGCAAGGTCCCGCCCTCGGTGAGCACGCGGATGCACCCGCCGGTCACGATCGTAAATTACTTATCTCGCTTGAACAACCGCAGATCGCGATCATACATCGAAGAATTTTCTAGTCGCGAGAATCGTAGCGCTGCCATTGTCGGTCAAGCCGGACAAGCTGGCCCTGCAAGTTGTCTATCATCCCTAGTCAAGTCGTCGCCCATGGATTGCATTCCGTCCTGCCTACCTGTCGCCATGCCCATGGAGCGAACCAACGGATCACCCTCGCACGCGCGCGAGACGCAGTGGCTACTGGCAGTAGAGTAGAGGCTGCCTTGCTGTCCTCGCGCGCGTTGGTCCAAGACGCTAGCCGCTGCTGTAATAACTAATAACTCGGATCGAGATGTTACTTGTCG
This sequence comes from Dendrocalamus latiflorus, assembly GCA_017311315.1. NCBI lineage: Eukaryota > Viridiplantae > Streptophyta > Magnoliopsida > Poales > Poaceae > Dendrocalamus > Dendrocalamus latiflorus. Next base: position 7,888,630 of record CM029631.1, read on the forward strand.
TAACGGACGGATTTTTGGACGACACCTGCGCACACAAAATTCCCGTTTTAGCCCCCGAACGAAAAAATTTCCGGTTTTGGACCCCATCTGAGCGCGGGATTACGAGCTGTCGCCACGTCGCCCGGTCCACCGCACGACCCCGCTGTCCACCGCGCGAACGCCGCCCCCGCCGCGCGATCGAAAACCCGAGCGCGCGATCGCGCGACCCCCGTTCCCCGCCGCGCGTTCGGCCGCCCGACCGCGGCTCCCCCCGCCCGAGCGCGCGTTTCGTCGGTCGGAGCACGCGCGCTGGAGCCAACGGTCGCGGGGTCAAAATTTGGAGTCGCGCGGTGGACGGCGGGGTCGTGCGGTGGACGGCGGGGTCAGTGCAAACCATCGATTCGGCGAGGGGCATGCGCTTTTCCGATTGTGTGAGGACGAGCTGCGTGGTTTTCTTTGCGCTGAACGTGCATGTGTAGTGCATATCAATTGGGTGGGGATGTGCACCGTCCAATTAATGTGGCAATGTTTCGGACGCGAATTGCCAGTGTTCTCGTTGAAACTTGAAACTACCCTGTGCAAACAGCTGCTAGCTCACGTTATACCGTTGAAATGTATTTATAATAGTATAGCAGTTTCATAACATTTGAATGGCATGTTTCATAAAGTCTTAGGTTTTCGGGCTTGAAGTGTCAACGAGGTTTCCGTGTATTTCATAAATAAGTTTTAGAACATTTTAAAAAGTTTCAGAAGATCTTATAAAAAAAGTTTTAGGTGGTTTCAAGAAATTTTAGAATGTTTCATCAATATTTTGGTAAGTTTTATACAACAACCAGATGAAACACAGATGGAAAGTAAATTTTAAAAAATTAAAACCTAAGTTTCCACATGTGTTTTAGGTTTCAAAAGAGTAAAATGCACTACAAGTATAAAAATTTGTAAGGTAGGTGTAAGTAGGTCACACAACTGTAAGTATACTTGTTTACATCACTAATTTTGTTTAAGTGATCTAACAGTGTATAAAATGAGATGTTGTGGCACATTTAACACTAACGTGGTGCTAGTTGTGCTTTCAGTGTGGCTCAAGGTTGTGTATTAGCTTGACATGAGAAAAATTGCAAAGAACTCTCCAGGTATTCTCTTTGTTAGTTAGGCCCAAACCATCCTCTATTCCCATGAAAAAAATGATGGGCACTTCAAGCGCATCACCTAAAGGAGGGTCCAATGATTAGTCAGTGTGTACGAATGGCGGCACCGGTACTTCAACCATCAGGAGTGGCGGCACCCTACATACGGTGAGTTGTGGAGCTTAGAAGGGAGACAACGAGGTGGTAGTGGGAGAGAGCGTTTGGGTGATCGAGGGAGGGCGCAAGGGTGGCGGTGTGGGTGGGAAGGGTGTAGGGGCAGCGGTGGTCAGCATAGGCCACATGGTCAATAGTGTTGCGGGAATCAATCGAGGGACAATAAAATGTTGTCAAAACTCCACTAGAATTAATCAAGGGATTAATAACTCTACTAAACGTTCTTCTCACTGTAACTTTTTGAGAAAAGCTAACTATTTTACTAATCAGGTGAACTCACATTACAATCGCTTAGAAACACTGATATATGAACTTAGGAACCACACCAAACCAACATACATAGTTTTTGACAACACAGACAGCCTTCGCTAAAAAAATATTGACTAGAAGTGATCTTATTTTCTGAGCAATTATCTGAAAAGTAATTTTGTTTTGTTAGCAATTGTTACAAAAACAACCAGGGGCTCTACCGAAGGGGACAATCGCATGCATGAACAACACGATCACGAGCACCATGTGGCGTGCCAAATATGCCACTGGGTCTGGGTCTCTTTTATACCCTGTTATATCACTTAAATAAATTTGGTGACATAAATAAGTAAATTTACAGTTGCGTGGCATACTTGCGCCTATCTTACAAGTTGTATGTGTGGTGCATTTTACTCATTTCAAAAAATGAAACCACAAGTTTCAAACATGAGATTGAAGTTTCAAAACTAAAACTTTGTTTCACCGAGTTTCCTACATGAAACTTGATATTTCAAAAAGTTTCCAAATGTAAGAACTCGTTCCAGGTTGATCTTACGGCCCAAAAAGAACTTGCAATTATTTTACTGCGTCGAGGGTACGTGTGCACCTCAACACATCGTTGATCCGTCAAAGTTCAGACCAAGCTTCCAATACAGAAGAACTAAACGCGTACGCTGCTAGGACCCGTAGGTTAGGCCAAACCGCCAAACTGGACGGATGCATCACAACACACGCGGTCTTGTGTTGGCCGGGCGGAGAAACCACCTGGACCTCTCTTTTTTCATGGTTTTTGCGGTTTTGACGGCCAGCTCATCAGCCATCTGCTGCGCGTCCATCGTCGTTGGCGCCGAGCGTGGACGTAGACTAGTACGCCGCCCACGTGCCAGCCTCACGAACCGATGCAACAAAATTTTTTGTACGTTAGTCTCGTATGCATGGCTGCCACTGTCTTAACCATAAACAACTAAAATTTAAAAAATTTAGCTACAAAATATAAGCCGTAGCCAAACAGACCCTCTTACGCAACGCTGCTGCGGCTGCTGTTGGTGGAGGTAATAAATAATCCCCGTAGGCTGCTGCCAAGGCTGCGCAATAAATTCCAGCGCAGCAGCTGAGTAGGCCACTCCTCCTGGCATCGCAGTAGCAACGCGACCGATCAACCAAGTCACCGCTTACCCTTGAGGCTTGAGCTGAACTGGTGCGAGGAGGAGAGGAGAGAGGGATCGGAGAAAGATGCTGGTGCACGGGTTCCTGGACAGGCTGACGGGGAAGAACAAGGAGGCGTGGAAGGAGGGAAGGATCCGCGGCACGGCGGTGCTGGTGAAGAAGGACGTGCTGGGCCTCGGCGACTTCCACGCCTCCCTCCTCGACGGCGTCCACAAGATCCTCGGCCGGGACGACGGCGTCGCCTTCCACCTCGTCAGCGCCACCGCCCGCGACCCCAGTAAGCACCCCGACCGTCCCCCTTCCCCTCCCCTAGCTACCTGCCCTTGCTTACTCGACGCTGCATGCGGCACCACGAAACGTGCGCCGGCGCCGATCAAAACGGCCGGCCCGTTGCTCGCGCGTGCGTTTCAGTTCGCGCTGTTTCTTCTCTCCACCATCTGTTGATTCGTTTCCCGGGTTCTAATTAAAGCGCGCACCTGCCTGTTTGCGCCTGCGAGAGCCAATATTTGGAGCATATGCGCGTGTGAAATCTGTAAAACTTTTGTGTCACGGTGAGTCGGTGAGGCCGTTCGTTCAAAAAGCAAATTTGACAGTGGACGAAGGCATGCATGAATAGAGGAGAGACGGGTTTGTCGTGGCAGGAGCGTGCGGTCCTTGTGTTGTTAGCGCTCAACGCGATGGAGGGAGCATTAATTAGTGGGGCGACGCGCGGTCAACTGTCAATCCACTCCCACTCCTCTTGTCTTGTTCACCACCAGTCGATGATCATCTTAATCCCTGAGAAATTGAACCGAAAGGGGCAGCATCCAAACTCGATCGAAGCGTCTCGTTCTTGTCGAGACGACTGTCGTTTCATTTCATTTCGTCTCTCTGTCTTATGTCTTCTTCTTTCTTTTTCTGCGTGATGAAATTGCAGACAATGGAGGGAGGGGGAAGATGGGGAATGCGGCGCACCTGGACGAGCTGGTGGTGACGGTGAAGTCGAGGGCGGCGGGGGAGTCGGTGTTCCGGGTGGCGTTCGAGTGGGACGAGTCGCAGGGGATCCCCGGCGCCGTCATCGTCAGGAACTCCCACCACTCGGAGTTCTTCCTCAAGACGCTCACCCTCGAGGGGGTCCCTGGCAAGGGCACCGTCGTCTTCGTCGCCAACTCATGGATCTACCCGGCGCGCGACTACTCCTACGACCGCGTCTTCTTCGCCAACGATGTGAGTACTCCAGGCCCTCTCTTGCTTTCGTACGCACTGGCTGTTTCCTGGAATTTATCCTCGGATTTTCTGGATTTTGATCGTGCGCCCGCTTCTAAGAAAAAAAAAAGACAGTGGACATTTACAGTTGCAGTGGATATACTCAGTCCAGTTCAGAAAAAGGCTCTTTCACGATACCCTAAAATAATCATAAGAAGTTCATTCTTTTTTATTCAAATGATCATATAAGTTAGAATTTAATTATAATATCACCGATAATGTTAATAGGAGAATCTTAATATGGATAAAATTGTAAAGGGAACATACGATGCAGGAGTAATTTCAGTAAGTACCGCGGTAGCACACACGTACGAAAGATGACGACGGCAGCGCAGGAACCGGTGAGATGTGGCGGCGATGGCAATGGAAAGGATTAATAATATGTTTAGAGAAAAAGTCTATAATACCCTCACAAAAAAATAGATTTAAAGAAGTCTATTTTGCATTCACAAATCAATGGTTTGGGTTGGGTTCTTTTAGGTTTTGGCTTTAATTTTTAGCTTATGGTTCTTGAATTCTGACTGTTCGTAAGAGACGGTACGCAGAAAGAAACAGTCACATGCGATTTTGATCAGTATAGTTGAACTCGGTATAGTGTCTATTGCAGTCTACCTATAGACACCACCTTGAAAAGATGCACCGATTAAAAACTGATTTTTGTAGTAAGAAGTGATAAGCCAAAACCCAATGGAACTCACCCCAGATTTAATTTCTAGTACCACAACTTTGACAACTAATTTTTAGTGTAATATATTTATAAAATCCAATAAAATTATAATATTATGATAATATTTTTTGAGACAAATCTACACATATGATTTGCATATATCCAATCTAAATATTTAAAAGATATCTATAGCTAAATTTTTAAAATTTTAACAGTATGTATCCCAAAATAACATGATTTGGTGAATTCGAGGAGTATCTAGCAGTCAGAGACGCGGAAGCTCTAGTGGTCCGGCCAATACAAGAATAAAGCTATGTTTGTTGGAGTTGCAAATGTCCCATGATCAAATGGACCATAGTTGGATCAATGGAGGAAAAAATTTGTTCAGGTGGGGCTTTCGTTTTGCGCCCTAAAATGGACCACTCTTCTCTTGAGTTGATAGCGAACCGAGCTTAGCTCGATTGGTCGGTCTGCTAGGCCTGTAGCCCATCTGCCCAGGCTTGATCCTGCGGCATCGCATTTCGGGGGCACTGTTCTTATAAACATTACTTTTCGGATACTGTTTATATGAATAGTGCTCCTTAGAGTACACGTGTACATGGATGCATTCAGTGGTTAAAGTGTGTATCCACACTTTGTGAGACTTACGCTTCGCGTTTTGTTTCTAGCGTGTGTTGGATACACCCATGTGGATATGTATGGAGATATTGTATGCATATGTCCAGATTGTACTAAAAAAAGGGTGGATAGAACAGCTTAGGCAAAGTTTTCGGTTTTTTTTCGCCTGCCTGCTGCCTGGTCTGATGGTCCGGTGTCAGTGTGCATCCTTACAAAACATCATTCTTCTAGGTGCTGGTACAATAATTGCTAATGACTTTCTGTAGACATTATGATGGATGGGTGTACATACTGTATAATGGCACATTTGCCAATTGCCACTGCAAAAACGAGAAGACGCTGCAGCGCAATTACTGTAAAATTTCTCCTTTTGCAAAGACCTAAGAAAACTTGTCAGATAAACCCATTCGTAAAATATGGTTATGGACCATGGATAGAATCGAGCTTTTCGACTACTGTAGCCCATTTTTGTTTCTATTTTCTGAAAATGGTCCATAATGGAAACTAATTCCAGGAATGACTTTTTTTCATCGGCTCCAGCACGAATGACGCTGCAAAAAAGGGTAGATATGGAGAATAAATTATCATCTCATTACATCAGCATGGCCTAAACCTCAACGTCAGCCTTTCTGGCGTTGATATGTTCATTGAAAGCGCCATTCGTGCTACCATTGAGGAAAGGGGCTATTCTTGGAATTAGTCTTCAGCAGAGGTCATTTTTTAAAATAGATTAAGAAAAGAGCCAAAATATGTAAAATATACAATTGGATCCTAGTCAACTTTTTTCTTTAAAAATAGTGTTGGATGTATTAGGTATCATGTTAGTTGTACCTAGATCCCAATGGATCTTCTGCAAAAAAAAAAAAAACATGATGTAGAACCCTCTTTTCTTATTTCCTAGAGGTAGTAGCGTAAGGCTATCTACAGTGTTGGGGAAATCCGGTGCTAGAAGAGGAGAGAGAAGGTTGAAGCACCGGTGCACACGCTTAGGTGGCCGTGCTAGCATCAAAATCCTAGAACCGGAGCAAATTCATGCACGGGTGCTAGCTCAATAAAAAAATCGCGCGGCTCCACTAGTCAGCACCTTCACACTGCTTGGCTCGAGGATGTCATCGCCATCGCTCGAGGCCACCGCCCTCACTCAAGGATGTCGTCAACACTTCACGATCAAGAGGTACCGTCACCGCGCGGTGGATTGGGCACTAGATCTGGCGGTCTCTGTCATGGATCGAGGACACCGCGACCTGGATCCGTGGCACTATCGCTGATGAAGGGCCTGTTTGGGAGAGCTCCACCATTGAAAACGTGGATCTGGAGCAGCAGCTCCACCATGGAGTAGCTTCACTGTGGATCTGAGATCCCACCATGGAGTGTTTGGCTTGTACAGCAGCTCCAGATCCACGAAATTGAGATTTTGGTGGGAATGACCACTTTTGGTGGGATGGGGTGTGTAACAAGTGGCATTGGTGGGTAATTACCACCTAACTCCACGGTGGAGCACCTCTTGAGAAGCTCCATGAAATCCATGGATCTGGCCCTCAGATTCCAGAATTTTGGTGGATCCAGATTTCGCGGAGCTGGAGTGTTTGGGTAAAATTTAATGGAGTGGAGCTGTTTTTCGTGGATCTGGAGTTGGTGGAGCTCTCCCAAACATGCCCGAAGACCCTCTTGACAGCTAGGGGCAGAGCTACTCAAGCCTCGACTGGGCTGGCTATGCTTGGGCCGAATCCAACTAATTTCTTTAGGAGAGCATAAGGCTGGTTCTCCTGCACTCTACAGTTGTTTTAGCCATTCGATGTTGGGCTTTGGGCTATAGCACATCTAGCTGGAGTCTTAGATACGCCACTGCTGACAGTAGACGAGGGGGAGCAAGCAGCGGGGGCGGGAGCGGGAGCGGGAGCGAGACGAAGATGGAGAGGGGAGGAGGAGGGGATCGGGGTGGAGAGAGAGGGCTTTTAGTTTACTTTATTATATGGCGGATTCCACTGAAGAGAAGAGACGCTAAACACAGGGAAAAACAGCTCTAGTGCCTTTGTGACGTGGCAGTAAGACGATGAATACGCCACCTTTCACACATTGTGAATGGCCTAGGTGTGCAGGCTGTTGGTAGAGTACTACTATACGAAGCTGACTGCCCACCAACCCATTCGCCACATAGAACAAAAACAATTGAAAGAACAGATGCCAAGTTGAGCAGATAAAGGCAACCGATTTACAGTTTTTTTAGGGGTGAGATCCGCTTTAGCTGCCAAGTTGGTGAGCCTGGTCTTCCGGTGAAAGTCAACAGATAGCCTTTTTGGCGTCAATAATGATGTTCAGGGCTTGTCACAAAACTACAGTGAAGAGAATATCCATGGCATAAGCTATCAGATGACAGTAAACAGGATTATATTGAAGTTGCTGTTCTTTGTCAGGATATGGTCCGATTGTATCGATTTCTGCTTAAAAGCCAATAGCCAATATGATCCGCTCTCGCTCTTGTCTTATCCATATATCTCTCCCCTCACTTTCCCTACCACTTATATCCTCTTTCTAAAAATTACTTCTTTCAGTTACTACTATTTATTTTCGATCAAAAGACATCAGCCACAGTCAAAAGACATCAGTCGTAGCTAGTGTGAACGCCCCTTATCATGATAAACTGATAACTGCTTGTAACTCAAGAGTGACGTCCACATTAGTCTTTGTTAAAAGCGTGTGTACTGGTCTATCTATAGTGGGCATATCTCGTTTTTGTTAAAATCACGAGAGAAGCTCTAATTAGTTCCATCTTGAGAACTTTTGTCCTTCTATTGGCTGCAGATGGTAAAGAATTCTGTTTGGCTCATCCATTGAAAACGACCAATTGGGTCTTGTCATCTTGTGCTACTTGCCCAAGATTATACTAACAGTAAGTTGTATGCCCATTGTTAAAGTTAGTAATCTTGTTTAGTCCGTACGAGTCTGTATACGTATATATGTTCTTGTCATGTATACGAATACTTATAAGAGTCCGAGTATAGCTAGAGAAGAAGCCGAGTCCATTTCCTAGTCGTGTTCGTGTTTGAGTATGGCTAGTTGGGTAAGCTAGCTTTAAAAGGTAAAGCAACGTAAGCACAGGGAGCATAGAAGTAAAAAGCCAGGAGGGGCGAGTAAGGCTATCGCGTTGTAAGCAAGGGATTGCTTGAGATTGAAATAAATGAAGGAGCCCAGGTGGGCAGGTTGCAGAAAGCATGCTGCTTTTGTCTTGTGCAAGAAAGTAGGTGCAGAGAGACGCCATTGACCAGGAGGGTCACGGTCGGCGTGTCATGTTGGGCGAGGAAGGACCGGTGGGTCCAAGGGAGAGCATGCATGTCCAAGACGACACAACGATAGAGAAAAGTTTGGTTAATATTGCAACAAGTGGTATCAGAGCCTGTTAACCTTGGTGATTTCTAAAGATCATGGATGATAAGGCGAAGGCCTAGGGTGGGCTAATCTCCCTCCGGTATCCACTCCTGACGACCGACAATTACCCGGTGTGGGCAATGAAGATGAAAGCGAACATGCGCACCCAGCGAACATCCGAAGGGGAAGGACAAGGATGTGGACGACAAGATGGTTCAGGCGACTTTGACTATCATCTACCAAGTGGTGTCAGATTCGATGATGCATCAGCTCATCGGCAAGGAGAGGGCACGGGAGGCGTGGGAGACACTTCAGACGATGCACGAGGGAGTTAATCGTGTAAAGGAGGTGCGGCTCCAGAATTTATGGAGCGAGTTCGAGAATCTCAAGATCGGAGAGACCTAGTCGGTGGACGAGTTCGCCGGCAAGTTGACTTCGTTGTACAATCAGATTAACTCTCTTGACGACAAGATGGAGAAATCTGTGGCGGTGAAGAAATATCTACGCGTGCTTCTGGAGAAGTACATACTTGTTGTCACCACATGTGACACCCCGGTCCATGTTGGCCCATGTGTGTGTGCACATGAATTTCTGAGTTAGTCCCACCTTGCTAGCTTATCTTGAAAAGCACTTACATATAAGCCTAGGAGTTCCAATGGTAGCACCCCCGGTTAACCGTTTTGCACGAAGCGAGGATGAAAGTGCAAGCGGGTTGCTACATGTGTGTGGCCTATCCAGAATGTGGTTAGGTTTGAGCCGGTTTGGACTCTAGGGCGTTACAAATGGTATCAGAGCCTACTCTCGCGGTTACATGGGCGCGTGCGGGTCAGGGGCGCGGGCATATGGCGCATGGCGCGTGTGGGCCCTGAGTGGACACACGGCATGGCATATGTGCTGGCATTGAACGCACGGACATGTGCCAAGAGGGGATACCCTTATCATTTGCCCTAGTGTGGGTATGTTGGTCCGACGAGGATGTCGGGTTCTTTGAGGGGGGTGTATGTGACACTCCGGCCCATGTTGGCCCATGTGTGTGTGCACATGAATTTCTGGGTTAGTTCCACCTTGCTAAGCTTACCTTGAGAAGCACTTACATATAATCCTAGGAGTTCCAATGGTAGCACCCCTGGTTAACCGTTTTGCGCGAAGCGAGGACGAAAGTGCAAGCGAGTTGCTACGTGTGCGTGGCACCGATCCAGAATGTGGTTAGGTCTGAGCCGGTTTGGACCCTAGGGCGTTACACCACACTTATGTACTTCTCCAATCTGGACAAGAAGAAAATAGAGATCACTGGCTTCCTCAAGGCGCATGAGGAGTTGCTGAAGGGGTTTCAGTCACGTAACAAGCAGAGATCCCAGACTCATAATGAGCAGGCGTTACTAGTAAAGGGAGATCCGAGAGATGGTCGTGGCTTATCAAACAACCGTGGGAGATGGCGCGGTTGAGGTGGCCAGAGTGGTCGAGACGGTAGAGGTGGCCATGGAGATAAGGCTGGGCAAGGTGGTGATAAAAGATCCCGTGATAAGTCACATGTAAAATGTTTTAAATGTGGCAAATATGGGCATTACGCGTCAAAATGCTGCAGCCACATAAAGTGTTTCAACTGTAACGAGTACGAGCACTATGCTTCAAATTGTAGAAGCAAGAAGAAGAACAGGGAGGTGAACCTCGCCCAAGATGAAGAAGATGATGAACCGAGACTACTTCTCTCATATGTTGAAAAGGCACCAGTCATGGTGATGCTGAACGAAGAGAACCTACCAAAACTACGCACAAAGGAAGGTAGCCACAATTACATGGATCAGTGGTACATGACAATGGAGCAAACAACCACATGACGGGAGATTGCTCCATGTTTCATGAGCTTGACGAGAAGATCTAGGGCAAGGTCAAGCTTGGCGACGGCTCCACGGTGGAGATAAGTAGCAAAAGGACAATGATGTTGCAAGGCAAGAACGGAGATAAGAAGTTGTTGACAGGGATTTACCATACCAAGTCTGTGCAACAATATACTTAGTCTCGGGCAGATGACAGAAAGAGGGTGCAAGGTGGTGCTACAGAATGAGTTCTTGCGTGTGTATGACAAGAACAAAAATTTGTTAATGAACGTGAAAAGATCTCCAAATCGGTTGTACAAGATTTCTTTGAAAACTTGTAAATCGGTTTGTTCGAAGAGAAGCCTGGAGGAGCTGGGTGAAGGCACGGAATGTGGTGGCTTGGGGCAAGGCGGTGTGCCTCATGACGCAGGCATGCATGTAGCTGCAGGCGGCACCTCCGTAGGCGCATGCAGCGCACATGCAGGTGTGGCTACACACAGGAAGTTAAGGTGGTGGGCTTCTAGGTGGAAAAAGTGGACAAGATCCAAGAGGAAGATTTGGAGCTCAGGTTGTTACAGTCTTTTGTGGTTTTGCAGAGGGAACGCGGGAAACATTGGAGATAGGAGTTAGGGGTGGGAGGTTCAGCCGTTCAGGTAACAGCGAAGCCAAGGTGGCTGTGGGAGTAGGTGCTCCAACCTAGGCAGGCGTGTAAGGAAAGACGGGTTCAGTCCAGGTGCGAGGCGACAAGCGTTGGATTGTGCGAGGCTCAAGATAGAGCAAGCGCAAGTGGTAGGGCGGTGACGGCCCAGGAAGGAACGGTGTACGAGAGTGTGGGTAAAAGGAAGAAGCGAAAGCAAGAGAGAAGATCGGTGTGATCAAGATGGAGAAACAAGATTAACGAGGTGATTATTAGAGTTAGCAATCTTGTTTAGTCGTACGAGTCCATATATGTATACATGTTCTTGCCATGTATACGAATACGTGTAAGAGTCCAAGTATAGCTAGAGAAGAAGCCGAGTCCGTTTCCTAGTCGTGTATGTGATTGAGTATGGCTAGTTGTGTAAGCTAGCTTTAAAAGGTAGAGCAATGTAAGCAGCAGAAGAGCAGCAGGGAGTGTAGAAGTAAAAAAGCCAGGAGGGGCGAGTCGAGGCTATTGAGTTGTAAGCAAGGGATTGCTTGAGATTGAAATAAAAGGAGCCCAGGTGGGCAGGTTGCAGAAAGCAGGTTGCTTTTGTCTTGTGCAAGAAAGTAGGTGCAAAGAGACGCCATTGATCAGGAGGATCACTGTGACACCCCGGTCCATGTTGGCTCATATGTGTGTGCACATGAATTTCTGGGTCCTTGCTAGCTTACCTTGAGAAGCACTTACATATAAGACTAGGAGTTCCAAAGGTAGCACCCTCGGTTAACCGTTTTGCGCGAAGCGAGGACGAAAGTGCAAACGGGTTGCTACGTGTGAGTGGTCTATCCAGAATGTGGTTAGGTCTGAGCTGGTTTGGACCCTAGGGCTTTACAAATGGTATCAGAGCCGACTCTCGCAGTTACATGGGCGCGTGCGGGTCAGGGGCACGGGCATATGGCGCATGGCGCGTGTGGGCCCGGAGTGGACACACGGCATGACATATGTGCCGGCACTGAACGTACGGACATGTGCCAAGAGGGGAGATCCTTATCATTTGCCCCCGTGTGGGTATGTTGGTCTGACGAGGACGTTGGGTCCTTTGAAGGGGGTGTATGTGACATCCTAGCCCATGTTGGCCCATGTGTATGTGCACATGAATTTCTGGGTTAGTTCTACCTTGCTACCTTGCCTTAAGAAGCACTTACATATAAAACTAGGAGTTCCAAAGGTAGCACCCCCGGTTAACCGTTTTGCGCGAAGCGAGGACGAAAGTGCAAGCGGATTACTATGTGTGTGTGACCTATCCAGAATGTGGTTAGGTCTGAGCCGGTTTGGACCCTAGGACGTTACAGTCACGGTCGGCGTGTCACGTTGGGCGAGGAAGGACTGGTGGGTCTAAGGGAGAGCGTGAACGTCCAAGACGACACAACGACAGAGAAAAGTTCGGTTAATATTACGACACCCATGATCACCAAGTCCCTACCGAACTGGTCTTGCAAGTTACAAGTAAACGAATAAATTAACAACTTGACGGTGTCAACAGTGTGCTGTTTAATTAAGCTTTAAAAAACTCATCCCTGGCCTATTCATTTCACGAATCTCTCAGTCCACAGCTAGTTGATAGATCTCAAAGCAAGATAGCAAGCAATACGTACTAAAAATTTAGAATGGCAAGTTTTCTTTTGTTTACCAAAAGGAATAGCCATTACTGTTCCCCTGATGAGTGATGATCAGAGGAATGGGAGACAGAAACGAATCGCATTTCAGTATTAAAGCATGAGTAACAATCCGAATTAGCCCTTCCTCATCGGTTAATTAGTACTCCCGATACTGAATTTGTCTTTTTTTTTTTTGCGGCGACGTTACTGAATCTGTTTATCTATCAGCAACTTTGTTTTGGGGACAGAGTAAAACTACTCATTTTTTGTTTAAGGTTACCTGTCGCCTCACTTTCTTTCTATTTTGCAGACCTATCTGCCGAGCAAAATGCCTGCACCTTTGCTGCCTTACCGGCAAGATGAACTCAACAACCTCCGAGGCGACGGCAAAGTCGGACCGTACAAGGAGCATGACCGTGTCTATCGTTATGACTACTACAATGACCTTGGCGAGCCAGACAAGGAAGACCGTGTACGGCCGATCCTTGGTGGCAGCCAAGAACACCCCTATCCCCGTCGTGGCAGAACCGGCCGGCCTCCAACAGAAACTGGTGAGTTCAATTTAACTAAATTTTCGTTTATAAGAAACTATGGCACCTTGCAATTGTAATAGCTCAAGTTCTTTCTTGCTTAAACTTTTCTCCAGACCCAAATTCAGAAAGTAGGCTTCCTCCGCTGGACCTGAACATCTACGTCCCACGCGACGAGCGATTTCGGCACCTCAAGATGTCTGACTTCCTTGGGTTCTCTCTGAAGGCCATCATCGAGGCTGTTCTTCCGACAATAAGGACCTTTGTCGACACGACGCCGAAGGAGTTCGATTCATTCGAAGACATCATGACACTCTATGAAGGTGGTCTGAAGGTGCCCAATGATCCGGCACTAGCAGAGATCAAGAAGAAAATCCCCTTTGAGCTTATTAAAAGTCTTTTGCCGGTTGGTGGTGACCACATCCTAAAGTTGCCCCTTCCACAGGTCATCAGATCAGGTAAATCAGCTGTGAGGATAACTTCATACGGTCATAATTTATTGGCCAATGTGAGTGTCTTCCTTTTTGATATTGTCATTAATTTAATTTTGTGATGTTCCAGAGGATAAGATGGCTTGGAGGACTGATGAGGAGTTTGCACGAGAAATGCTCGCAGGCGTGAACCCAGTGATCATCAGACGCCTGACGGTTAGCGAATACATCATTTAAAGTGATAAAATCTTTTTCTCCCATAATCCAGTGAGGATTCCTGAAAGCTTCCTCTTTGATGACCACAGGAGTTCCCTGCAAAAAGTACCCTGGATCCAAGGGAGTTTGGGGACCATACCAGCAAAATCACTGAAGCTGATATTCAGCACAACCTGGAAGGGGGCCTCACAGTGCAAAATGTATGTTGAACTATTGAACTACATTCATTATATGATATCTTTGCACCGTTAATAGCTAGTCTGCAAGAATTGCATATGCTTACGAGATTGACTCTGGTAAGAAATCCTGTGCAGGCACTGAAGAGCAACAGGCTCTTCATCCTAGACCACCATGATCACTTCATGCCGTTCCTCGACCGGATCAACAGGCTGGAAGGCAATTTCATCTATGCCTCCAGGACGCTGCTGTTCTTGAAGGACGATGGCACACTGAAGCCCCTGGCCATCGAGTTGAGCCTGCCCCACCCCGACGGCCAGCAGCACGGCGCGGTGAGCAAGGTGTACACTCCGGCTGACACCGGCGTTGCCAGCCAGATCTGGCAGCTTGCCAAGGCTTACGCCTGCGTCAATGACTCTGCTTGGCACCAGCTGATCAGCCACTGGTATAGAACGATACATATACCCTCTGTTTCGTTTCGTTTTCAGGCAAAAACAAATGCCATCCGTTATTCGAAAGCACTGAATTTTTTTTCGAGTGTTTTTCCAGGCTGAACACGCACGCGGTGATCGAGCCGTTCGTGATCGCGACGAACCGGCAGCTCAGCGTGGTGCACCCCGTGCACAAGCTGCTGAGCCCGCACTACCGCGACACGATGAACATCAACGCCCTGGCGCGGCAGCTGCTCATCAACGCCGGCGGCATCTTTGAGCTGACCGTCTTCCCGAGGAAGTACGCGCTCGAGATGTCCTCCGTCGTGTACAAGAACTGGAAATTCACCGAGCAGGCCCTCCCAGATGATCTCATCAAGAGGTAAAATAATAAAAAGCTCAAAGCATTATTGATCAGTATGCGGCAGAACAACTGTACGATTTTAGATTTTTTTTAAAAAAAACAAGATTTTGGATGAAAATTTTACGTGTTTGTGCATGCAGAGGTGTCGCTGTGCCGGACCCGTCGAGCCCGTACAACGTCCGGCTGCTGATCAAGGACTACCCGTACGCGGTGGACGGGCTGGTGATCTGGTGGGCGATCGAGCGGTGGGTGAGGGAGTACCTGGACATCTACTACCCCAACGACGGCGTGCTCCGGGGCGACGAGGAGCTGCAGGCGTGGTGGAAGGAGGTGCGCGAGGTTGGGCACGGCGACCTCAAGGACGCGGACTGGTGGCCCAGGATGGGGACCGTCCAGGAGCTGGCCAAGACGTGCACCACCATCATCTGGGTGGCGTCGGCGCTGCACGCGGCGGTCAACTTCGGGCAGTACCCGTACGCGGGGTACCTCCCGAACCGACCGACCGTGAGCCGGCGGCCGATGCCGGAGCCGGGCACGGAGGCGTACGCGCAGCTGGAGCTCGGCGGGGAGGAGGCCGACAAGGTGTTCATCCACACCATCACTAGCCAGTTCCAGACCATCCTCGGCATCTCGCTCATCGAGATCCTGTCCAAGCACTCCTCCGACGAGGTGTACCTCGGTCAGCGCGACACGCCGGAGTGGACGTCGGACGCCCGGGCGCAGGACGCGTTCAAGAGGTTCGGCGGCCGGCTGGTGGAGATCGAGAAGCGGATCACGGCGATGAACAGCGACCCGGCTCTCAAGAACCGGAACGGGCCGGTGAAGATGCCGTACACGCTGCTGTACCCCAACACGTCGGACGTCACCGGCGAGAAAGGCCAAGGGCTCACGGCCATGGGCATCCCCAATAGCATCTCCATCTGAGTTTATACTCCTATGTAATCTGTAGATATCTGCTACTGCATGCCATACGTTTGCCGTCGTCGATCAGCTTGTTCGTATCTCACACAGTGTATTATGTTTCTTCATTGGTTTTTGGGTGGTTGCAGTAATTGTCAGGGATTAGCGAATGATGAAGTTGATGATAATTGATGCTGATGATAGGGAGAGGACCGTGAGGCATGGATAAGTTAGGTGATCATGCGTGTTTTTTTTTTCATCTTCTGGAATAAAATGCTTTTGCCGAATGAACATTCTTGCAATTGTTTCAGATCATACAATCCTTAGAATCATGATTTTTCGAGATATGATCATATCAAAAAGATCTTACCTAGGATCCATCTTGATCGTGACATGCTCGCTCCATCGTTCTTGGTAGAGGTGCGAAGGGGGCGGGTTGGCCCACTGGACCGCCCCTTAAATTTTGGCTCTATAGGGTAATGAGCTGCATCACGAAATTAAGAGGTCTAATATGGGTTAGACATATGGACTGTTAGGATCGGCCCGTCGCGGACTTCCATTCTGCCTCCAGTGGTGCGGGATTCACAGTGATATTTTGTTGATCACCTTTTTTGCGGGCGCCATGGATGGTGTGAGTAGTACAGAATCTCTGGCTGCTGGAGATGGTCTCTTTACCGTACCCTTGGACCGGCGCTACTGATGTCAATGGGGTATATTGATCTTGGGAAGTGGGTGGCGACGGTCGATGCTGGGTCTCAGTTTGGGTATGATCTTGTACTACTGGTGCTGCTTTTCAATTCTCGGCCATTCTATGCCAGTATCTGTCCATTTGTATCGGAATGGTCACCGGGAAGAATCTTGCAGAGGTACCAATTTAATGAGGTCTTTCTTGCTGTTGCTGCTTATGCCTCCTCAAATGTCGCTTAGTCCAGAGCTGCACCCTTTTCTCAGCGAAACATGGTGGTTCGTTATTTGGATAGGATCAAATCAAATAAAGTTACCCTCATGATATACATAGATGGATCGCAGGAAAATAAGCACCTTTTTTTTAAAAAAAAAGTCTCTCAAATATTTCAACGTAACATGAAACTGTGCAGTGCTCACGGCTATGCCCATCTATCAGCTCCTAGCATTAGACTTTCCTAAGTGGGTAATTAAAGCAATTGACAAAATAAGGAGAGCTTTTCTTTGGAAAGGCCGCAAAGATGTAAAGGGAGGTTATTGTCTTGTTGCCTGGGGTCGGGTCAAGAGGCCGATTGATCTAGGAGGCCTGGGAATTCTTGATTTGGAGGTACTTGGTTGGGCATTGCGAATGAGGTGGCTATGGCTTAAGAAGACACAACCTGATCGGCCTTGGGCTGGCCTTGATATCCAAGTGCATCCGAATTCTTTGGCTATGTTCTCTATTTCAATATTATCTATTGTGGGGGACGGCAGTAGAACACTTTTTTGGAGTGACAAATGGTTGCATGGACAATCCTTACATGATCTTGCACCTGCTCTCTGTAAACATGTGCCAAAAAGAATTGTTAACCGAAGGACTGTACAGGAGGCGCTGACAGATGGTACTTGGATTCGTGACATTGCAACCGGGTGGTCAAGTGAGTTTCTTTCTGAATATCTCCATCTTTGGGATATCTTATCCGGGTTTGAACTCACTCCCGAAGTAGAGGATCAACATATGTGGATACCATCTCCCTCTGGTGAATTCTCAACCAAATCAGCCTACGGCCGTTTTCTAGAGGGTTCTGTGGAGTTTGAACCGTGGAAGGCAATTTGGAAAACTTGGGCTCCACCTCGACGCAAGTTCTTTGTTTGGTTGGCCTCTTTAAATCGTTGTTGGACAGCCGATCGTTTGGCCCGTTGTGGATTAGATCACCCTGAGCGTTGCCCACTGTGTGATCAGGAGGAGGAGAATATGCAGCACTTGCTCACTAATTGTGTGTTTGCAAGGAATGTGTGGTTTTCAGTGTTATCTCAGATTGGGCTGCAGCACTTAGCTCCGGGTGTGGATGACTGCATCTTCACAGATTGGTGGCATCAAGCTTTACAGGGGGTGCCCAAGGTCATTCGCAAGGGTTTCAACTCTTTGGTCGTGTTGGTGGCATGGTGGATTTGGAAGTATAGAAATAGTTGTGTTTTTGAGGGGGCTTCACCTCACCATAACGCTATAATGCAGAATATTAGAGATGAGGCCAGTGTGTGGTGTTTGGCGGGAGCCAAAGGGCTCAGTGGGATTTGACATTGATGGCCGTGTGTTGTTTTTTTTTCTTCCCCCTTTAGGGGTTGTACGAGTCGTCTAGACTCCTTTGTTTTCTTCTTAATATAATGATACACAGTTCTCCTGTGCGTTCGAGAAAAAAATATGAAACTGTTGCTGTTTGATGTTTATTCTAGAAGATATTCCTTTGTATTATTATTTTTTCAGTCATATCCATCACTTCAGGCGTTGTTAACTTCTTACTCATAATACATTTACATGAATAAAAAGATTTGCCGCCAGGAGTACAGTCATTCGATATGTGGTGTTCTTGGTATCCAGGCAGGATTGTCCTTGTTTACTGCAGAACTGACCATGGTATGTCTACACACTAGACAAATCTATTTTCTGTTAATGTGAATATTTATTTGCCCATGTTATGTATATTTGTATACATTGACTTGTGGTGTATTCATTACCATGTGAGTGGTTCCCAACTTCTAAACATTTAAACTTTTTGCTGTTTCAGATTTCAGGCATAGCAGTTGGGTTCAACCTTGTATTTGAACACGACGATCTTATCACAGGCATTATTTTTGCAAGTGTTTTAGTTAATCTGCTACCATATGTTGTCTCCCCTCTGGTAAATTTATTATTAACCCTGGAACTACTGCATCATAAAAGGGCAACCTGCTCGTATGTTCTTTTGTTATCTTACTTCTTCTCATGCTAGGGCGAGGATGGCTGGAACGTTAAAAGCCTGCATAGCAGGCTTTGGACTTCTTTGTTTTGTGTTTGGTTTATTAGTCTGTCAACCAAAAAGTCCTCTCGATATGAATGCGATGTTCCCCAAGTTGAGTGGTGAAAGCGCTTACTCACTGATGGCACTTTTGGGTGCAAATATAATAGCACACAATTTTTATGTTCATTCATCAGTTGTTCAGGTAAATTCTAACGTCTCTTGTTCAAGGGTAGTTAAAATTGTTCAGATTTTGGCTTCCAGATTTTCTGGTATTTTGTTTACTTGATGTAGGGAATCCTTGATCCCGCATTTTACAAGCCTTGGAAACCCCTCACAGGGTGCACATGCCTTGAGAAAGCAGGTCCGGTTGCCAAGCCCATCTCTAGCACCTTCACCGCTGCAGCTGTGATCTTGGAGTTGGAGGTGATTGAGGATGTGGAGCAAGCCGTTTCTGGCCGCAAGGGTCGAAGCGGCACAGCAGCAGGAGACGTCGCTTTCCCCAAAGGGAAGGAAAACATAGCTTCTGTGCTTAAGCGATACAAACGTAGGCTCTCGAATAGCACGTCACCAAGCATCTTTTTGCTTGTTATTTTGTAGGGTTCTTGGCACTGTTCTTGGCGGTGCCATTTGCTGCTGCTCAAATCTTGGGTTTTCCCTTGCATGACGGGCGCAGGGCCTGAAAGTTTATTGGCCTTCGGTTCTTTCCGGCTTTTGCATGCGATGTTTTACTAGGGCCAAGGGCGAACGGTAACTGACTAACTGTGATTGCCTCAAGAGCTAGATGTACAAAAAATGTTGTAATTCGCTGAAGCAGCAGTGAAAAGTTTAGTGTAACTCAACTCCTTTTTTGGCCTTATGTGCCTTATGTGGTTTTGTAGAGATTACAACTTGCTACAGAGCAAGGAGCTCGCTTTAGCATCTAAGTCGTCGTGTCTTTGAGAGTTGCCCTGGATTCATCGCTCCTTTCACAAAGTTATTGAATTTTTTGTGATTCAAGAAGTTAGTTCTGACGTGATGCGGTGGTGATTCTGGGTATATTATATGATGCTTACTGATTAGAGAACCTTAGCGTTTCCATTTTCGGCACTGTTCTGAGTTACCTGCTGTTCTCTTCCTTGCCTTATGTTCAGGCTCGATTTTTTTAATGTGTGTTATACTGTTCTGCTAGTTTAGAGCTAGGCAATTGGCTTGCTTGTTGGGATCAGTTAGAACGTGTTCTTGCTGTTGTCAGGTGAGTTGCTGCTGCTGTTTGCCGCATGAACCTTCTTGTCCATGGCATGATCCTCTTCAGAACCTCCACATTTCCAACTTTTCCGTTTCTCAACACATGCTATCTACGGATGAATCATGAACCGATGGGCTCCCACACTGCATGTGCCATGATCAGCAGAACCAAAGCCTTAAAGGAAGTGTCAATTGGAGTGGAGATGTAAGCAGGCATTCCATGGATCAGCTGACATGCATGAGTAAATGAAGCAACGAGGGTTCCAAAAACCGGTGGTTACTGCAGGTAACCAGAAATCCTGGTGACAACTAAGATGAAAAAATCGGTCAAAAATTTTGGTGGTTATAAATGCACTTCCTAGATTGATTTAGATCTTTTTATACTAAATTACCTATTGTATGAAATAAATGTGTTATTCCTAATATTTAGTGCTAAGTTTTCTCTAGCTTTCCCAGGTTTTAGAGGGTTTTCTGGTTTTTAAGCAGATTTTTGGTTTTTTCCAATAATCAGTTTTTAACCATCTAAATTCAAAATTTAAAGTATAAATGTTATCAAGATTTTTTTCAAGATTTTTAGTAACTAACCGGTTACTGTTACCGACTACCGGTTACAAATGCCCCGGTTCTGAGATTTGAAACCTTGGCAACGGCAGACTAGCCGAATTTTTTCTATTTAAGCCCTTTTTTTGAAAAATATTCACATTTAGACCCCTGGTGGTTTTAATTCCGTTTTTGGACCCAGGGGGTCGGAGCCGTGACCCACGGCGCCGAGGTAACACGTCTCGGCGCCGTGGTCCATGGCTCCGAGGTCGCAGGCCCACTCCAGCCTGGTGGCCTGCGTGGCGCTGACGTGGCAGCACCTCGGCGCCGTAGATCGTGGCTCTGAGCTCGGAGCCGTGGGTCGTGGCGCCGACCTCGGAGTCGTGGGTCGTGGCGCCGACCTCGGAGCCGTGGGTCGTGGCGCCGAGCTCCCTGCCACGTCTGGAGACACTCGGCGTCTAGGGTTTGCACCGATCAGGCTTTACGTTGTCGCAAAAAGAATTACTAGTTGTATTTTTTATTTTGATTATTTAATTATAGTAATATTATGTAATATATTTATTTAATTTTAGTAATATTATGTAATATATTTATTTATTTATAGAGAAAAAAATACGACATATGTTTTGAAAATTCGTTATGTTGCAGATGATACATGTAGGAAATTTGTTGTAGATTTTTTAAAAATATTATGGTACGTTGGTAATGGTTTTTGAAACATAAAATTTTGATGTGGAGTACAATTTAATGAAAAATTTTTTGAGCACAAATGTGATATGAACAATTAGACGAAATGAACGAAAGTGATATTGAACACGTGGGAATGAGTGCAAGAACTGTAATGATTATAAGTTTTGTTAATTTTGTAGTTGTGAATTACAAAACAATCTGATAAAATTGTAAAACAAGTTTATGTTGATTGGCTCGTTGTAGATGCATAAAAAAATATGGTAATTTTTTTAGGAACGATTGTGCGTAGAACGGTCGATATATAAAATGGTAAGTGACTTTTAAGGTTTGGTATGTTTTAAGGGTTTGCAATTCCCGTGGTTTTTGCAAGGTTTGCTAATTTTGTAGTTGTAATATGGGAACGAATCTGATGAAGTCGTAATAAAAGTTTATGTTCATTGCAAGTTGGACATGCAAACCAAATTATGCTAAATTTTTTTGCCGAAGGATTGAGCGTAGAAATATCGATGCATATAGTGGTAAGTGATATTTCGAAGGTTAGTGATATTTTGACATGGCAGGCATGTGGCATGTGTGCAACTCTGTACTTCTAATGTTCAGAATTCCACCACTAGTCCTAACATGCATGCCTTAGGGAAAATAACTTGCTGGGTCTATTACATTTTATCTATTGGGTGTAGCGTGGTTGTTTCCCCTTTTTGTCACGCCCTGAAGATGGCTCCGCTGCATCCTTCTTCCTGTCACTCTTGGTCTTGAGAGCTGCCTCCCGAGCTTGAAGCTCCTCCTCCTGACGCTTGATGGCAGCTTCACGCAGACTTAACTGCTCCCGCCTCCTTTGCAGCTCATCCTCCTTGCCCTTCAGACGGATTTGGTCCACCCTCACACGGCGCTCTTGCTCAAGCCGCATCTGTCGTTCCACCTCGCGAGCCTGAGTCATCTTGACAAAGTATTGTGCTTTGTTTTTCACCTCCACTGCCCGGTTATCTGGCCATGCCGGCGACACCCGATCCACCCATTCGATGAACCTGCAAACCTATGTGTGGCGTGGTAGATGTCATCGATCAAGTTGAAAAAAGATAACGAGAAACAAATGATTTAGTTGTGGTCGTTACCACGAAGTCGTCATCCAGGTCAGGACATTTGAAGAACCTACGGCCGTATTTGGCTCGTTGTACTCGATCAGTCCAGACTCCCAACATCGTCCTAAAGCCGCAATGGCACTTCGGGCGCTCATGCCACTCCGGCACTCCAAATGGGTCGGACCTCCAGGAAGACATTGTTGTGTAGTAGTATTGTGATGCCTTGAGGAGGAGATGTGGTATGGAAGACATAGGAGGGAGGCCTTTATGTAGGCAGGTTATCTGGTGCAGTGGGCATAGTCCATGGAGAGGATCTTTTCGCTTTTCCTGGATTCCGGTGTAACAATAAATGGCCCTATGTAGGCTTTTCAGAGACTATAGTCTCGTAATAAATTCATAGTTCGTAGCCTTTTCAGATATTTGACCATTCAAAGCCTAGAAGGCTAAAGACCTACGCCCCTATATGTGTACAGCCCTACAAGCCTACTCCTGTAAAGGCTAAAGACCTACGCCCTATATGTGTACAGGCTAAAGGCCTACTCCGTCACTTGGTTTATGTTGGTGTGTTCATTGGTGTGTTAATGGCTGTAGTACTTGGTTGTGTTGTCATTTTTTGGTACCCTCCATGTTTACCGTCGTTGCTGTCGTTTGCAGGAAACAGTTCGTAGGCTTTTTCAGGAAGCATAAATTCATAAGCAAAAAATTCATAGTTCGTATCATTTGCAGTCGTTTGCAGTAAACATAAATTCATTGCAGGAATTATAGAACAACAAAGTACAGACTACGGATTCGTACACAAATATCACATGAATATAACATATACACATATATACAAACAAGTAGCTCATTACAACACGACCCACAAGCCTACACATAAATATCACTGCCTCCTAGCCTTACCCTTACCCTTACCAAGGGCGTCGGTGCCTGGAGTGTAACGGCTAGGCTCGCGGCGGCGTCTGCGTGGTACAGGCTGTGAAGGCTGAGTCTCAGGAGCGCCTACGAGCTGAGACGGGCCTATCTCATCGTAAGTCTGCTGCTCCACCTCGTCGTCGTCCTCACCCCCCTCGTCAGGGAAAGTGTCGCTCGTGGGGGATGAGCTCTGTGCCGTGTAAGACCCTCGCCGCGTCGGGTCTGCAAGTCGTGTCGTAGGCACGTCTACGTCCCTCCCCGCGCCGGTGCTGCAACCACAACGACTAGCCGTACGACGTAGCCGACCTGCTAGCCTCTGTCATCCAACATTTTGTTAACCAACAAGATACGAAGATATTACGTACTAATTTTGTAAGTGGCTTTGTCGAAACTTACCTCTAGGAAGGTAAGCGTCCGGGCGTCGCCGACTGTCCTGGAGAAATGCTCTATGTCCTGTACGGACTGCTTCAGGGTGTTGCCCTGCAAACAAGCAAAAGAATGGATAATTTGCTATATGTAGTGATATTTATATCTATTAGAAAATAAGCAATGAGATTGAACATTACCACACGGTCCAGGACTGGTGCCGTCTCCACCTGCGTCCCAAGGCGAGTCGACTGGTCGTACGGCGTGTCTTCGTCGCCCGAGGACGCAATGTCGGCGTAGTCATCCTGAGTCCATTGGCCCTTAAGCTTGGACCGCGTCGCACGCTGGTACCAAACTTGGTACCGCCGGAAGTTCTCGTTGCTGTGCGGCTCGTCGTTGTCGTCCACGTGGTCCTGAAAGTGTCCCCACTCCTCAACGTACACGCGGTGGTGCTGCTCGAAGTCTGTGACCTTCTTCTGTCGCTGACGATCAAATCTGCATGTCACGTAAACCAAACGTTAAAAATAGAAAAAGTTCTGTGCAATTGGAATCCAAGGGTAGAATTGAAATTGCATGCCACTTACTTGTGTAAGGCCACAGACGTGGAGAACTGCGCTACTGGCCACCTTCTTCTGTCGCAGTAGCAGTATGCACACATCCATGAATCAAATTAGGGTTAGCATATATTTCTCTGTGTGAATGTACCTTGGATGGAGGCCGGGGACGCGGGAGGCGGCGGCACCAGAGGGCGGCGGCGGCACCAGGGAGCGGCGGCGACGTGGGAGGCGGGAGGCCAGGGAGGCGGCGGCCACCAGAGGGCGGGAGGCCGGGGAGGCGGCACCAGAGGGCAGCGGCGGCACCAAGGAGCGGCGGCAGGGAGGCGACGGCCGCGGCGGGGACGCCGGCGGGGAGGGGAGGCGACGGCCGCGGCGGTGAGGCGGCGGCCACCAAAGGGTAGGAGGCCGGGGAAGCGGCACCAGAGGGCAGCGGCGGCACCAGGGAGCGGCGGCGGGGAGGCCGGGGAGAGTAGGTGACGGCCGCGGCTGGGACGCGTGCGGCAGTGGAGGCGGCGGGGACGCGGCCGGGGAGGGGACGCGTGCGGCAGTGGAGGGGCGGCGGCGGGGGGGGGGGCGTGCAAATGATCCGTGCTCGCTGCCATGGGACAGGAAAAGCCACCCGCTCGGCGCCAAGATCCACGGCTCCGATCTCGGCGCCACGGCCCACGGCGCCGAACTCGACGCCACGATTCACGGCTCCGAGGTCCTGCCACGTCGGCGCCACACAGGCCGCCAAGCTGGTGCGGGCCTGGGACCTCGGAGCCGTGGACCACGGCGCCGAGACGTGTTACCTCGGCGCCATGGGTCACGGCTCCGAGCTCTGGGTCCAAAAACGGAATTAAAACTACCAGGGGTCTAAATGTGAATATTTTTCAAAAAAAAGGGCTAAAATACAAAAATTTCTCGCAGACTAGGGTGGGCACCGCAATACCTCTTACAGATACAGGTCACGTCCTCTCGTACATTTTACCGTCACGGGCACGGGTGTTGAGGGCAATTCATTTCCTTTTTTTTTCTTTGGTCCTTGAAGCTCACATACTCCTTTACTCTTCTTTTAGGTGTGCCCTTGCGTTTGCATGCATAGTATCCTGAGCAGAACCGCACTGTTGCCTCTGCCACATATCTGAGGCAGTGAGGCAGTGATCTGAGGCTGGGCACGTCCAGATCGAATCCAACTCCGCTCCTGTCCCAAGTTGGAACTGGCGCAGGTGATCTGGAAAAGCCTGCGCGTTTCACGGGCGCGGGGGGGCCTCCGCCGTCCTGCGGCGCCCTTTATAGGCGATGGCGTCCACCGCGCGGTCGTTTTCGCGGCCGTGATGCCGTCCCATGGTATTGGCTAGTGGCTGTGCCTCGCTCTGATCGTAATACGTGCCGGCGCCGGTGCCACACGAACAGGCGAGCGTTGGCGTATTTCGCGGCGCACACGGATTCAGAAAATCGCTGCGTGCATCATGTGTCTGAAAGGACGGCCGTACTGTTCATCAGTTATGCGGAGGCCGCGCTCCTGCTGAACTCGGCAGGGTTGGCTGCCACAGCCCCGCTAGCGGCCTTGCTTATTTGAGGTTCCGTTTATGTCTTCTAATTCTTTATTTTTTATCTTTTTCTAGCGTATAGTTTTTTAGTCTATTTTTTTTTAAATTTAATTATACTAAAAAGTTACCAGCATCTACAATACATTTTGAATTGCTATAGTGCAAAATAAACTATAAGTTAGGGCTCTTAAGCTCATATGAGCACCACAATATTAGTTGGCATGTTGATACTACTGTATTGGTACTGTCTTCGTCTCTACAACCGTCTTATTAGTTATACTTGTTAAGTGCCGTGAACCAACCATACAATCAATCGACATAACTAGAAGCAAAAAACAATACAATTAGACAATACAAAGTAGAAAAATAAATAGACATAAGATATAGAGAGAGCAATATGATAATCTTTTTATTTCAATAATCTTTTGTATAAAATACAATAGCTTCCCTTTGATATTTATAGTCTAAAACTTATTTTGATATAAGATCGTATTTCTTTCAAGATAAAGTTGGAACCGCAAAGCCCACCAGGGCCGGCGCACACCCCAACCCTAAGGGGTGCTGGTTATACAACACCACCCATTCCTTTTGCGCGTTACTGGTCACCGTCTTGACTCTTTGAAATATGAGTTTTGCACCTGTTACTTTTTATATCCATATATGTGAATAGTTATAAATGTACATTTTTTATTAAATTACTTTTTTTTTACCAATTTAGCTATATCATTTTAGTAAAGGCACCTTTATTACTAGTGAATGGGGGCAGAAAGGGCTTGTTTATATTGGTTTTGATAATAGTTTTTAGTTTTAGCTAATGAATAGTAACAGCTTGTAGAGAGCTATATGGAGAGAAAGAATCTCGCACGCATTTTTGACTAATATAAATAAAGTCACTATAATGTGTACTATAATCAACTAATAGACCCCGCCTTAAAAAGACATTTCATTTGAAAGCTAGGTACTATAGAAGCAATTTACTATAGAAAAACAACTTTTAAAGCTAATATAAACAGGGCCATAATAGCATTGCTTTTGCACATGAAACATCGATTAATTCTACCGCTTTTACAATGGAGCATAGAGGTGGCCAATGGGCCGAGCCTTACCATGCCAGCCTATGGCCCGCTACTGTTGGCTCGAAGCATGGCATGGCCCGTATAGCTCATGGGTCGTGCCGGCACGACCCGATGGACCGTGTCGTGCCTGGGCCAAGCGGGTGGCACGTTGGGCCGGCACGGCATGGCCCGATTTGGTTGGCAATGGGCATAAACGGGTCGTGCTAGCACGACACGACGTGTCCCATCGAATATAGCCCTTTTTTGACCGTTGTGGTGTAAAAAAAATCAAAAAAAGCAAACAATTAAAAAATATGAAAATTTTTTATAAATAGGGGCATCTGGCCTCCATTATCCACACCTCAAACCTGACTCTCATCTCTCTGTTTAGTTGTGAAAAATCCAGTAGTGTTTGCGTAAATTTGGCAAAATTAGTGAGAAATTTGTGCGAAATTCAAAAATCTTCAAAGAATTTTATGAGAGCTACAGAAGAGGTAATAGTTTTGCCTTGTTTAATTTTTTTGCTATTATGTGTTGATTTAATAGTAAGTTAATTGTACTTTACTATTACAATTTACAGTTGATTCAAAGAAGAACTACGATTTTCAACTCTCCAAATTCGGCCTCATGGCAGATGATATGCAATCGTTTCAAGAAGCATATCCATCTACGGAAGATCCACATCCACAACAAACTGGAGAGACAAAAAAAGCGACGGCCCCGTCGGCACAGAGTCCAATCGATCCATCTTCTGCTGGCTTGACGAGTGCATCCACAACCCATAACACGGGTGCAAAAAGAACAAGAGCTACTACATCAGGAATTTGGAACGATTTTGACAAGAAGTTCAAAACCGACGATGATGGGAATTCGGTGAGGTATGCTATTTGTAATATTTGTGATAATGAATTGTCTGCAAAATCTTCAAGTGAGACGGGTCACCTGCAATGGCTTGCTGCAAGCTGCAAAAAAGGAAAGGAATACAAATGTTCTAAACACAGCTGCAATATAACCCCGACAGCTCGGTACGTACTTAGGAGTACAACCTAGAGGTAGCCTAGAAATATCTTTGTAGATTAATTGCTTCTCAAGATTTACTTTTAAATTTTGGTGAGTCTAATGCTTCTCAAAAATATATTAGGACTACTCGTAATCCTCGATTTCGTGTTGTATCTAGGCAACCCACAACTAGAGATTAAATTAAATATTATAACAACTGTCGTGAAAAAGTGAAAGAAATGCTTCATACATTTACATTCTCTATTGTTTTGACATCAGACATATGGAGTGGTAGGGTTAGGGAGGATTATATTAGTATTGTTGCTCATTATGTTAATGATGACTAGGTAATGGAAGAAAGAATTATAGGATTTAAATTAATTAATGTTTCACATACTATTGAAATATTGCAGAATGCATTATTAAAGTTGTAGAAGATTTTGGCCATACGGATAAGATTTTTTCTATAACTTTAGACAAAGCAGTTGCAAACACTAAGACTATGAAAATTCTTACTCCTTTGCTTAATACTTATGTATAATCTTTCTTACTGCATCAACCCCTTAATATACATGAGTGGGATATGATGGAAAATTTTCATTCTACTCCTTTATACTATTGGGCCTAGACTATTGGGACTGCTACAAGGCCCAATCGTTTGGGCTGGGCCACCCTCACAACACTCCTTTTCCCATTTCTCTCCCTTTTTCTCTCCTCTCCTTTTATTCCCCACTTCTCTCCTCTCCTTTTCTTTTACGGCATCATGGCTTGGGCCTCGGTGCTGTCGTGCATCCTTTTTTTCTCTCCTCGCAACCTCACCTTCCTCCTACAACCCGTGTTGAAATGGCCCGACTACAACCCGGCATACCTTGGGCCATGCCTGGGCCTCGCCAAAGGCGAGTCGTGCTGGCATGGTACGGTGGGATGGCCGTGCTTGGCCGGCATAGCTTGAAGTGTCTCGAAGCCCGTTTGACCCATGTTGTGCCGCCCCGGCCTGACCCATGCCGTGCCAACCTATACCTATGATTCCATCATCTCCTTACTTTCGATTCAGCCGCCTCCCCTCCCCCGGTCTTCCCCCATACCTCCTCGCTGCCTCCACAGCCACCTCCCTGTCACCCCTCCCATGGCCACCAATATCACCAGACCTGCTTCTCCTGCTGCTATCTCCCCTTAATGCGTCGTCACCATAGGACCTCATGCCGTGCCTCTTAATTCACGCCTTTGCCTACAAAGACACCGTTGACGCCAACCAAGTTTTTGACATGACCACGCACCGCTTCCCCACAACAACAACTAACACTAGTAAGCTTAGGGTCAGTTCTTTTTGGCTACAACTTGTGGCTTTTGGGCTGTTCGTGCGAAAGATTACAGAGTAACAGAAATTCACGTGCAGTTTTTGCCGATATAAATGAAGTCGGTACAGTATATACTATAATTAATTAGTAGACTCTATCTTAAAAAAGATATTTTATTTAAAAACTAGTTATTATAGAGATCGAAAAGCAGTGAAGCCAATAAGAAGAGGCGCAGCAGATGTGAGGCAACGACTACCCCTCCCTGTATCCTATGACTGCCAACAGCGACTCCTCCCTGTGTCCTGGGCGACCTCGGTGACGGCAATGACGCCTCCAGGTGTACATCTGACATGCCAGCCCGAGCAATTTGTTTATTGCTTGTAGTTGATGCAAGTTTTAGGTTCGATTCAAGATTTGTTTTGTCAGAATCCTCCAATGCAGCGAATCATTCTCTCTCCTCCTTTGTATCGGCTTAAGCCCAAATTTGAGGATATCATCTTATTTTTACAAAAAGGTTATTATAATATTTCATCTTTTTATAATGCATGTATGATCATATGTTTACACAAAAATTTACATGTGCAAATAAATATTCTAACATGTTCTACATGTACGTAGTTTTTATACAAGCGCATAGACCCAAAACACGGGATCATAAGAACCTAGGTCCACTTCTGAATTTCCCGGGGCCTTGTAAATACCATACCACTGTGTGACAAAAGTTAGCATTATCAAAAATTGGTCATGAAATTCTTGACCTATATGTTGGCAAAAAAGAAAGAAAGGAGAGTCTATGTAAAAGATATCTTACCAAATCTCGATAATAACAATACCAAACAAAAGATCTGGGTCGAAGTTACCGAATTTCACGAGCTTCAAACGAAACAGCCCCGGCGAAAGTCTGAAAGCAACACGGAAAGAAAGTTTTACTCCTAAATCGAGAGACGATGGCATAATTAGAAGCGGTGAGCTGTGGCGTGATTCCGCTCTGATTTTGATAATCATCCCGGGCCCACCGCTCATGGAGCAGTAGTACTAGTAAGAGCATCTCCAATGGGTCTATAGCAGCTATCTACAAGAGAGTCCATGTCATCAACTGTCCTACGTGGAAGATATTAAATGAAGAAAGAGAACGCAGCTCTCTACAGCTCTAGAGATAGTCTATAGCGCCAAACGAGGCAGCCTCCATAAATTCTGTGTGTGCATGTAAGTATCAAATAGCTATCCTTATAGATAGTTCTTTAGAATGCTAACTTTAGTGTGTACTATATAGATGATGTGGAAGTCTTATAGTTAGTTGCTAGCTATAACCATTGGAGATGCCCTAATAACTCGGCTCCCTGGGCCCTGGGCCCCATCTCCCAGCACGGCACCACCCTCCAGTGTCCGCGGCCCGCACAGCTCCGCTTCCCCGATACCGTACGCCACGCCCCCACCCTCCGCTCTCCGCCTCTCTCTCCACTTCTCCGCCCGCACTCGCCTCACCGCGCCGCTATTGTTCCACCGA
Source organism: Dendrocalamus latiflorus (assembly GCA_017311315.1). Lineage (NCBI taxonomy): Eukaryota > Viridiplantae > Streptophyta > Magnoliopsida > Poales > Poaceae > Dendrocalamus > Dendrocalamus latiflorus. The sequence continues at coordinate 7,919,069 of CM029631.1, forward strand.
AATTCCCCTGCCTGCCTAGCCTAGCCTAGCCTCCCCCCGCGAAACCACCCACCAAAACGAAAAAAATCCCGCGCGGCGGCCCGAATCCCACCTGTTTTCACTTCCCCGCTCACCGCGCCGCGCCGCCATGGATCCGCACGCGCAGGCGCAGGCGGAGGCTGATGCGGCGGCGCTGCTGGGCGCGGACCCGGCCGCGCTCACGGCGCTGCTCGGGGACCTGACCTCCCCGGCCAACGAGGCGCGGTCGCGGGCGGAGCGGGTGTTCCACTCGCTCCGCGCGGCCCACCCGGACGCGCTCGCGGTCCGCCTCGCGCACCTGCTGCTCTCCCCGGCGCACCCCTCCGCGCCCATCGCCGCCGTGCTCCTGCGCCGCCTCATATCCCCGGGGTCCCAGTCCTTCGTCTACCCCGCGCTGACCCCCGCCACGCAGTCCTCGCTCCGCGCGCTCCTCCTCTCCGCCGCCTCCGCGCCCGCGCTCCCCAAGTCCATCTCGAAGAAGCTCTCCGATGCCGTCGCCGAGCTCGCATCCTTCCTTCTGCCGTCCAACTCGTGGCCCGACCTCCTCACCTTCCTCTACAAGTCCATCGCCTCCCCGTCCTCGCCTCCGGCCCTGCAGGAGTCGGCGCTCAACATCCTAGCCCGGTTGGCCTCCCACCTCGCCGCCGGCTTCCCCAACCTCCACGCTCTCCTCCTCTCCGCGCTCTCGCACCCCTCGTCCGCCGACGTCCGCGTCGCCGGGCTCAACGCCGCCATCAGCCTCATCCAGTCCCTCCCCTCCGCCGCCGACCGCGACCAGTTCCAGGACCTCCTCCCCGCCATGATGCGCGCCCTCGCTGAGTCTCTGAACTGCGGGAACGAGGGCTCCGCGCAGGAGGCGCTGGAGATGATGATCGAGCTGGCTGGTGCGGAGCCGCGGTTCCTCCGCCGCCAGCTGCCCGACGTGGTCGCCTCCATGCTGCAGATCGCCGAGGCGACCGGATTAGAGGACGGCACACGCCACCTTGCCGTTGAGTTTGTTGTTACGCTTGCCGAGGCACGGGAGCGTGCGCCTGGGATGATGAGGAGGCTACCACGATACGTTGGCAGGCTCTTTGCGGTGCTCATGACGATGCTGCTTGATGTCCAGGATGAACCGGCGTGGCATGCCGCGGTGTCAGAGGAGGAAGATGCTGGGGAGACCGGAAGCTATGTTTTCGCACAGGAGTGTCTTGACCGACTTGCAATTGCTGTTGGTGGGAATACGATTTTGCCTGTGGCTGCTGAGTTGCTCCCTTCGGCTTTCTCTGCTGAAGAGTGGAAGAGACGGCATGCAGCACTGGTGATGATAGCGCAGATTGCAGAGGGCTGTGCTAAGGTGATGATTAAGAATCTGGAGCAGGTAGTTGGGATGGTGCTGAATTCCTTCCAGGATCCTCATCCTCGGGTGAGGTGGGCGGCAATCAATGCAGTAGGGCAGCTTTCGACGGACCTAGGGCCTGAGTTGCAGAACAAATTGCACCATGTCGTACTGCCTGCATTGGCTTCAGCGATGGATGATTCCCAGAACCCACGCGTCCAGGCAAGTGACTGTTGAGCATTTGCAACTAACTCATCTGCTGCATTCCCCTTTCAATATCCTTTCTTCTATTTTAATGTCTTAGAGCAGCGATGATCATGTAACCCACATGCTTGCAAATATTACCCCACAGTTCATTTAATCGATATATATTGCTACCCTAGCATGTGGCAGGTATTCGAGAGCATTATTGACAGTTGTGTAATTGTTCATGTTTGCCCATGCACAACTCATGTTGGTTGAATAAGTTGGGGCATGGTTTGTGGTGGCTAGTTTTGGATTTGCTGATGTGTATTAGAGGACAGTTTGGGTATCCCCGTCATAGTTCTTGTATTAAGGATTTCATCATGTCCTTTACCTGTTTGTGTGCGCTATATGTATGCACTGAGGTCAGTCCCACTGTGGATTTTGGGTCTATCTTTGGATAGCACATAACCTTTTAGCACCAAAACATATAAAATGGAGTACCGGACTTACGCTCTTAGGCTGTTTGTGAACCCAAGAATTGGTACCTGTTGCCTGTTGGGCATTTCTTCAATTGATGTGTTCGAGTCTTGGATATTGCAGTTTTGTTGCGAAGAAATTTACACATATTGCTTGCTGGATGTCTGTGTGTGTCATGCATTTGGAGACAATTTGCATCTACCTAGTTGATCTGGATTACATGATGGCATTATGCTTTATCAATTCTTGAGATGTCCTGTATTTAGATTCCTTGCTGCTTCTTGTTTTTTACTTTCGTAAAGAACATACAAATTACATAGATAATCTATAAGGTTAAAAATTGTTCTGCACCAAAATGATGACTACACTAGAACATTTTCAAGTTGTATTACTAGTCTGTTCGACACATTAACTGTGTTTTTTTAAGTCAAGTTAAATAAATTTCAAGAACGTCACCAATTGTAATATTCATATGTGTATCTGATATTTGAAATGTGAAAGTCGAGTTCAGGGAAATTTGAAATTTAAAAGACATCACCTTCAGTTATGCATTTGAAGGATGGCTACATTTTTTTAAAAAAAAAACTTCAGTGCAAGCAAAGTATATAGCATGAATCAGGGTCCAAGGCCTCAGGCTGGCCCTTGTAGTGTTATTATAAAATTCTAGGGAAACTTTGCTCACTAACATTGCAAAGATGTGTAATATTGGAAAATAGCATCAAACTTGTATGGGTTTATAGTGTAACTGTCTTACCGAGCAATCTGCCCAGAAATTTTATTTCTTGCTGCGGTCTGGGTAGCTAAATATTTTAACCAAAATTTTATTTGAACTGAAGAAATAAAATGAAATGTTGCATCTAAATAAATAATATTGTGTCACATAGGGGCTAGGGCAAGTGAATACTTCAGTTAAGGTAAACTGCATTGGTAGGCTGTGTTTTTTTGTGACCAAGTTTCATGATAAGATGATTCAGGAAGGTTTATATGATGCAGCTATTTGTGCCTAAGATGTGTGATGTCTTCTCTTTTAGATTAAGCTATTTGTGCCTAAGATGTGTGATGTCTTCTCTCTTAGATTAGCAGTAGACTAGTAGGTTAAAGTGTCAAACAGTAAGCATTGAGGTAACAATTAGGTACCTGAAGTTCAATATGAATGTTTCACAAACATGAATCTGAGCAACACCAATGGTACTGTTTGAGTGTGAAGAGCTATTTTTGGCTAGTTTTCTGAATTTCTCCTTGAAGTTTGAACTATCCCTGTACATTATCTCAGTCAGTCGGTAATCTCCAATTGATGTAGTAGTCAAACAACAATTTTTTTGTTGATCCCCTACCTATGCTGCTGATACAAAAGATATTTCATAGAAGAAGCCATAAGGCCCAAAGCAGATCTTTTCTAGGAGACTGATTTTTATTTCTTATAGAATTCAAGTTGATACTTTTACAGTTCTTATGCACCTTTATATCCTGTAGGATTAGTCCTATACTTGAGAAGTTCTCTCTTTCAAGGTTGATTGTTACAATTAGATTAGTTTACCTAATACTCCCTCCAGTCACAAAAGAATGTCGTTTTGGATATTGACACGGTCCCCAAAACGCAACTTTCACCACTAATTTCTATTATAATAGATTTATAAAACATAATAAAATTATACTTTTATGAAACTTCTTTTCAAGATAAATCTATACATATCATTTTCATGTGTTCATTCCAAATATTGGAAAAGATATCAATAGTCAAAGTTTAGAAAGTTTGACTGCACGTACCCCAAAATGGCATTCTTTTGTGATTGGAGTCATTGGACAGAGTATTTTGTAGCAATTTCCTAGAAATTCCACAATAATTTTTTGTTGGGTTCTCCTAGGCTTACAAAAGGAAAAGGCTTACAAAACCTTCTAGATCACAAATAAAAATTCATCTTATAATATAATTCCATCACTCCTATAGTTAAATATTTGGATTCATTCTTGTGTTAGACCCATCCTATTCGTAGTCGGATTCTTTCACCAGAGATTGTTTGGTTCTTGTTTGTTCAATGTGTATACTGGTAATGAGTGGTACAATGTATTCAATCTACCGGTTTATGTTGAAGTTGATGCTAGTTCAGTTGCCTACAAGATATTTAAGACCTTGTCTGCTCTGATTTCATTTATCACAAGAATGGTTATACTGTTTGTTAGTTACCATAAAATGCCACTTGCCTTTTTCTTTGATAGTTTGATGTATAGTTACGATTGAGTTGTCATGAATGTTCTTCCATCAAGTGATCAAGGCATGCTCTAATCTTTGTTTTATTTTCCCAATGAGCTCAGGCACATGCAGCTTCTGCAATTCTAAACTTCAGCGAAAATTGCAGACCTGATGTTTTGACACCATACTTGGATGGGATAGTCGCGAAACTTCTACTGTTGCTTCAGGTAAATCTTGCATCCAACCTTTGAACTTTCATTGCATACAATATACACATGAGCATAATTTCTATTCCATGTTTTGGAAAATATGTTTGTTTTATTTGTAGACTGGAAACCAAATGGTGCAAGAAGGTGCTTTAACTGCTTTAGCATCAGCTGCAGATTCTTCTCAGGTAAAGAGAAAATACTGTTGAAGTTTTTTCTGGCCAATATTCTTACTAACAGTTTTGCAATCTTATTGATTCAGGAACACTTCCAAAAATATTATGATGCAGTCATGCCATACCTCAAGGCTATACTCATGAATGCAACTGATAAATCAAATAGAATGTTGCGTGCCAAATCCATGGAATGCATTAGTTTAGTTGGTATGGCTGTTGGGAAACAAAAATTTAAGGATGATGCTAAGCAGGTAATGATTTGCTAGTTGCTCTGATACATGACTATTTCATGATGTAAAAACATTTCAAGTTAAATGCCATTTGTTCTTAGATATCAAAATTATATTGTAGAGATGTTATCTGCAATTTGTCCTGATTCTATTGCTGATGGGTTCATTTGAATGTTGCGTGCAAACTTCATTGGTTGGCCCCTTAAGACTGAATACATTTTTCTTGTTAGGTGATGGAAGTTTTGATGACACTGCAAGGATCTCAGATGGAGGCTGATGATCCTATAACAAGTTACATGCTGCAAGTACGTTGGAAGTTGGAACCCTATTGGCATTTTATGCCATCACTAGTGTGCTTTTTTTTATGAGAACTGTAGGGGACTTCTCTACTGAAAAATATATTACTAATAAAGGTTATATATTACAAATACAAGAGATATAAAGGATCATAGATCCTAGAAAAACGAAAAAGCTTAGTAGGAATACATAAAACAAAATTGGACATAATAGACATGAAATCAGTAGCTCAAGCATTCTATAGCCAATCATTTAGGGCCTGCTGCATAGTGGGAGGCACTCTGACTTTGAGAAGCTCCAAATCAGCAAGCAGCATATTTTTCCATCTAGTTTTGCTCTTAGAAATCTGGTCAAATATGCATTTGTTTCTTTGAATCCAAATAAGCCAACAGCCCATGGTAATTAGTTCCTTGAAAAAGATATTAATGTGCATATTTTGACTTCTAGCCAGATCAAGCATATCCAGAATTTCCAAGGAAGTATCTCAAGATAGACTGTTTGAACTCCAGCACTCTTTACTGAATTGACATTCAAAAAATAAGTGTTTCCACTCTTGTCTGATCTGTGCATTTCATAGCACACAAGAAACATCATCAACATGTAAATTTTTTCTTTGCGATCACTAGTGTGCTTCACTTTTGCTTAATCTAATTGCATTTGTAGGCATGGGCAAGACTGTGTAAATGCCTTGGCCAGGACTTCTTACCGTACATGAGTGTTGTTATGCCCCCTCTACTCCAGTCCGCTCAGCTTAAACCAGATGTGAGCGTCACTTCTGCTGGGTCAGGAGATGAAAATGGTGAATCTGATGACGAGGGGTATGTTTTTAGGAGTTTCCTCCATGTTTAGTACAGTGGCATTTTATCATATATTGTTTTCCTGTATTGATTTTTCATCTGTTGGTCACATTGACATGATGAAATGGTGAATCTGATCATGTCAGGTGCGTTTTCCGTAGTTTCCTGCATGTTTTGGCATGATTTCCTGTTTTGAATTTGCATGTGTTGGTCTGATCCATACAAATCAATATATGCAATAAGCATAAACTTGTACTCCCTCCGTCCTATAATATAAGTCCAAAGCCCACCATACATACAGCCCAAGGAAGCACTAATTCTAAGAAAAAGTTAATATCATTGGGCCATGCATACCCATATTAAATGGCAGACTACAATTACTTATACACTTTGTCAGCATTACAGGAGGGGTTTATGGTGGAAATATCGCAATAACTATACCTTTGATTTCCGTAATGGACTTATGTTGTGGGATGACGCTTTCCAAGAATAGGGACTTATATTGTGGGACAAAGGGATTATTCTATTTAGTTCAACCACCTTGTATTGAAGCAGTGTTAGGACTATTACACTGGAGGGTTTTACTTACCGCCTGTATGAATTGCAGTGTTGAGACTATTACACTGGGAGATAAAAGAATTGGCATCCGGACCAGTCTTCTGGAGGAGAAAGCAACAGCATGTAATATGTTGTGTTGCTATGCTGATGAGCTCAAGGAAGGGTTTTTCCCATGGATTGATCAGGTTATGTTACCATGTTCTGAACTCCACTCTGTGCGGGCGTGCGTGTGTGCGTGTGAAGAGCTGCAGCTGAATCTGGATTTGTGCAGGTTGCAACTACTCTGGTACCTCTCCTCAAATTCTACTTTCATGAAGAAGTTAGGAAGGCAGGTGTTTCAGGTCTGCGACTGTCATTTTCGATGTATTTTTTCTTCTATTTGGCATGTTCTCGAGTGTTATACATTGTGCAATCTCTCCAGCGATGCCTGAGCTTCTACGTTCAGCAAAGCTGGCAGTAGAAAAGGGTCAAGCTCAAGGTCGGGATAATTCTTATCTTAAGCAGCTATCTGATTACATAATTCCAGCTCTTGTGGAGGCTATGCATAAAGTAAGTGCAACATGCTAATTGATACTTCTTGCTTCCTTAGTACTTGTTGTGTTGGCTACTATTCTTTGGTTTAAGCGTGTTATTGGAACTCTATGCAGGAACCCGACACACAAATTTGTGCAAGCATGCTGGAGTCATTGAATGAGTCCATACAGGTCTTGTGTTACTGTACTATGGTGACATTTTTTTGTGCTGTTGCACTGAAAAAGAGCTTTGTTTTTTCTTCAGAAGCCTCAATATCTTTACTTTGTGCACAGCTAGCTCTTGCTTGTAGTTGTCTTCACATGTTTTTGACATGATTATTCAACCTATATGGTTTTTAAACTCACCGACCTTACCAGACTAGAATTTTAAACACCCTGTGAAATGCGAATACCATGTGGACATGGATTGTGCTGCATTGGATGGTTTAAGATGCGTGGTTTGAATTACTAGCAGGGTTTGAGCAATTTTTAAGTATCAACTACTCTGTACCATAGTACTTTCGGTTGTAAAACTAACCTGTTTACATTCCTAGTGCTGTGCCGATTGGCTCTTCTGCCAAAAATCCCACCCTTTAGTGAAGTTACTCTGTACCAAACTACTTTTGTTAACAATAAAATTTAATAGTTTTTATATCTATAATAGTAAACTTAGCTGCAGTGCATGTCATCAACTTAGAAGCATGTTTGCCTTTTTAGTTCGGTAAAGATCCAGCTAAGCATGGGTGGACCTACACCTATTTAGTTTGGACATGATTTTGTGGCATTAAAAATGTACCAAAAAATCTAAAAAAATCATTGATGTAGTACATCATGGTACACGCAAAATTTTGGTACCAAGCTTGGTAGTATGTGGTACATACCCCAAAAAAAATCCCAAGCAGCACCAAAATATGTGAAATATATATTTGCTGGTGCCTTCTCTTTTTGTTTCCCCTGAATGGTGCCACATATGGCCATGAAATTTTGAGGGCACCCATATCTTAAGTAGTACCAGATGTAGGATTTTCCCCCCAGATTTTTGGTACAGTACAATAAGCCAAACCACTAGTGGGTGTAGGTACACCCATGCTTAGAAAAGCCACACTACTGTAGTCACATGTACTCTGTATGGGTCACTCTAATAATCTGTCCATTTTCTTCATTCAGATATCAGGAACACTTCTTGAGGAAGGCCAAGTTAGATATATAGTGGATGGAATCAAAGAAGTAATAACAGCAAGCACTAATAGGAGGAGAGAGCGGACAGAGAGGGCAAAAGCTGAAGATTTTGATTCAGAAGAAGAGGAGCTACTAAGAGAAGAAAATGAACAGGAGGATGAAATCTTTGATCAAGTAAGCTATTGAAATATTAGACTGTTTGTAACTTTTGGACAAAGCAGCATAGCAGATCTGCTTATATTTCTGATACATATAGACAAGTGACAATTGTGTGCACTGAAACTGAAATATTTGCATATATGCGTAATTACTTACCAACATGTAATTGAACAATGAAAGGTGTATGCACGATTGTGTTGTACTTTCAGCTTATACTAGGGCAAACAGAGCACTAATTGCTAAGCTTCATTAGAAGTAGTTTAAACAAGTTTACCCTTTGTGATTGTGCAGGTTGGTGATTGTTTGGGCACTCTGGTCAAAATCTTCAAGACTTATTTCCTTCCATTCTTTGATGAACTCTCTGTCTATTTGACGCCTATGCTGGTAAGTGAAATGATGAACTGTCGGATTTGGAGACTGTGTTTTATTAGCCTAAGAGTACAAGGCACTGAACACTGAACTTCACACCAAAAGTTGATTTAACTAGTACTAATGCCAAATCTTGAATCATGCTCCATTCTTTTTTTGGGTTACTTTCAGACCCAACTCTTGCATAGTTGTTCAAGGCTTGTCATATGTTATTATCGTTTTCTTAGATGTTTTAAAAAGGAAACTTTTCTGGGAGTATATATCTCCTGTTATGGTTTATTTTCAGATCTGATGACCGGTGATAATAACAGAACATCTCATTGCACAAATTGTAATGTTCTATAATCACAGAACATCTCATTGCACAAATTGTACTGTTCTCACACAGAACATTATTTAGATGGACCTCGTAAGTTAATTTCTATTTAATTTGATCAATTATTAGGGAAAAGATAAAACAGCAGAAGAAAGAAGGATTGCCATATGCATTTTCGATGATGTTGCAGAGCACTGTCGAGAAGCAGCAGTTAGGTAACAGTTTTGTGATCCTTCTAACCTTTTTTTTAGAAGAAATGATTCTTTGAAGTTTTTTTTCCCATGAAGCAAAAGTTTGATCATGTCTGGTTCTCAGGTATTATAATGCATATCTTCCTTCTCTGTTAGAAGCCTGCACAAGTGAAAACCCAGATGTTAGACAGGTCTGAATCTTTTATGTTCTACTTCCCAATCCACAAAGGTTCATTGTAATAGTATGCAATATTTCATTTCTCACAAAAGTTTTTTTAAAAGCTTGTGGTTCATTTTAACTTGCTATTTTCAGGCTGCAGTTTATGGTATTGGAATTTGTGCTGAGTTTGGCGGTTCTGCATTTAGTTCTCACACTGGGGGTATGTGTTGTATGTACCATGAATTAGACTAGTTTGTAGCTGCGTTTGTCTTTGATGTTGATAATTCATTTCTACAGAGGCCCTGTCCAGATTATACAACGTAATCAAACATCCCAATGCATTGGATTTGGATAATGCGATGGCATATGACAATGCTGTTTCTGCTCTTGGAAAAATATGTCAATTTCATCGTGATAGCATTGATGCATCTCAGGTATTTCATGAGCCATATGCATTTATATTCTTACTCTGAAGTGTATTGCACATAACTGAGCAGGCGTGCTTGGAATATAGGGTGATTAAAATAAAGGAAATGTTTACCCTAAATCCTGCATTTATTTCCTTGTCAATCCAAATAGGGCCTGGGAAAGGGTATCCTTGTCTCGTGTTAATTCGATAATACTGTAAGTATCAGTTAGTATTTCCATTTGGAGTCACAATGTTGCAATTGATCAATGAAACTCTCGTCTATAGAAACTAAAAAGTATCATGTTCAATTTTCCTCAAGAACTAGCTGTGCTTGGAACACAAAGCAGGCACCAGCACCTCAAAGCTCAAAGCAGCGTGTACTGTATGCAAACATTGAATCAACTAGTTGAAAACCCTATGCAACCGTGCAGTATGATCTAAATAGTTTTAAACTAACAAAATATGTTAAATTATAAGATAAAACCAGCCTTCATGCAATCATGCCTAAAAATTAGAATTGTATTCATTTGGGGCTTATGCCTTAATATAACCATTACAATCTAGGTCTACCAGGCAGGTTATATATGCATATTTTTCCCCTTTTCCTTCAAACTAGTGTGAGAACTATTTTTATTGTAGTAGTAGTCGTCTTGTTCTAGGTGAGTAGTAGTCTTATTCTAGGTAGGGAAAAAATCTACTTAAATGTAATGATGCTCTCTTGCAGTCGCTAAAAGGAATTTTAATTAAGATATGCATCTGAACTCAACAATACTATGATATTGTTGTATTTCAAAAAAGAAGTGAGTGGTTCTTCCAGAAATTGTTATAGCATCTGATGTAGCCATCTGTCGTTTGCTTCATCGAATCTTTAGGGATTTGAATGTCACTTCTTTGTGCCTTCTTGCCCCAAAAGTCAAATAATGGGGCATTACCTGTTAATAGTTGCGTTGTTACTATAGTAATCTTTAACCATGCAATGCTTCTGAGTTCTAACCACGCAGCACTTTTTTAATGTTAACAGGTCATTCCTGCTTGGTTAAGTTGTCTGCCGATAAAAAATGACTTAATCGAGGCCAAGATTGTCCATGAACAACTGTGTGCAATGCTTGAGAAGTAAGCAATAGTCAAAAATTATTTCTATGGAATTGTGCAGTTTTGCCGAGCTATGGTGTAGAAACAATATTTTATCAGTAGCATGCTTATTTTTTATTTCATTAAAAATTTTCTTACTACCATCGTTGGCTAACTAACAGGTCTGATAGGGAGCTTCTGGGTCATAACAATCAATATCTTCCAAAGATTGTCTCTGTTTTCGCAGAGGTACTCATTTATGTTTATTATTTTTCTTGATTTTCGTTGTAACTTTCCCATTTTTGTTTTTATTTGGCGGTAAAGATATATAAAGAAAACTGCAACACTGCTACCTGCACTCTTGGGGTAATAGAGGATTTGTACCTACATTATTAAAGTATGCAATTTGATGCCTTAACTCTCCAAAGTATGCACATCAATTAAAATTTAACACCAAATGGTATAGAGCTAGTATTGAAAAGTATGTGTATTAAAATTGCACGTGTATGTGCATTTTGAGATCTTAACAAAAATATAAGTACATCTTGGAATATTAACAAGCATGGGTTGAGAGTTTGGTCAATCGAACTCCATTACCAACAAGTGGATGTCTAGTTAACCGCTCAACCTCTAGGTTGAGCCCTAAAACAGGGTAGCTGCAAGCTACCATAGATCTAGATGAGGGTACTAAATACGAGTATCTATTTCTGAATATTAGCCCTAAAACAGGGTAGCTGCAAGCTACCATAGATCTAGATGAGGGTACTAAATACGAGTACCTATTTCTGAATATTGGCAATTGAGGGTTGAAACGCTACCATCAATTTCATGTGCTTCCGCAACCTTTTGTCACTCCAATGCTGAATCGTCTGTCACCCTATATATTGTGGGCACTTACTTTTCCTTTTTGGCGATCGTATTTTAACATTCAATACTTAATATTTCCATAGTTCCACTATATTGTCTTCCATTGGAAATCACCAGTCATACCATAGTAACGCAAGCATTCTTTCGTCCCTCAAGACAATATTTTGTGTTGGCTATCTACGAATGAACTAATGAAGTCCTGGTTTTTGACACAACATTTCAAATTACATCTATTGCAAATATAATATGTGAGCTCACCGGACCCTTATCTAATTTTTTACATGACAATGTGAAGATCTTTAAAAAAACTTAGAGATAGCCATTTGCTGGTCTCATTTACCGCAATCACTGTGTCATGGGCCGCAATGGCTTTAGAACATTGTTTAGCTGTTTAACGTCATACCTATTTTGTGCTAATGCAGATATTATGTGCGGGTAAGGATCTGGCAACAGAACAGACTGCTGGCAGGATGGTCAATCTACTAAGACAGCTTCAAACAACATTGCCCCCGTCAGTACTGGCCTCGACATGGTCTTCTCTGCAGCCACAGCAACAGCTTGCGCTACAATCTGTGTTGACATCATAGCTGATCAGTATAACCTCAATGGTTGTTAAACATATGGCCTTCACAGCTTGCCTTTTTGTGTTTTATTCATGTAATTTTGTGCTTGGGTTCCTGGGTTTGTGCAGCATACAAATGTCCTGAGCTTTTGTATGAAGGGCAAGGTTTGCATCTGGTGTGTATATTATTGCGAAATGGCATGGATGTGTATGAGGCTGAGCTATCTCCACATCACCGCAGTGAACTTGTAAAGTTACATGTTTCATTCACTAGTGATTTTAGTTGGATTGAAAGAATTGTAAATTAACAACAATTTTGATTGCTGATGTTATATTTTTTTTTCTTCAATTTTTTGTGCCTGCCTTTTGGCTTGTATTTCTTAAGGATAGAATATGATTGTTATTTGTTTCCTTATATGCTATGATTTCCTTATCTGTATATGGCATATTTCACTGTATATCTTTTTGTACTCTATATATTGTTCTTTGCGCCTCATGAATATACACAAAATATTCATAATATGATATCAGAGTTAGGGCTATGACCTTGTTCTTCCGTTGCTCTACTGTTGTCGCTCGGGCCACCTCTACTTGTGCTGCAGCCGCCGCCCAGGCTGTCTTTGCCTGAGTCGCCGCTGACGCCTAGGCCACTTCTGCTCAAGCCGTCGCCGCTGTCGCCACCGTCGCTCGGGTCGTCATCGCCTGAGCTGTCGCCGCTTGATCCGGATGTTGCCAGATCTGTCATCGTCGTCGGGCCGTCACTCCCCATCATCGCCGCTGGGTAGCTGCTTCGTTAGCGGCTGCTCCCCGTTGTCGTCGCCAGGCTATCGCTCTGTCGGCAATGTCACCGGTGTATGCCCTTCTCCGCCACCGCTGATTCAGCCTTCTCCTAGGCAATCTACTATTGCACCTCCTGGAGTAGATGAGGCTGTCAAGGAGGCACATGCTGCTATTGACGCTGCTGATGAGGCTTTTCAGTATGCCATTAATGCTTTCGAGTGTTGGTGTGCTGACGAGGCTCATGTTCGTGCCATCCTGGTGGTTAGTGTCGATGACTTCATTCAGCTAAACATTGTTGGTCTACGGTCTACTCGACAGACCTGGGAGTACTTGCATGAGCGATATCAGTTGAGCAGTGATGCTCAGTTCTTTTCGCTTCAGCGTGAGTTGGAGACGCTTCGCCAGGGAGATTCTTCTGTTGATGACTTCTTTCGAGCCCTGGCAAGTCTCTGGCGCTAGATCGATGAACTGGCCTCTCCACTTTGTCAGGAGTGTCACAAAGTGCAGAAGGCGGATCATGATCGCTTTCGTCTTTATGACTTCGTCTGCCGCCTTCGTCCAGAGTTTGAGCTTGTCAAAGCTCAGCTGCTCAGCCACTCTCCACGGCCGACCGTTACAGAGGCACTTTCGACGCTTCGGGCTGAAGAGTTTTGACTCGGGTTAGCAGCCTAGTCTGTTCCGACTGTGCTTGATGCCCCTTCTCCGACTACGACACTGACATCTGCTTCGACTACGGCCTCTCCCCATGTGCCTGTTTCTGCTCCTGTTCTCACACAAACAGGAGTTCAGTGCAACTATTGCAAGAACTTCGGGCACGATTACAAGAGTTGTGCGGTGCGGAAAAAGCGGAACAAGGCACGTGGGGGTGGGCGACAGAAGGGGGCAGAGAGGCCCTTCCTTCACAGGAGGACAGACCAGCTCATCAGTTTCTGCTCAGAAAGGTGACTCTGTTCAACAGCTTTGTCAGGTTCTATTTCAGCAGCTCTCTCATAGCTCAGTAGGTTCTGCTAGTTTAGCTCAGACGTCTCCTTCAGGTACCTCTTGGGTTCTAAATTTTGGTGCCTCCTTTCACATGACACTAGACTCCACATCTCTCACTTTAGTATGACCACCTAAGTTTTCTATCACTGTTCAGACAGCTGATGGTACTTCCTTGTCTGTTAGTTGTCAGGGCATTCTTTTGTCCACTGACTTTTCTGTTCCAACTGTTTCTCATGTTCCCCTGTTTACCATGCAGCTTCTTTCAGTGGGACAGCTCACTGATCTTGGTTGTAGGGTTGTTTTTGACTCTCACACCTGTTTCGTCCAGGATCGACAGATAGGGACGGTACTTGGAATTGGCCGGCGCCGTAGGGATCATCAGGGTCTCTACATTCTCGACCGCCTCCACCTTCCGTCCACTTAAGTTGCTCCTGCTACGTCTGCTCCTACCGCCACTGTTGTCACCACCTCTAGAGCTTTTGCGTAGTGGCATCATCGTTTAGGACACCTGTGTGGTTCCCGTCTTTCTTCATTAGTTCGTCAGGGTGTTCTTAGACGTGTAACTGTTGACACGTTAATGTTTTGTCAGGGTTGTAAGCTGGGCAAGCAGCTACAACTTCCTTATCATTCTAGTGACTGCATGTTTTCTCATCCTTTTGATTTAGTTCATTCAGATGTATGGGGCAAGTAGTTACAACTTCCTTATCATTCTAGCAAGCCTGTCGCCAGCCCCCCAAGCGGCAGATAATTAGGCCGGCTAATTAGCGGCAATAATATATACCACGATTGTCCAATACATGGCACTTCAAAACAAGCGTTATGATCGTTAAATTCATGGTTAAGTTAATCTAAATAAATGTGGCTATTTTAGACCGTATAAAATTACCAAAAAGTTACATAATAACTATTACTGTATTGGGAGGCTTCACATAAAATTTTGTAATTTTTGGAGCTCGTTTGCTATATGTAAAACTCGTAAAAATATTAAAATTGTATGAATTTTTAAGCAACATTCACCATGGATAAAATTTCTCGAAAATTACATTGCAAGAAACGTTGTGTGGGGAGGCTGTAAATAAATTTTGTAATTTTTTGAGCTCATTTGATATATTTAAAAATTCAAACAAACACTAAACGTAAAAAAGTTCATACAATTTTGAACATCACGATTACAATTCATACAATTCGGACCACATAAAATTCTCACAAAATTACATAATAGCTTTTACTATATCGAGAGACTTCACATAAAATTTTGTAATTTTCAGAGCACGTTTGCTATATGTAAAAACTTATAAAAATATCAAAATTGTACGAAGTATTTTTTAAGATGGGGTCTACTAGTTAATTACAGTACATATTATATCGGCTTCATTTATATTGGCAAAAACCGCATGTGAGTTTCTATTACTCTGTAATATCTCATATGAACAACCAAAAACTACAACAAAAAACTATAAGTCTCAATCAAAAAGAACAAACCCCATATTATTGTCGGTTCCGAATTCTGATCTGAGAGATCGATTGCATACGGATAGAGCCTGCCGTCTGTAGATGGGTGCTCTCGGTGGGCAGTGTGTCAGACGCTTGGACTGTACTATTCCTAAACCGACAGAGACACGC
The DNA here is from genome assembly GCA_017311315.1 of Dendrocalamus latiflorus. Taxonomy (NCBI): domain Eukaryota; kingdom Viridiplantae; phylum Streptophyta; class Magnoliopsida; order Poales; family Poaceae; genus Dendrocalamus; species Dendrocalamus latiflorus. The sequence continues at coordinate 7,934,702 of CM029631.1, forward strand.
ATTTAAGTCAAGAGCTGACGGCTTTTGATTTTTGTTACAGTACTTAACTTTTAAATGGAGTATTTTCTCAAGACAGGGTCTACAAGTTAAACGATCTACACATTAAAAGCCCAATATTTATACCAGCTAAAATCGTAAGTGAGTATCTGTCTCTCCGTAATCTGTATCGTAAACAGCCAAAATTAAAAAATTTTAACCAAAAGCCATAACGATGAAAAAAAGGGCCTAAAGTGAGTCATGACGATGAAGATAGCATATTGTGCTTGTTTTGTTCAGCCGTAGCCAGTGCTTGATTGATTGTTTGCGTTGCTACAGTGCGTTTTGGCTCGCCTCTTCGTTTCTGAGCTGGATTGGAGATCATGCTCCAGGGCACGGCGATATTTACCGGCTCCCTCCGATCCTAAACACCTATCGCTCTTGGTCAATTCATCTGTACCAAAAAACCATATCTTTGGATAAAATGCAACCAAAATGCACTCCGATCACACAACAGGTGCAAACAATAAGGCAATAAAGTGAGCAACATGGTGGAGAGTAAAACGTCTAGTCTCAGAAAGTGTATACCTAGCGGATGTAAAAGTGCCGACTACAGGATATTTTTCTTTAGCAAAAAATGGCAAGCGTCTGAGAACACACGAAGATTTTAATTTTCAGGGATAGTTCATGATATATCATTTGAAGGAATGATGTGGCTCAAAATATTACTTGAAAGATTGGCTTGTATTACATACCATTACAAATATATTTAGATTCAGAAAATACCATTACTTAACTTTACTACAAATTAAAGTTTTTCCCTTTTTAGACATAGAAAATGACCGTTTGGCCCATGGATGATGCTGCTAGGATGGCTGACAACTGCAGATGGTTAGATGTTGTGTTTTTTTACATGAAATGGCACAAGACTTTGATACCCTTTATGTAATAACTTAGATGATGGTATACCCAGGATGGTGTTTAGTACTTATTCATCTTCCTAAACTGTTATTGTTATGTCAAGGAAAACTTAGGTAGAATTTTGAAATAAGAGTTGTCGCAAGATAACTATCGCGAACAGCATATTAAGTTAATTAGACAACCATCCATTGCAAAAGCACTTTTTCATGACACGTTAACTAAAACTATCGCAACTGTCCATAGCAACAACTTCCTAGGGCTAATAGATTACATAGGACATACGCAGTGGTTCATTACAACACCCAACAATTGCCAACATGAAATCCCTTTCACATCCCAGCGCAAATCTCGCATAAGCAATAGTTCATAATACATAAGCATTGGTATTTTCTAGAAGTGCGAAAACATAGATCATAAGAGCAAAACAATTATTTTTCATGGCCATAAGGGGGGAAAGATTTAATTCGTAATAAAATCGAGATAATGGTATATCCTAATTCTAAATATCTTTGGAGTGGTACGTAGTGAAAGTCAATCTTTTGAGTGGTATTATGAGACACACCACTCTTTCAAATGGTATATCATGAATTATCCCTAATTTCTAATAGGTTGTCAGGCTGGGCCAAGTTGGGCTGGAACTTGTGATAAACTAATGGACTCATAGGTTCGGAGTGCTGTAGAAAGGCCCACTTAATGGGCCGAAGTTATATAATCTCGCCGAATTGGGCCGTATTTGTAAAACAAACGCTTTTATTTTTTAAGCTATCAAAATTGCACGCAAAGCAAACACTGGCCGTAAGAGCATCTCCAACAAATCTTCTAAAGTGCTCATATCCCCTATATTTTAGAAGAAAAGGTAAAAAAAGAGCTCAAACAGATCCCCTAAGTGGTACCCAAAAATATAGAGGACTCCATCCCTGATTTTTCGTCCCCCATATATGGAGGACGCATACCATCCCCTAAATCGGTCCCAACGCTCCTGCGCCGTCCGATCCCCTAAATTCTTTGGTTGGTAGTTTTTGTGGACCCAGATTTTAATTTAGGAGACCATATTTAGAGGACTTGTTGGAGGTTATATATTTTTAGTCTTCTATATTCTAGATTGTGTTCTCTAAAAAGTGATTTAGGGGATGAGATTTAGAGGACATTGTTGGAGATGCTCTAACTGCAACATCGGAAGCCGCAGGAGCGGAAGCACCAGGAGGCAGCCGTACCGTACGTGAGCGGAAGCCAAGATATGGGCGCGCCCTGCCTGCTCCCGTCCACCGCGCCGTCCTGCTCGTGCGGCGCCGCCCACTCGCGCCGGCCCAAGCTCGCGGCCATTTCTTCCCCGTCCTCGATCGCCGCTTCCGGTGCGCGGCTGCGGCTCGCGTGCAGGCGTCGGACGCGCGCCGGCGTGGCGCGCGCCGGCGGCGGCGGCGGCGGCGAGGGGGAGGTGGGCAAGAACGGCGCAGCGGCGTTCTTCGGGGAGGACGGCGTGGTGGAGGACATGGACGGGTACCTCAACCACCTGTCCCTCGAGTACGACTCCGTCTGGGACACCAAGCCGCCTTGGTATGGTTTCGTTGGCTCCTTTCTCGTTTCTTGGAGAAAATTGCTATAATGGGACTCCAAACAACGTGTTTCGCTATAATAGGACTTCTAACGTTGATATCGCTAAAATGACACCCGAAACATTGGCTTCTCGTAATACATGACATTTGGCTAATGTTTCGAAATACCCGAACATTGGAATTAAAAGAGCCAAATGTCATGTATTACGAGAAGCCAATGTTTCGGGTGTCATTTTAGCGATGTCAACGTTAAAAGTCCCATTATAGCGAAACACGTTGTTTGGAGTCCCATTATAGCAATTTTCTCTTTGGGGGGGGGGGGGGGGGTCTCTTTTGGTGGTGTGGTTTTGTTTGGCGCAGGGTGCAGTTCACCGAGTTCATCCAGAAGAACCTCCACCTGTACCAGTTCCGCAACAACATCCCGCTCACCACCGCCGCTACCGCCAACTTCACCCGCGGCGAGCTCGCCACTGCTCTGCGGAAGGTACCGATCTGGCTTCACTCTCGTCTTTTCAGCGTTCCGGTGTCGGTTGCGCCTGAGCGTGGCAGGGATGGATTAGGTTGGTTTGGTCCGTTGTTGCGCCGATTTGGGTGTTTTAGGGTTCGATTGGGCTGATGTTACTACTAGATTACTGCGTGCTGTTCATGTCGGTGTGTTTGGGTTGGTGCGGGCGTGCCTTAATTTGGAGTGCTCCGGCCCTGAATTCACAAATTCAGTGCTATCGGTGGTGTTACTGGGGAATTTTGGCCGACTCAAACAGGGGGCATGTAGTTTACGAATGTAGAGGCGTGTATGTTTTCCTTAGGCACAGTTACACAGTTTGCAGATGAATATTGTCTGTTGTTTATGTATTGGTTGTTTAAGCTAAGGTCAAACATTGTCTCAATTCTGCAGATGTGCTTTAGCTGTTTGGGATGGATATTTTCCCCAACAATGTAATTGCATGTTTCCATGTTTCCAGCATAAGGTGCATAGAGCACATTTACATGACAATATTTAAGAACTGTTCTATGGTACACCTAGGAAACGCCTAGCATAGTACTCCCTCCGTTCTTTTTAGATGTCATTTTAGAATGCGTGCAGTCAACGTTTTCAAACTTTGCCTAGCATAGTGCAGCGGACGCCATTTTGCTGCGGGGTGTAGGGCGCGGAGTAGTGGCGCTGTATCCCTTCGTCGGCGCAGTACGCCGCGAATTCAGCCGCCGTGAACTCGCCGCCGTTGTCCGTGCGAAGAACCCGAAGCCTGCGACCGCACTCCTCCGCTGCGGCCTGAATGTGCCGGATGGTGTCCGCTGCAGCAGCCTTGGTGTCGAGCAGCACGACCCACATGAACCGGGACAGATCGTCGACGAGCAGGAAGAAGCGCCTGCCTCCAGGAGTCGCCGGCGTGACCGGGCCGCATAGGTCGCCGTGTACGAGCTCCAACCTTTCCTTGGCTCGATAGTTGGCTTGACGCGGAAACGGCCGGCGCCTCTGCTTGGTCACCACGCAGGTGTCACAGAGCTGCTCCACGTGTTCAACGTGCGGCATTCCCCGCACCATCTCGCCGCTGCTGAGCCGCTTCAGGGCCTCGAAGTTGAGGTGCCCAAAGCGCTCATGCCAGCGCCAGGCCTCGTCGTCGCGACGGGCTGCGAGACAGAGGGGCTGCGCCGCCTGCACATGGAGGACATACAGGCGGTTGTTTCCTCTGTTCACCTTGGCGAGGAGACGATGATGGCGATCCCAAATGCGCAGCACCCCGTGGTCAATCTCCACTCACGAGCCGTTCTCATCCAACTGCCCCAGACTGATGGAGTTCCTCAGGGCAGGGATGTAGTAGACGCCGGTGAGGAGTCGGTGTTCGCCGGTCTTGGCCGTGAAGACGATGGAGCCGACGCCTTTGATCTCCACGGCAGAGGCATCTCCGAACTTGACTGAGCCGCGTACACCAATGTCCAGGTCGGAGAAGAATTCCCGCCGGCCAGTCATGTGGTGCGTGGCGCCGGTGTCGAGGTACCAGCCGTCGAGCTTGTCGTCGCTGGACCCGTTGCCGAGGAAGACATGTGCTCGCGGCTCGTCGAGGTGGAGGAGCGCGGCTGCGGACGATGCGGGAGGGGAAAAGATCGAACCTCCCTTGACCTCCTCTGTTTTTGGCCGTAGCTCAATGCTCCCGTGAACAAGAAACAGAGCCGGCTCGTCCTTCTCCTTTGCTTGCGTGACATGCGCTTGGCCGCCACGCCGTGCCTGCCGACAATCTCTGGCCCAATGGCCGGTCTTACCACAGTTGAAGCAGGTGTCGTCCCGGTTGGCCTTTCGGTCGCCGGCAGCGCCAGCGTCAGCGCCGCCACGTCCTCGGGGCGCCTTCTTGTTCCGCGGTTTCCGACGGCGGCTGCCGCCCGAACCTGAGGCCTCCCCCTTCTTCCACTCCTTCTGGCGAGTGAGCCACTGCTCCTCTGTGTAGAGTAGCTTGCCACCGATGGTGACCGGCTCTGCGGGTGGTTGCTCGTCGCGGCCGTCAACAGCCTTGAGTCGCCCGGTCACCTCCTCGATGGACAGCTCGGAGAAGTCCAAGAGCGTCTCCATCGCCAGAGCAATCTGCGTATACTTCTTGGGGACGACGCGGAGGAACTTCTCAACCGCCTTCTCCTCGTCGATGTCCTCGTCGCCGTGCCGAGTTAGCTGCTGCATCAGACCGGTGAGGTGGAGCGCGAAGTCGTCGATGTCCTCACCGGGGCGAAACGCCAAGCGATCCCACTCCTGACGCAGCTTCTGCTGTGTGGCTCGGCGGGCGCGGTCTTTTCCGATGCGCGCCGCGGCGATGGCGTCCCAGGCGTCCTTGGCGGTCTCCTTGTCCGCGAGGGTGGGCGCCATCTCTGGCGGGACGGCAGCGAGGATGGCCTCCAACGCCCGCCGGTCGTCGTGGAAGTCGACATCCTCGTCCCGCACCGCATCCCACATCCCCCTCGCCTGCATCTTCACCTTCATCACCAAACTCCACTCGTTGTAGTTGGTTTTGGTGAGCATGGGCCACGGCGTGCCTCCACCTGACTCCTTGATGACGGTTTGGATGGCCGCTGGCGACCCACGCCTGCCTCTGCGCCCACGGCGACGCTCTGGCAACAGCGAAACGCGGCGGTGCCTGTGAGGGCTCCGCGAGACGCGGGGTCGACTGGCGTCGATCTCCACCTCCGCGCGCAGGGTGGCGGCAGCAGCCGCTGCGGTTTGGGCCGCGGCTGCCGCCTGCCTCGCTGTCTCAGCCGCTGCTTCCGCTGTGGCGATGCGCGCCTCGCGCGCGTCTGCGTCTGCAGCGTCGTCGGCGTTGGCTCTACGCCAGCTGAAAGTCAAAGAGGCGTGGGAAGAACGAGACATGGCGCCACAGGCAAGGGAAGGGAAAGAGCAAGGCTCTGATACCAATTGTTAGTATCAGACACAGGTTTTGGGGCAATTTTCTCTGTATTTCTCTTATTTCCCGAAGGCATAACTAAGTACATACTTATAGACCAAAGTGGTCGGATTACAACTGAAAGCAAAACTGAAAGTAGAGATAAGATGCTAAAGCAAAACTGAAGATACTAAAGCAAAACTGACCAACTAACACAAGACTTATTGTCTTATTCCTTCAATTAGAAGTTTTCACTGCAGACATGAGATGTACTACCTACATAATAACCTTCTGTAACTTCAAAATTTTAGCTGTTGATACGTAGTAGCCCTAGTATTGATAACATGTGTTTCTTCTTTTGTCTGCTAAGTTTAGTTTTGTCTATTCACTTATATGTATCGTTTTCCTATATGTTTTTGTTCCCTGACACTATGTTTCATGTTCTGTATTTGCAGAATCCATACTTCGTGAACATAATACTGGCTGGCTACGATAAGGATGCTGGTGCATCCATGTACTACATAGATTACATCGCAACCCTCCACAAGATCGATAAAGGAGCATTCGGGTACGGGTCATATTTCTGCTTGTCGCTGATGGACAAGTTGTATCATCCCGACATGACCGTTGAGGAGGCCGTAGATCTTGTTGACAAATGCATCAAAGAAATTAGGCTCCGACTGGTCGTTGCTCCTCCGAACTTCGTGATCAAGATTGTTGACAAGGATGGGGCTAGGGAGTATGTGAGGGGTGAAAGCATCGGCGACAACCCATCTGAAGCTGCAACTACGACAGCTGCCTGAGGTATTTGGCCCTGTGGGTGGAAATCTGGCTGGAGGTTGAACCTTGCTAATTATTTCTGAGTAATGCTACTATGTAAACACAAGATATTTGGATCTGAGAACTGTTTTGCATATTTAGCCCAGACGTATACTAGCCTGTTTATGCCCCCTTTCATGGGTATCTATCTGTTTCTTTGTACTGTTCTTGCTCGAGAGCGCTGTGTTCACTTGGTCTGTCCATACAGCCTACGGTTGACATTTTCTTTTGCTGTGGCTGTTGCAGCCGGGTGTTTCGGACTTAGTAATGCTGACATCTTGCGGGAATGGATTGTTGCTGTTTGTTTATTTTGTTCTTTCAAAGTAGTGCAATATTCGTAGTTGGAACGGATTTATTCTTCACAAAGCTATATGCTGTTCTTGATGATGTTGAGCATTCAGGGTTACATGTTGCACGGCCGATTTGTGATGTGTAGAGCTCATCGGCCGAGCAATGTAGGTACCTGAACGTAGGATAATATGATCAGTATCAGAGGCACGAAAAGTGAACACCATGAGATGCTGGCATCTTCGTTGCGACTGTCGGAAACAATGGGTCGTACAATAAAAATGGGAGTAGCCATTGAGGCACAGCACTCAAATCCTCGCGCATGCTGAACTAATAGGGCACTGTGTGCCCAGCACAACGGTTCAGTATGATTGCACCGGAGATAGACGATATGGATCAGAATTAGGTAGTATGATAGTGGGATTGTGATCTACTCGTAGAATCGTTATTATCGTAGCAGAATTTCAGTGGGATCGTGATCCTGATAATAAATTATATTAGCGTTTTAAATTTGATATTATATATTGTTAGTTCAAGTTGCACTAGTTTAATTTGATTTGTTTTGTTGTTTATATGTGTTCTAAAGTAAAAAAAAAATGTAATCTTTGACATATTATATTTTTAGATTATTAGTTTATTAAAAATAATTAAATAAGTTTCAAAAATCAACTTTAATTCAATATAACATAAATAAGTGTATTTAAATTATAAAATAAAAAATCTATTATAGACTTATATATTTATAAAATATAATTTAATTTTTATATAAAATATGTATACTTTTAAAATTTTAATAGAACCGTGATTCTACGATTCGATCCGTTAGACAAAAAATAATTATATCTAATATCACGAGCCTGCCAACCTTGAGCACGACTCAATTCTGATTCACGTCGCTTACACAGCCTATACCGTGTAAACCGCGACCACCAAAACCCACCGGCCCGCGGAGCGACGGGCCGCCGGACTCCAGGTAAGGCGTCGCCGGCGTCGCCTTCGATCCACCGCTCGTTCCTGCATCCCACACACGACCATTACCATTACGATCGCATTCGCATGTACGGTGATGCTTGAAATTTTGTCAGCGTCGAGCACTCACAGTTGCACTCGCTGACGGGCGGGGTCTGGACCTTGCACGCGCCGGCGAGGCCAAGCGCGCGCGTCCTGTTGATGCTGACGCCGCCAAGGGACGACGACCCGCCGCCGAGCGCGGCGCAGAGGCACTGCGGCTCCGACCGCACCACGGTCTCGAGCTGCGAGCAGCACGAGCTGGGCGCCGTCGTCTCGTTGCCGCTGATGTAGTCCAGGCACGGGGACAGGCTCACCAGCGCCGACGTGCACTCGCTGCTGCTGGACTGCGCGGACGCCGCCGCGGCGAGCAGGCACAAGGCCATGGGCGCTGTTCTTGCTCTTCCAGCCATTTCTTTCTTGGATTTGCTACTGTTGTAACGCGAGACTTCCTGCCAAGTCTGTGGCTTTGTGTTCTTTTCGCATTTTGATGGTGTGGCTTTTATAGGAGCGTTTTTGTGATGGAAGGCGGATGACTTGGCTATGTTGGTGAGCTGCCGGTTCCTACTATATCAGGAAACGATGCTTTCATCTCAATTCATACAGGAGCTGTCAAGGATTTGTTTAAGAACATGTGCTGCCAAATTGCTGCTCAGACTTGTTGAAATCAGGTGTCGGTCCTTGACGGGTTAGATTAACAACGGTATGAGTGTCATAAGGAGAGTTCTGTATATATTCCAGATGTAGTTTCAGAGAACAAAAGTGTGGTGCTTCGCAATGCTCACGCGGCATTCTATTGTAATCATGGAACTGTAGTCCATGCATTTTACCTGCAAGTTTTTTTTGGGTCATATCTTCTTTTCCTGATCTTTGTTTTGTACCGTGAACCATAGTCTTAAAATGCATGGAACAGAATGGGTATACGAGTATACGCACAAACGTGGAGAAAAATGTTCTTCAGAACAATCTATTTACAAACTTGAGCTGAGTCAGAAACACTGAACAAGACTACCATGCAATTGTACTACAGATTCTGCAACGCAGCTTAGTTGCATGTAGGCAAACTTTTATGATACTTCCTAAGAGTGACGTCAATTACAAATTATATCTTTACAAACGAAAAATCTGAGCTATAGTTAATAAGCTGAACCGCCAAAAATGAATCTACAACTTGTTCTTTATAGAGGCCTCAAAAGCGGGTAATCTTCGAGGAGTTCTTGCTCTGACAATGTGTCGTTCTCATTTTGTGGAGTCCATAGGACCTCGACTGCCTATAAAGAAGCCAAGAAAATGTCAAACATCATTGATTCTTTTGAAAAATAATCTAACAAGATGTTGCTAATTAAAAGTCCACAACAATAAGATAATGATTTGCTGTAATTTTCATTTGCTGAGTTGAGATCCGCTCATCTGCCAGCCTTCTTCGAGACTAATGGACTAGAGAATTCTTTATGGGCTAAGTTGAACGAAATTTTGGAACCGGTCCTACTTTAAAAAACTGTTGATTTTAGTGAGTGTAACCAGGTTGCTGCTGGCTTACATTATTTTACCCCAATGCAACTGACCAGTCATGACTTAAGACTAGGATTGAACTTCAAACTTTACAGTAGAATAAGACAGAAAACTCTCAAGGGAAAAAAAGACAGAAAAGAAACAAGAGGGAATACCAGTGTTTTGCTTGATGGTATGGCAGCAAGCTTCTGTAGAGCTGTCTTCAAGTCAGTGCTGCTATTTATAGCGGGTAGCTTGTGTACTCCCTCGGCAGCAACCAATATGGTTATCTATGAATAAGAAATAAAAAGGCTTAGATATCATATGATGATTACAACTAGCAACACAGAATCAGAAACATTTTCACTCAAACCTACAAATGCTAAAGATCAGAGCCCAAGCAACAACAGAATAGCATGGAAAGTAGCCCCTATGTGACTTGAACGGGAGTTTACAGTGCAATATTTCTTTTAATATGAAACGACGAGAGGCATCCTACATGGTATCACCAAAGTTTATGAAGTAGATCGAAATGTATATGCCACTAATCCGACCTAGTCAATAAATCACTACACTATTGACAAACTGAAGGAAATATGATCTTGATTCTTGGGTAATAATTTGAGGTCCATAGCCATGTATAAACACTAGCAGGGGTGAGAGTATCCTCCACTGCAGTCTATTATGTTTATTTTACTAGGTAGAAATATCTAGAATAGCTTTTATACATTATGAAGGTGCCAAATGTCACCACATGCATATCAGATATTACATCAAAAGGCTGCTACCATTTGATCAAGTTTTTTTTTTCAGAAAGCATACCACAATGTACTCATTGCTAAAACCACTTGATCTTTGGCTGCCTGCTTTATGCCTCTTGATGCTGTTCACATTCACGAGTGTCTCTTCATCAAACTTGCCTCGTTCCTCAATTGATAGTTGATTGAAATGTTTCTCCCCATCATCTATGCTTCGTTTCACATTCACCTTGAGAACAACAGAGATAGATTTAAAAAATGCCCAAACAAGAAACTTACGAAATTCCAAATCTATGACTATGAGACCTTGCTATTGAAGACTCTTGCATGATATAGTGCTCATTTATGGGATGTTTATATTGCTTATGACCTAAAAAATGGAGTAAGTATGAAAATATATAGTAATGCTTTGTTTTTCCTTTTCTGGAAGGAACAGTAAAGCTGCATAACATTCTATTGGAGGATAGATAGCAGTACATTACTTCAGTAATCATACATTTGGAAGCAAGCAAGAGATAAACTGCAATCTGCCGCATAAACTGACATATATAAATTAAAGGGCAAAGTGTGCTTACTGATGAGTAAGCTGAGATACAGCAATCCGGATGCCGAAGTAATGCCAATGTTGTCTCTGGAGAAGAGCATATCAGGAACAGGGTTCACAATTTTTGAGAAATCTCGCCGAAATTTCAGAAATTTCGTTCCTTTTACTACCCAACGAAAAAATATCAGTTCGGTCAAATTTTTTTGCTTTAGTTTGAATTATGAAGGGTTAAAAGATCTTTAAATCCCCCATTGAGCACAGCAGTCCTTCTAGCCCAATGGCTAAGTCTATCCACGCCTACCCTCCCATCCAGGAATCGAATCCCACCTCACGCCACCATTTTTTCGGGATTTTACAGTGTCCCACTCTAACATGTGGGTCCAACGCAAGCTCACAAATGAAAAACAAACAAGAGATAGCCAGGAATCGAACACACGATCCCTCCCTCATGGGGATAGCGCCATACAACCAGACCAGAGTGCAGGTTGTGTTAGGTGTTCATTTTACTTCCTTTTATCCTACTTTTAAGGTATAAAATTCAAATTTGATTCAAACCATTTGACCAAAATTTTCACCGAAATACAGAAATTTCAGTCGTTTCGCCTCTTATGCTACCCTCCGAAATAAATTGTAAAACAAAATAGTTTTCCCTGATCAGGAACCAAATAGTTGGAATGATTTCAAGGCAATAGCAAAATGGTAAAAAATCTTAATGAAAGAACTAATCTTTATAACTTCTTTCAAAAAGGAATTGCAATGCATAATGTAATGCAGCTTACAGAACATACTTGACAATATCATCACTATGTTGATTTTATATCAGGAGACATGTGTCATTGCCAATAAAGTAAACTTGTAAAATAAAGCAGTATTTCTTACAAACTGGAGGCCAAAACCACCCCCAGATTCCATGACAGATGTGTGCCATCATAGTGTGAGAATGATCCCTCCCAACAACCAAAGGGGAACAAACCCCAATCGTCAGCTACTCAAACCAGAATAAAGGAGACAGGCTATCTTGGAACAGAAGGCCACCACAGTGGCAAAGCACATAAAATAAAGCACTATATTGACTTCAAATGCCAATAATAAAAAACCAAAAGACACAGTACAAATATGGCGTTGCCATACATCCCAATAACTATGAAATAAATAATGAAACAGAATATATGATTTAGTTTTACCTGTTAGCACATAGCTCAACCCAGCTGGGGTAGATGTATCTGCTTTCTCAGCTATTTGATCAAGCTCCTTCTGAAATGATCGGGCCATGCCCAGCAAGCCAACCTAGGAACATATGTCGACTTATAGATTAGAAAATTAAGTGGATTCCTCTGTTCCAAACATAAATGATTGAGTATTCTATGTGGAAGAAAGATTTGTGCAATTGTTGTACATCTATGTATGTTATGATTAACGTTGGCATGACTACTAATAAACAAATTAAGGAAGCAAGCAGATCAGATTTTGGCAATTGTTGTACATCTAACTATCTAAGTACATTGTGCAACAATATGTTTCATTATTTGAAAAGCAATACTAATTAGTTAATCTTGGGTATATAAATATACCATCAATGACAAGTGGGCAACAAATCAAACCAAACACTGCTAACGATATCCTTTTTCATAGCTCTTTCCAATAAAACCCTCCATGCTATGACAATATGTGTATCATCACCAACTAATCCTAATGTAGTGTATATATGTTTGGGAGCAATGTGTGTGGTCTAAGGGCCCTATCCTTTTCCAAGCAATTTCTGTATCTCTAAAAGTTAACAAACTATATTGAGCTAAACAAATTATGTTATATATGATCTAGATAATTTGACATAGTCTTATTTCCATAATTACATCCTCAATTATCTTGCAGTAAAGCTGCCGATACACATCAGGACCACAGAATGCACTATAGAGACGGCCATTAAAATGGATATGCTGCAATTTTTTATTTTTCTCGATTACAATGACATTGACTCAAGAAGTGGGTTGCATTAATAATCGCCAATCTATCAACAATTCATTTGCATATTTTTCTGCTACAATATGAAACGCTCGATTACAATGACATTGACTCAAGAAGAGGGTTGCATTAATAATCGCCAATCTATCAGCAAATCATTTGCATATTTTTCCGCTAAAATATGAAGTGATTGCGCCAATTGATCCATGCTAATGTAAATTGCTCCGCGAACAAATCCGCCCAGAAACCAGAGAAATGAACAGAGGAAAAGGCAAGAACCTGCAGCTTGAGGACGGTGGTCTTCTGCGTCTCGGTGAGCACGCTGCCGCCCCCGGACGAGTCGGAGAGGAACCCACCGAGGTAAAGGAACGCCGCCAGCCCCATCAGGACCATGAGGAACCCGGACCCCCCGAACCCGATGCCGAAGGCCGGGCCGACGGACACAAACGGCGAGGGCGAGTAGAACGGTGCGGCCGAGTACCCGCCCCTCGGCGCCGGCGCGGTGTACCCGTAGGACGGCGGAGACGACCGCGAGGAGAAGGCGGACCCGCCGACGCGGCCGCCGGAGGCGGCCAGCGCGGCGGAGTGGGGACCGGCGGCGGCGAGCAGCGCACCGGCGAGGAGGAGCGCCAGAGCGGGCTTATTGAGCGCCGCGAGCGAGTCGAGGAGGGACTTCTTGAGGGCGTCGAGGAGCGCGCCTCTGGGCTGACTCGGCGCGGGGGGCTGCGGCGCGATAGAGGCGGGAGTGGGACCGTCGCCGTGGGCGCGGAGGGGCGCGGCGCGGGCGGGGAGGGGCGGGGGCTTGAGGAGGAGGAGGCCGCGGCGGGGCAGGAGCGGGCGCGGGAGGGGCAGCGAGAGGAAGCGTGTGGATTCGAGGAGCGAGGTGGCGGCCATCGCGGCGGCACGGGCGGATGCCGTGCGATGCGGAGGAGATGGAGGTGGGAACGTAGGTGTTGCCGGTGTGGGGGAGTGGGAAGATATTGTTTTTTGAGAAGTGTGTGGGGGAGGAGGATCGGGATGTGAGGTGAGGCGAGGCGAGGCTGCGGGTTGGGGGCGTGGAGGATGACCGGCGACGGAGCCTCGCTGTCTCTGCCCGTCTTCTTCCGCTGCAAGAAGCACGCAGTTTTGGATCCCTGTAGGAGGAGTGGAACTAACGAGGGAAACCAGCGAGCGGCTTGGATCGAGTCTGAAATGCCCCAAAACTTCAAATTTTCGAATTATTTTTGAATTTCGTTTGAATTTAAGTTTTTATCGAATTGGGAAGCTTTATTTGGCTTTCCGCTTTCCTCTTCCGGTTTTCCACTTTCTCCTTGCTTTGGCGTCTTTTGGCAAGCCGCCTTCTCCCCTATGCCCCGTTGCCACTCGGTCACACGCCGTTCGCCGCCGCTGCCAGCACGCGGTGCTAGCTCATCGCTGCCCTGCCCATCAACCCTGACACAGAGCTCTGCTACCTCACTGACCAAGCCTTAAATGGCTATCACACCACCTTCCAGCCACACGCCGCCAACTCGTTGCTACCACCCCGGTCGTTGCCTGCTCGACGAGTGCTTGCACCTTAACTCGCCTCACTAGCTAGTACGCTTGTACCAGAGGGATGCACTACGCACTCAGATGCCATCGCTGCTACCAATGTCCGTCCATGCGCCATCCTCGTCGTGGCCAAGACACTGCTGCCATCGCCTTCTCTGGCCTTTAAACCCAAGCTGAATTGCAAGCTAGCCTGTGTTAGCACTAAATTGCACTAGTTGCGCCCTGGCACCGGATTCACGCGGAGGAGCCCAGAGGCAGGCACGGCGCAAAGCGCGGGGTGTCAACGCGAGTGCGGACTGGCGGCGCGGCATCCCGACGTAGATGTGCGAGCGCGGACAGCCAAGAGGTGCGGCCCGACGCAAGCAAGCAATAGCGGCGCGTGGTGGAGTCAAGCAACGACCGGAAGAGGTGACCGCCCCTAGGAGTGGAGCACACTCCTCCCAGGGGCGGCGGCGGCAGCGGTGACCGGCGACGACCGGAACGGAGGCTAGGTTCAAAATCTAGGCTCTAATACCATGTTGATATGAATGAAACTTATTGTATTTCCAATAGCCATGGGGCATATAAATAGTACAAGGACTACAAGGGCTCAAACCCTAGATATATAGGAAAAGACACATATACTCTTAACAGGTTAAACCATATCAGTATTTATTTGTTTTTCTCATATTTAAATATGAATAGACAAACATCATATACAAATATGGATATGACAAATGTTGGATACAAATTCGGATCGGATTATACTCAAAATCGGATTGGATCATATTCCAATAATTATTCATGACCTCTTCTATTTAAAACATGTCACCGAATTATTTTAACATTTTAAATTAATAAATAGCTGACTCTAACATGTAACTACATATTAAATATTTATAGCAATAAATGAATAATTTATCTTACGTATTTATATAATATAACTTCTGATGACACCTTCATATATGTATAATGCAGCCAAATACAAGAATGTACGGTCGATGGAAACTTTACTTGAATAGCTTGAGTGATCTTTACTAAACTGAGTGATGGAAACCTAAAAAAATAAAATATTCATATGGTTGTTTGAATAGCCTGCACTCACTAATAATATCATAAAAAGCTTATCACTAAGATTCTAGGTAGAACCAAGTCATCCAAACATATGCAAACAAGATATGACACATAATTATATTGTCTTTAATAAAACAACAACCAAATAAGTTTAGGAATTTTTTGACAAAAGAACTAAACAACCATTAACTTTAACTTGCATTGATGCATCCAAACAATCTATCATCTAAACAATATCTTGCACTAAGACCAACAAAAACAACTCTTGTACTTTCAACTTGCAAGCATCTGCAAAATAAAAACAATAATTATAATTATAATTTCAATATAAATAAGCTAAAAATAAATCTTTTTGACATATTTCTAGCTCTGACTCTAATTCCTTGCTGTCTTCATCGTTTAGACCAAGGCTTGGTCGGAGATAATATGCTTAGACCGTCCTAAGCATCGACCACCATCGGTCGACGATGTCTACTATCATATATGTGGGTCAAACCTTCAGACCGAGGATCAAGTCTTAAGCATCAACCACCGAATTGAGATCCTCTGCCTTCAACGTCACTGACGTTGAAGGCAGAGGATACACATCCTCGACCACCTATGGTCGAAGATGTCTACTATCATATACATGTGTTAAACCGTCCGACCGGGGATCAAGTTTATCATAACTGACTATGTGCAGTAAACAAGGAAAATATACATCCTTACACCACTAAAATAACTGCACATTCTTATCCTCTCTCTGACAACAACAACAACATGAGAACCGTGCCGAGAGAACATCTCAGCACAACAACAATAACAACATAACCAACTCTTTCAACAAAAATGGTATTGCACGATCTGATCAGAAATGAATCACGTCCATTTTCCATTGATCAAAACTTTTACAAGCAGTGTATGTGGCACGCTCTTAAAAAAAGTTACAATCATGAATCATCCAAGCTAAATGTCACATGAAGAAACACGTCTGGTAGGAAAAAGCTGGTAATGATCAGCTTCCATCACAGCAACTTCACACCGGCAGCTCTAAGAGAATCTATGACGGCCTTGACCTTGCCATGGTACGTTTGATCTCTTGACATGGAGATGGACACTGCAGGGATGCCCCTGAACAGCAGACGCTCGCCAAGAAGCTTCCCGATCTTTGCCACGGCTGCGATGTCCCGCGTCGACTCCATGCTTGGCCTGAGGAGCTTCTCCTGCGAGCTTGCTGAGCATGCGACCGTCGCCGATGGGGTGTGGATGACCTGAGCGCTCACGTAGCTGTTTGTGAAATGCATCTTCAGAACGTAGGGCTTCAGGAACTTGGTGATCGCAGGTGCCCTGGCTGGTGGAGGGATGACCATATCGGCTAGTTAAGCTGCTCTGCACAAACTGAGAATAAGAAGAGAATTAGCCAAAAGCACGTCCAGTGTTTATGAAAAATGCAAGAGGCCAAGAATGGAGAAGGATAAATGAGGACACAACCAAAACTTACATGTTACAGATTCTAAATGCAGGATTTCACACACACATCATATAGCATACAAAGGACATCCACGTTCAATGGTTTTTGTCACTTGAATGCAGAAAAAGCATGAGATAGTTTACATAATAGTTCACAATTAGCAGGAAACTTCAGCAGTCCACAAGTTATCATCATTAGTTTATTAGTGAATAAGTGAATAATTGATTCAGAAAGCAATACTTCACTACAGCTGAGACTCAAGAATTTTTAGTATGTAGTGTTAAAGTTGCTGGGGTTTTTAACATGTAACAATACCACCGATACTACATAATACACAAACTCACAGTGATAATGTGATATAGGTTTACAGTGTTCAAGAGTCCACAGCAGAATAGTTCGTCCCACATTTAGCCTTATCTTCCTAAAGTTGTTAGTAAGGCCTAACCACAAATTATTTAAACAATGTAAACATACTCCAAGGGCTGGACCTCTGAGGAAATAATACCACAGGTGAATAAATGCTACTAGATATGGACATAAAGGGACATATTGGACTGAACAAACATCTTTGGAAAGGACACCAAATCAATTCTATGTGTTTGTCTAGTCATTTGGGACTTGCAGAACTTCCTAACAATACCACAGGCAGAACATGACAAATTTACTTTAGGAAGTTTGCATCAGGTGGGCATCTTGCCTTTTGAATGCAACCTTTCTTTTCTTCCATAGCATAAAACAGTTGGAGTGGCCAAAGTGTTGGAAACATGGTTGTCACGGCGAAATCGGCGACCACGGCGAGTGAGAGCCGCCTGGACGCCTAGGCGACGTCCAGGCGACGTTCAGGCGACGCCAGGCGAGCGCCTTAACCCAACGTTCCAGCAGTCTCAATGTCTCACGAGTCATTACTCATTACGCGTCCTCCGCGTCTCCGCCTCCTCTCATACCCCCTCGGCCCCTCCGCCTCCTCTCGCTCTCTCTCATCTCCCTCTCCGCTCCCGTCTCTCTCTCGCGACCTCTCCGCCTCTCCCGTCTCCCCGCCGCCGCCCGACCTCTCCGCCTCTCCCGTCTCCCCGCCGCCGCCTCCCGCGTCCGCCTCCTCTCCCCTCCGCCGCCTCCCGCGTCCGTCTCCTCTCCCCGCCGCCGCCTCCTCTCCCCTCCGCCGCCTCCCGCGTCCGCCTCCTCTCCCCGCCGCCGCCTCCCGCGTCCACCTCCTCTCCCCGCCACCTCCGGCTCCCCGCACCCGATCTCCTAACCCTAGCCGGCGTCAACGGCGGGATCAGGCGAGGCGAGCAACCACGGCGTCCTCCTCCGGCCGCCAGGACGCCTAGGCGTCGCCTAGGCGACGCCGTGACAACAGTGGTTGGAAATTACTTAAATCAGGAAGCATTTCGCTTATACAAGGATTGATAGATTAAACATGTTATAGGTTCAAATTGCCATTAGGGGAGTACCGTAGAACTGTGGGGGGGGGGGGGGGGGGTACTGGAGAACATAACTTCTGCCAATATATTCAATGTCAAAAAGCCCTCAATCGAAGCTAAGACATATTGCACTGCCATTGCGAATGTAACATTGAAGGATTGAAGCGATTCCAGACTGAACTGGAAAAACCCCGACAAGATCATAATAAAATAAGCAAGAACTGTTCACAACAAAATAAGCGAGGACTGTTCTCCACAAGAAAGCATCGTCGGAAACAGCACCTAATGCACTCAGTGTGGCTGCTAACACTGACATGGCTGTCTCGTCATTTGAGACTTGCGGAACTTGCTAACAATACCACAAGCAGGAAATGACAATTTTACTTTAGGAAGGTTGTATCGGGTAGGCATCTTGTCTTTTGAATGCTACCTTTCTTTTCTTCCATAGCATATACAGTTGGGCATGGGCAATGGGTTACAAATTGCTTCATCAAAGAATGGTCTAGCACATCATGCATAGCACACTACAAGGTAAGACATTCCTCTATGTACTTCTTAAAGTTGAATAATCTCAGCATATTCACCATTTGCTAGTCAATGACTTCTATTCAGTTCCAACAAGAAAATGGGGGAAAGATAATAACTTTCAGATGCACAAACAAGTAGTGAACAGCACACATTAACATTTCACTCCTACAAAATTTGATGAACTAAACACACTTGAAGTTCAAACTGCTTTGAGGGTACATCCAAATTTCTGACAATATATTCGATATCAAAAGGCCCTCAACTGAAGCTAAGATACTGCGCTGCCCTTGCGAATTAAATTTTCAAGGATGGATGCGATTCCAGAATGAACTGGAAGCCAAAACTCCTGACAAGATCATCACGGTAAAGAAAAAAGCAAGAACCGTTCCTCCACAAGAAAACGTAATAACAAGTGGAATCTTGCAATCCATGAGAGGGGTCGCTGCTTTGTGGCGTAGGAGCACGCACTACGAATCATCCAAGGATCATGGAATTGGAACCGCGGCCACAATAGCAGCTCCTAATCGAGAGAGAGAGAGAGAGAGAGATGTACCGCGGATGGGGTGGATCGATGGCGGCGAGGGCTCTTGTTCCCGTCGGGACGGGAGAGAGGCAGCGATGGTGTTGCCCTATCGGACTAACTTGTAAATTCAAAACAGAGCAGGGGTCTAACTGAAAAAATCGGAGTGAAGGAACGGACGGTCACGAAATATCTAGAGCGAGACGTCTCGAATCTCCGCACGACGATAACGTCATAACGAGAAGGGGAAGGAAGGGAACAGCGCAATTAGCACTTTAGCAGCGAGAGGGTTCGGCTGCGGCGGCGCGAGGACACGAGCGATGCAGGCACTTGCACGGGCGGCGCGGGGGCTCTGGCCGGCGGCGCGGCCGACGGTGGTGGAGGGGGGGTACCATGGGCAGGTGCAGCCGGCGAGGGGGATCATGGTGCAGGTGAGGGACGGCAACCTGGAGCAAGCCCTGTCGGTGATGGAGCGCAAGATGCGGTCGAGCGGCATGGAGCGGCTGATCCGGCGCCGGACCGACCACCACGTCAAGAACTCGGAGAAGCGCGTGCTCGCCCGCAAGGCCCTCCTGCAGCGCGTCCGCTCCCAGGAGCTCGGCAAGAAGCTCCGCGAGATCCTCATCAAGAAGATTAGGTCAGCGCCGCCTCCCCTTCCACTACTTCCACCTGCTATTACGCCATTCCTGTGCCCTTGTGGTTGCGAGTTCTCGCGGGTTGCGTTGTTTGATCGAACTTTTTAGTGAGTTCTGAGGAAGAACCACGGAGGCTTTTGTTAGTGCTCGCCAATTTCTCGACGAAATGGTTGGCGCGGTTTTAGTTTTAAGGCTGAGTAAAGTTAGGTGAATGTTGCATAGAAGGAAGCGGGTTAGGCTGCGCAGAGGAGATGTTTGATGAAATGCTTGAGTGATTACAGGATTGTGAGAACCTGAGCGGAAGATGCACATGTACTCTCCTGTCCTGTGGCTCGTCGTGGTGAACAAACAGGCGCCTAGTATTGTAGAAGCTGTGAGCCGTTGAACATGCAGTGGATTTTACTAATTAGTACAGTGGCTACACCTCGGTTGCCCCCAGACACCATACCTGCAGACACTCGATTGGCAGCCCGATCATGGGTTGCTCATCAAATTTGATGCATATCAAGAGTGGAGAAAATGACAAACACATGACCCAGAAACTTATGATCCAGTAATGGCATTAATGTTTTGGTCATTCTACTCAAGAAAAGATTGTTTTTAACTCCTTTTGAC
Source organism: Dendrocalamus latiflorus (assembly GCA_017311315.1). NCBI lineage: Eukaryota > Viridiplantae > Streptophyta > Magnoliopsida > Poales > Poaceae > Dendrocalamus > Dendrocalamus latiflorus. The sequence goes on from CM029631.1 coordinate 7,955,136, forward strand.
TATTGGGTTGATTGATAACTTATACGTTACTTGATTCAAAAATGACTCCATAGATGTTGTGTTAGTTAGCATAGTTATTCCGTGAGAAGTTCCTTTTGTGTGTTTTGCATCAGCTATGACATAAATCTGTGGTATTTCACTGAAAGTGTTAGATTAATTCTACATGATGCGTCTGGTCATGAGGTGAAGTGCAGATGTTACATATTATAACGAACCATATCAACAGTCAAGTACACTCGTGTAGTCATGTGAAATATCAATTGTTGCATTTCCTGATGACATGAACGTGCTGAATCTCCTTGTACACAGCGTATAACACCTTGCAAGTTGCACAAAACATATACAATCTAAATTCCGTGAGATGGCCACTACTCATACCTTGCAAGTTGCACACAACATATACAATCTAAATTCCGTGAGACGGCCACTACTCATTTACCGTCATTTCAAGACGAACATGCCAAGGAAAAGTAACATCCTGATACAAATCATCTAAAAATCTAACCCTGGCCAATATTGTCACTGATGAGCTTGATGTAAGTTGATAGCAGTGTCAGAAAACGTTTCTCGGAACCATTTCTTGCCATCAACTGCACTGAGCCACAGACTGAAAAAAAACTCCTGGCTGAACTGATTGCATGCATACTTTTGTGGTCTTGCTGTTGGTGCATGATCTAATGGCTTAGCTGCTGCCTGATCCTACACTACTTTGGCCTGGTGCAACAATGTTGTTTCCTGATCAAGCGGTTAAGTGGTACAATATGGCCTGCTACCTCTAGGATCACCTTCAGGTAGTAACTCTTATCGTTTAGAGGATATAGCCTGTGAAACATAACTCTGTGAAAGTTACCGAATGAACCAAATCAGTGGAGAATCTCAAATGATAAGATTTTTTTTGAGTAAAGTCTATTACCGGTCCTTAAACTTTTTATGCTGTGTCATCCCGGTCCATAAACTTTTAAAGTATGTCATCCCGGTCCTTAAACTTTTAAAGTGTGGCAATTTCTTTTGAAAGTCTATGGACCGGGATGACACAGCATAAAAAGTTCACTGCTACAACTACATAGGATATTGTCACACTTTAAAAGTTTAAGAACCGGGATGACATATTTTAAAAGTTTATGGACCGGGATGACACAGCATAAAAAGTTTAAGGACCGGTAATGGACTTTACTCATTTTTTTTTATCTAGGTTGCACTGATACTAATACAGGAAATATTATGACACAATACAGTGAGAGCGATACAGTTTTCCTCCCAAAGATTCTGCTACTTCAATACAGCAATATATATCAAAGGCCCAGTGACCTTTGTTGTATATTCATGTTTTATGATTCAAGAGGCTGTACTTTTGTAAATTGTGTGGATCCTCTCTCTGCATATCCAAACCATGTTACCATGGGATATTATGAATTTGAGCAATGCTACTTTATTTCATTGTAAACTTGTGTGGAATAGTAATGGTGATTTGATCAGCATGCTCAAATTACTACAACTGTTCGTATTGAATTGACAGTATAATAGTCAATTCTGCCAACAGCTGAGAAATCCAAGAAATGTACTAATAAATATTTTTATTTATAATTGCACTAATGAAAATGTACGTAATGTACATGTGGACCTTTAGCGCACAGGATAATTACATTATATGATTGCTTACAGTGTGGGATAATTGAATATTTCTATAATACTGGCATCTGGGTTGTGACCACAATTGCAGTTGCTGATATTTGATGCCTTATCACAGAAAATTAGTGACATACATTTTACTGCATTCTGATCAGTCGTCTGAGAAAAGTCATACAAATATTTCCTCCGTCCAACTCATTATTGATAATGTACTGATACAACACCAATCATTTGGTATGCTGATGTTGTATGAATGTGTTTATATTTTTGTTTTGTTGGTGAAACATTATAGCATTATGCTGCACGAGAGCTTTCAGGTAGAAATGAACAGTTTGCTGCATAATTCTTGTTGTATGGACCACATTGCTTTCTATTTGTTCACTGAAAAAGTATTTGCTTTGTGCAGGGGTCAGTGAGAGCATATCTCAGTGGGTGGCATTTCAGCAATATTCCGTCAGACTACAGGAGGGTTACTTGTAGCAATTCTATATGGGTACTCTATGTTGAACATGTAATCAATCCCCATGTTGGAATGTAGCAATAAGAACTGGTTTTCCAATGATCGATCTGTTTAGACTTTAGAGCAGCTTGATAATAACAACTGCGAGCCAAGAAGCTTTTGCTATCTTGCATCAAGGACGGGTGGATGATAAATTGTTGAGGATTATTTATGGCAGAACTTAGTATCTCTGGGTTGAACTGCTATTTGTGCATGTGGTATGTTCGTACAAACGTTGTGGGAGTTAAAAATGTTGCGTCCTACCTAACATGCCATCTATATATTTTGGGACGAAATGTGCCATCTATTCTATGTTAATGATATGCTTCAACCATGATATACAGTACGTATTAATAAATGTGTGCAAATCCAGTGTAAACTACGTCATATTGTCACAAGGTGAATTGGTGTATATAATGTATTTAATCTTGTTTAAATTGTTGTTCAGATATAACGACTATGTTTACTTTGCTTCTGGTACCAGGGGATACAATGACAGGATATTCTAGGGTCTAATTCTTGTCAGTTGTTTGTTGTGTATGAGTAGCATAATGCTGGATGTTTTGTTTATTTACTTGTTTTTCGTTGTGATCCTACTCTTGATACTTATGTTGTGTGGAAAAGTTATGGTGATTTGATGTACGTTTTCTTCTAGGTCAAAATTGTAACAGGAGCCAGGAGGCATGTGGAAGATCCTCACCAATTCATTTTGTTGTTTCCTTTTCGGGATTTGGTTTTGAAAGATAAGAAAATAGAGCTTATTCGAGAAGCAAAGAATTTCACAAGAATTTTGCTCTCCCAGAAAGAGTGAAAGGCGGTGCTACCAAAAATGAATGAAAACATGTTCCAGTGGCGTAGTGCGCGCACTTTTGGAAAGGAAGATCTTCGAGCTTAGTTCGGATGGGGCTTACCAAAAGCATAGCCAGCTGGGCTGGACCATCCAAAAAGGGTTTTCACACTGTGAAATGCGTGTTCTTTTCCTCCGAAACTAGCGGCTTTTGACTTTTGCTACAGTATCTAACTTTTAAATAGAGTATTTTATCAAGATGAGATCTACAAGTTAATTGTAGTACATGTTAAAAACTTAACATCTGTATCAACAAAAATTGCAATTGAGTATCTTCCTCTCTATAATCTCTATCGCAAACCGTTAAAATTTAAAAATTTTAGTTAAAAATTATAAGCCGCAGCCACGCCAAAAAGGCCCGTAGCTAGGCCAGGCTGCCGGGCCATCGCCACACCTCGCATCGCCCTCGCGCGCGCCTTCTCCATGTCGTGCCACATGCGTGCACCCTGCGCCGCCGCCTGTCCGCGCCACAACTACCGACCTACCCCCGCGCCGCGCTTCCTGCCAAGCCCCAGTGTTCTTAGAGCATCTCCAACAGTGACTTATGAGCTAGCTCTAAGCATATTATTTCATATTTTAATAGAAGAGAGAGAAAAGTTATCTCTTGATCAAGAGCTAGTCTCATACACACATTCCAAGATTATGTGAGAGTGTTATGTAAGGCTATTTATGTTATGAGCTATGTGCTATAGTTAGTACTATTGGAGAAGTTGTCTTAGAGCTAGTAACTAGCTCATACTGTTGGAGATGCCCTTAGTTAAAAAAGCGATGCTTACGAGAAGATTGTCGAGAGATACGCAGAAGAACTAATGCGTAGCGTATCATTGGCACCATTGCCTCATTGGGCCCATTGTTTTTGAGAATGAAGTCAATGAACATCTATGCAGCTTAATTCTGTACTACATAGATATTAGCCGTAGGACCGGTACATATGCTAATTAGATGGCTACATGTACGTAGCCTAATCACTGGAAAGCTACACAATTGCGGTATTCTTACGTGATAAACTCTACTACATAGATATTAGCCGTAGGACCGGTACATCAATAGAGTAAGATAAATAGTGCATTCAAATTTTTCTTAAATATTCACCGATTATTTACTCTGATAGCTAAAGAGTTATAAAGATTAGGATAGAAAGCTAACACAAAAACCACCATAACAAGAATCCAAACCAGCCCAAAACAATTAGGTGAACACTAGTTTTAGTTCGGCGAACAGCGAAAAATAACATTATTTCAAACCCAAAAAATCATGAAACGTTTTATCCATAGATTCAAAAGACTTACAGTTTGAACCAAGTCTAGATCATAACTTTAAGGACCTATCCCACCCAAAAATCTTGAAAAAACTTAAGAAAATTGGGATCATTTGGTTCATGAAGCTCAGCTATATCAAAATCGGACCAAAACTTAAAATTGAGTCAATTCTCAAATCAAACCTCCGAATCACTTAAAATTTGGTATGCACTTTTTCTAGAATGTCAGAAACCTATTCCAATTAGAGATTTAGAAAATCGTTGCCAAATTTCTGATATTTTTCTGTTTGATGGAAGATTGCACCAAAATCGATCAAAAAACCTAAAACGGTGAATATGGCATACTCGTAAGTGAATGATGGCTAAGATAGTTCTAGATGTATTCCCACATATCACAGCAAGTTAGAATACCTAAGAAAATAAGGCAAAAATAACTAGATCAAGAAATTACTTGGAGAGGCCAAATCAAGCAAAAAGCATGCAACTTCACGAACTTGCAAAATCTGATACCTAGATGGATGGGAATTGATCTCCATGAGTTATTTTCATCACTTACATATTCTTGGTATGGAGCAAGATCAAGAAGCGAAGAGAAAAGATAAAAACTAGTAAGATCAAGCGCAAATCAACCAAAATAAGGAAAATCATGAGAGACGAATAAAGTTGATATATTTCTACTTAAGGATGAAGGTTTTACAGCCAATCTATCTAGAGAATAAGATAGTACACCATAGCACTAACACTTCTCAATTCTAACCCTAGAACACTTGACTTCAATCAAAAAATCTAGGATGGTTAACTAATAAATCTCTATCCCAACCATTTAAATAGACAAGACAATTAATGCCATCTAACTCTAATAGATATTATCCACTTAGCACGTATGGGAAAACTCGTTAATCCCACACAACATGAGTTTTACTTACACACTACACTTATGCACACTTTTTAAAGTACATACTCGCACTTGGGAACCAGTGATTCCTTGCAACAAGGTTTCCATTGGTTCATATGAGCCTGTATACCAACCACCTGTTTTTGCAGCTCGCCCATCTGGTGTAGCACCATATCCGCCTTGTGACTCACCTCCTTTGCCTCTTGCCGAACAGCCATGAGTTCCGACATTTCTCCTTCATTCTTTGTCGTTGGTTTCATCATCTCTCCTCAGATCGGGTGCTAGGCTTAGGGATTTTACCAAGGAATAAGTCACGAACCCTCACCACACTCACAATCCCTTCCATCACTTAGGTTAGAAATGACTGGGGATTTTACAGTGAACCGAGATTCACCAACCCAATCAACCCCTCACCGATTCACCGCCAAGGATTGGAAGCTCTCCCACCAATTTTGTCAATCCCTCGATTTGGGATCAGATTTGAGGAAGTTGCGGAACATAGACAAAAGTATTCTACCAACTACAACTAGATAATTTCTGGTATAATAACGGGATTCCATTCCATGTGCCAGCTCAGGTTTATATACGAGTACACAAATCAGTCTTACAAGTAAAGTACAAGATTACAAGCATTGTTTCTGATTTAATTCCCAGGTTAATGACTGTTCATGGTAAGATAATTCCTTTTGTGACGTCACAGTGATTACTGAAATGTACATCAGTCGTCGACCTTTCACAGAAGAGGTATGGAGTAATCCCAGCCGTCTTTGATGACTTAAACCCTTGGCCACCCGAAACGTTCAATTCAGACTGGGTTTTCTTCAGTTCTGACAGCGGTGGCACGACGGCTGAAGCGACGGTGCGTGCGGGCAACCAGGTGGCGGCGCGACACGTACGAGTTACGGCGACGGCGCGTGCAGGCGACTGTGGTGAGCCGGTGAAGTTGGTGGCGCACGCGTGCGAGCGTCATCGGCGAGGTGGCGCGCGTATTGGGTTGTGATCGGTTCGGCTTAAAAGCTCATGATTTATAGCTGAAAACACTGTAGCTGGCTGAAAAAAGCACTGTAGCTGATAGAGACTTATTTAGCATAATTAAATTTAAAAAAAATTAAAAATATAAAAAATATGTTAGCCCATTACGTATAATACAAACAAATACGGGAAAAAAAAGAACCGGCAAAAAAACTCAACAAAAAGCCAAAAGTTCAGAAAAAGACGAAATTTATGAATAGTGAAAAATAAGTCAGAAGCCAGAAGCCGAAGCCGAATTGATCAGGACCTTAGTGGGCCAAAGTGGCGATCGAGGAGGACGACGGATCGAGCGGCGTCGTCGGCAACAGCGTGCACGTGCAGGGGCACGATGGATCAAGAGCGCGGCGGCGTCGAGCCGACGCTGTCATGGTGAAGCGCGACGGCGGCAATCTGGCGCGGATGGCGGAGCATGCGGCTGCGAGACCGACGCTGACGGAGGTGCGCATACGACCGCATGCACATAGGACGAGGCCGACGTGCGCGCTGGCGTTCAGGTCAGCGATGATTTCGGCTTCCAATGCCGGTTTTTAATATATTGAAATGGGACGAACTAGAACGTGTATATGGTTCGCACGGCCGATGAGCGTTCATGTAGTACGGACCATCCTGATACGTATGTCGCGCATGAGGAAGTGAGCCGTTAACTCGCCGTTTGCGTCGACTAGAAATAAACCCTAGGACAGGATCAATCGCAAGAGAATATCGACTCGTGTAAAAAAAAAAAAAACCAGAGATGATCTAAAGAATGAATATGGCCACTGGAAGGAAGAGATGACAATCCATAGGACGACATACCATAGTTCTGTAGAGCAGTCGATACTGATAATGTGTTAAATAACTAGTGTTATCAAGTAATACATAACCAATCATCACAACTAGAAATAAGAATAATCACATAAGACAATGTAAAAGTAAAAATAAAAAATAAACATAAGATGTAGGGAGAGCAACCCATTGACTTTTTATTCAAATAAGGCAATATTCTTTATTCTAATATTCTTCGATACAAATTACAATGACCTCTGTTAGAGTTGTAATCTTATTTTTCCAGTCATGGTCGTAGTCCTGGTCGTGTACGGGTGGTTGGAGTCGTGTATGAGTTTGGTCGTGGTCGTATACGAGTTCGGGTCGTAATCGTATACGAGTCCGCTTCATAGTTGTAGTTGAGTTTCGATCTGTTTTATAGTCGTAGCCGAATTCAAGTAATAGTTGTGATCGTAACCAAGTTGGAGTCGTAGAGTAGGGTATAAAAGGTAGAACCATATAACCGAGAGAGAAAGGCGAGAAGGGCGAGAGAGGCCAAGGCGATTGGTGTGATCGAAAGGCAAGAGAGAGAGTTCTTCGATACAAATTACAATGACCTCTGTTAGAGTTGTAATCTTATTTTTCCAGTCATGGTCGTAGTCCTGGTCGTGTACGGGTGGTTGGAGTCGTGTATGAGTTTGGTCGTGGTCGTATACGAGTTCGGGTCGTAATCGTATACGAGTCCGCATCATAGATGTAGTTGAGTTTCGATCTGTTTTATAGTCGTAGCCGAATTCAAGTAATAGTTGTGATCGTAACCAAGTTGGAGTCGTAGAGTAGGGTATAAAAGGTAGAACCATGTAACCGAGAGAGAAAGGCGAGAAGGGCGAGAGAGGCCAAGGCGATTGGTGTGATCGAAAGGCAAGAGAGAGAGAGAGGACGATCAGGGTGATCGTAGAGATTTGTGTGATCGAGAGAAAGAAATAAAGAAAAGAGCGGTTTGGCTCTGGAAATCTATCAAGTTCATTGTGTTCTCAGATATGACCGTAAATGATTTACAATCACGATGAGCAGAGAATCATAGGCATGGTCGTAAAGGAGTTACGACAACAGCGATCAAGCGGTGGCGTGCACAGGAGCAGCAGACGTGGTCGTAAGGAGTTACGACCACGGTCGTGAAGCAGAAACTGTGGTCGTAAGGCGTTACGACTACAGTGTTGACAGAGCCTTTGGCGTGGTCGATAGTATCACTTCATGGTCGTAAGGAGCTACGACTATGGTGATCAGCCGTGGTCGAAGGGAGTGCAGTGCAGAGGCGATGAACGTGGTCGTAACTTTAGCTGAAGTTTATGACTACATGGTCAGAGCAGCGAGTTATGACCGGAGAGATCACAACGTGGTCGTAATGACTATCAACGTGGTCAAAGAACCAGCAGAGTGGTCGTAGCAACACAGGAGGTGTCGTAGACTCTTGAACGTGGTCGTATGGCTACAGGAGGTGGTCGTAGAGGCAAAAAGGTGGTCGTAAAGTCTTGGGAGTAGTTGGTAAGGCTATAACAAGTGGTATCAAAGCATGGGTGACAAAGCAAAGGTTCAGGGTGGGCTAATCTCCCTCCAGTACCCTCTCCTAACGATCAATAACTACCCGGTGTAGGCAATGAAAATGAAGACAAACAAGCGCGCCCAGGGAGTCTAGGGCGCAGTCGATTCGAAGGGGAATGATAAGGAGGTGAACGATAAGGTATATCAGGCGACTTTGCCCCTTATCTACCAGGCGGTGCTAGATGCGATGATGCATCAACTCATCGGCAAGGAGATGGCACGGGAGGCGTGGGAGACGCTTCAAACAATGCACAAGGGCATTGATCGAGTCAAGGAGGTGCGGCTCCAAAATTTGTGGAGCGAGTTCGAGAACATGAAGATGGGAGAGATGCGATCGGTGGATGAGTTCGTCGGTAAGTTGAGTTTGTTGTACAATCAGATTAACTCCCTTAGCAACAAGATGGAGGAATATGTGGCAGTGAAGAAGTACCTAAGCGTGCTTCCGGAGAAGTACATACCTGTTGTCACAACACTTATGTACTCCCCCGATCTGGATAAGAAGAAGAGAGAGGATCACCGGCTCTCTCAAGGCGCATGAGGGGAGTTACTGAAGGGGTTTCAGTCGCGCAAAGAGGAGGTATTTCATAACGAGCAGGCATTGCTAGTAAGGGGAGATCCGAGAGATGGTCGTGGCTCATCAAACAACTGCGGAAGATGGCGCGGTCGAGGTGGCCAGAGTGGTCAAGGCGATAGGGGTGGCCGTGGAGATAAGGCTGGGCAAGGAGGTGGTGAGAAACCCCGTAATATGTCACATGTCAAGTGCTTTGAATGTGGCGAATATGAGCACTACGCGATAAGATGTCATAGCAATAAAAAGTGCTTCAACAGTAACGAGTTTGAGCACTTCACTTTAGATTGCAAGAGCAAGAAGAAGGACGGGGAAGTGAACCTTGCCAAAGACGAAGAAGAAAATGACGGAGAGCTAGTACTTCTCTCCTCATATGTTGAAAAGGAGTCGGTCATGGTGGAACTGAACGAGGAGAACATAGTTCCAAAACTACGCATGAAGAAAGGAAGCCATAATCACACGGAACAAAGGTACTTGGATAATGGAGCAAGCAACCACATGACGGGAGATCACTCCATGTTCCATAAGCTCGATGAGAAGGTTTGGGGGCAAAGTCAAGTTTGGCGACGGCTCCACAGTGGAGATAAAGGGCAAAGGGACGATGATGTTGCAATGCAAGAACAGAGATAAGAAGTTGTTGATAGGAATTTATTATATACCGAGTCTATGCAAAAACATACTTATTCTCGGGTAGATGACAGAGAGCGGGTGCAGGGTGGTGCTGCAGGATGAGTTCTTGCGAGTGTATGACAAGAACAGAGATTTGTTGATGAAGGCAAAGAGATTTCCAAATCGGTTGTACAAGATTCCTTTGAAAACTTGTAAACAAGTTTGGGTTGAGAGTGGCACAGATGGACGAGGTGCAGAGGCAACAGGAGGCAAGCCTGGCGCATAAGAAGTCGTAACGAAGAAGGAGACCGAGTCGGCAAAGAAGCAAGACGAGGCAGAAGGCATGGTCGTAACGAGAAGCAACCCTGGAGGAGCATGCACCGAGCATGCAGTGGTCGTAGCGAGCAGTGGAGGAGGTGCGCACAGGCATGCAGCCAACTCCGAACGAGCGCATGCAGGCGGAGAGAAGCGAAGCGACGGCTTGGGTGGTCGGCACAAACCACATGCAGCAGGTATGGTCGTAGCGAGTAGAGGCTCAGGAGGAGCTCTCACGCGTGCAACAGAAGGTAGTCGTAGGTGGGCCCTGAGGTGGCGGGAGGAAGCATAGTGTAGGGACCCAGATATTAACATCCGGATTCCTCTGTGATTACTGCACTATTCCCTGGATCAATAGATAGTGCTCACAGTTACAGTAATGAATATCAAAATACATATCATGCGGAAGCGTAAAATTTAATAGTAGACTTACTCATGAGCCGATTAGGCCGAAATTATTAAATTGCAGCAGCGGAAGAACGAAGCACACAGGTGGGACCTTCAGGACATGCCCACAGGCAACCAACTGGAGGTTCGCGACCTAGCTCTTGACATCTTCATCTTCTCTGCCAGCTTGTCCAATCTTGTTGCTGCGGTGCAGTGACTTGATTCCTGATTCTGAATTTTGTCGCAAAAGCGAGCGTGAGCACTCCGACCCCGTGCTCCGCGAGCCAATACACAGAATGCAAATAAATAGTATGCATAGCTTAACAAAGGAGAGGCTCGGGCTATTTTATTTTGCGTAGAGTGCTTTTGAATACAATTAATTAAAAAGCCTTATGACTTAGCAATTTTGGAACAAATCATAATGTACAAGGAAATGCATTATTAATATCGATTCAGATTCCATCCACCATTACATGGCATCTGCACCATATAGCAATTTCTTCAGCGTTATAGCCGCTTAACTTACCACTGGGACGACACCCAGGACAACTCCAAACTAGGGCCTTTCACTGCCCTCTACTTTTCCATCCCACCCACAAAACATTTTGAAATAGAACTATATCTGGTTAAGTTCCCATGTCCACCCTTAACCGTGGGCACGGCTATTCGAATAGTTTTGACTCTGCAGAGTTTGTACATTTTCACCACAAGAGACAATCAACTCATTGCCCCACACGATTCCTTAGAAGTGTGGTTGAGCAGACCATCACAGTGACTTTTCAAAGTATCTAGTCCCTTTTCTCATCTCACTTTATGGGCTTCTCCCACTTGCGGTGGGTCCCATCTATGCGCGGGATGTTCCCCACAGCCACTAACGCAGCCGGGCTCCCCTCCCCGCAATGTTAGGACAGCTGGGCAAACTTCACCCTCCACTGGTGTCCCTTCAGGCCCCCTTGCCATAGCTTAACACTTCTATCCTCTACCGGTGAGATGAGTCCGGGGTTTCGATAAGTTTACTTAGCCAAGTTGTATTTTACAGACTTGTGATTGTACTGTTTTACATGGGTTGACAAGACAAGATTCGGTCCTTAGTGGTATCTGGGCGGTTCTACCACAAACTACACTCTCGTGCACACCTGCACCATACCCCCGAACCATCTGCCCAGATAATTAAGCAATTCGAGGTTTTTGGGAATATAAAATAACTATATCCAACATACACCAGTCATTACCACCATGACTGCCCAACTAATTTTTCTCAGGATTAAAAGTGATGCTTGGGCGCTTTCGCGCCCATGAGAATCTAAACAATGCTAAGCATGGCATATAATTACAGACTTACTTTCGAAAGGTTACTAATATAAATTTTTGTTAGGGCAACAAGGTTCACACATTCAAATATTCCAAATGAAGGATAATATTATTCAATGTAAACAGTAGGCATATAACTAGGAGATTAAACTAAACATGTATTTGCATATAAAGTAACAGCATGCAATTTGATAATTTAAACCAAAGTAATTTGCAGAAAATGTAGGTTCGAAATGATCAAAGTATTGACTCGAGTTCATGCGATGCTTTCTCTTGAGCTTTTGGTCTCTATCTTCACTTCGAGCTTGATCTCGCTTGATCCATTGAATCTTCACGACTCCTAATTTCTAATTACGCGACAAACGACTGAATTTCAAATAAAAGCAAACAACTCAAAAGATTCAAATAAATCCAATTGAACTTGATAACTTTTACTATTATTAAGTAGGCGATTTGAGACAAGGTTGATCGCGTGCGGAGCTCTGACGGAGTCAAATGAAGGGAAGAAAACTGCCAAGACAGATGTCATTGAGCTATCATGACAAGGGGAATATTCACGAGAATATTCCATCTAAGGATTTTTGGGTATGGCTAGGCATTGCCGACTTTTAGAATACCGCAGATTGACCTTTTTATCTAATAAATGCTGTTATTATTTTTATATTTATTTAGGCAGTTCCATGAGTCGAATTCGACCTATAGATAGATGTGAGACTTTTTTAATCGGGGTATCGAACATCATTCTATCAGTATTATCTTTAAAGAGTCAGGGCATAAGTTTTATACATAATGTATACATTTTTAGCTTATGGAATTAATTCATATTACTATTAATTTGATATGTAGCATTTTAGGTGACCTTAATTAACCATGTTATTAGTTAAACATTTACTTCAGAGTATTTACATATATTGGTTAGGTCATTTTAATGTATGATGGCCTAGGGCCATTATATTTTAGTAACTGTATATTAATGTGACCTTTTGATCTGGAGGTGCTGTGGAATTTTTCTGGTAGTGATATTTTACCCCTAGGTATTTGTCATACGTTAATCTTAACTTATTTATGGCCGATGAAGTATGTTACATAAAATTATATTCCACCATCGCTACTAATTCAAGACTGTCATTCAAGATTTTATGATCGGTGGTATGGCAATGATAATGTCTACATTCCTCTGATTATTTTCTTTTAATTAAGGTTCTTGTGATATTTAGACATTCATACAAAAAGAACCGTCTTAAATTTTCAGGTTTCGAGTAAATAATAAAGGCACATTGATGATTCCTACATGATTATTAACCTAATACTAAATCCTAAATAATGTTATTTACATTCTAATAAAATTTATTGGCTTTCCTAAATTATTTCCCTTAACGTAACTTGAATAGATTTTTAATTAGAAGCCTTATTTGTACATTAAACAAAACCATAGTCTATGGATGCCTTTAGTTAATTAGATTTTAAAATAAATACTAGAGTCATATTAGTCACTAATCTATACTAATTAACCCATGATTAGGTATTTATTAAACTCAATTATATCCTAATAGCTTTTTTGTACCTTCTATTTATTTACTTTAGATTTTTATGGAGGTTCTCTAGCTACACACGGCTTGGCAATACAACAGCAAAAAGAAAAAGAATAAAAATCCTAACTACACCTGCGGCCGGGGGAATCGAACGCGGGCAGCTCGCTAAGAAACGAGCGCTGCTGACCAAGTGGGTGCTGGCTCTTTCGGTGAATGAAGGGGAGTTCAAAACAAAGATAGGTGAGTGTAGCGGCAGAGCTCCATTCAGGAGTCGGTCGAAACAGAGGAGCAACCAGAGTAGGGGCAGACAATGGCGCCGCGCGGCGAACGGTGACCGGAGGGGCGTCGGCAACCGGCAAAATGGGGTGAAGGGGAGGTGGTAAAGCCACTGGAGGCGACGCGCTGGCCAGAGCAAAGGCGAGGCGGGCTGGCGGCAGAGCTAAGCGGCCGGCGACGGGGGTGGAAAGGGGGCGGTGGCACCGGCGTGGAGGAAGGAGGATTTGGAGGGCGCAGGAGCTAGAGGAGGGTAGGGGAGAACTTACCAAAGGGTTAGCCGGGCGGGAGGTGTGCCGAGGGGAGCTGGCGGCGAAGGCCGGGGTCGGGCGGCGGTGGCGCATGGTGATGGCGGCGCACCGACGGCAATAGCTCCGGCGGGCCGTCGGAAGATGTTAGGGACGTCGAGAGGGTGCTCCCTTCGCGACTAATCGATGGGTGGCCAACCGAGGAGGCGGCGGCGGGGAAAATGGTGGCGGCGGCCGGCGATGGGGAAAAGGGGCCGTGCGCGAGCTCCGGCGCACCGGAGTCCGATTAACGCGGTGGGGAGGTACACCGGGAGCAGGGATACGCTTTGCCGCATTTGAGGTGGTTGGAAGTCGCCGAAGGGCCGGGAACAACGTGGGGGTGCGGCGGTCTGCGCATGGGCGGAAACGGGAGAGACTGGGGAATGGCGCGGAAGCAAAGGGAAGCCTGGGCTACTTGTAGCTGCAGCGAGGCGGGAGTTGGCGGTGGATCGGGCGGCAAAGGAAGGACTGCCGGTCCTTGCCCAGCGCGGGGCTCGGCACACGGGGCGCAGAGCGGGGATGCGACCGGGCACTGCGGAGGGGCGCGACAGCAGAGCAGGGAGGCAGCGACGAGACGAGGCGGCGCAGTGCAGCAGGGACAGGGCAGGCGCGCAAGATCTAGGTTTGCCTGCTTGCAGGATTTGGCGCAGAGGAGAGATGGAAGGTGGGGAACGTGGAGCATGCTCAGCCAAGAACGACGATGGAGAGGAAGAAAAGAAAGAGGGCGCGGGAGGAGCTGGCCCCTGCGGCAGAGAGGGGAGGGTGGGGCCCGCCGGCAGTGAAAGAAATGAGAGAGGGGAAAAAAGAAGGGAGAGGAGAGGTGGCCCACATGGCATAGAGAAAAGGAAAGGAAAATGCTAGCATTCCAATTTTGTTTTTATTTACTTGAGCTTGGTGTCCAAAATTCCCTTTTGTTAAATTGTAGCTCTAATATTGAATGTAGTTGTATTTTTAATTCAGCTAATCCTCTTTAACTAATTTATAAATCATGTTTTGATTCCGTAATTAAAATTTTGAATTACTTTCTCAGGGTTTGAACTCACCCATTTTATTTAAATTTGTAGATCATACACCCCATTCCTTTTTGTATGATAGTTGAGCTATACCTAGAATGAATTCTTGGTTGTAATTATTATTACCATTATCTGTTTCTGTTCTTTGAATGCAACTTTGATTTAGTGAATTTTAGGTTGACAGGGTGAAACACCATTTAAACTATTTGTATTTATTTACTCATTTATTATTATTATTATTTCATTGCTATTTTGCGCCCGAGATTTTTATTTCCAGTTATTACTTGCTTAGGACAAAACTCAGGAAAAACCCAAATAAGATTTCGGCAAAAATATCAATTGCTAGTAAGATGTAGAGAAAATTTTAAATTCTTCCAAACTTTCGGCCATTCAAAATTTAGGATGTTACACATAGTGTGAAGGGTAGTGGTCGAAAGCAAGAGCACACGATAGAGAGAGCTGGTGCTGGTGGAGGAAGCGTGAGCAAGTGCTGTAGGTAGAAGACAACCAGACTTACGGCTGTAGAAGCAGGTGCTCCAACCTAGGAAGGTATGCAAGGAAGAAGCAGCAACAAGAGAGAAGGTCGACGTGATCAAGAAGGAAAATCAAGATTTAAGGAGGTGATTGTTAGAGTTGTAATCTTGTTTTTCCAGTCCTGGTCATGTACGAGTGGTCGGAGTCATGTATGAGTTTGGTCGTGGTTGTATACGAGTTCGTGTTGTGGTCGTATATGAGTTCGCTTCATAGTTGTAGTCGAGTTCGAGTCTGTTTCATAGTCGTAGCCGAGTTCGAGTAATAGTTGTGGTCGTAACTGAGTCGGAGTCGTAGAGTAGGGTATAAAAGGCAGAGCCATGTAACCGAGAGAGAAATGTGAGAAGGGCGAGAGAGGCCAAGGCGATTGGTGTGATTGAGAGACAAGAGAGAGAAGATTATTAGGGTGATCGTAGAGATTTGTGTGATCGAGAGAAAAAAATAAAGAGGAGAAGAGCGGTTTGGCTCTGGAAATCTATCGAGTTCATTGTGTTCTCAGACGTGGTCGTAAATGATTTAGATCACGGTGAGCAGGGGATCGTAGGCGTGGTCGTAAAGGAGTTACGACCACAGCGATCGAGCGGCGGCGTGCACAGGAGCAGCAGATATGGTCGTAAGGAGTTACGACCACGGTCGTGAAGCAGAAGCTATGGTCGTAAGGCGTTATGACTACAGCATTGACAGAGCCTTCGGCGTGGTCGTAAGGAGCTACGACTACGGTGATCGGCCGTGGTCGAAGGGAGTGCAGTGCAGAGGCGGTGAACGTGGTCG
This sequence comes from Dendrocalamus latiflorus, assembly GCA_017311315.1. NCBI lineage: Eukaryota > Viridiplantae > Streptophyta > Magnoliopsida > Poales > Poaceae > Dendrocalamus > Dendrocalamus latiflorus. The sequence goes on from CM029631.1 coordinate 7,971,239, forward strand.
TAACTTCAGCTGAAATTTACGACTACATGGTCGGAGCAGTGAGTTGTGACCAGAGAGATCACAACGTGGTCGTAACAGCTGTCAGCGTGGTCGGAGAACCAGCAGAGCGGTCGTAGCAACACAGGAGGTGGTCGTGGCCTCTTAAACGTGGTCGTACGACTACAGGAGGTGGTCGTAGCGGCCAAAAGGTGGTCATAAGATCATGAGAGTAGTTGTTAAAACTGTAACAATCTCTTTCTAATATTTATAGTCTAAGAGTACTTTTGTTGTAGGCCTATATATCTTCTTAGAGGTGAAGTCAAAGCTGACGAAACCCAAAGAGTCGACGCGCGTCGGTTATTCCACACAAGCAAGTCTGAAATCGCCAAACCTCGGTCAAGCCGCACATTGATGTTACTACAACCATCTTGTTTGTTGTCCCACGTGCACTTTGATGCTATACTCTGCCACCGCCACTGATTATAAAGCAACAATGGGCTGTTCTTTTTGGCTTCGGGTTATAACTGCGGATTATAGGTTTTGTGCTGTTCGTGAAAGAGAGTACAGAGTAACAGAAATTCACATGTGGTTTTAGTCGATATAAATAAAGTCAGAATAATATGTACTGCAATTAACTTATAGATCCCGTCTTAAAATACATTTTATTTAAAAGTTAGTTATTGTAAAAAAACTAAAAGACAATTTTTAGAAGTTGAAAATGTGCTTTTCCGCAATATGCAGATTGCGGAGGAACTTCCTACCGCATCACGGGCTCATTTTTTTTTAAAAAAAAGGAAATGGAATTGTTTATCATTATGTTATGAGAAGAAGCAACTTAGTTTGTAAGTTTGTTCCTCGCAACAAAAAAGGTACATAGTTAATTGTACGGTTCTGTGTTTTTCCGCAATATGCAGATTGCAGAAGATCTTCCTGTCGCATCACGGGCTCATTGTTTTTTAAAAAGGGACACGGAATTGCTTATCATTATGTTACGAGAAGATGCAACTTAATTTTGTAAGTATGTTCCTGGCAAAAAAAAAAAGTACATATGTTACTTAGGTGGTGATCGGTTCGGCTGAAAAGCTCATGGTTTATGGCTAAAAACACTGTAACTGGCTGAAAAAAGCACTGTAGCTGATAGAGATTTATTTAGCATAATTAAATTTAAAAAAATTTAAAAATATAAAAATATATTAGCCCATTACGTATAATACAAACAATTACCGTGTTGTGACATGATAAACTCCATATATTAGATTATGTCCCTCTCTCTCAAAAAAAAAACAACTTCTGTTTAGCTCAGGGCAAATGCAATAGAAAACTCACCGCATATATAGCTTTAATTGCCTACCGGGAAATGTCTTTTCTTCTCCTCCTCCTCCTCCTTTTTTTTTTTGGCGAGGGTAGGGCGGGAAATGACGTCTGATCTTAAGAACCAAAATCCTTCTTGGCCACATGCTTGCCCTGATCAATGAGCAGAGCGAAACCACCCATGCATTCCTGTCTTCTCGCCCATTATTCTCTGCCAGAAACAGAGAAGCTAGCTAAACAACGAAAGTAGGGTATCGATTGATTATTTCTGGCTAAATTATTCGATTCTTTTGACAGGAGATCCAAAAAATGCCGCCTCCAACTGTATCGTTCGTCCCACTTCTCCGCACCGACGCACTACCATGCATCTTGGCTGCAAGCCCTGCTGTTCCTCTCGTTCAGCTGTCACCTCATGCGCGGGCACCAACTCAAAAACCTCAGTATACATGGGAGGAGGCGGCATTCGGTGAAGGCGTTACTGTCGCACGAATCTTTAGCAGAATTAACAGTGAGAAAATTCGATTGAAATCTGAAAATTTAGTCAAGTGTTGTTTAGCAAATCCGAGACGGTAACATTGGAAAATATATCCAGGAGAAGATGGGGTCAGAGATGAACAGAAGAGCTTAGATCTAAGTGTTGGATTGAAGACCTGGATCGCAATTCACACCCTTGCATGTAGACCTGAAACACATAAAGTGATTCACACAAACAAGAGATGGAAGAATGCAGAACAGGGAAATAGGAGAGCAAACCTTTTGTTGCTCTGTTAATTTTTTTAGGAGTGTCTATATAACATCCGATTGTTATTGAGGACAAAAACAGTCAGATTTTGAGCTGTTAGATGGAGATCCAACGCCCTAAATCATTTTTTGGAGGGGGTCAGTTTTTTTGGAGGGGGGCTTGTATGGGTGGATCCGTTGGATGGAGATCTAACGCCCCAGATCAATCTGACTGTTTTTGTCCTAAAAAACAGTCGAATGTTGTATAGCAATACTCTAATTTTTTTTTGCCGGACAAGACAGTACAAGGAAAGCAGCCTTTTTAACTGAGCTATCTGAAGAAAGCAAACTGGATCCTGGAAGCACCCAGAACCGGGCGACTCGCGTGTTCAGTTACACATGGCGCAACACTAGCGCAACGGTGCCGCATAGGACTCGGCCCACGTCCAAACTAACGTGACTAAGTCCAAGATTATTTCTAATATACTTCCTTCTAATCTAGACTTATTTTAAATTCTTCACGCCCAGCATCTGCCAAAGCTCGATGAACTTGACTTTAGCCAGCGTCTTAGTGAGTATGTCAGCTCGTTGTTCTAGGACTGTTGCAAACAAACTCAACCTTGATCTGACCTGCTTCCACACACTCTCAAATGAAATGAAATTGTGTGTCTATATGTTTGCTATGCCCACGAAAGACTGGGTTCTTCACCAGAATCAGAGCCGACTTGTTGTCAACAAACATTGTGACACGTTTAGGATTTCAACCTGTTACTTCATTGAACAAGTTCTACAACCACAAAGCTTGGCATGTTGCTGCAATTGCTGCCATGAACTCGGCTTCACAGGAGGACAATGCCATCGTCTTCTATTTCTATGAACCCCAGGAAATTAGATTTCCATACAGGTAGAAAGCCATACCGCCAGTGCTCTTCCTCTCGTCAACATCTCCGGCATGATCACTGTCTGAATAAGCTACCAGTTTCTCTTCCTCCTGTCCTCTCACATATACTAAGTCATAATTGAGTGAGCCCTTTACATACCAAAGACTCGAAGTATGTGCTTCACCACCTGTTGATGCTTGACAAATGTGTCTTTCCATGTATCTGCTGACCAAACCAACTGCATATGCCAAGTATGGACAAGTATGGGTCAGATATCGAAGACATCCAACCATTTGTTGATATTGAGTTGGATCTATAGGCACTCTGTTAGGATCCTTCCCAAGTTGAGTCTTCGGCTCCAAAGGACTCTTGGTTGGGTTGCACTTAGCTAATCCAAATTGATGCAATAATTTCCTTGCATAAGCCGACTGCTTCAAGGTGATCCTGTCACCTAGCTGATCTACCTCAATCTCGAGGTAGTATGAGAGCAAACAAAGATTACTAATATCAAATTATTGCATCATTTGCTGCTTGTATAGTTGTATGCCTTAAGTTTAGTTGCACTTGTGCTAGTGATGATTAAATCATCAACATACACGCCAATGATCAATGTATCCTCTGCAGTTCTGTGCATGTACACTACCTACTCCTGGGTGCACCTACTAAAACCCGATGAGACAATGTGGTTCCGATCTTCCGATATGACGATAACTTCAATTTGTAGAAGAATGACTTTGACGATACAGGCTTCTAACCGATCACGATCAGAACACCAAGCAATCACTAAACCACACTCCGAGTCGTTATCAACCGTACCAAGAATGCAATTGACCTGATCACGAAGGTCTATTATTGTATACAACCGAAGAATACGCAAGAACAAGATAATAAGCAATCAGAAATTGTAAATATTTATAAATTGCTGATAAGATGGGATTCCAAATAAGGATCTTGATCAGGTGGTCTAGTCGACACACGTAGAAGATACAAGTTGCAACGAAGGTAAACTAAACATAAATGAAATCCTCCTTGTATAGCTACACAAATATATATTTTCATCGTCAGGTAGCATCATATTCTCATTTAAAACAAATTGAAACCAAAGAAATGAATTCACCTTTTGTTTAATTTTGGGAGCTATGGTCGTATGCGTTTATGGTATGGTCACATCATCCTCCCATTTCCACGTGCACCTCTGCCACGCCGGTGGTAGCTGCTGCACGGCTTGCCATGGCCACATGCGCCTTTGCCGTCACTACCGTCACCCCTCTTCGTGCCTGACAATGACTCACCACCATCAGATTTCTTGCTACGTCTCTACCATTCAACATGAGTTAACAACAAGTATTCTTCATCATTGTTGCGGAAGATCCACGTCTTCTCCTCGTGGACCTTGAGGCGCCCAATTGCCTCCTCGAGGGACATGGTTTGAATGTCCTCGAACTGCTCAATCATGGACATGATCAGTAGAAACTTCTTGGGCATGGCTTGAAGGAGCTTCTGGACCACAAACGCCTCTTCCATCTTAGCGCCCAGGGTCCGCACCTTGTTGACGATTGTCAACACCTTCAATGTGAAATCATCAATGCCCTCGGTCTCCTTCATGCACAAGGCTTCAAACTCTGTCATCAGAGTCTGCACCCTTGCATTGTTGACACGGTCTGCCCCTAGATGCATCATCTTCAGCGTGTTCCAGATTCCTTCGCCGTTTCCTTCTCGGTGATCAGGAATAACGCATCTTTAGGAATTTGGTTGATAGATGGCTGCCAACGCCTTCTTATCTTTTCTGGTCTCCATGTCCGCATCGGCCGCGGGTTCAATAGCGTCCCACACGTCCTGAGCTTTCATGAACACCTTTATTTTAATGGCCCATGCTGCATAATAATTCTTTGGTAGCATCGGGTATTAGAGAGAAACTGAACCCTCCTTGCTCGTTGTTCTCTCCACGATTGACATCTCTTCCAGTCGCAGGTACTTTGGCATGCGCCTTGCTCTGAGACTAGATGTTGGATTGAAGACCTGGATCGCAGTTCACACCCTTGCCTGCAGACCTGAAACACACAGTGGTTCACACACACGAGAAGGAAGAATGCATAACAGAGAAACAGGGCAGCAAATGTTTTGTCGCTCTGTTATTTTTTTTGTTGGACAAGACACAGTATAAGGAAAACAACCTTTTTAACTGAACTATAAGAAAGCAAACTGGATCGTGGAGACAAAACGAGGAGATCAGCCCTGCAGGTGTCCGAGACTAGAACATCCCGTCACTGCCGTCAGGGTATATCTATACGCACTTCAGTACGCGGAACATCAGTACAAGACCCGTATCCATCTGCAATACTCCGTTGAGATTAGTGTTGGAAATTAATCTTGATTTAGTATTTGCTTTGAGTAAGTGCTTGCAGTTTCTAGTAAGTTAGTGATTGCAGTTTCTAGTGAGTGAGTGTTTGCAGTTTTTGGTCTTTAGTGTTTGCAGTTTTTCTTGGTCATTAGTACTAGAGTCTTTACTTGTTTTGCATTATAAAAGGGAGAAGAAAATGCTGCAGATTAGCAGTCTTTTGCAGCACCAAAACTTGTGTTAAGATCCATTGTCTCGCGTGTGTTCTAGAGAGAAAACAATGTGCGAGTTCTCTCCAGGAGCTGGGCCAACAATTAGCACCTCGTTGTCTGCAGAGTAACTTTTCCTTAGCAGCCTCTACATGGCCTTGAGACTGCTGACTTGTCTGCTAGCTAGCTCCAAATCTGTCAGTCACAAGGTGATCTTGACGCCACATTATTTTCAGATAAAACTATGTCTCGCGTGTCCAAAAATCACATGCACTGGCATATAACATGCAAGCTGCACCCACCCCCTAGCCCTATATAAAGGGCACCATGTGGCTCATCACTGAACCCATCCCATCGCTACTGCCTGCTCACTGTGCTCAGTGCTCATCCTCAACAACCTCAGCCGATCAAAGCCCTAGCTAGTTTGTTAATTAACAACAATGGAGCACTCCAAAATCCTCACGGCCTTGTTCACCACGCTGCTCCTTGCTCCCGTCCTCCTGGCCTCCGACCCGGACCCTCTCCAGGACTTCTGCGTCGCCGACCTCAACGGCCGCCAGATCTCGGTGAACGGGCACCCGTGCCTGCCCTCCTCGTCGGCCGGTGACGACTTCCTGTTCTCGAACAAGATTGCCAAGGGCGGCGACACGTCCAACCCGAACGGCTCCAACGTGACAGAGCTCGACGTGGCCCAGTGGCCCGGCGTGAACACGCTCGGCGTGTCCATGAACCGCGTCGACTTCGCCCCCGGGGGCACCAACCCGCCGCACATCCACCCGCGTGGCACCGAGATCGGGCTCGTGACCCACGGCGAGCTCCTCGTCGGCATCATCGGTAGCCTCGACACCGGGAACAGGTACTACTCCAAGGTGCTCCGCGCGGGGGAGACGTTCGTCATCCCGCGCGGGCTGATGCACTTCCAGTTCAACGTCGGCAAGACGGAGGCCACCATGGTCGTGTCGTTCAATAGCCAGAACCCCGGCATCGTTTTCGTGCCGCTGACGATGTTCGGCTCCAACCCGCCGATCCCGACGCCGGTGCTCGCCAAGGCACTCCGGGTGGACGCTGGGGTCGTCGATCTCCTCAAGTCCAAGTTCACCGGTGGGTATTAAGAGTGCGTACGTGCATGATGATGACTTGGCGGATTTGTTCGCATGAAATGATCAATAATTCGACGGGTCGACGGAACTCGTATACGTAAGCTTATGGTTAAGCTATAGCAGCTGTAATAAGATGGGATAAGTGAAGATGGCCTCGCGGTTTCAGTACCTGGCCAGGGAATTAAAATGTAATTTCTCCTTTATTTTAACAATGCATGGAATAAATGCGATTTTACTTTATTTGTATGGTTGATATTATTTTTTTCAAAATTCACGCTCAATATTTCATGGTAAATAAACCAGATGCAAGGGTAAGTGGTAACTCATTTACCCCTGGGCACATGATAAATTGTTGTTATGTTTCTTATAAAATTCTTGTTTCAAACAAGGCCTTAAAATGTAAACGAGCACCCTCCATATATGCATCTGATCAATGCAGAATATATAGGACCTGCAATCTTCGTGTTAGCTAAAACAAAGGTTTACATTGGATGATTAAAAATTCATAATACGATTCCATGTATCTTGAAATGGTAGTTCTGAAGTTGCAGACCGGAGAATGTTTGGCTCCGCTCGGTTAGGTTGAAAAATAATGGCTTATGGCTGAAATTGTACTGTAGCTGGTTAAAATTATACTGTAACTAAAGGTGGTTTATTTGGCGTAATTAAATTTAAAAAAATTAAAAATAGAAAAAATATGTTAGCTCATCACGGACAACGCAAACAAATACGGGAAAAAAGAACTGGCAAAAAAAGCTAAAAAGCTAAAAATTTAAGAAAAAACAAAATTTATGTATAGTAAAAAATAAACCAAAAGTCAGAAGCACAAGAAGGGGGGCATTAATGTTTAAACAGAAGCTACCCGGCGATGGAAAGCTAGGCGGATAAACAGGCATTCCAAACTGACCGAGACAGTGGCATACGACTGGGACTGGCAGCATGACACTTTGATAGCTTCGTGCCTAGAATTAGGTAGATGCATGCGGCAGGGGTCTCCTCAGTTTTTTATTGAAACATATGGCAGGAGCTCAGCCCATTCACCCAGGGAGGAACACCAATAGGATAAACACCACAAAGTCACCTAGTACCCATGCATTAACATCCTCATGCAAAAACACCCTTCTTCTGGGATTCACCACGACAACAACAATGTCTAGCAACCCAGAGAAAGAATGCATCATCAGTTTACGCGCCTTGTTTCAAAATGGCTAACTTCAACCATAGGTGGCCGGGGATGTATCATCGTGATTTGAGAAGGGTGAAACTGATGGTGGCACAGTTCTGATGTATCAAATGGTCGAGACCGGCCGTGCTTAATTGATTAATCGATGGCCTTTTTTTTAAAAGAGTATATAGAAGATGCATACTTCACTCACGCCATATTTGCATATACATACGTCCATTACACATGTTATAAATTTTACAAAGACGGTTTCCTAGCCTCACAGATAGTGGCCCTTGCTTTGCACGAACGTGTGTATACTCTAAAAAAAGGAACACTGTAACAATAATAGGGATAGAATTAACTCGAGCAGGTGCTCCTGGTCCGTGCTTGATAAATTGATCGGTGGTGTTTCTATGGTCTCCTTAGAAATACTTGCACAAATCAATAGTGGAGTAATGTAGGATTACAAATCAAACTCTCAACGTTCTTTTACAATTAAGAATTTTATTTGTATACAGAAATTAGATATTGAAATTTAGATTAAAATTAAGAAAGACTCCATGTCAAATATAGTATAAAACTTAGAATAATAAATAAAATAAGCAAAACTTTAAAGAAAAAAATCTATGGCAAGTTCTATATGAAATTCAAAATAAAAAATTAGCAATTATATAAATTCAAAAATAAAATCAGATTTGAGAATGAAGACCATTCGATGGGCAGTACTTATTTATAAAAAATTCAGCATTGGAATAATCTTCTACACCAACCAGGGGCGGATTTGGGCCCCTGGCAAAGTGGGCTTCAGCCCGGGGCGTGAGAAAATTGGTAGTGTATAGCCCAGGTCAGTCCGGGGTGTTATTATTAGTATTCAGCCCATATATATTTTGCAATTCTGCACAAAACCAGCGGCCTCTCCCAGTCTTTCACGCGGCCCACCACTGTCTCCGCGCCCGCGCGGCCCAATCCTTCACAGATTTCACTTGCGGCGCCCGCTCGCTCAGAGGAAATCGCAAATCAGGAAACCCTAGACAGCTAGACTCGCCAGCAGCAGCACTGCACAAGCCACAAGGCGTCAAGGGCTCTCAGATCTGCTGGGGGTGCGACTGCTCCGCCCCGCCTCCCGGCGCCGCCCGGCCTGCCCCTCCCCCGGCGCCGCCCGGCCTGCCCCGCCTCCTGGCGCCGCCCGCCCCGCCCCTCCCGCCCTCCCGGCGCCGTCCGCCTCGCCTCCCGGCGCCGCCCGGCCCCGCCCGCCTCACCGCCCGGCCCCGCCCACCTCGCCTCCCGGCGCCGCCCGGCCCGGCCCGCCTCCCGCCCTCCCGGCGCCGCAACAGTGAACAGTGGTAAGTTAGGCTGCTTCTCTTTTAAGACCAGGAAAACTGGAAGTCTGGAACAGCCGAACATGATGCCTGCCTGGCTGCCTTGATTTTGCTAGGGAGTAACGGGGCAGACTGCAGAGGAAAGTGAGTGAGTAGTGACCACTTAGTACTGCAAAGGATGAAAGGAAGAATCAATGCAAAATCTAGATTCTTTTAAGCTTGTTCGGTTTCATTTGCCCAACAGTGGTCACTTAGGGCCTAGGGGCTTCTTTAGCATGATTAGCACTTGCACTTTAGCAGGATTATGTTGTGAATTGTGATGTGAATTGTAATTTGTGAAATACTGAAATGTGAAATTAGTGAAATGTGACGCATGATTAGCACTTTAGCAGTATTATGTTTATGTTGAATTGAAATGTCATGATGTCCATTTAGTAGCTGTTCTTGTATTAAAGTGTGATTTCTGCTAATATACTAAAATGTGGTTTTCTGTGTTTTATGTCCTAAAAAAATGAAGCTAGGAGTTATTTTAGTCAATACAAAATGAAGCGGGCGAAGACATTGTCATCGTATTTTTCAAACATTAATGATGATAAGATTTTAGAGCGTTTTCAAGGGATGAGGTCACGTAAGAAACAATTATCTCGTGCTAGTGGTAAGTTAGCTTCTTATAAATATAGACTTCATGTTATTTATATTTATTCATACACATGTTTGATTTACTCTCATATATTATCTTTACAGGTTCTTGTTTATGTCCAACTATCAATGAAGAAATGACAGGATCTCATAGAGAGCAAATCATCGTAATTTAGGTACTCAAATTGTATCTCTATTATGTTACATTTTTTGTACTTTGAGATCATGCCATGTTCTTCGTATTATGCTTTATATTTGCTTGTTTAGTATTGAACTCAAGTTTCATATCAGTAATACAATTAGCCAATTATGATATACTTTTGTTATATCGTGGTATGGGTACAAATTGGCGTTAGTTTTAGGTGGTTAGAGTTCAGCCCGGGGCGTAGCTAAATCCTGGTTCCGCCACTGACACCAACTATATATCTATATATATATATATATATATATATATATATATATATATATATATATATATATATATATATATATATATATATATATATATATATATATATATATATATATATATATATATATATATATATATATATTACTACTATTTGTTGGATGCTTGCTGGTCTGTTGGTTGGTTTAAGCACATGAATGATGTTTGTTGTACCAAGCGTTGTGATAGCTATAGCTTGCGTACTCCCTCAAACAACAATTAATGAAGCAGTGGCCATCGGCTAATTAGAGCCAGCCCAGCGCATCTATCCAGTAGACAGTAGTGGCCGCTCGGCAGCTACTGCCGACCCAGGCAGCTCCTGCATGCTGAGCTGCCGAGCAAGCTCGATAGGCCTGTGTGCCTTGTTGGCTCCGGGTAATTTCCTCGTCTGTCACGCTTATCCGTATTAGTTACGTTGTCACCGTTCTACTGAGCTATAGTGATACGACAGAAGACACTGTTATATGCCGGACCTACCAGTTTGAGGATGGAGCTAGAATTGCATAAACAAATATTTATAAGCTAAATTTGAAAAAAAAAGACTGTGCTACAGTGCTAAACATATAAACAGTTCAATGTTCATCTAAACGTAAAGTCGTAGACGTATATTCGGTTCTTAATTAAAAAGAGAAATCTACTTGAAAATTGTCAAGAAATAACATTATAAAGCAACTAAGGGCTCATTGTTTATGTGAAGATTGATGCAGCTTAAGGCTGTACGTCGCCTAACCACGGGAAAGCATCATAATTGCCGTATTAATTCTGACATGATAAACGTAACTCTAATACGACGAGAAAGCTTCTCTTTAACTTATGGCATATGTACGTAGTCTGAACCTAGCCTAAGGAAATGCCTTTTGTCACTAGTGGTATTCAAAGAACCAAAATTCTTCTGGGCGCTACATTTATGCCAGCTGATCAGTGAGCGAAGCAAAACCAGCCATTCATTCATTCCTCTCTCCTCCTCGCCCTTGATTCTTGTCCGAAATGGAGAAGCTAGCTAAACAACGAAAATAGGATACGGATTGATTGTTTTAAAATTATTATTCTATTCTTTATGACAGGCGATCCGAAGAAACCCTCTCTCACCTACCTCCCCTAGCGCCCCCTTCCCCGCACCCACACGCCTGCCTGCAAGGTCTACCGCCCCTGCCAGTCCTTTGTCACCTCACACGTTAGTTACAGTTCAAAAACCTTCTTTTTATCTTTCACAGTCTTCGGACGTCGCTTTCGTCAAATTTCGCTCCAATAAAAGTGTACGAAGCTCTCAGCATCTTCATGCCGAGTCATCCCGCACCCAACAGTGGCCATCTGTGTGCGCGTGACGGCGCGGGAGCAAAGGCAGCCCCTCCGTGTCGTGGTGCTGGCTCTCCCCTCGTAGTTGAACCGTTGAGCTCAGCGCCCCCCGACTAGATGAATCGGGTGGGCCAAAGGAGATTGCTGCGGCCAGCGAATCGAAGTTCATGGATTATTTGAACTCAGACCTTGAGGCCGAGCAAGCTGGTCGAGAGGGTGGCTTGGGCATCCCCAGTGGTACGAGCCCTGCGGAGGGCGCGACCAGTGATGGTGATGAGGCCAGGGGTTTCAATAAGGGCATGAAAGGTGATGTCGTAGACATCCCCTTAGAGATGGCAATGGGTATCCGATACCCGAATACCCGATGGGTTTTACCCGATAAAGAGATGGGTATGGAAAATTTTATGTGCCCATGCGTATGTTATTGGGCGAAATCCTCTACCCGCCGGGTAGGCGGGTGCGGGTGTGGGTATATACTACCCATACCCGCCTACCCGCGGGTAATGAATACCCGCATTAGACAACTAGACATCCCACTCAAATGTTAATTTTATTATCTACTTGTTGTTGATTGTTTATTTGTTTGTCATATGTTGATATGTTCATGTCAAGTATGTTTATGTGATGTACTAATTTTGATCATTATACGCTTTTGTGCTTGGCATATGATTAATGAATGTCTAAATTGATGATATTCTTATGTGTTGAATCGGGTATGCTTGCGGGTACGGGTTACCCGTCGGGTAGTAATACCCGCGCGGGTACGGGTATGGGTAAATTTTCCTACCCGCGTGCGGATACGGGTAATCCGATGGGTAAATTTACACCTAGCGGGTACGGGTATGGAATGGCAATACCCGATGGGTATTTACCCGTTGCCATCTCTAGCCCCTTGATACGGTGCCAGCTTCGCCGGTTCGTGAGGCGTCCCAGCAGCGTGAGCATCAAAACGTGGTGGAGTGTCCCCTCCGGCCACGGGAGAGGGTACCTTGTGATGGTTATGATGGTGGGTTGTGGTGGGGGTCTCGCTAATAGCGTGTACCTTGTGGAAGGGAGCTCGCAGGCCTAACTCTATCCGGTGGGTGAGATCCTGGTCTCTGCACACGGTGATTACACCATACGAACCCGGCAGCTTCATGCATAAGAAATTCTGGTGCGGTACTACTCTGAAGGTGTTGAGTGTGGCCCTTCCCAGGATGGCATTGTACGGGTAGGGGAGATCCACGACGTCAAAGGTTATATCCTCGCTTCTCGCCTGATCGACTTGGCCAAAAGACACCTAGAGTCGCACCTGGCCCAGGTCCCGTAGTGGTTGGCCCCCGAAACCCTGGAGTGGGACAGCTGACAGTTGGAGCCTACTTTGGGGATGCCCATCTGGTCGAAGGCGCTGGTGAACAAGATATCTGTGGAGATGCCCCCGTTGATCAGGACGTGCTTGACGCTGCACCTTGCAATACTGGCTTGGACCACCAAGGGGTCCTAGTGAGGGAAGTTGATGCTCGCTGTATCGGCCATCGTGAACGTGACGTCAGCCTGTAACCAGTCGAGGGGCATTTGGGTGGGATATGCGACGATGTGGTGTAGTCGATGGGCATAGGCCGTTCTCTACCGTTCAGACGGGAATTCTAACGACGAACCGCCCGTGATGGCGTTGATGACCCGTCACAGTCCGCCATTAGGGGCATGTATGCATAACACAACGGGATTGTCCGGTTGAGGTGTTGTTGTTGTCGCCCCCACCATCGATGTCAAAGACGTATTTGTGCCGCTTGTTCTTCTGCTCTTTGTGGCTGGAGCCATCCTTGGTGGGGTCAGGCGTGCCCTTTGACTCGGAGGCATCACCCCGACGCCGCTACATTTCCTCTTCCGCTCTGGCATACTGCTCTATCTTGTTGAAGTGTTTGTCGATTGTTTTTATAGGCTTGCACGCATTGTATTCAGCTAGGGGCCCCGAGCGAAGGTCTCACATCACTGCGTTGATGATAGTGGTATTGTTTACATCATTGACCTGGCAGTGGACCTAAGTGAAACACTAAAAATACTCTCTGAGTTTCTTTAAAGGTTTCTGCTTGATGGCGAAAAGCTAATCGGTGTCCATTCGTTTGACGTAGTTTCCTTGAAAATTGTTGTACATGTGGTCCCGGATCTGCTGCCATGCGTATATGGAGTTTGGCGCAAGTGTGAAGAACCAGGAAAATGTTATCCCTTCAAGGGCAAGCGGCAATCCCTTCTCTTGGGTAGAGTCATCGCCCTGGTCGCTTCGATGGCCATTTTGTAGACGCGTACAAACTCCTAGAGGTCCGTATCACCCTTGAACGGCTCGACGGTAGACATTTTGAAGTCCTCCAGCCACGCAACCTGCTGCAGGACGACGGACAAAGGAGATTCTGGATCCACGTGCCGGAGTGTACTACGAGCAGGGGTAGGTGCTTCACAGCTGCCGGCCCTCTCGACCGCAACCTCGGCCAATGTTGCTGTGGGTGTTTGTTAACTCCAAGCCTCATACACCTCCCACATGGTACTCCGGAGGTTTGCTAGCTCGCACTGCAGCATTCCGAGATTTGCTACTAGCGTGCCTCTGCTGCTTGTGCAGCGGGATTTGCCAGTGCGGAGGCACTCGCTGTGAGGTTGTTAGCGAAGATGGCTTGGACGCCGGAGTCAATAGATGTGTTGACGTAGTAGGCGCGGCAGTTGGTGACGGGGTCGACACGAGCACCTAGGTCGATGGATGTACCGGCATGAGTGTAGAGGTCCATGGTCGTGCCCGCGTGGGTGTCATAGTCAACGGCCGTGGTGCAGGCGTCGTGGTTGACGACTGTGATGTGAGCGTCGTGGTCTACAACCATCGCGTGGGCGTCGTGGTCGACGGTCACGGCGCGGGCATCATGGTCGACAGGCGTAATGCGGGTGTCGTGGTCGACCGCCGTGGTGCGGGTGTCATGGTCAACGGTGCGTCGGCACTAGCATCAGAGCTAGCCTCCCGCGTCGGTGCGAACCGCTCGCCGGCCGCAATGACAGTGTGTCGCTGCCATGGGCCAACAGGCCTTCGACCACCGACCTTTGCACGCTGGCCTCAGCAGTCGCTGCCGCCATACTCCTCTTTCGCTTGATTGTCGACAATGCTTTTTTTGGCACCATCGCTTCTCTCAAGCTCACGGCACCAACTGTTATGGCTATAGACAAAACAGTAGAAAATGAGACTAATAGAGTGTGTATGAGAAGTGAGTTAGCCTGGCCCTTTGGCTTGCCCAAACTATCTATATATATGGCCATAAGGCCCGATTATAATTATACCACCCACGGTGTAGCACTATGGCATGGCTATACACGTCTTTTTACATGTCTTATTAGGTCTTTATACTCTGCAGATCAAATAGATCTAGGTGAGGGCTACGCCTATCACAATATCTCTCACGAGTTGATGAGTGCTGAACGATGCGTTCTCCTCCTCCTAGCTCGTTGAAAACGCGCAGATTTGTGGCCCCTTGCATTCGTCTTGCGCTCCTCCCCTTCACGAACTCTTTTGCGATGACCTGCGGGACCGACGGCGTACGCACCACAGGCTCCCCCGATCTGTTCGGAATTTCCCATCGCAATCCCAACAACCTACCGAACAAACAAGCAACAATCAGTATTCCTCTTCGCAACTAAAAGCCCGACACCTCTCTCGCCGATCTAGACTGAAGCCGTAAGCGTCCGACTGCCTGCCCGGGAGCCCTCCTCCATTGCCCTCGCTCGCTGGGGGCTTGAAGCCGAGAGAACGCCACCGCCGCTCTCGCTCGCCGGGATCGAAGCCGCTTGCGAACTGCTTGGGACGTATCCGGGTGCGCCCTTGTTAGATACAACACGTACGTCTCGATCTAGGCGCAGAACAAGTCCACAACAGACCACGTCAGATGGATTGCATGCACTGTTCGCGTATAACATGCACAGTTACGCGTGATGCTGGGCATTGATATGTTAGCACAAGCTTCCATGTATCAAATGCCTCTTTTCCAGATTTATTTATTTGATGCTTTCCTATTTCCTCTGTTATACGTAGGTGCTCCCACTACTACAGAAAGCCTAATAGTAGACGCCTCATCACAGACGGTTTTGTGAAACCGTCTCTAATGAGCACTATTACAGACGGTTGTAATTTGGAGGACGTCTGTGGTATTTGTGGCGGGAAAATGGATTATCACAGACGGTTATTAACTATGAACCGTCTGTGATACGTTTGTATCACAGACGGTCTGTATTAAAAACCGTCTGTGATAATCCCAGATTATCACAGACGGTTTTTAAATAAAAACCGTCTGTGATAACCTTGTTATCACAGACGGTTAATAATTAAAAACCGTCTGTGATAATTCACAGACGGTTTTTTATTAAAAACCATCTGTGATAATGTCAGTAGGCATTTATTGCGCTGCTCAGACCGCATCTGTCTTCATTTCGATCCAGATCTAGCCACTGCTGCGCACTTTTTCACTCGGGAGGAAGCTAGGCGATTTCAGGCCTTGTTAATTTGGTGGGAAGAGGCAGAGATTGAGCTTTGAAGATTCATACTTTGCTGGTTGTTCTAGATATGGTTAGTAATGCAATTTATTTTTTTCTTTAATTGCATTACAATTTAGTTCTAAGTAATCTATGAGTGGTTATTGAAGATGGTTAATTTGCAAAATTGTTGGTTATATAATAGCTGTTGTGTTTGTAATATGAATCTAGCAAATAAAGTCTCAATATAATAAATGTGGCCGGTATATATGTAGTTATAATTAGTTAATCTAGATTTTAATACTAAGTTGTTATATATGTACGTAACGTAGGACCGAAGCTGGATGTATGCCGCGAGCCGTGTGAGTGAAGATATGGCGCCATTCCCTTGTACGCTGCTTGGGGCCAGGCATATTCGTCTGGTAACGGGGCCATGGTGCACGGCCAAGCTTTAGCGCCAGGCTTCGCAAAAGTTAATGTGGATGGTGTGTATGTCAATTTTGAGGTGGTCCCGCTACCGAAGCCCCCCAACGACGAGATCGTGACTCTAGGACAGGCCATTGGAACATTCATCCAGTGGCCCAAAAGCGACATCTTCCTGGAGGCTTCTTCACCGGTGGCAGGACCAGAGCAACATGCACTGGTGCCATCTCCAGTACAAGACCAGTCGGTTCCACCACCGGATACTACAACGGTGCTATCTCCACGGGCCCTATTCTCGCCAGAGCAACTTGCACCGCTGCTACCTTCAAAGTCGACTTCCGTGAAGTCGACCCATAGCCGAGGCAGCAAGGCCAGCAAGGGCAAAGCAAAGAAGACCAATGATGATCTTCCGTACCACCCTTTGGCCCGCAAATTCGTGCTTGGCGAGCCGTTGCTCGAGCAAAAAGCCCTCCAAAAGCTACCATATAGTTGCATGCAATTGCACACGTGGTATATGCAGCAGTCCAATAAGCCAGAGGGAGAACGGACTTCAAGTATCACTGTCAAATTCTCCGAGGAAGATTTACACCACAATCTTCAAGAGTGTACATTCGTGGTCGCCTTTGAGGATTTATTCGAGCTGTTCATGCTCAACGCTCTTGACGTCTCAATCGTTCGATGCTGGACGCTGTAAGTGTGTACAATCACAGTCTCCGTTAATGTCATACCGATAAATGCCATATCTAATTTTTTGCTTTCGTGTGTATATATATAGACACATGCTGATTAAAGCTAGAGTATCGAACTCATCAGCTGGTTTCTTGGACCCACAATTGGTCGCCAAGACTACCATCGACGTGGAGGCATCCCTCGTCGAGAGGTACATTGCATCAGGCCTGCTGAGTTGTCGCAATAAGGACTATGTACTTATGCCCTTCAATCAGAGCTTTCATTGGATTTTAATAGTAATTGTACCAAAATGGAACAAGGTATATTACCTTGATTCCCTAAGTAAGAATAAAATGGACTTCACAATTGTCGGCCAAGTAATCGATAGGTAAGCACATATTCCCCATACATATCTACATTGTACTCTTTCTTTCCTTCCGAATGATTAAGGTTAACCTTTTCGAATTACGTAGGGCGTTCGCGATGTACATTGAAAAGGGAGGTGACTCGAAGCGCGGGGCCAACGGCCTGCTGACACATGTTCGAGATTTTAAGGTATTCGCTATTTCACATTAATTAATCCTATGCAACAGATGGTACTAATGCCTTTTGAACTAACACATTCCATTTTTTGCAGTGCCACCAGCAGCAGCCGGGCAACACATGTGGATACTACGTTTGCCAACATATGGAACTACTCCTCGATTCCTCGAGGGTCACCAATCGCAAGGTTTGTCACTCTTCCCATAATTACTTCATACTTATCACGTTACATATATATGTACATTGATATTCCTATCGACAGGCTGTATCAATCCCGTCAACTGCATTGAAACAGTCTGAGCTTCGAGAGGTTCAATCAGAGTTAGCGTTCTTTTTGCTGACTCAAGTCATACAGCCAGAAGGACGGTTCCACTGCGCACACTGATTTCCTATTGGTCTTATCACTAAGTGTAAATGCAGTGTAGATCTTTTGTAACTGTGCATTTGTTAATGGATATTTCAGTTCAATTCAATTAATTGATTTGCGAAATGGATGCATGCTTTATGTCTGTGAGATGAAGTGCGATGTCAATTGGATGTTTTATGTCTGCGAAATGTACCTGAAAGCAAATGAGATGTGTGAATTGTATGTTTTTTGTCTGTGATTATCTGCTTGTTTCAGAGGGCATGGCTAGCATTTCCTGAGGCTAGCCAATAAACAGAAATAGATTTTGGTTTAGGAGGAAGGAATATCACAGACGGTTTTTAAGTAAAAACCGTCTGTGATATGTATCACAGACGGTTTTTCATTAAAAACCGTCTGTGATTATCGGTTATCACAGACGGTTTTTAATTAAAAACCGTCTGTGATATCTGATAATCACAGACGGTTTTTAATTAAAAACCGTCTGTGATATCTAATAATCACAGACGGTTCGAAAACCGTCTGTGATAACCTTCGATCATCACTGACCCATAAATTCAGACGGTTCAGAAAACCGTCTGTGATGACGTTTCTGAACCGTCTGTAATGTCGATTTCTGTAGTAGTGTCCACTACCGCATGTACCACTCATCAATGGAATACAACCAGAGGGAATGGGCTCAGGCGCAGGCCCTGCATCTGCATATAGCTAGCTATGTACAGAACCGTTCACGGCACGACACGTGTCCAAAAAAACTTTAAAAATCCAAAAAATAAAAAAGTAATTTTAAGTACTTAAAAAATACTTTTTAAGTATCCAAAAATACAAAAAATACTTAAAAAATCCAAAATAATTTAAAAATTGTAAGTATTTTTTAAAAGTATTTTTTGGATTTTTAGTATTTTTTTGATTTTTGGATACTTAAAAAGTATTTTTTTAGTACTTAAAAAATACTTTTTATTTTTGGATTTTTTAAGTTTTTTTTGATACGTGTCGCGTCGTGAACGGTCCTGCACATAGCTATGTGCAAAGTGCCTGCACCTGAGCCCATCGCCAATCAGAGAGTTCGATCTGCGCAAGCATAGTTGCGGCTGCTCTCGCCCACGGGCCGGGGTCAAAAACGGGAGCCCTCCGTCGCAACGGAGAATTTGTCCCTGTTGGTTGGTGCAATCCCCTTTTTAGTATGAAGCTGATGAACTTGTTCATGTTAATTTGGATGGGAAAGCACGCAGGTGTTTGCATAAGATGAAAAGGATGAGGTGATAAAAATCCTTGTGAAACAATTGATTTTATGGCGTGTCGACGGCGGGGTTGCTCAACTGTGACTGAGTACGGTGGCTACGACAGGGCTGTGTGCGTAGTAGCTCGGGGGTATGGAAGTTTATAAAGACGAATGTTTGAACATGTTTTCCAATAAAATGAAGATTTCCCGTGATGTGACATTTTGTGTGAGGCGCGTGCTAAGCATGGCAGTGGAGGCGCGAAGCACACATGGGTGGAGCTTCATCTACACTATACTGAAATTGAGGGTGTGGCATAGACCGAGCCTGACAACAACAGCTCGATGTGTTAGGATAATATATTTTTTAAATCTATAGCAATGCATAAATATTCAACTAGTACTTGCTACTTTAAAGAATATAGTGTTAGTGGTGATTGTGATGGTACGTCATCTTCTGCCATTCAACACTCCTCTTCAGCAACTCTAAAAAATAGAAAAATCATCTACAACAAATAAATTAACTTGCTCCAACAACCTCTCCCTCCTCTCAAAAATTTGACTAGACATGGCGCAAAGCTGAAGGCACGGTGCAGGCTGGTACAATGCCGGTTAGGATAGAGCTCAGTCAAACATGACAGCAAAGCTAAGGACGTGGAATAGGCTGAGCCCGCTAGCGATGGCTTGATGTTCGGAGTAATATGATTGTTTTTAATCTATAGCAAAGCACGGATGTTAAACTAGAACAGAGAAAAGAGAGCATTCAGTGAAGACATCACCGACGTATGAATCCTGAAGCAAAAAATTAGCAGTAATGAAATTAGACAAAACCCCTTAAAACTTCTCACCAACGCACGAGTGAAAGCAGTTTTTCCAAAAGAGGGAAGTGTAAAACCATGAAAAGATTCCCAATTTGGCAAAATTTCAAAATCAAGCGAAATTCAAATAAATTTCAAATATTTTGACATTTCGGGACGTTTCATTGACAATCTTGTCACTGTCAAGAGTACATGCATGACCCGTATCCGTATCTGCAATACTCCGTTGAAATTAATTAGCAGATGTTGTTCTGAATTCCTTAGCAGCCTCTATCATTCTATGGTCTCGACTGCTGACTAGTCTGCTAGCTAGCTACAATTTTGTCAGTCACAAGGTAATCTTGACGCCACATAATTAATTTTCAGATAAGCTATGTCTCACATGTCCAAAAATCACATGCACTGGCATAGCTCAATGCAGGCATGCACCCCTATATATACACTACAACATGGTAGTCTTGCGGTGCATAGCTCAATGCAGACAAACTATGTTATTGGCCGTCAAGGAAAACGGCGTCGGGGAAAGTATTCCCGACGTTTAGCCAACTGGGGCGTTTTACATGTGCCAGCTTTGATCAAATTCCGGCATATAATAGACGCTCCTGTTTGAGCAGCACTGGCACATGGCAAACGCTATAGTTGGCAAAATCTGGCATATACTAAAAGTCGTGGTTGCCCAACTCCGATATATGATAATTAAACACCATGGTTGATGAAGTGGCAAAGTTAAACGACATGTTTGATCCTCCCCATACCTTCTCTGGCAAAGTTAAATAAACCCCATGTTTGATCCTCCCCGGCATTTACAGTGGTAGATACAACACTTTTTTCTGCCATTTTTCATTCCTGAATTCATCAATATTCTCTATGCATTTGATTCATCACATTCATCTCAAATGTCAAATAATACATAAAGCACACAGCTACACCTCAAGCAATCTAAATAATCAGAATAGGAGCAAAGTAAATTTGCACTTCATATATGGTCCATAAGACATGCCCAAGTCACACAAATTTCATACACAACAGCACTTACGTTTCCTCCATAATAAAGATGTCTAGGTAGCAAAAGCCACAAAATATTTCTTAGTACCTTCTTGCAATAGTTTCATATTTTGGTTTCCCAAACTTAGCTAATTGTTTAATAGAAAAGGCTAACTACTTGGCATCATCAGGCCTACAAAATTAAGACATCTATCCATCACATATTATATATCACAAAATAAGTTAGACTGGCACCATAATTACTATATCCTTCCTCCAGCAAAAGATTAGCCGCATCCATCATCTGATCACTTTCGGAAAAATGGAAAAAGAAAGAAAAGAGTAGGAAGTATAAGTGTCAGTTTCGTAAATTTATAATCACTCTAAATTTAGTACAATCACCAATAATTCAGATGCCATCTACTCTGATGAGTCAGAGGGGTGGATAGCTGCCACGCATGATGAGATGGAATCTCTTGAGAAGAACTCTACTTAGGAGTTGGTCGAGCTCCCAATTGAAAAGAAACTCATATGCTATAAGTGGATTTACAGAAAGAAGGAAGGATATCACCGATTGACCAGGTCTGGTACAAGGTGAGGCTTGTTGCCAAGGGATACAGCCAAATCACAGGTATAAATTTTACAAATGCCTTTTACCCTTTAGTAAAGGATTGTTCCATTCGTACTCTACTCAGCATTATGACTGTGTGATTTTGAACTTGAGCAACTGGATATTAAGATTACATTCTTACATAGGGAATTGGAAGAAGAATTTTCCTTGCAAATTAAAGAAGTCTCTTTATGGTCTAAAGTAGTCTCCCAGACAGTGGTGTAAGATATTTGACTCCTTTATAATCTCTCAAGGATTCAGGAGATCTGGCTATGACAGCTGTGTTTATTTGAAGACCATCAACGGTTCAGCTATCTATTTGCTCCTAAATGTTGATGATATGCTAATCATGGTGTCTAAAATTTTAAAGCTGAAGATACAATTGAGCAGTGATTTTGAGATGAAAGATCTTGATACAACAAAAAAAATTCTTGGCATGTAAATAATTAGAGACCAGCAATTTGGGAAACTATATCTAAGTTAGAAAGGGCATATTGAAAAGGTTATTCATCTGTTTAACATGCACAAGGCCAAACCGACTAGGACACTACTAGCTGCATATTTTGTGCTCTCTTCAGCATCAAGTCCGTAAATAATTGAAGAAGTTGAATACATGTCAAGTGTTCCGTATGTAAATGCAGTTGATCACTTATACACGCCATGGTCTATTCTTGCTCTAACCTATCTCATGCTTTGAGTGTTGTCAGCAGATATATGGCCAATCCTGGTAAAGACCACTAGAGAGCTATTCAATTGATCTTCAGGTATGTAAGTGGCACTTCTGATGTTTGTTTGCACTTTAGCCGAGTACATGACTATTTCAAAAGTCTGTAAAGAAGATGTTTGGCTAAGGAGTCTCTACACTGAGCTTTGTGGAACTATATCTTGCACTAACATTTTTTTTGTACCAATCAGAGTGTTATTTATCTTACAAAAAGACCAAATATTCCATGAGAGAACAAAGCACATTGAAGTCAGACATCACCTTCATCGTAGGAGTTATTACACAAGGTGATATCAAGGTTTGCAAGATTAGTACTTATGAGAATCTAACTGATATAATAAGAAAGCCAGTTCCTACTGCTAAGTTTGAGCTCTGCTTAAACTTGGTTAGTATTATTCGTTAGTCTTTTCGGACATTTGAAACACCAAAGGTATTCTTCGGTTCTTCTTTTCGCTATAGGGGGAATCCAGCTTAAGGTGGATATTGTTGTATTTTGTTATCCGAATCTGGTCGAATCCGATCACTGCTGGTCTTTTCGACCACTTGAAGAGTCTGATCAGATTTCGCTCAAGCAATGTGAACTGGTCGAGGGTTATAATTTACTTCATCTTCGTATCCGTGATAGACTCTGCACCAACTTTCGAGCATGTTCTTTTGTTGCTTTTGGCTTCAGCTTTTGGCTTTTCTACAGTAACTAGCTTTTAAACGGAGTGTCTTTTTAAGATGGGGACTACTTGTTAATTGTAGTACATAATATACCGACTTCATTTATATCGGCAAAAGCCGCACGTGAATTTCAGTTACTCTGTAATATCTCACACGAATAGCCAAAGACCACAAGCCACAGCCAAAAGCCATAAGCCGCAACCACAAAAGAAGAGGCCCTTCATCAGACGTTATGCTCTAAGTTGTTTGCGCCTACTGGAGTTAGACATGGCTACTCAGAGCATTTCCAATTAGTTTCTTTTGAGACTTTCTAAGTGAAGTGTTATTCTCGTCTCTAAAAATATTACTGTTTAAGTGTCCGAGTAGGTTTCTATTTCTTCTTTTCCATAACACTAACAGCCCTCTTCACCATGCTGCTCCTGGCTACCGTCCTCCTGTTTACCGACCCTGACCCTCTCCAGGACATCTGCGTCGTCGACCTTGACGGCGGCCAGGTCTCAGTGAATGGGCACCCGCGCCTACCCTCCTCGTCGGCCGGTGACAAGTTCCTGTTTTTGAACAAAATTGCCAAGGGCGGCGACACGTCCAACCCGAACGGCTCCTCCAACATGATGGAGCTCGATGTGGCCCGGCGTGTCCATGAACCGCGTCGACTTCGAGCCCAGGGGCACCAACCCGCCACACATCCACCCGTGCTGCACCAAGATCGAACTCGTGACATGCGGCGAGCTCCTCGTCGGCATCATCGGCAACAGGTACTACTCCAAGGTGCTCCGCGCGGGGTAGACGTTTGTCATCCCGCTCGGGATGATGCACTTCCAGACTTCTAGTTCAACGTCGGCAAGACGGAGGCCACCATGGTCGTCTTGTTCAACAGCCAGAACCGCGGCATCATCTTCGTGCCGCGGTGTTCGGCTCCAACCCGCCGATCCCGACGCCGGTGCTCGCCAAGGCACTCCGGGTGGACCCTGGGGTCGTCGATCTCATCAAGTCCAAGTTCACCGGTGGTTATTAAGAGCGCCTACGTTGAAGTTGGATTTGTTCGCATGAAATGATCAATAATTCGGTATGCATGCCAGATAAATAGCACTACTAGGCATGGCTCGTATAATGAAGCTTGTGGTTAAGCAGATGGAATAAGTTAAGATGGTCTCGCGGTTCAGCACCAGCTGGCCGGGAATTATAATGTACCTCCTCCTTTTTCTTCACAATGAAAGGAATGCGATTTTACATGGTATATATGTAATATGTTCAATTATTTTTCAAAAAATCATGCTTGGTTTGAAGAATTTTTTAAAAGAAAGTTGACTGTTCTGTTTCCTATAAAATCTGTTCCAAACAAACCCATAAAGTAAGTGGACACACTCCCTGCGTCGCCAGATCAGTGCAGACAATATGCTAGCTTCATGCTGGCTAAAACCAAGTTCACATGGGATCATCGAAAATTCGTAATACGATCACATGTATTTTGGAAAGTAATAAGAAGCACTTTGAGTGTTTTTGATATGGAAGTGACTATTGCACAGACGACTGAAATTTTTTTATCTTTCAGTCACCTAAAGTTGCACTTTCAATCACTTAAATTAATTGCAGGGGATTTTTTTGGTGGGGGCTGTAACTTCAGTTGATTGAGACTCTAAATCACCTGAAGTTGCAGGTGATTTTTTAGAGGGGGCAACAATTTCAGTTGATTAAAAGTGCAATTTCAGGTGACTGAGAGATAAAAAAATTTCAGTCGTCTGTGTAATTGCAAAACCGTTTTGATATTAAGAGCACTCGAATTTTAGGGTATTGGATCTCCATTTAGCGAATCCCCTATACCCCCTCCGAAAAAACGAATATAAGCCATTGGATCTCCATCCAACGGATTTTCCCATACCATCTCTTAAAAAAATATGAGTGCTTTGAATCTAAGACGTTGGATGAAGATCTAACGCCCAAAAAATCTAAGTAGTTCAACCTCAAAAAATACTTATGTGCTCCCTAGACACCACCTGAAATCTTTGCACGAAATAAAACGCCATAACAGTACTAATCCAGGAATCAGCATACGCTACTCATAGAACAAGAGTTGCGAATAAACCTGACGAGATAAACAATCCAGCTAAAAGTCCGAGTTATTATTATTCCCGACCGAACAAATCTAAGCAAGTAACAACCACTCTGACGTCACAGGCCTCGGAATTCGCGCCCCATGTCATCGCATCACATCTCGGACCGTGCAGCCTCGCAGCCCTCCAGAACCAGAGCCTTCCGCTTCTCGCCGGCGCTGGCGCGCACGAACTCCACGAACTCGTCCAGGTTCCGGTCGGAGCTGCCGCCGGGGGCCACCGCCGCGCGTGCTGCGTCCCTCCACCGCCGCGCCGCCTCCCGGGCGGAAGCCGCGCTCCCGTCCTCGTCCATGACGGCGCGCACGCACCGCTCGATCTCGCCATGCAGGAACATCCCCGAGGCCGCGTCGCGGCGCGCGCGCATGCCAGCGCCCCAGGCCTGCTCGATGAACCGCGCGTTGGTCGGCTGGTCGGTCCACAGCGCCAGCGCCACCATCGGCACGCCAAAGCCGAGCGCCTCCAGCGTGGAGTTCCACCCGCAGTGCGTGACGAAGCAGCCCACGGCGCGGTGCGCCAGCACGTCCAGCTGAGGGCTCCAGCCCACGACCAGCGCGGCGTCCGACGCCGTCGCCTCGTCCAGCAGGTGGCGCGGGAGCTGCGCCTCCTCGGTGGCCCTGACCACCCACAGGAAGGGCTTGCCGGCGGAGAGGAGGCCGCGCGCGAGCTCCTCCGTCTGGGCGGCGCCGATGGACGCGAAGCTGCCGAAGGATACGTAGGCCACGGAGCCCAGGGGTTTGGTGTCCAGCCACTTGATGCAGGTGTCCTCCGGGTCCAGCAGGTTCGCGCCGTAGTTGAAGTGGTCGGCGGCGCCGGAGTCGGCCGTCGGTAGCGGCACGCACGGCCCGATGGCTCGGGCCTTCCATTGGCTTGCGAGTCCAGTCAAGACCTGGGAACAGGAACAAGCAGTGTCAAGGTGACCATGCCATTTTGTCAACGTCAATTTAAAAGTGATGTCCTAGTCGTAATTAAAGCGTAACATCATAGCATAAGATGGATTAAGATTTCTTCTTATTTTCAAAACATTAGGAAATGCTTCATGGAAGATGTCTAATCATGTCTGGGAATTTGTTACGAGTTTTATTAAACCTGAGATGGATTATTAAGACCAATGTAACGTTCAAGGCTTCAAGCGAGGTCACCAGCTCCAAAGAACTCAGAAATCTATTTTTTTTTCTCCGTTTCTCCTATATTATGAATATACAAGTCGATCCAGTGCTAGTTCTTAGAGCATCTCCAAGAGACTTTTTATCTTGCACTTTTTCTCCAAATTAGATGACCCAAGGAAAAAAAAACACCCTCCAACAGCTCTTTTATCCTGTTATCTATTTTGCAGTGGAGCCGAATTCCACCATCTCGCTCGCGAAACCTGGCGAGGCATCGCGGCTCGCTAGCTGCTTTCCTCCCGCTCATTTTTCCATTTTCCCGCGCTAGTCGGTCGTCTTCCCACGCGGAATCCCTCCCTCTCGCGCCCCCTCCCGCGCGGACCTCCCCCGCGTCGAAGCCTCCCGCGGCGCCCTTTCCCCCCTCCCCCCTGCGGGCGCAGGATTGGAGGCGCCCGCACGCCTCTGCGTGGTCCCGGCGGCGCCCGGCCCTCCCCGCGCGCCCGGCGGTGCCCGGCCGGCCCCGCAAGCTCCCGACGGGTTGCATCCCATTCTTCGTTTGCTCCACTGACATTTGTTTGCTCCGCAAGCTTGTGATGTGTAAAACACTACAGTACAGACCAATATAAACGGCACATATATTTTGCCCTTTATCTAAGTAAGTGCCTTGGAATGTTTTTCGAGGGCACATAGATAACCACGACAGTTATATGTGCCTTTATTTCCTAATGAAAGCCGGCACATGCTATGTGCCGCGATGACAATTCACGGCACATATATGTGCCCTTGTATTCAAAGATAGCTAAAATAGAGAGTCTGCTAGAGTTAGTGGAACAAAATATAAAAAAAGGGTTGGGATGACTCTTCAAAATACATTATGGGTGTCTCTATTTTAACAAGACTCTTGGAGTTGCTCTTATTTCACCATTTTACATGACGACGAATGTAGCATTGCTAATGGAGTACAGTAATTGCTTCTGAAATATAACTGGGAAGACCTGACATGTAATTGTAGTACTTCAAAGAAACTTGCACGGATCATACCACATATATTCTAAAACGACATCCAGCTAGTAAGCAGTAACACAGTGAGTATGTGCAAATCAGGCAATTTTATTATGTACAATAGTACAATACAGTTATTAGCATTTGTAAAGTATGGGTGCAAAAGCCATCCCGCGCACCTAGGCCTGGTCCAGATGCATTTTGCGCCCATCCAACTATTAGGTTCCGTTTGCAACGTAATAATTTTACACGAAATAATTCAATTTTCATGATGCCTTAATCTCTATTGCAACGAAGGAATAGCCGAGAAGTTTCAGGCCCTGTTTGGAATGCGGGAATTTTTCCCGATTCCTGTGGGAATTTTTCCCGATTCCTGTGTGAACTGTTTCCTGCAAAATTCCTGTGAAATTCCTCTGTTCCAAACAGTCCCTCAAAGGCTTTGTTTGTTTCATACGAAAATCATATGAAAAATCCCGCGTTTGGATCATACTTGTCCTAAATCCCAAGAGGGCGGCGCACTATGCTAAGCATGATCGCGACTTCAAAATTTGAGCAAGCGAAAGCCTCCAATTCTCCACTTACCTCACCCTCCAACTCCTCGAACGAGTTGAAGAGCACCCAGTCGTCCTTCTCCTTGTTGGCGAACTGCGTGAGCGCAAGCGCGGCAAGCGTCGGGTACGGCCCGTCGCCGAGCACGAACGACGGGAGCTCCCACCTCTCCATCTCTGGTAGCCCCGCGAGTTCCGCACTCCTCGCCCCCTCGGCCGTGGCCGCCGGTACGGCGAGCTTCCCCTCATTGACGTAGTGGTACACCGCGCTCACGACGCACGACTGTGTGGAGAACGGGACGGCCGGAAGATCCAGCTCCAGCGCCGTCTGCCCCGCCCAGTCCACGAACGAGTCGTACACCACGCAGGTGAAGGGGCGCCCCGACCTCTCCCGCGCCTCGATGATCGCGGCCAGGGATGCCGAACCGGCAGCCTGCAGCTTTGCCAGGTACTCCTCTAGGCTCGCCGCCAACGCGAACCCGCCGTCGTCGTGCCCGTCGGAGATGGCCTCGACCTCTGCCGGGGCGGTGTCGACGCCGGCCGTCCTGGCGATGAAGTGGGTGGTGATGACGGTGGCAGCCACGCCCTTGGACACCAGCTTCTTGGCGAACTGCACCATAGGGTTCATATGGCCTTGGCTGGGGTAGGGCACGACAAGGACATGGGCCATGGTTGCTTGTAACAAGGAGATCTGGAGCTTATGAGAAATTTGCAGTGTTACAAGGAGGGGTTAGAGATAGGAGCCTCATATAACATGTGGAGCCAAAAAATGGTGATGACAGAAGTTAATCTTTTATGTGCTGGCACCATTAATTCCAGTAACATTTCATAAAAGCGAAATGCTACGTGTACGGATAAGCACATGTTCAGGCTATACAAACCCAGTTTCAGGGCCTATTTGGCAACGGCTGTGGCTTATGGCTTTTGATTAAATTTTTTGAATTTTAGCTGTTTACGGTACATATTACGGAGAGAGATATCCACTTGCGATTTTGGCTGGTACAGATATTGGGTTTTTAACATGTACATCGTTTAACTTGTAGACCCCATCTTAAGAAAATACTCCGTTTAAAAGTTGGTACTATAGCAAAAGTCAAAAACCGTCAGCTTCAGAGGAAAATAAGAGACCCTCAATTTGAAACCGACAAGCCGGGTTTAACTAAGGTACAAATTCGGTTTTTAAAAGATAAGGTACAATACAGTGAAGCCCGGCCTACATGTCAGTCTCAGTTGGAATGTCCATTTCTGCATGCAAAACCATTTTATTTCTAGACTTGGCCTCGCTTGAAGAGGAAGGAAAGCGTGTGTACGTATATCCGGTGGGCTTTTGAGGAGGTAGAGACAATATTACCATGTTCCGATTCATATGTGCAGTGACACTTTGCCAGTTTAGCCCCGTGAGAGGACAACTGGATCCACGAAGCACTTACCTTTTGAGATAGAGCGTTTTAGGAGCACATTAACTCATTACCAAATTGTTTGTTGTTCTCCCTGCTCCTTCATCGAAACTGTTACAACGGTTGACCGCTGATTGGAAATTGATTTCTTTCTTGAAACGAAAAGGTCACAACATAGAGATGATTTTAGCAGCGGTACAGACTACAGAGGCAAGTTCAAAAAGAGCCATTTTGGGAGTTTTACTTATTGTCTTGCTATTTATTCTATTTTACGACTGCATTTGAATCCCATTTATGTTTTTGTTTTTCATCTGTACATTTTAAACGGGCACTAAACCTGTATAGTTTTGTAAGACCATACAGAGGTCACCACATGTGTGTGATAATTATTTGATTTTGCTTGTGCTTCATTGCGAAGTTTAAGTTTGATTTTGTGTCTTTTACTCTCTGGTTTTTGCTGTCAAGTTGGCAGTGGTCTAACCGGCCAGCAGTGATGGTCTAATCGCTGTGCGTGAGTGGTCTAACCAACCGTTGGTGGCTGTCTGACTGACATGGGTGCCGTGGTCAGACCGGTCCCTTATTGCCGGGAGGAGTTAGGTTGGTTCATGGCAGTTCAACCGGCCGTTGGTTGGGGGTCAGACCTGCTAGTGCTAAGTTGAGTGAATTGAGTTTATTTAAGTTGTGTTAGTCATGACGTGAGTCCATACAAATATTAGTCATAGCGGGAGTCTATGCATAGTAGAAATCTTGACGTGGGTGTCAAGTGGCGTATGTTTGCATCGATTATGGCAATGAGAGTCAAGTGCATGTCACTTATACTCGGGATGATTACATATTCTTTGGTGTGTAGAGCGTTTGGTGATTGTTGCGGTTAACAGCAAGACCAAAGATAGGGGAGTGCCCTGAGGCCATGGAGGATCGCATAAGTCCAGGTGGAGTATCATCTCAAGTTGAGAAGCACGGAAAAAAAGACAAGGAACATGATGAGGCAAGCATATACACGTGGTGCGCCATTGGACTTGGATGTTTCAAGTGGTGATGGTTCTTGAAGCAGATATATGATCTTAGCGGCAAGTCATTAGATATCATAGACTTTGTGTGGTGGTTGCTTCGAGGAGAAGCACCGTGAAGATCGGTAGGTGAAAATTGAAGAAATTATCCAATACTAGATGAAAAGGCGGTTTGCAAAACCATAGTGGTGACCTAAGTGGTTTAGACCACATCTTAGAGGATAAAGCTTCTTATCAAGCTATTAGAGCCATATAGAAGTCATGCTTCGAAATGTGTGTATGTGAGTGTAAAACCCGTTTATGTATGGACTGTTGGGTTTTCTCATTTGTAAATAGTTGTATCCACTAAGGGTGTGCTGGTTATTAGGGTTAGGTGTGAGTGATGAATCTCCACTATATAAGCCCTTGTGTGTGTTGAGAGAAGAGGCTAAGAAGAAGAGACTCATGATTTTGAGAGAGAGGTTAACGTTTTTTGTGTTGGAAGCTTTGTGTGTGTATCCTCTAGCCTTAGAGCTCTATCCTCCACGAGAGATTGGCTATAAAACATTCCTTTAAAAGTGAAAATTAATATCTAAACTTCGTCCAAGTGAGTTGTGCCATAGATTCCTCCTTGTGCATTTGATTGATTTGGTTTTCTTGTTTGGATTTTATCTCCTCTTGATATGTCTTGGTGCCAAGGACGTGTAAGAGTTGGAGATATCTCTTGGAGATCATATCCAATCCATCTAGTCACTTTCTATGGAAAGTTCTTGTGGTTGTCCGATTTTGTTCAAGAGAAATGGTTTTGGTGTTTTAATCTTGAATGCATTTTGGTTTGAGATTGTACTATGATCTAGTTTGCTATGATATATGAGAATTCATCAAAAGTTATCTAGATCATCAAGAACTCACGAGCAACAGTAAATTGAGGTTTCTCTTTTTTGCCCAGTTTTGGTGCAACCTTCCTTGTTATGGATAAATGTCAAAACTTTGACATTTATCTTTATAATCCATGATTAAAATATGTTCTTGACTTATTAGAGAGGATTTATGCCAAGTTTCATCATGTTTGAATTAGTGGTTTAAGAGTTAGCCATTCTCTTGATCATGTGGCATGCTGTTTTCTATCTCTGTTCAACAAGCGGTTAGACCGCTATGACCCAAACTATCAGACCGCCCAAGGCCCAGTCAGACTGGTGGCACTTGTGGTTAGATCGGTTAAGTGGTCCAACCACCCCTTGGCCAATGGTCAGACTGGTGAGATAGTGAAGTCTTGGGTGGTTTGTGATCTCTGGCTCTTGACTTTGCTGTAGCTTGTTAGTTTGTGTCTTTTACTATGTCGTGTTGCTAATACCAAAAGGAAGATTTTAAGAAACTATTCATTCTTCTGACTCGCTATACCTGATCCTATAGTTTTGGTAAATTGACAATCAAGCCAAACAGGTGGAGTACCCCATAACACAATGGAAGTGTCGATAGCTTGGCCGACAATCTACTAAACAAGCTAGGTTGCAGAAGGGATAGTGGACAAAACTCGTTTTAGTACATAGTCAACCTAGGAAAGTAGAACTTTTGGCACATATACATTTTGAACCCATATTTGCAAAAAAAAATAACCATGACGAGGATATAATAATCCTCTAATTATTACATCAGTATGTTATCTGAGTATATCCTTTATCGTTAAATGATAGATTTCACAGAGTAGTTGTAAGTGTTTGTACGACCACTTAGTCGTAAGCCCTTCTACGATCATAATGTAGTCGTAAATTCTTCTATGATCATGCAGTCGTAAGTTCTTGCATGACCACATAGTCGTAAGTCTTCTTATGACCACATAGTCATAAGTCTTCCTACAACCACATAGTTGTAAGTCTTACTACGACTACCCCTTTCGTAAGCCTTTCTACGACCACATAGTCATAAGTCTTCCTATGACCACATAGTCATAAGTCTTACTACGACTACCCATTGGTCATAAGTGTTTCTACGACTATTTAGTCGTAAAATTTTCTATGAACATTTCACGATCGTGGATCCTTCTACAACCAACATATTCCCAACTAGTTTATTCACGATGACCTATTTTATCGTGGGGTCGTCTGACAAAGCGGTTAGAATGTGCGCTTATTTCTAATAACCGCATACGATCTTTCTCTGACAACAACTGTCGCACGACGAACGGCCCACTACGTCTCTCTAACAGTAATTTCCATCAGACGGTTATCATCCAAAGCGTTGAGACGTCTTTTGGCACAGGACAACAGCCACCACTTTGCCAACTATATAAAGGTTGACGTCAGAGAGGAAGAGATCAGAACTCATTGGATCAAGAGATAGTACTAGGAATTTCGTATCACTCTCGGTTGTAAATCAATTTCTCTGAACAATGGCCACACATGACGTAGGGTTATTATTCTCCTAAGAGAAGGCCCAAACCTGTATAAAAATTTCTGTGTTTCTGCTCTGCAAGATCATACACCGAGTATTCTAGAGTTCCCCCTGAATGCAAACAAATCATACGTAAGATCAATATTAGAACACCGACAAGCCGTATGCGCGCGAGAATGACAGAAATGGCACTTCTGCCGCCCGGTTGCCTGGTGACCGGGCGGCAGCGTCGTGCATGTGACACGTGGCCAACGGAGCCTAGCCACTGTGTGGCTACCCCCCTATCGCCCTGCCACCGGACGGTAGGTAATTAAGTTGGCTAATTAGCGGCTAAATATTACAAGTCGTATGTTTATATTTGAAAATAGAGTTGTATTTGTTATCCAACTCTAATGTCCATGATTGTAGAACAGTTGTATCTACTATACAATTATGAGCCTCTTCTTTTCGCTTCTAAAAGCTGCTTTTCGGTTTTGTTACAATAACTAGCTTTCAAATTGAGTGTCTTTTCAAGGTGAGATCTACAAATTAATTGTAATATACATTGTAGCGATTTCATTTATATCGGCCAAAATTGCACGCAAGTTTCTGTTACTCCGTACTCTCTCTCACGAACAAACTAAAAGTCATAAGCCACCGCCAAAAAGAACATGCTCTATAATCGTTCTAATGCACATCTAATCAATCTACACCGTTATAATCCGGACCCACTAAAATAAGTGGTATAGATCTTTCTTCTTTTTCTTCAATTAACGTGGTAATTTCTATTTCTTGAGAGCAAATGTGGTGACTTCTTTTTTCTTTAGACGATAGATTTTTAGCTCTTGGGAACGAACGTAGTTAATTCTTTTTACTTTGTTTAAATAAGATAATATATAAGTCATGGATTAAATACGCATGAACTCAACTAATTTTACATGGAAGATTTCATATGAATAATATTTCACAATCAAGTCCTTGGGTCGATGAATATGATGGATTTTTTTATCTTCCTCACCAAAAACTTTGGATCTTGCAACGATGTCATGATTGCCGATGATAACGACAGTGGGGAGTAGATTATCAATTATCTTTATTGATATGTAGAACCTACGGTTCAGTAACAGTATTGTTCGTAGGAGAAAAATTAGAGGAGATTTATTAATACCAAACTCAGTTCGGTGTTGTTCTCTGGTGATCGCCATTGTTATTTAGGTGGGTCGGGCCGATAAAACCCATCACGACTAAAGAAAATCCGGCTAAGAATTTGTTAGAGAAGAGCAAACTAGAACAACTTATCTAGGGGGAAAAACAAAAGAAACTATAGAAAAATATTATTTCTAGAGATCAACAAGTCCTCCATACACTCAACACTGATGAAGACGCAAGAGAAGAGGAGAGAGGAGCTGATGGCAGATCAACAGAGTTGCGGCTAGCGGCATTTGGTCTGGTGGCTAGGGTTCTCGCTACCTTGAGTTGAAGCTTCTCTCTCTCTTCTGAAGAGAGAGGCACCTCTCTTAGTCTGCTTTGGTCTAATCATGCCTTGCCTAAAAGTATGTTCTTTTTTGTTTCGGTTTATGACTTATGGTTGTGACTTATGATTTTTGAACTGTTCGTGAGAGAGAGTACAGAGTAATAGAAATTTATGTATGGTTTTAGCCGCTATAAATGAAGTCGCTATAGTGTGTACTATAATCAACTTATAAACTCCGCATTGAAAAGATATTTTGTTTAAAAGTTAGTTACTGTAGAAAAACTGAAAAACAGTTTTTAGAAGTTGAAAAAAAATGCTCTATGTTTCGAGATAGGTTGTACTCAACATGAAAATTTTTGCCGTGGCAATAATCATTATTGATACCCGAATGTTACATAAGGTAAGATCAGCCTAACCCACTGTCCCGACCGTCCGGCTTCGGTACAGCCCAGTGTGATAGTTGACGGCATTGTTTCTACTACGCCCAAGCGACGGCCTTGTTTGATTGACATCCAAGGTTGACTTTGTATGAGTAAGACCATATGTAATGAAAGAAGATAGGGTAATACTCACTGCGTTTTTTTTTACTTTTTTTATGATCCCCGTGATGCAATTTTAACTATTATTTTTTATTACTTTGTATTAAAATATACTAATAAAATTATAATATTATAAAAGTATTTTAAACGATATATCAATGATATAATTTTTATGTACCAAATTCATATAGTTTTAAATCTATTAACAACTAAACTTTAATAAATTTAACCGTAGCGATCCTAAGACGTTAAATAAAAAAAAAGAAGAGAGGGAGTAATGTGAATCTGCTGAAAAAAAATACACGAGAAAACACATCCTCATGAACTATCTTCGATATTATAAAATTGATGTGGAAATAAATATTACAGGTCAGATCTACACTATAGTGTATGATCATCCTTCCTCAGTTGTTCCTGGCTCCACACATTTCTTCCAAAGCATTTGTGAAGGATGCCTCTCGTCAATCGTAACCCGACTTGTGTATTCTCTGCAACTTTAGGGAACCACCACTTGGTGTGATGGTAGAGCTACACATGTACAATTTCATTTACCAAAGTTCAGATTATGGTGTCTATGTTTACACACACAAGTGCACTTTTAATAAATATTTTATAAGATCGTAGATTTATCTTAAATCTTCTTTCTAGACGTATACTAAGGGGATGCACTCAAATGTGTATATGTAATATGTGATGTGCTTATATAGTGGTGTGCATGCTTGTTAAAAAAATGCAATGTCAGTGCCGTGTTAGGTCCAGAGGGTTTTTCTTCTCGTTTAGGTCTTAGAACTCCTCTGTATAAGCCCGAGGCGATGGTTACGTAGAGGGGTAAGATAGAGCTTGTATTTTGTTACTTCAAGCAATTTCTCGACTCTACATTCTGCACCGCTTTTGAGCAGCGGCGGAGCCAGGGCCCGGTGACCCTAAGCGACTGTCCGGACTCGCTGGCCTCAGGGAATTTTAGGACTGTTGTTTTCGGCTGCGGTTTATAACTTTTGACTGAATTTTTTGAATTTTGACTGTTCACGGTACAGATTACGAAGAGACAGATACTCACTTGTGATTTTGGCTGGTACAGATGTTGAGCTTTTAATATGTAGATCATTTAACTTGTAGACTCTGTTTTGAAAAAATAATCTGTTTGAAGGTTAGATACTATAGTAAAAATCAAAAGTCGCTAACCTGTGATGTAAAGAACAGGCAAGCCAGCAGCGGACGACGAGCCCGGGCGACAGCGATTGCTGGGCCGGCCAGCCAATATGGGCTGGCTCCGGCCCTGCTTTTGAGTGATCGGCCATACTGTTTGGAAAGCAAAAGAAAGCTAAACTGAAGGCCAAACCTCCAGAAAAACCCAAGCCCATCCGACTATCACTTTCTGACTCAGTTCGGCAGCCAGGGAAAGAACGTTTGTTTCCCTCTCCCGGTCCTAATGCTGCGTCACCCTTTCCTCCTCCTCTTCCTCCTCGTTGCCGGCGGCGCCGACGCGGCGGAGCCCCCGACCCCATATTCCCCGCCGCTGCCGCTGCCGCAGAAGAAGAACGTGACCCTCTACGAGCTCCTCCCGCTCTACGGCCTCCCCGCTGGCGTCTTCCCCTCCACCGTCGCCGCCTTCTCCCTCGCCGACAACGGCAGCCTCACCGTCGACCTCGCGGGGCGCTGCTACGTCCACTTCGAGTACCTCACCTACTTCGAGCCCCGCGTCACCGGCGTCCTCCGCTACGGCTCCCTCTCCGACCTCTCGGGCGTCCAGGTCCGCCGCTTCCTCGTCTGGTTCAACGTCGTCCGCATCAAGGTCGACCTGCCCCCGCCCCCGCGCTTCGTCTACCTCGACATCGGCTGGATCACGCGCAAGCTCCCCGCCGGCGACTTCCAGTCCCTCCACACGTGCGAGTCCTCCAAGAGGTGCCGCCTCTCGTCTGCGCTCGCCGCCGCCGCGACATGGTTCCAGGTCTGATGGGTTCCCCCTGGGGCTTTCTTGAGTTCTTTGTGTTCATTCGGTTCTTGATTTCGGTTTGTTGGATACTATTTTTGTTGGTAAATACAGTCCCGATTAGAAATTGAGTTGTCGACAAGTAACAAGTGAGTTTCATTTCACGGGCTGTGTTATCTTTCGTCAATTTTGCGATTGCAAGTGAAATTATGCCTAGAATCTGTGGTGTTTCATGGTGTTAGTTTCGTGGACGACTTGTGTTATTTCTAGAGGCTTACTCCAGTGGTGGTTGGTTTTGACTTCTTGTAGACTTCGGAGGTATTGCTAGTGCTGAAGGAAAAAAAGCCGAGAGTTGCTTCCTGTGGTAAAATTCGACATGGAAAATGCAATATATGACGTATTTGATTGTAAAATAGCGTGTATGATTGCATCATGTGGAAGTTCTTTAGGGCGGTCATAAAGAGATATATCTTATATTGAATGATATCTTACACATTGACTTGAAAAGAAAACTACAGTAGTACAGGACCAGGAAGCAAGTGTGCTTAACATTTCAATGAAATGCAATAAGCCGATAACCATTCATGTCAGTCTTGGTCTTTAACCAGTTTCTGCAGTAGAGAAGCGATTAGTTGCTGTGGTTAGTGTTTGTGAGTTGTATAAGTGAAAAAAAATGAAGGAGTAAAGTCCATTATCGGTCCTTAAACTTTTTATGCTGTGTCATCCCGGTCCATAGACTTTTAAAGTATGTCATCCCGGTCCCTAAACTTTCAAAGTGTGCCATTACCACCTGTTACGGGTCCAGCTGTAATGGCACACTTTTGAAAGTCTATGGACCGGCATGACACAGCATAAAAAGTTTAAGGACCGGTAATGGCACATTTTGAAGTTTAGGGACCGGGATAACATACTTTAAAAGTCTATGGACCGGGATGACACAGCATAAAAAGTTTAAGGACCGGTAATGGACTTTACTCAAAATGAAGGTTTGGTAGGGGTATGAAATTCTTGAAGCCTGATCTGTGAGTACTAGGGTAATGATAATAAAGCCTGATTGAGTAGAGATAGAGATAATAAATATAGGATCTTAAAGGACCCAGTGCAAAGCTTGATTTGAAGATTATGGTTTGATACCACAAGACAAGTGTACTTCAGGAACTTGTTTGTGCAATGAAGTTTTGGGAGGGTGAGTGGGTTAGTGGTATTACTGAAAGGAAAGTGTACTAGATTTTAATTTTTATATTGTATGTGATTGGTAGTACACTAGTACTTGTGGATTTGTATGCTTATGAAGTGGTAACTGTTAAATTTAGTGGAGAAGAGAGGAAATGGGGCTGAATAATTAGTTGTATTGCAAGAGCCTAAGGGGCTAATATATAGTGTACACGAGTGAAACGCTAGGCTAGACTACAATTCCTTAACTACCCCTAGCACCCACATGACTACTACACTTCTACCTTTGACACATTACACTACTATCCTTAACCCCCCCCCCCCCCCCCTAAAAAACTCAATGTGTATGCAATAGCATTGAGTTTGAAAGGGATAACACTAAAAAGAGAGAAATAAATCCGAAGTTCGAGCTTGAAGATGTCATCGAAGCATGCAACTATTGAACAAAAAATCTATGTGGTAGCAAACAATCTCCTCCTTGACCAAGTGGTACCTCAAAGCCTTCGCAAGTTGTTCTTCGGCTCTTCACATGCTCAAATGGTTCACTGCACATCGAGTCTTGGAAAAGAGATGTTGAAACCAACAGGAATAAAGAGATGTGTCGAATCAAGCCAATGGTGAGAGAGATAGATCAAATCATGCCCACAAGAATGCAAGGCAGAGAAAGAGGCATGATGACGACAAAGAAGGCCATTGGTCAAGAGTCGCAATGAAGGCGAAGATGTGTAGCAAGATGGCTACGAGAGAGGACCAAGAGGCCAAAGGTCGCATAAAAAACGACAATGCTGGAGGCGACTGCAATCGATCCAATTGGACAGACCACGGTAGCCTGAAATATAGAACAAGCAGTCAATTGATCGACAAAGAATATGATAAGAATTTGATAGACTAGCATGGCTTTAAAAAACTGGAAGAGAGATGCAACAGAATTGGATGGACTCGATGGATATCAAGGGAAAAGGGCTAAAGATTCTAGCAGCAGCAAGCCAACAACAACCAGACCAAGACAGCAGCAAAACACCTCTCCTTGGCAAGCAACAACACACAAGCACCATAGCACACACCACTTAGCAGCCAAATAGTAGCACTTGTGCCCTATTATGCAGCCCAATCAACGACATGAACTAGTAGCAACAGCCCAACAACACACCACCAAAGAGAGGCCCAAGCACAACAACAGGCACACGCATGCAGCAGCGACAAAGCAGGGCAGTGGTACAGACGCCGGTGGTGAAGCTACAGTTGGAGCTGGCAAAGCATAGGCAGAACAGAGGACACTGCCACGACGAGAAGATTCGAGGGTTGCGCCGCCATGGAGAGCCATGAAGGAAGAAGGCCATTGGCTTGGGCGTCGTCGCCCAGGCCTTGGCATCAATGAAGGCCCGATGAGGATGAGAAGAGCAGACAATCAGGCCAAACAATGAGCAGATCGGGCCAACGGCCCGACAGTGAGCTGATCCAAGCTGGGATCGAGCTTGAAGGCACCGGACACGAGATCGACGCAGATACGGCGATGGTGTGTTCGAAGGAGGTTGGAGATGAAGTTGGCGATGACGAGCAACACTGATTGAGGTCAGCGACGACAACCGGCTTCAAATCTAGTCGGTAATGGTGAGGGTGATGACGAAGAGGTGGGGAAGTAGCTCGCCAGAGATTGCTAGCAACGACAGGGATGCCCGAATCCAATGGGGTCCCAAGGCTAGAGGCTATGGGAAAGGCTCGATTTGGTGAGGTGAGGACCGAGGGTGCTAGCAACAGAAGAGCTCGAATCCGTCGGATTTGGCTAGGGAAGACGATGGTGGCTGAGTATTCGAGTGGCGATGGTGAGGTCAATGATGCGACGATCTAGATCCCGCCGGATTTGAGCTGGAGGACGAAGTGGCCGCCTACAAACGAGCTGTAGTGCTCCCAACCGGTGGCGATGATGTGTAGAGGCTGGCGGTGATAGGGATCGACGGACACAAGTGGATCTGGCTGAGGGGTGACCAAATCGAGTGGATCCAACTAGGATTCGGAGACGAAGGAGCTCTGGTTTCCCCCCTTGCCGGTGATGAAGACTGCTTGCTGCTGTCGCCGACCGAGGACAATGAGGCTTGATGACAATGCTTGTTGCTGCTGCTACTTGACACTAAGAAACTGCTGATACGTTAAAGAATAGAAACAAGATTTGATGCTGCCCTCGGGAGTGTAGATTGCTCCTCCCAGGGACAACAGCGATGGAAGAAGTTGGATGCTAGAGTTTGGATCTAGGCTCCGATACCATGTTAAATTTAGTAGTGTTACGGACTCCTATTGGGGAAGATACTATGGCAGGCGTTCCAAGCCGCTGGTCCATCCACGCCCTCAATAGTAGTCCGCTTCGGTTAAGAGTCGTTTAAGTCTTGCGTGTTAAGAAAGACTTGTTCTATTCGAATTACAGATTGAGTCGTTTAGGAGTTGGAGTCTGAAGAGAACTGGGATTGTAAGAGTTATATATCTTCCCGCGATTCAGCGGAAGGGTAGGCAATGAATAAAGCTTTCTCTTCTTACCAAAACCCTAAGTCTGAATCCAGGCGGCAACCACGGCAGGGCAAGGGAAGCCCCGCTGGGAAGCAGCCGGCGTTACCCAGCCCCAACACCCCTACTACCTTAGATCCAAAGACAAAGCTCATAACAGATTGGTATCAGTCTCCATGGCTCCAGATTCCTTCAGCACGGAACTTCGGGAACTAAAAGAGATCCTGGGAACAATCTTGAAGAGACAAGAAGAACAGGCGACGGCTCATGCGAACTTGGAGGCGGTTGTGCTTGCTCTTGAAGGTCGTCCGCCCTCACCAACGAAAGACATTAACTCGGCTAATTCTTCGGCACGACATGACCCCAGCGAACAATCAGCAGGTACACATCCAGGCCGTTTCTACAAGGTAGACTTTCCTCTGTTTGATGGTACTTCAGACCCATTGGAATGGCTGGCTCGCTGTGATCAATTCTTTCGTGGTCAGCGCACCTTGGAAGAGGAAAAAGTATGGCTGGCAACTTACCATATGACTGGTATAGCTCAGCAATGGTATTACAAAGTGGAACGCACAGAGGGAATTCCGTCTTGGCCTCGGTTCCAGAGTTCTTGCAAGCTGCGGTTTGGACCTCCTTTTCGATCCAATCCAGTTTCAGAACTTGCCATCCTTCGGCAAACAGGATCAGTTGAAGAATATGCTCAGGAGTTTTATAGAGTTCTGTGTCGCGCTGACAATCTGTCACCTGAACATGAAGTGGGATTATTCTTAGCCGGATTGGGTGAACTTATCAAGTCAGATGTGGAACTACAAAACCCATCTTCTTTGGACACCGCCGTTAGTCTCGCTAAGGCAGCAGAAAGACATTATAAGCTCCTATACAATTCGGGCTTGATTCACAGGCAACCACATTCTAATCCACAGTCTTCGGCGGCAAGGTATACTCCAGCGCAACGCATAGCTCCGCTGTTGTCAAAACCACTTGAGGTTCCGCTTCTACCTGCGCCGACAACAGGAGCAGCTCCTCAATTACAGCGAGCGTTTAGACGCCTTACACCTTCGGAGATGGCAGATCGCAGACAGAAAGGATTGTGCTTTAATTGTGATGAACAATTCACAAGGGGTCATAGGTGCAAGCGTTTGTATTGGATAGAAATCTTGGATGAAGATGATATCTCAGAGGATACTCAGGAAGATGCCAATCCCCAGATTTCTTTACACGCATTAACATGTATCTCTTCATGCAATACTATGCAACTGATAATCCGCATTAATGATCACAAGTTTTGTGCTTTGGTGGATTCCGGTTCCACGCATAATTTCATCAGTCTGGAAGCTGCTCAACTGTCAGCTATCTCCTTGCAAACTCGCACGGGTATTCAAGTGTCAGTTGCCAACGGAGACAGATTATCTTGCCCAGGGTTTTGCCCATCGTTGCCAATCACTATTGGCACTGAAGAATTTGATATCAACTGTTATGCTTTATCTCTTCAGGGTTTTGATTTGATCCTGGGGGTCCAATGGCTGTGAACATTAGGGCCAATCCTCTGGGACTTCTCCAACTTGTCCATGGCTTTCTGGCATCAAGGGCGTCCAGTGCGCCTGTTGGGTATTCCACGGAATCCTTCTTCTCGCCTGTTCGCAATCACCGCGCCAAATCAAGCCCTGTTACCTGACCTGCTATCAGACTTTCAAGACATATTTCACAATCCGACTGGTCTACCACCTCAACGCCACTGTGACCACCGCATTCATCTCGTTCCAGGATCCAAACCGGTTGCAGTTAGACCATACCGGTATCCCCACCACCATAAGGATGAAATTGAAAAACAATGCAAGGAGATGCTGTCACAGGGAATCATAAGAGCCAGCACGTCGCCTTTCAGTTCGCCGGTGGTATTAGTCAAAAAGAAGGACACCTCATGGCGGCTTTGTGTTGACTACCGTGCGCTTAATGCCCAAACTGTCAAGGATAAATTTCCCCTTCCGGTGGTTGACGAATTACTGGATGAGTTAAAACGGGCCAAGTACTTCACAAAGTTAGATTTACGATCAGGCTATCACCAAATACGAATGCACACGGATGACATCCACATGACAGCTTTCAGAACACATAATGGTCACTTTGAGTATTTGGTTTTACCCTTCGGACTTTCCAATGCTCCGGCAACCTTTCAGGCGGTTATGAATGCTATTCTTCAGCCATATCTTCGCAAATTTGTGTTGGTCTTCTTTGATGACATCTTAATTTTCAGCCCGTCTTGGTCCGAACACTTATGCCATATCCGAACGATTTTTACTCTTCTTCGGCAGCACCAGTTTTTCCTTAAGCAATCAAAGTGTTCTTTTGGCACAACGTCAGTATCGTACCTAGGCCATGTCATTTCAGCAGAGGGTGTCTCTATGGACCAATCCAAGGTTCAGGATATCCAGCAATGGTCCAGTCCTAAGTCTCCCCGTCAGTTGAGAGGATTTTTAGGCCTTGCTGGGTATTACCGCAAATTCATACGTCACTTTGGTTCCATTGCCGCGCCACTCACCAAGCTACTCACCAAGGAGGGCTTCAGTTGGTCCCAGTTAGCACAGGAGGCCTTTTTGGCATTGAAAGAAGCCCTTTGTACGCCTACTTTTCTAGGCCTTCTGGATTTTACAACATCTTTTATCGTCGAATGCGATGCGTCCGGTAGTGGAATTGGCGCGGTACTTCACCAAGGATCTAAGCCAATTGCATTTTTCAGCCGAGCAGTCCCAGCTCACCATGCCAAACTGGCCGCATACGAGCGCGAACTCATCGGGTTGGTTAAAGCGGTACGCCATTGGCGACATTATCTTTGGGGCAAACCTTTCATTGTCCGCACAGACCACTACAGTTTGAAATTTCTCCTTGATCAGCGCTTGAACACTATACCTCAACACCACTGGGTCAGTAAGTTATTTGGGTTTGATTTCCAAATTGAGTTCAAGCCGGGAAAAACCAATACAGTGGCCGATGCATTATCACGCCGGGACGAACATATGTCATTATCCGCTATTTCAGGACCAGACTTTCAACTGCTTTCTCAGCTCAAAGAGGAGGTCAGTTCCCTGCCGGCGTTTCAGACATTACAGTCTCAGTTGACCTCTCAGGACCTTCCACCACATTGGACCTTCGCTGATGGCTTGTTCCTGTATCATGGCCGCATATTCGTGCCACCATCTTCTGTCCATGTGCCACAAATCATCTCCACATACCACGGCATGGGCCATGAAGGGATCCAGAAAACATTGCACCGTATTCGCAAGGATTTCTATATTCCCCAACTTAAAAAGCTGATCCAAGAGCATGTTAACTGCTGCGACGTCTGCCAACGCAACAAAGGTGATCACTTGCATCCTGCAGGCCTGCTACATCCCTTACCACTGCCGACTCAGATCTGGTCGCATATCACTATGGATTTCATTGACGGATTTCCCCGAATACAAGGCAAATCAGTAGTGTTAACAGTAGTGGACAGACTTTCTAAATATGCTCACTTTGTGCCATTATCACACCCGTACACAGCGCAATCAGTAGCCCATGCCTTCTTTGAGGCTATTGTGCGCCTCCATGGCTTTCCAGAATCGATTGTCAGTGATAGAGATACAATATTCACAAGCAACTTTTGGAAGGAGCTCTTTCGGTTGGCAGGAGTTTCTCTCGATATGACATCAGCTTTTCATCCTCAAGCGGACGGACAAAGTGAGGTCACTAATCACACCATTGAAATGTATCTTCGCTGTCTAAGTGGGGATCGACCTCGCCATTGGATCAAATGGCTTCCGTGGGCGGAATTTTGCTGTAATACTTCCTTTCATTCAGCCCTCAAGTGCACTCCATTTCAGATAGTATATGGCCGCACTCCGCCAGCACTGCTCCCTTTCCAAGCAGGCTCATCGCAAGTCTCGGCAGTTGAAGACATGTTACGCGCCAGGGATGAGTTTCTACTGCAAATCCGGGAACGCTTGTTACAAGCACAGCAGCGTATGAAGACTCTTTATGATAAACATCATCGGGAAGTTGACTTCGAGGTGGACCAATGGGTTTTGCTCAAGCTACATCATCGCCAAGCTGTGGGTATCACATCAAAGTTCTCCAAGCTGTCACCCAAGTTTTATGGACCTTATCAGATCATTGGTAGCGTGGGCTCAGTGGCTTACAAACTACAATTTCCGGCGGCTGCTCGCATCCATAATGTCTTCCATGTGGCTTTTTTGAAGAAGTACAGCGGTGTGCCACCTGATGCCCCTCCGCCTTTGCCTGACATCCTGCATGGCCGAGCCCTTCCTGCGCTCGACGCAATTGTTCGCTCGCGCCTGTTTAAGGGAATCTGGGAGGTCCTGGTGCAAT
Organism: Dendrocalamus latiflorus; assembly: GCA_017311315.1. Lineage (NCBI taxonomy): Eukaryota > Viridiplantae > Streptophyta > Magnoliopsida > Poales > Poaceae > Dendrocalamus > Dendrocalamus latiflorus. Next base: position 8,015,637 of record CM029631.1, read on the forward strand.
GGATGGGCCAACCACCGTCAGAAGCTTCCTGGGTTCCAGTTCCCGCTTTCAAACAACAGTATCCAAACTTTCAGCTCGAGGACGAGCTGTTTCCTCAGGAGGGGGGAAATGTTACGGACTCCTATTGGGGAAGATACTATGGCAGGCGTTCCAAGCCGCTGGTCCATCCACGCCCTCAATAGTAGTCCGCTTTGGTTAAGAGTCGTTTAAGTCTTGCGTGTTAAGAAAGACTTGTTCTATTCGAATTACAGATTGAGTCGTTTAGGAGTTGGAGTCTGAAGAGAACTGGGATTGTAAGAGTTATATATCTTCCTGCGATTCAGCGGAAGGGTAGGCAATGAATAAAGCTTTCTCTTCTTCCCAAAACCCTAAGTCTGAATCTAGGCGGCAACCACGGCAGGGCAAGGGAAGCCCCGCTGGGAAGCAGCCGGCGTTACCCAGCCCCAACACCCCTACTACCTTAGATCCAAAGACAAGGCTCATAACAAGTAGAGAAGAGGAATTGGGGCTGAATAGTTAGTTGTATTGCAATAGCCCAAGGGGCTAATATATAGCGTACATGAGTGAAACCCTAGACTTGACTACAATTCCTTAACTACCGCTAGCACCCATGACTATTACACTTCTACCCTTGACACATTACACTACTATCCTTAAGAGTAACCAATGCTGAATTTTACATTTAATATGAATTATCCTTTTGATCTACTCTTCGAGAGGATTGCCTCTGCTGTTCATTTTATTGGTTGATTAATATGCACGCTAAATTTTACACGGGCCTATTTAAGTTGTTGAATTATGAATACGCACTTCTGAAATTTGAGTTGGTTTTTGGTTAGCGGTCTGATAGAATACAGAATGTTGATAAGATGTTTCAAGGTGACTTGGACATGGAAAAGAGGGTAAAATAAAAGGTGAATGGGTGTTGGTTTGTGCCATTCTTGAACAATGTATCATCAATGATGGCACTGGCTAATATTTATAATGCAAGGAAGATTGCTTCATTTTTCCCCCTTTGCCAAAGTTAATTTGGAGTTGGTCAATATCTGCACTTTTCTTTGTTCAGATAGATCATTTATGGTTAGGATGAAAGATCCAACTTATGTGAAAATAGATTCACCTTTAACAAATTACTTCATGAATCTGGCTTTTCAGCACTAATGTCCTTTCAAAGTGATTATGATATGATTGCTTCATCACATATAGAATCAATGTGGTTTGTTGTACATCACCATTGTAATTGGAAATTGTTTTTTCATGGAACCTGAGCTTCTATGCTGTAGTTGACCACTATTAATTTTCTTGTTTCTAAGTATTGTTTTTATGCAACTTGCTGGACTTCTTTGCCCAATTTTAGGGGATGAAGAAGGTCTATGATTTTATGACAGCATTGTGTGAGGTAACACAGGATTTTAATTTTCATCATTGTATGTTTCACTGCATTCATGCAGACACTTGAATCATCGTTGTTCTTGCATTTTTATTTGGGTCAATTGTCATCTGTCAAGTACACATAGTTTGCGGGAATTTATCTGAAAATGGATCTGTTGCTATGTAGGAACATGTTCAATTTGATTGGAAACTTATCAGGGAGACATCTGTTTTATTTCCTTTGTTTCAAACTATAATGAAGCACTTGCAGACTTGCTGGAGTCTGTTTGCCTGATTTCCTCTGTTGTGTGTGTGTGTTTGGGGGGTTCAATATTCAACAATGATTGGTACACTTCTCTCTTTCAAGTGAGTAAACAGGGATTCTAATACTGTTACCACCATCCCCTCTTCTTCTGGCGACTGGCCAAATAAAGAGTGTGGATATAAATGTTATCCAAAACTTGGTCAGAATGGGTCATAGTTTAGACAAAGCTTGCCTTGTTTCTGGTGACCTGTTGGTGTCCCATCACCTAAATGCTGATATTCAGCAGATCAAATGCATAATAGTGATGATGGCATAAGGCCTTGCTAACAAATTCGAAACATCAAAAGCACATAATAAAGTTCTGGTCAGGTGTCCCGTTGGTTGGATTTTTCTATCCTTTTCTTGATTCTTAAATTTGTTTATCTTAGCATGTGCTGAAGCACGCTATCATTGTTTATCTGCATCGAATAATGTTACATAAGCTATACATAAATTTTCTGATCATATAACTTAATGATTCATTTAGTTTCTGATCATTTCCACTTGACTTCTACCACTTGCTCCTTTCTGCAGTTTTCAGCCTTCCACACCCTCCGTATTGTGTGATCGCAAACAGCGAACAGCATTGGTTGAGATTGAGTTCTCTCGAATTTTTTGTACGGATAATCCATTTTTTATTCGAAATTACAGAAATATACCCGCGGGAAAATTTTTTACAAAAATAGGCTCCAGTCGCCCAACCATTGGGCAACTAGAGCCTTTCGCCCAACCCAGTAGCGACAACTAGAAAATCTCCCAACCGTTGGGCGATTAATTGCAGTCGCCCCACCGTTGAGCGACTTTCATCTAGTCGCTCTCCCATTGGGCGACTGCATGAAAGTCGCCCAATGGTTGGGCGACTGCACTCAGGTCCCCGAGAGAAAAAAGAGAGGAAAGAGACCATTTTGCCGAAATTTGAAAAATGCATCAAACCTTCGCCAAAAATAGTGAAAATTGGTGGAGCTGTTCTTCATAGGATCAAAAGTTATAGCAGTTTCAATTGAGACCGAAACGAATTCGAGTCCGTTTCCGACACACCTTCAGTAAAACGGGTATAACTTTTGCATACGGTGTCCGTTTTCGACATTCTTGTACTCGTTGGAAAGCTAACGACGAGCCCGATCCAAAAATAACGACCAACTTGCGCTAGTCGCCCTCCAAGATCCTGAAAATCGGCTATCTTTGGATCTAAACCTGCGTCGCAAGTTTTTTCTTTCTGTTTTTGCCCTTTTTCTTGTTCTTCCCTTCAGAATTTGGATTTTTCTTCAACTGAAAAGTTGTAGATCTCGTCGAAACCTTTCAAAGGAGTATATATAAGCCATATAAAACTTTGCTATTTTATCTTTTCAGACTAGTTGTTTATATTGCATCGGTATATAAAACGATCGGTACATACGGTTTTGTCGGCCCCTGAGTGTAGTCGCCCAACCATTGGGCGACTGCATGAAAGTCGCCCAATGGGAGGGCGACTAGATGCAGTCGCCCGAGGGTAGAGCGACAGCTATTGTGTCGTCCGCTGGTTGGGCGAAAGGCTCCAGTCGCTCAACTATTGGGCGACTGGAGCCTATTTTTGTAAAAAAAAATCCGCGGGTATATTTCTGTAATTTCAAATAAAAATGGATTATTTGTACCAAAAATTCGAGTTTTCTCTCTACAACTTCTATATAGTACTCATGCTGCTGGCTCAGTTGTACATTTGTTCATCTTTGAGAACCACGTGATCCTGTGGACATGTATTGGTTATTTTGATCCAAAATGTTAGCGTGCTCCACGCTTCAATACAATAACATTAGTGAGGTAGTGTCTTCATTCAGTATGAACTTTCATGCTCTCCACTTAAGTTTCCTCTCTTTCTATATCCATACAGCGACGTTCAGATCTTCGATAAGCAGGGTCCATCAGGATATGGGCCTGTTCTTTTTCGCTGTGGCTTGTGATTTTCAAACTATTTGTACAAGAGATTACAGAGTAACAAAAACTCACGTGCGGTTTTTGCCGATATAAATAAAGTCAGTAAAGTATGTACTACAATTAACTAGTAGACTCTATCTTGAAACGATACTATGTTTAAAAGCTAGTTACTGTATAAAAACCGAAAAACATTTTTTAGAAGCTGAAAAGAACAGGCCTAAGGCTTAAGAATGAAAGATACGCTATCAGTCATGAAATTCTCATAAGGAAAACATTTTGGTTCTCAGAAACTAAAAAAAACTGCGTATTTTTTAGCTCATCCGTTTTGCGTGAAATCATCAGAAATTCTGGATGTAGCCAGAGAACAAACTGCATGAACAGTATTTTACAGTGTCTGAAAGACCTGGTAGAACAATAAATATCGTAGTGTTTACACAATTTGGGTGATGTTATAGTTTGACGCAAGTCAGCGCATGGAAAACACAGTATCCATTCATTAACGCTGCCTACAGTACAACATGATGCCCCAATATAACCTTACTAAAAGAGTTGCTCTCTCCGCTGATAATATTGTCAATAAAGTACAAGCCCGGAGAGGAGTACAAACAGCATTGAACTATTCACGATGGCCGTCTTGTCCGTAGTCTTCTGTTGAACCTGATGCTAATTTCACTAAGCTTGGGGATTATGTTGAATTGGGTGGGCGGTAATCCCTAAATACGGAGGAAGAACCACCGGATGCAGCAGGAGAAGGCGACGAGGCTACAAAGTTACTTCCTGGCAATGATACCGAGGGATGAGCAAGAGGATGCCCATAAGCTGCAAAGCGAGATGGACTTGCTGTAGAGAAAGTCGCTGGACTTCTTGGAGTGTGACCCTGCAAGATAAGATGTAGTATTTAGCTCAAAAAGAACAATAATACTCGGTTCAATGGCAGCAATCCAGCAACAATCATATTCTAAAAATTACTCCACTGTTGCCAAAACCATGAACCCAACATAGGAAATCGAAAAACAAATAGTGCATTAGCAAGCCGGAAGAATTTTAGAAAATCAGGGTTATCGCTCAAATGAATTAACTAATACAATTACCCGCAACATCTGTAGTTTCATTTTTGCTATTATTTAACATGGTTTCCACTAAAGCATAGTGTAGATTTGAACTCGTAACATGACTGCCAATGACCATTGCAACAACTTACGGAATTGTGTTGGAGAGAACCAAATGGAGACCTAGCAAAAGAGGCTGTTGAAGGAGAGATACTGTGAACATGATGCAAGGGGCGTCCAGGAGTGCCCTGGTTGGAACCAGCATCTGACTCCCCAGCAACCTCACCGAAATTGACATCAACAGTCATTCTGGAAGCCTGTCTAGAAACAGAACTTCCATCAGCTGTGTTTTCTGAAGGCTGAGGCATGGCAGCGCGCAACGAAGCCTGCATGCTACGCGTTCTGATTTCTTCTTCAGCATTTAAAACCTGCGCAAACAGCCAAAATAATGTTATTTAGTACAGACTATCAAGGATAAGAAGAAAAGAGAGCAGTGAGCAGACAACCACCAATGCATTTGTCTATAGATACATTGTGACTTACTTCAGAGCTGATTCAAAATCATGGAGTAAATCATAAGTTTATCATTTATATTTTAGAAATAGTCATATTGCTTTCACAAATCTATATCAAGTACGTCTTGAAAAAATCTATATCTAGCAACATCAAACAATCAACGAGAAGATTCATATACACAGACTAATTCAATTATGTACCCCCATCCATAATCCGGTCATTATCTCTTCCACTTTAGGAAGGCAACACTGGAACTGTCTAATCACGCTGTATAGTGTATAGCATTTGGAGACACGGCATATGCAACAACATGATTAATATCAGTGCAACATATTTGATAAAAAGAATAACGAGTGAAAAATATTACAACTTGTACATATCAATATAATTTTGAAAGCCTGATACGAGTTACACATTTTTTTAAAAAAAATTGGTATATATATACACAACTCCAATTAGTTTACAGAATTATTCCTGTCCTTAATAACCAAGTCTACTTTTTCTTGGATTCAGATATTATTCATATAGAAGAAAATCTTATCAAAATCAACATCTCATCAAACTGTCAATTGGATAAATGTTACAAACAGACAAATCCAGACATATTTTCACCTGAACATAAAGTTGGGTACCACCCGATATCACCCAGTATTCAAGATTCAGTTACGTACTTAAGCAGGAAGGTAACAGGCATGTAGCACATACCCATTTGTTTTGAACCACAATGACAGTCAAAACAACCAGAAAATAAAGGGTAGAACAAATAATACCTGCTTCAGCATCTGCACGAGATCGTGCTTTTTCTTATTTAGGGTATCCAGCTTGTCATTTAACTCTCTCTTCCTTTCTTCAATTCCATCAAGATAACTCGCCTAAAATGGATGTAAAACCACAAAGGTCTCAATGAAAAAAACAAGTAAATAGGTAGGCTCACAGCATAACACAAAGCACGGAGCTTGCAAGCTTAGACACCAGATCATATGTGAACAGTATTTATGGTTACTCAATTTAACTCATGCAAAGCACCCGAAAAATCACCATGAAAACTATTCAACAAAGTTGGCGTTCAGCAGCAACCAAGAACATCTTGTATTCTAACAGAACATCCGGCTGTTGTTTAGTGCAGCTAGGAAGCTTAATTGTTGAGTAAATCTCAGAAGCTTCATTCTTTATTCCAAGCAAGAAATCAAACTGTCCAACCGAGAAATTTCATCCTATTCCAACGCACTGCACTAAGCATGTAGATTCTAGAAAGAACCACCGTAACACCATGAAAGAGTACCGATTTCAAGAATCTACGATCAGGACTCGATGACTCGTCATCCTCATAAGCACCTCCTCCAAATTTCAATGACCTAAATCTCTTCTCATCTATTGATTCTACAAGACCTACTTGACAAGAAAAAAGCTAACACAATTCCCTGCAGCGTACCAATTACCAAACATGCCCTCAGAATCCACACGAGTCCCCAAATTATGGTCATTGTTAGCACAATTACAGATACAATTCCACATAGAGCAAACAACACGCTACTAGGATCCAAGAACTTTAACAATTCTCACCTCCGGATTGGGGTCGAAGCCTTCGCTTTCACCTTGGCCTTCTTCAGCATCACCATTACCATCAGCTTCATCACCTCCGACCACTACCTCTCCCGCATCGTCCATATTTACATCATCCACCGAGCCCTCCTCCTTCTCCTCCTCTTCCTCCTCCTCGTCCTCCTGCTGCTGCTCCTCCTGCCCCTCCTCCTGCTGCTGCTGCTCCTCCCCCTCCTCCTCCTGCTGCTGCTCCCCCTCATCTACCTCCTCCGCCTCCCCCGAGGGCTCCGCAGAGCCATCAGCAGCGAGACGGGAGGTGGGGGAGGAGGTCGGGGAACCTGGCCGGGCGAGGCGGGCGACGGCGAGGGAGCGGCTGCGGAGGAGACGGCGGAACCGGGCCGCGGACAGGGTGGTGCGGGGCGACGGCCAGCGGCGTTCGGCGTCGGCCCCGCTGCGGTGGAGGTTGCCGCGGTACATCGAGATCGCCACCATCTTTTCGTGGCTGCCCTGCCGTGCGCGGTGGGGTTTCGCACCTCCGCCGCCGGCCGTGGGATGGGATGGGTTTCGGTGCTGCCTGGGCCTTTTCGGTGGAGTTTTTCGCCTTCTTTCGAAGCCGTGGGCACAGGTTGGTTCGCTGGGCCACTCGGCTCGGCGTTGTTTCGGCCTGCCCGGTCCAAAATCCAATGGGCTGGTTCGCCTATTACATATGGGCCCATACATACCCCAGTTCTCGGTTTGATGGGCCACGATCCGGGGCGGTTCCTGAAGGGCATGTGTGGATGGAACGCAATCCCAGAGGAATTTCACTGTTTAAGGGGTGTTTGGGACTGCTCCACAAACTCTGCTCTACGAATTCTACCATGGAGCAGCTCCACAAAAAACCTAGAGTTTGTGGAGCACCCCTTTAGGTGCTCTCACAACTCCATCTTTTTTTTCCTCAAACAGAGTGCGTGGAGCTGAACCTGTTTGGCTACAAAACATAGAGCGGAGCTGAAAAACGTGGAGTGGAGCAGTCCCAAACACCCCATAAATCCTGTAGAAATACGAAAGCCCCCGTGTTTCAAACAGGGCATAGGTTTGATTCTTCTTTTTTTTCTATGCCTGCACGTGTGAAAAACGGACTTGACCATTTTTCATTTGGAAAATCTGTCGAATTTTATACCGTTAAAGCTTTAGATCTAACAGATCTCCATCCTCACCCTCCCCCACTAGCATCCCCTTCCCCTCCATTCGACCGCCACCTGCGTGCGCCTCCTCCGCCCTTGCTCACAGTGGCATGCACAATGTAGGGGCTAGACCTCCTAGCGATTCACGCAAGAATTACTGACATGCGAATCGCTTTCTGTACATAATGCTGAGCAATGTTCCAACAAAATCAAACCAAAATCATACATAATACAACACACCATGACAGCAACATTAGTTGGTGAATAATGACGCAACTGGCCAAGATTTTCTGGAGCGTAGGAACTCGATTCTCAGCAGAAATTGACAGGACGGACGGAGAAAGTTTTCCACGAGAATGAGTTCTCGTCATCTACTTTCACAGGTCTAAAACAAGAAGGATACGAACAAACAACACAAAAGGCGAATGAAAAGTTGGGGTTCGCGAGAACAGAACAAACCACTCCCGGAACGGCCAAAGCCAAAGCTGAGAGGGACGTGGTTCCAACCCTGAACAGGCTGAACTCTGAACCATGCATGCCACAAGGGGCCAAACGGCGGCGTGCCCCTGCCTGTTCGCTCCAAATCACGCGTGGCCGATGCACGAAACATGAGCTGGCCGACCAAGTTCTTGCGGCCACGCACACACAACGCGCCGCGAAAAACGTTTGCAAAGAAAGAAACGTTTCCAAAGGGGCCCAAACAAAACTGTTCTGCATGGGTCCTGACAACGACTCGCCAACAACTGTTTACTTTCCCTTGAGAAAAAGAGGCTCTGGTCGATCGACCATCTCGCCCTGCTTGTTTCTTCTCAGTACCGCCTCAATTTTAACAATGTTCAGTTTTATCACTGTGCATGAGAGGTCGCACGTCTATGCATGGGAGATCAGACCAGTTGCTCGATAGAGGTCGGATTTTTTTGCAGAGGTCGATTTGGCTAAGTGTTGAGAGAGAGGTCAGACCGGTACTGGCTGGATTAGCGGTCAGATTGGTCTTCTATTAGCGCAGTCGGTTTGGGAGAAATGGGTGCCATCAGATTGGTTGTTGGTTGGCGATCTTACCACCTACGGTTTGACCAGCATGGAAGCCTCAATCAGACCATCAGTTGTTTCTAGAGCGTAGTGAGCAGTTCAATGAGGTGTTTTGAGTTTAAGTCATGGCTTAGGAGCCATAGGTTGGCTGTGTTAGTTGAATAACGCATGGTTTGACTAACGTAAGTTGAGTGTACGGATCTTATGCTCAGAGATGGTTGCATGGTCTTTGCATATGCAGGTTGCTTGGAGAGCGGTGATGGTTAACAGTAAGACTGGGACTATGCAGGAGAGCTAAGATCCGTCCAGTCGTGTAAATTTGGGTGAAACTACATGTCTCAAGCAGGAGGCATGAAAAAGACAAAAATCATGAAAAGACAAATTGGTGCATGTAGTTTGCTAAGTGACTTGAGATCGATGTAAGTAGAGACGGTTCGGTAGAATATGAATATGTGAAGACTTGATGGCAAGTCATTAGATATTTAGATGCCATGAGCTACGTGTTAAGATATGTGGAGATACTTTAATATGAAGAGTTGGTTTTGGTTTGCTTCGAGATGAAGAAATGGAATCAAGATGGTGGAGGGGTATTTTGATAAATTACCTAATAGCAAAAAAATTGAATAAACATTAAACCACAGCACATGGAGAAGTGATTTTGGTCAAGCAATAGAGCACAAAACAAGTGGAATGGGTTATTAGAGTGTCATGTAGAAAAGCGTTTTGAAAAAGCGTGCTCAAGTGTTGAGTTAAACTAAAAAACCTGTTATGTGTGGGTTATCGGGTTTTTTCATGTATAAGTGGATGGTATCCATCAAGCGGTTCAGATATACGGTTTTAGGAGTAGGAAGAGGGATGCCTCTCTTATATAAAGAGATGAGATGGTTTTGGTCAAGCAATAGAGGACAAAACAAGTGGAATTGGTTATTGGAGTGTTATGTTGAAGGGCGCTTTGAAAAAGTGTGCTCGAGTGTTTAGTTAAACTAAAAAAACCGTTATATGTGGGTTATCGGGTTTTTCCATATGTAAGTGGATGGTATCCATCAAGTGATTCACATCTAAAGTTTTAGTGGTAGGAAGAGGGATGCCTCTCCTATATAAAGAGATGAGAGGGTATGAGAGAGATTGAGTCTCTTGAGTTTTGTGCTCATGAATAGGTTGAGAAGGTGAGCTTAGAACATTATGAAATCACGAGTTATGTGTGCTCTTTGAGTGGGCTCTTGTCCTCCTGTGAGAGTGGCTATAATCCTTTCTCTTGAAGTTAAAATAGAGATCTCAATTCCCTTCTATTGCTCACACGGTTTATTGTGATGTCTTTGTGATTTGTTGAGTCTTTCTCTTCTCTTGATCTTATTGGTTGCCAAAGACGTGTAAGTCGTGAAGAAACCTCTTGGAGGCTAGTTCCCATTCTTATAGGCACCATCTTTAGCAAGTTCTTAGGGTTGCTCGGTTTTTGGCTTGAAATGATGCAAATTTGGGTGATTTGCTTCTAGGGGTTTTACTCGATCTCTTGTTATGATTTCGCTTGTTATAACATATGAGAGTTCACCTAAAGTCATCTTGACCATCTTTAACCCACAAGCAAGTGTTTAGCTCTAGTTTTGGTTTTTGCTTGGTTTTGATCCATCTTGCATTTGAAAGGAAAAATGTTAGAACATTGGAAATGATTTCATATTTTTATTGGAATATGTTTCTAACATTCTAGAAAAAAGTATGTTTCAAATTTTTATTTAGAGTCTCGTAGTTATTGGAGTGAAAGAACATTAAAATACTAAGAGAAAAGGTTTGAGGCTCTCATTCACTCCTATTATCGGCCATGATTCAACAGATTTGTTACTTGGAAAATTGCTGATTAGGGTCTTTATTTATGATAGACTAAATTCACACCTCTCCTTTAATTTTTCTCAATCAATTTTTCGCTTATGAGTGGTTAGAAATGGACCATGCGTGCACGCACTCAACCAAGCACACCCAGCTGGATATTGACATAGCCCCTCCTCGAAATCGTAAGTCACTCGACACTGAAAAAAGTAAAATGTCACCAATCCTGCCCATGCAACACGTAGCCATCTCCCGTTACTTCGCGTACGTAGTCAACAAAGTACTAGTATTTATCTAATTTTTGTGCAGCTTACAGATTGTGCAAATCTCTTTCCTGGGAGGCTCCAATCAACTCCCTTCAAACAAAGCAGTACTACCGTGGAATTGTCAGCTTAATTAGCGAGCATTGTTGAATACTCGACAACTGCACTCCGCACAACTGCACAGGTGAGCAGCAGGACGAGTCTTCTCTTGTAGCTTTCTTTTGAGGATATATGATGACTTTTTTTGGTTTTGTGATATTGATTGACTTTTTCTGAATTATTTGGAGCTAGCTATATAATGCTATACTTTTTGAAAATTGATAGTATAGTAGATCATCTTGAACTTGTAAGCTCACATGCACATCCTCCGGCTTCAAAAATTGATGGATCGTGAAGCGCTTGGCCCGCCGCCTCTAACTTTGGCCAGAGGCACTATGTTAATTTATCTTTTTTTTGAAGATATCTTTGTTTGAAGAGGACAACTACAACGCCCTATCCCCTCCTTCTCAATGCCGCTCCTCTCCTTTTCCTCTCAACACCGCTCCCCGGCCTCCCTTTGTTGCCGCTCCTAGGCTTTCCTCCTCGCTGCTCTTCGGTTGTTCCCCCGCTGCCGCTCCTCCTCTACTCTTTTCTTCAATGCGAGCAACTCCGTACCCCCCTCCCCCCTCCTCCACCACCGGCATCCAGCGGTGGCCTTGCTGCCTAGCCACGCCGCCATTTCCTCCTCCCCCGCCTCTACCACCCCGCCCAACCTAATATCCGGTGTGTCGCCATCATGTGCCTCCCTCCATCGTCACTACCACCCTCTGCCATCGCCCACCGCCTCTCTGGTCTCCCTTTATGTTAGGGGCACGGTGAACCTGTCGTCGGAGGTGAAGGAGGAGGGAAGAGTGGCGTCAGAGTTGAAGGAGGTGAAGGGATGGTGTCGGAGTTGAAGAAAGAGGCTGTGCCGATGGATCCCGTCCAAATGATATCAATGGTATACCGTTTTGTAGATTTTCTCTTTTTTGAAATATAACTTTATCATTTTTAGTGCTGTGAATAAGTTGAATAGGTAAGGCTCGCTATAAAAACGGAGACGATGGAAGAGGATATACGAGGCAGGGGTCGCCGACTTGACGCACTGTCAAAACAAAACAAAAGTCAAACAGCGTGGTCGCTATAAAAACACTGGATTTTTTTATGGGTAGGAGGTCCAACATGTTCATTAGCTTCCAAGTAAACCATAGATGATGTCATAGCATCAATTCTTATCATGTTAAGTAATGGACTATAAGATTAACTTCATCTAGTCACAGCTGTTTAAATCCACATGAAACCGATGCTTACGAGATTTGGTCTTACCCATGTATGGCCATATCAACCGATAAAATGATGTGAAAGGCTTGCTTGGTTTCATCGAGCAACTATTTAATTTGACAAGAGCAGTTCAAAATAGGCTGCTCATGTCTTGTGCTATCTAAAATGGAATTACAATCATGGGGATCTTCATCATATACCCTCCTTTGAATTGGGGATTTCAGGATTTACCCTCCCACCTCAATGACATGTGGGGTCATCATAAGTCACTGACACGTGGGCCAGAAGGGTAAATCCTGAATTTCCATCTATGAGGAGGGTATATGATGAATAAATCCTTACAATCATATTCTTTGTACGTAGAGAATCAAAATAGTATATCCATACATGTATTTTTACATGTAATATATACTAAGAATGGCTAAATGAAAGATTCTGTTCGATCGATGACCCAGTGACCTGAGATGTCGTGGATGGCTAAATGAAAGATCTGGTTCGATCCATGACCCAGTGACCCGAGACGTCGACCATGTGGATGGCCAGTTGGGTGATAACTATGGGCTGGTAGATATCCTGGCGAAGTTTTTTTTTCCTTTTGAAGAGAAGCTACGTGCTTTCATTAAAAGAAAGATTCCTGGATACAATTAGCTCTTAGGCTATGAATTAGAAACCGTGGGCAAGATAGCAACTAAATTTGTGAGTCTCATTGTGTAAAAGCGTACTTAGCATAATAATAATCTACGGAATTTGCTATTTTCCTAGCAAACTGAACAACAAAACACACACAAAACAGAACTAAGCTCATAGACTTCATGAAGAATTACACCTATCACAGATTTGCATCTTCGACGGTCTTCCCAGAGATTCACCAAATTCTGACAATCCAACTCCATAATCATCGGACTAAATCATTTTTGACAAGCAAAATTTATGCTATCACATAACGCTAGTGCTTCGATAATTAGTCGATTTGGACCCTTGATATAACTTGCTCGAAGCGCCAAGGAAACCATTGTATTGCCGAGCAATGCCCCCAGCACCTACACTAGTTGCCAAAGTAATTGTATGTAACGCCCCCGTTTCCAGGGGCGCGTACGGACACGGCATTCCGTAACTATTCAAGCATGAACAGTTATGGAGTGTCGCGCAAGAGTATACCATTGCATGCTTACAACAAAAGACCAGCATATATTTGACATACAGATTAACATCCAGTTTTTACAGCGGGGCGTGCAAGCCCAAAGTATATTACATTACAAAAGGCTCCAGAAACTGCTTCGAGCGCGGCGGAGACCTACAGCCAAGGATCCTCGTCGAAGAAAAGATCCTCTGGGACTTCTTCAACGGGGAGCCCTTCTCCTTCGTCTTGATCCTCTAAAGGTTGGATTAAGCAAGCCGTGAGCCAAACAACCGGCTCAGCAAATCCCAAAGGGATCTTAATTTACTATATGCACGGAAAGTCAAAGGAAGGGAGTATACTTGGTTTATTACATCTGGTGGATGCAATTTTATTTGCAAACATTTTTAATAGGACGGACCCAAAACTTACTCCTTAAGAACTCAGGGTTTTTCAACAAGAGTTCATTAACCAACTAACCAAGTTAAAGCACGTACAAATCTACTTAAGCTTTGCTGCTGGAATCACCCAAGTGACACAGCTCCAATAACCGGGAGCACGGCGTATTCGAATACCATTTATTTGACTCTGCAGAGTTTGCTCAGCTTTACCCACACGGTCCCTCAACTCCCGCTAAAGAGTTAAGAAAGCCAGGTCTTTTCACTGCTCGACTCTTTATATAGGCTCTACCCAGTAGAATTCACTCGGGTCTGGCTCACACCCACACACACACACACACACACACAAGAGAGGACAACGTCCGCTTCGAGTGAATTCCACCGTTGTTAGGTATCCGTCGCACGGCCTACCTAACCTCACTGCTACCCTCCTGTAGAGTTTCAATCGAGTTGAGCAGCTAAAAGACAAGTGTTGACAAGTCAACTCCTGTGGTTGAGCGATCACTGTGACATTTGCTCAGCGTAAGGGTTTCAGTCCTTATATTTTCACATGGCCCGCAACCTCGCCAGGTCCGCGACCCAAACTAAGGTAAGCGGTGGGCGTAGACCGTCCCGCGGTTTCCCACTCACCCTTACCCTACTCCAGCCCTAGGATAAGAGGTAGGCAAAGACCGTCTCGCGGCTCTCCCCCAACCCTTACCCTACCTTGTGCACGCCGGCACTCTCCGCTCTAAGATACGGTGTCCCATACCACCCTACCTTAGAGTCGGGTTTTCCAGATTCTATTGGCCCACAGCCACAACCTTATTAGTGTAACATTTTGCATGATAATAATAGCCTACAATTCTCTAGATTATCAGATAATTATTTCTAGGGTTTCAAAGGCATGGCTGCAATTTAATCATGGCATTTAGCGGTGGTAGGACTAACTATATCACATGTCATTCTAAACATTTTATTTTTATTTTTGAACTAACATTTCAGAACTAGCTCAATGCAAATAACATATTAACATATTTAAACATTATGGGATACAATATGATCAAAGGATTTGGGACTTGCCGTCTATCCGGACGATCTCAGCAAGCTCGAACGTAGAAGCACCGGGGTCCTGAATCTGCTCCTGGGCTTCCGGGATCTCCGACACTAACGCAAACAATTAAAATAAATTAAATCCAGCTTGAGACTAATCAAGCGAGGCAAAATAATCTAATTAAAAAGAAATAAAATTCATAAACACTCCAAATGGAATTTTAGGAATTTTTCTAGGATGAATCTGTGGAAATGGAGTTCACCAGAGGGTCTAGAATAATACTTGGAGTAAAGTGGTGAAATTTGGGAATTTTTGGGATTTTCTGTGATTTTCTAGGATTTATTGGAGTTTTCTGGAATATTGGAGATTAGAAAATCCGGGGAAAAATCAAATGAACAGTGAAGGGCCGGCCCATGGCCACAGTACGGCCCGCCCGGGGAAGCGGCCCGCGCGGCCGAAGGCCAGCGCGGCCTGTTCGCGCGTGCGCGCGCGCGGGATGGAGCGGGCCGAGGGAAAGCGGCCCAGAGCGGGCGCGGCCACGCGGCTCGGATGCCCGCCGCGTGGCCCGGGGCGGACGGCGGAGGAGCGCGACGGGGCGAGCGGTCGAGATGGGGAAGCGGGAAGATCAGACGGCTGAGATTCAAGGGGGGGCGGGTGAAACGGTACGGGGAGGTGGATGGAGGGGATTAGAAGGCTTCAAGGGGATCCGACGACGGGGAGGCGGCCACGTCGTCATCGTCTTCCTCCGGCCGGGCGCGAGCAGCAGCGGGACGGAGGTGGCGGGGCAGAGGTGCTCCGGCGACGTCGACGGCTCCCAAGGGCAGAAAGGGGTACCGCCGGGTAGAGCAGAGCACGGGGAGCCCGTTTCGGGTAGTTAGCATTTGCGGGGACCAAAGGGGAGAGAGGGAGGGAGAAGGGGGTGGTTCGGGGATTTCACGGTGGAGAGGGTCACCGGCGGCGAGGAAGCTCAATCGGGGCCGGTTACACCATCTGGGGAGTTGGGAGCTCACATTGGTGGCGGTGGCTGAAGCTCAGAGCCTTCGGGGTTGAGCTGGCCACGGAGAGGTGGTTGCGGCCGGCGGTGGACTTCGACGGCGGCGCTCCACAGGGCTTCACCTGGCCAGAGGAGAACGGCAAAGTAAATAGGGGTGGTTGAAGGTGCTCCAGACGAATGCAATTTAGAAATGGGGAAGGGGAGGGGGAGATTGGTTCCCGGGGGCCACCGGCGCAGGGGACGGCGAAGGCGGAGCTGTAGGCGGCGGGGCTCCAATCGGAGGCTCCGGGAGAGGCTCTGGAGGGTGGGGAGGGGAATGGTGGTGTTTGGGGAGCTCGGAAAGCAAAGGAAGAGAAATGGCAGGGGAAGGGGGGCTTTATACCCGCGCGGAGGGGAGGGGGTTCCTTCGGGGAGAAGCCAGCGGCGGGGCTCCGGCCGACAGGGAGGTGACGGGGCCGTCAAGGGCGTTTAATCCCGCACAGTGGGAGGGGGCGAGGGTGACGCATGGCTCTGCACAGGGCGGGCGACGCGACGGGGGCAGTTGAGCTGCGGCCGGGGCGAGGGCGTGCCCGTGCGCGCGAGAGAGAGAAGGCGTCGTCTGCCGAGTGGGCCGGAGCTGGAGCGGGCGACGTGGCGCGGCGGCGTCCACTCGCTCGGACAGGAGCTGTCGGGGCGGCGGAGGCGGTCCGAGATCGGGGCGACGCGGGGACAGGCGCGAGCGCAGGCGTGCCCATGGGCGCAGCGCGCAGCGCACGCGCGTGCGCGAGGTGAAGGCGGGGAGGGAGCTGGGCGCTTGCGGCTGAGGGGAGCGGAGGGAGGCGCTGGGCAAGGGGGAAGGCGGAAGGAGAGGTGGCGCCAGCGGAGACGCGGGCGCGGGGCGCGCAAGAGAAAGGGAGGCGGAAAGGGGAGGCGGGGCGCCAACGGAGGGAGAAAGCGGAAAGGCCGAGAAAGGAAAGCGCATTTCCGACGAAACTTTCCCGAAAAGGAAAGTTTTCAAAATTCACCCAAAATGCAGCAAAAAGCACAGAAATTTATTTTGAATTTTTCCAGGGCTTTTCAACCTACCCCCCTTAAAAGAATCTCGACCCCGAGATTAACTTGGTCCAGGGAGTAAGTTGGGGAAATCTCGCTGCAAATCTGACTCTCGTTCCCAAGTTGACTCTTCAGGTGTATGATTCTTCCACTGTACTCTGCAAAACCTGACGTTCTTGTTTCTGAGCTGCCTTTCTGCCGTTTCAAGTATTTGTAGTGGTTCTTCAGCATATGTGCAGTCATCTTGCAATTCAATATCTGACAGTGGCACTTCATCTGTTGGTTGGCGCAGACACTTCCGAAGCTGGGATACGTGGAACACGTTATGAATTCTGGATAAGTTGGGCGGAAGCTGCACTTGATAAGCTACTTCCCCAACTCTTCCAATTATCTGAAACGGTCCCACATATCTTGGTGCTAATTTGCCTTTGACTTGAAATCTCTTGACTATTTTGAATGGGGTGACTTTAATGTAGACATAATCTCCAACTTCGAAACTCAAGTCTTTCCTGCGATTATCTGCATAGTTTTTCTGTCGGTCTTGTGCCATCTTCAGTCTGTCCCTGACAATCCTAACATGTGTTTCTGCATCTTGAGCAATCTGGGGACCAATGAGTTGTCGCTCTCCTGTTTCTGTCCAGTTCAGTGGAGTCCTGCATTTCCTGCCATAGAGTGCTTCAAACGGTGCCATTTGAATGCTGGCTTGATAGCTGTTGTTATATGAGAACTGAGCAAATGGTAGACAGGTGTTCCATGTTGCTCCATACACTATCGCACAAGCTCTCAACATGTCTTCTAAAATCTGGTTGGTCCTCTCTGTCTTCCCATCTGTCTGTGGGTGATATGCTGAGCTGAAATTCAGATCGGTGCCCATGGCTTCATGCAACTTTTCCCAGAACTTGGATGTAAACTGTGCTCCTCTATCTGACACAATCTTCTTCGGAACTCCATGCAGTGTCACAATTCTGGTCAAATATAACTCGGCGAGTTTATCCTTCCCATAGGTTTGCTTGATCGGGAGGAAATGAGCCACCTTGGTCAATCTATCAACAATGACCCAAATAGCATCATATCCCTCACGAGTCTTGGGAAGTCCAGTGATGAAGTCCATGCCAATGCTATCCCATTTCCATTCGGGAATTGGTAAAGGTTGTAACAATCCCGATGATTTTTGGTGGTCTATCTTGATCTGCTGACAGACATCACATTTAGCTACATATTCTGCCACTTCCTTCTTCATTTGGTTCCACCAATACCTCTTCTTCAAATCTTGATACATCTTTGTGCCTCCTGGATGAATTGAGAATTGAGAGGAGTGGGCTTCGGCTAAGATCAACTCTCCCAACTCCTTCTTGTCGGGTATGCAATAGCGACCACGGAAAGTAAGGATTCCATGTTCGTCTATAGCATACTCTGATGAATTTTCTCCTTGAATATCCTTTTTCAGTTTTTGAATCCCTTCATCTTCATCCTGGGCTGCTTTAATCTGATCTGGCAATAGTGGTTGAATCTCTAAGGCTGCTTCTTCACCTTGTTCTGTGATTACCAAGTTCAGCTGTAATATATCTCTCTGCAATTCAGGTGGGTACTCTGATTGACTGCCTTTGCTTGGACGAGCTTTACGGCTAAGGGCATCAGCAACTACATTTGCCTTGCCCGGGTGATACTGGAGATCAACATCATAATCTTTGATTAGTTCTAGCCATCTGCGCTGTCTCATGTTCAATTCTGGTTGTGTGAACAAATACTTCAAACTCTTGTGATCTGAGAATATCTCACAACGATTTCCTAGCAAGTAGTGCCGCCAAATTTTGAGGGCATGCACCACAGCTGCTAGTTCCAAGTCATGTGTGGGATAATTCTCCTCATGCGGCTTCAACTGTCTTGACGCATAGGCAACAACCTTTCCGTCTTGCATAAGCACACAACCCAAACCTTGCTTTGAGGCATCACAATAAATCTGAAACTCCTTCTCTGGATTGGGTAAAATCAGCACTGGTGTTGTTGTCAACTTGGTCTTCAACATCTGAAAGCTTTCTTCGCATGCGTCAGTCCATGTGAACGGTTTGTCTTTCTTCAACAATTGAGTGAGTGGGCGAGATATTCTTGAGAAACCTTCTATGAATCGGCGATAATAACCCGCCAATCCTAGGAAGCTTCTCACTTCAGTCACTGTCTTAGGCTGTTTCCATTCCATCACTGCTGAAATCTTTTCTGGATCGACCTTCACTCCATCTTCAGATATAACATGACCCAAGAAAGCGACTTCTCTCAACCAAAAACTGCATTTATCAAATTTTGCATATAACTTATGCTCTCTCAATCTGGTCAAAACCATATGCAAATGATGTCTGTGCTCTTCTTCACTCTTGGAGTATATCAGAATATCATCAATGAAAACAATCACAAATCGATCCAATTGGTCCATATGCACCAGGTTCATAAGATTCATGAAATATGCTGGCGCATTAGTCAAACCAAAGGGTACGACCGTGAACTCAAACAATCCATATCTGGTAATGAAGGCTGTCTTCTCTCGATCTTGCTCTCGGATCTTGAGCTGATGATAACCCGAGCGCAAATCGATCTTGGAAAACACTTTGGCTCCTTTAAGTTGGTCAAACAGATCATCAATTCTTGGGAGGGGATACTTGTTCTTGATGGTGACAGCATTCAAACCTCTGTAATCTACACACATTCTCAATTCGCCGTTCTTCTTTTTCACAAACAGCACTGGGGCTGACCACGGTGAAGTACTGGGTCGAATGAATTCTTTCTCTTGTAACTCATCTAACTGCTTTTTCAGTTCTTTCAGCTCACTGGCTGACATTCTGTATTGGTGCTTGGCAATTGGTTTGGTACCAGGTACCAACTCTATTGCAAGTTCTACTTGCCTGTCAGGGGGTCTACCTGGTAATTCTTCTGGGAATACATCAGGGTACTCTTGTACAATTGGCACTTGGTCAGGTGTAGCTGCTATCATGTTGATCATACGTTTCTTGGCATCTTTCAGCACTTGTCGATCTGTCTCTACTACTATTTCCTGACCTTCAGAGTTAACCAATGACACTGTTTTGATCTCGCAATCTACCTTGCCTTTATTTCTGGCCAACCAGTTCATGCCCAAGATGGCATCTAAACCAGACATGTCTAACTGCAACAAGTCTGCTCTAAAGTCTACCCCTTGGATTTTTATGTTAAGTCCCGCACACCCACGGTGGGACTCCATTCTAACCCCAGGGGTTTCCACCACATATGGTCTTGGCAATGCAACAGAAGGTAATTGATTTCTTGCAGCAAAACTCTTTGAAATAAATGAATGCGTTGCACCAGGGTCAAATAAAATCAATGCAGGTATGGAATTGATTGGGAACATACCAGCAATGATGTCACTTGCTCCAGCGGCATCCTCTGCAGATACATGATTCACTCTGGCATAAAAAGTGGGTCTGACATTGCTTCTGCCTCTGCCTGTAGCTAAGAAATTCGCAGTGCCTGCAGGTGACTGAGGGTTGGCTGCTTTAATCTGCAAGAATCCTCCTTTGGGGGTGCCGGGGGTTGCTTGTGACTTAACCTCTTGCTGCTGTTGGTTCTGAACTTGCAACTTGGCTGCATCTGAGGGCAAGTTCTTCCTGGGACACTGGTCTCTGTAGTGCCCTATCTCACCGCAGTGGAAACATGCGTTTGACCTTCGCGGGCAGCTACTAGCCAGGTGATTTCCACCACAAGTGGGACACTTGAGAGCCAATGGTAGAGGGGAAGCATAATGCTGAGTCTGGTTGGATTGGTTCTTCGGCATCATCACATACTGTCGGGAAGATGGGGATCGATATGAAGAAGATCCCGATGTCTTGGCTCGTTGGGCAGTGTGTGAAGATGACTGCGATCTGTGTGCTGCCTTGCGTTTTCTATAGTCTTCCATGTCACTTCTAGCTTCTTCGGAGGTGATCAAGCCATCAACCATATCATTCAGATCCTTGAATTTCAAGGCTGAAATGTGAAATCTTAAGGACTGCTGCAAACCTGCACGAAACTTGCTCATTTTCTTGTCTTCACTATCAACATCCTCAGGGGCAAATCTGGAGAGGTGGTTAAACTGGTGTAAATATTCCATCACAGTACGGCCACCTTGTTTAAGCGCCAAAAACTCCCGGCGCTTGGCTTCCATAATGCCATCAGGGATGTGGGCCTTGCGGAAGGCCTTGGAGAAATCTTCCCAGCTAATCTCGCTGTTCTGGAGTATGCGTTGGTGGTTGATCCACCAGGTCGCTGCTGCACCCTGCAACTGGTGGGATGCAAATAAAACCTTCTCTTTATCATCGCACCGTACAGTCTGGAGTTTTCTCTCCACATCTGCCAACCAATCTTCAGCAACCATAGGATCAGCGGTTGTGGAGAAAGTGGGTGGACGTGTTTTTAGAAAGTCATTCCACCGGGTGGAAATTGGAGCACCATCCCGAGGAACATTGCCTCCACCCTGTACTCCTGTAGATCCGGTGGCGATCTGCTCAATCAATTTGGCCTGTTGATCCAACACTCGCAGTATGTTCTGCTCTCCTTGGTATCGATTCTTTTCTAACATTGCAATAACATCGGCAAGTGTGTTCTGGTCGGTGGCAGGTGCACCCTGCCGGCTGGTCTGACCCGTCTGCTCTGCTGGCTCCATCTGTTGATTGGGAACTTGAGGTTAGCTTCACAGCGGCTTTGGCAATCAAGAACAGATAAGTAAGACTTTGAATTTTTCAAGGCAAGTATAGGACGAAAAGATAAGAACGAGAGCGAAGGGGACAGGAGAAAGCTTTGAACACAGGAAGAACATACTGATAATTAAGCAAACAAATTAAAAGAGGTAGCAACATAATTTACATTAAGCAAGTGGTGCACAGACCACATAAAGGTTCATGTTACACTTGCATTACATACAAAAGTACATCTATCACCAAAAGGTCAGGCTACCACTAACGAACGGCGTCTACTCCTCGTCGTCCCCTGGTGTTGGGAGGGCAAGCGGGGCTGCTGGGCGGAACCGGGCACGGTACTGCGCCGCAGTCATCCGGCGCTTGGGCCTAGACTGCACCGAAACACAAGAGGAGTGAACGCTGGGCGACTCCGCACTATCTGAGACCTCTGCTGCCTCCTGGGCCTCATAGCGGAGGGGGGACTCCCGGAGGCGCTGAACCTCCTCACGAGTGTCCCACAACTGCCTCTGCCAGACTCTGGCCTCCTCGACTGCTCTGTCGTAGCTGGCGACCTGCTGCGACATAAGGGTGGCGATACCCGCTAGGCGGGGATCGTCATCCTCACCGAACCTAGGGACTATAAAGTCCCCAAAGTGCGGACGCGGCACCAGGTCGAAAGGCGTCCCTGCTAGCTCTTGGTGGTAGTAGTCCCTGAGATAGAGCGCGGCCTTTAGAGCCACGTCCTGAACAGCATCCTCATCGTTCACCCGTCGGGCGGTGAACCTCCGCTTCCTGTCTGGGCGGATAGACAAGGGGTCGAGGACCACCCAAGCCTTGTACTCGTAGAACTGGTCCTGGCGGAACTGTCCCTCAGCGTAGATCACTGGGCCGTGGTTTCCTCTCGCTCCGAGGTATCGTCGCATTTCCCACAACTTGTGGTGCCATCCATCCCTTCGGTCGGGGCGGGAGAAAACGAGGCGCACCATCTGCCGGAAACGAAATTTTGAAATTAGACAAGTAAGACAGTAAACATTTGCGAAAATTAAAACTTAAGCAGAAATAAACTAAGACAGGAAAGTAGCAACAAGAGAGGAACAAGACAGCAATAATACTTATATTTTTCATAAACTCTTTTTATGCCTTGAATTAATTTTTGCGATAAAATCGCTTCCTAGACAGCCTTAGGTCTCAACCTACGGTCAAAGAGCCTGCTCTGATACCACTTCTTGTAACGCCCCCGTTTCCAGGGGCGCGTACGGACACGGCATTCCGTAACTATTCAAGCATGAACAGTTATGGAGTGTCGCGCAAGAGTATACCATTGCATGCTTACAACAAAAGACCAGCATATATTTGACATACAGATTAACATCCAGTTTTTACAGCGGGGCGTGCAAGCCCAAAGTATATTACATTACAAAAGGCTCCAGAAACTGCTTCGAGCGCGGCGGAGACCTACAGCCAAGGATCCTCGTCGAAGAAAAGATCCTCTGGGACTTCTTCAACGGGGAGCCCTTCTCCTTCGTCTTGATCCTCTAAAGGTTGGATTAAGCAAGCCGTGAGCCAAACAACCGGCTCAGCAAATCCCAAAGGGATCTTAATTTACTATATGCACGGAAAGTCAAAGGAAGGGAGTATACTTGGTTTATTACATCTGGTGGATGCAATTTTATTTGCAAACATTTTTAATAGGACGGACCCAAAACTTACTCCTTAAGAACTCAGGGTTTTTCAACAAGAGTTCATTAACCAACTAACCAAGTTAAAGCACGTACAAATCTACTTAAGCTTTGCTGCTGGAATCACCCAAGTGACACAGCTCCAATAACCGGGAGCACGGCGTATTCGAATACCATTTATTTGACTCTGCAGAGTTTGCTCAGCTTTACCCACACGATCCCTCAACTCCCGCTAAAGAGTTAAGAAAGCCAGGTCTTTTCACTGCTCGACTCTTTATATAGGCTCTACCCAGTAGAATTCACTCGGGTCTGGCTCACACCCACACACACACACACACACACACACAAGAGAGGACAACGTCCGCTTCGAGTGAATTCCACCGTTGTTAGGTATCCGTCGCACGACCTACCTAACCTCACTGCTACCCTCCTGTAGAGTTTCAATCGAGTTGAGCAGCTAAAAGACAAGTGTTGACAAGTCAACTCCTGTGGTTGAGCGATCACTGTGACATTTGCTCAGCGTAAGGGTTTCAGTCCTTATATTTTCACATGGCCCGCAACCTCGCCAGGTCCGCGACCCAAACTAAGGTAAGCGGTGGGCGTAGACCGTCCCGCGGTTTCCCACTCACCCTTACCCTACTCCAGCCCTAGGATAAGAGGTAGGCAAAGACCGTCTCGCGGCTCTCCCCCAACCCTTACCCTACCTTGTGCACGCCGGCACTCTCCGCTCTAAGATACGGTGTCCCATACCACCCTACCTTAGAGTCGGGTTTTCCAGATTCTATTGGCCCACAGCCACAACCTTATTAGTGTAACATTTTGCATGATAATAATAGCCTACAATTCTCTAGATTATCAGATAATTATTTCTAGGGTTTCAAAGGCATGGCTGCAATTTAATCATGGCATTTAGCGGTGGTAGGACTAACTATATCACATGTCATTCTAAACATTTTATTTTTATTTTTGAACTAACATTTCAGAACTAGCTCAATGCAAATAACATATTAACATATTTAAACATTATGGGATACAATATGATCAAAGGATTTGGGACTTGCCGTCTATCCGGACGATCTCAGCAAGCTCGAACGTAGAAGCACCGGGGTCCTGAATCTGCTCCTGGGCTTCCGGGATCTCCGACACTAACGCAAACAATTAAAATAAATTAAATCCAGCTTGAGACTAATCAAGCGAGGCAAAATAATCTAATTAAAAAGAAATAAAATTCATAAACACTCCAAATGGAATTTTAGGAATTTTTCTAGGATGAATCTGTGGAAATGGAGTTCACCAGAGGGTCTAGAATAATACTTGGAGTAAAGTGGTGAAATTTGGGAATTTTTGGGATTTTCTGTGATTTTCTAGGATTTATTGGAGTTTTCTGGAATATTGGAGATTAGAAAATCCGGGGAAAAATCAAATGAACAGTGAAGGGCCGGCCCATGGCCACAGTACGGCCCGCCCGGGGAAGCGGCCCGCGCGGCCGAAGGCCAGCGCGGCCTGTTCGCGCGTGCGCGCGCGCGGGATGGAGCGGGCCGAGGGAAAGCGGCCCAGAGCGGGCGCGGCCACGCGGCTCGGATGCCCGCCGCGTGGCCCGGGGCGGACGGCGGAGGAGCGCGACGGGGCGAGCGGTCGAGATGGGGAAGCGGGAAGATCAGACGGCTGAGATTCAAGGGGGGGCGGGTGAAACGGTACGGGGAGGTGGATGGAGGGGATTAGAAGGCTTCAAGGGGATCCGACGACGGGGAGGCGGCCACGTCGTCATCGTCTTCCTCCGGCCGGGCGCGAGCAGCAGCGGGACGGAGGTGGCGGGGCAGAGGTGCTCCGGCGACGTCGACGGCTCCCAAGGGCAGAAAGGGGTACCGCCGGGTAGAGCAGAGCACGGGGAGCCCGTTTCGGGTAGTTAGCATTTGCGGGGACCAAAGGGGAGAGAGGGAGGGAGAAGGGGGTGGTTCGGGGATTTCACGGTGGAGAGGGTCACCGGCGGCGAGGAAGCTCAATCGGGGCCGGTTACACCATCTGGGGAGTTGGGAGCTCACATTGGTGGCGGTGGCTGAAGCTCAGAGCCTTCGGGGTTGAGCTGGCCACGGAGAGGTGGTTGCGGCCGGCGGTGGACTTCGACGGCGGCGCTCCACAGGGCTTCACCTGGCCAGAGGAGAACGGCAAAGTAAATAGGGGTGGTTGAAGGTGCTCCAGACGAATGCAATTTAGAAATGGGGAAGGGGAGGGGGAGATTGGTTCCCGGGGGCCACCGGCGCAGGGGACGGCGGAGGCGGAGCTGTAGGCGGCGGGGCTCCAATCGGAGGCTCCGGGAGAGGCTCTGGAGGGTGGGGAGGGGAATGGTGGTGTTTGGGGAGCTCGGAAAGCAAAGGAAGAGAAATGGCAGGGGAAGGGGGGCTTTATCCCCGCGCGGAGGGGAGGGGGTTCCTTCGGGGAGAAGCCAGCGGCGGGGCTCCGGCCGACAGGGAGGTGACGGGGCCGTCAAGGGCGTTTAATCCCGCACAGTGGGAGGGGGCGAGGGTGACGCATGGCTCTGCACAGGGCGGGCGACGCGACGGGGGCAGTTGAGCTGCGGCCGGGGCGAGGGCGTGCCCGTGCGCGCGAGAGAGAGAAGGCGTCGTCTGCCGAGTGGGCCGGAGCTGGAGCGGGCGACGTGGCGCGGCGGCGTCCACTCGCTCGGACAGGAGCTGTCGGGGCGGCGGAGGCGGTCCGAGATCGGGGCGACGCGGGGACAGGCGCGGGCGCAGGCGTGCCCACGGGCGCAGCGCGCAGCGCACGCGCGTGCGCGAGGTGAAGGCGGGGAGGGAGCTGGGCGCTTGCGGCTGAGGGGAGCGGAGGGAGGCGCTGGGCGACGGGGAAGGCGGAAGGAGAGGTGGCGCCAGCGGAGACGCGGGCGCGGGGCGCGCAAGAGAAAGGGAGGCGGAAAGGGGAGGCGGGGCGCCAACAGAGGGAGAAAGCGGAAAGGCCGAGAAAGGAAAGCGCATTTCCGACGAAACTTTCCCGAAAAGGAAAGTTTTCAAAATTCACCCAAAATGCAGCAAAAAGCACAGAAATTTATTTTGAATTTTTCCAGGGCTTTTCATTGTACCATCAGTGTTTGTCTTGATCCAACCCTCCGGTGGCCTTGTCGAAGGATATTAAGCAATTATAGCCATCGGGCTTTGACTTTTCTTGGGTAGCTTCAGCCTCCAGTGCAGCTAAAGTCTCACGTACGAACTCCATTGATCTTGCTGGGTCGTAGCCATTCTCTTCATGCGTCCATTTATTTCGGGACGACCATATATACTACATTATCGTTATAATCTTTGCTTTAATTTGTTTAATTCTTGGCATAAATTGGTGCAAAGAATGTCCACTGCCCATGTACCTGGATGTACCCTAGGAAGATTAACATTCAGAATATTCTTTGAGGCAATCCAGAACATCCATGCATGCGAGCAATGGACCAGGGCATGCATCAGATCCTCATCTGTTGCTTTACAAGCCTCACAGAAGTTTCGTTCTTTGACATGGCGGTATTTGAGAGTAGCAGCATCTGGTAGAATACCTCGTAGTACACGCCACCAAAAGACATAAACCTTTTGTACCACTTGTAGCTTCCAAAGTCACCTCCACACTTCAGGCCTGTTCTTTTCAGCTTCTAAAAGCTGTTTTTTGATTTTTTACAGTAACTAGCTTTTAAACTAAGTATATTTTCAATATGGGGTATACTAGTTAATTGTAGTACGTACTGTATCGACTTTATTTATATCGGCAAAAACCGCACGTGAGTTTCTATTACTCTGTAATCTCTCACACGAACAGTCCAAAAGCCATAAGCCACAGCTAAAAATTATAAGCTTCAGCCAAAAAGAACATGCCCCTCATTACTTGTTGAAGATGATGATGCTGTCCCTTTACTAGAGCTTGCTGCTCTTTTTGAGGAACTAGAGAACAATATGCTGACTCAACTGAGTAGATGTACAACAACCATAGAAACCGTATATGTCATCTCAAAATTTAGGAAAAAAACAACAAAACGATATACCGTCCCGATGGGACAGCAAGAGCTTTGAGGAAGAAAAAGAAGAAGCTCTCTCACTCTCTACGTACCTATGATGAAGAAGAAGGACGAAGAGGCACAATGAAGTCTCCGCGAGGGGAGCAGTGGTGCCGTCGCTTTCTAATGAGTTCACCATGTCCTCCGGTTGTAGAGGGAGGCCGGGGTGGCGGCAGAGGGCGGGAGCTGGCGGCACAACGAGGCAGCAATCTCGCGCATTGGCTGTAGGGAGAGGGGAAGCGGGGGCAATGAAGGAGACACATGGAGTTGTCGCTGGCACCGAGGAAGGGAGAGGGAGGAGGGGCAGAGTGGCAGAGGTAGAAAGGGGGAGCGGGTGGGGATGAAAGAGGCAAGTCGTGAGGATGGGAGGGACGAGCTATATTGTCAAGAGCACCTCCGAATGGAGCTTCCCTATCCCCTTCTCCCTATTCCCCTCCTTATTCCTTCAATCTAAACCACTCACATCTCATCCAATAGCTAGTTTTTTTAATATATTTTCACCATTTGCCCATCCATAATAAATAATAAAAAATACAGAAAAAATAAATTTTTTAATTATATTTTTTTACAGAAAATTATAATTTTTTCCTGTAAAAAAATTATAATAAACACAAAATTTATTTTTTATGTATTTTTTTTTATTTATTATGGATGAGCAAATGATGGAAATATAAAAAAACCTAGCCATTGGATGAGATGTGAGTGGTTTAGATTGAGGGAATAGGGAGGGGAATAGGGAGAAGGGGATAGGGAAGCCTCATTCCTCCAACAGTACGACTTTTGCTAGTTCTCTGAAATCTAATCTCACCGTAGGTCACAGTAACAATGGCAATGGTGCGGCGGTGCCAAGGGGTCTCGGGGAGGCCCCCACAGTCTCGCCCTCGCCTGTTGGGTTTATTGGGGGGGGGGGGAGATTGCCCCTGTCCTCACTCCCTAATCTCCACAGGATCCGACCCCTATGGGAGAGTAAAAATAGAATAAATTATTTTTAAAAAATGATAATATAATTTTATTTATTAATTTATAATTATGTAGACTTTTTTTTCAAAATATGGGTCAAAATATATATTCTAACTTATAGATTGAAGTTTTAGTCTAAAATATACATGAAAAGGATATAATTTTCTATATTTAAAACTATAATATATTATATAAAATATTTTTATTTTTACTGGTCGTCAAAAACAGAAGTACAAACTCCTTCCCGCCCCGCTAAAGCTGCTGGATTGTCTTCATTTCCGAGAGGAGATTGTCTCACCCCATAGGAAATTCCCGGCGGGCCCGCACCCACGGGGAATTGCCACCCTCAGGTCACAGGTCCACAACGCCTACCAGAAAAGTGCGGGCCCCACCCAAACAGAAAGGCGCAAACAAAAACGAACGGCCACCAAAGACCGCGTCCAGGAGCGGCGCCTCCACTCCCCACCACCCCACTCGTGTGGGGAAGGCAGCAAGGCAAAGCGCAGGCGCCGGACCGCAGCCTCCACCTCCTCCGCCACCGCAAAGTTTGCGCTCCGAGCCCTTTAAAATCTCACGCAACCGCATCCCCACGACGCGACGCCGTCCCATCGCCGCCGCCTCCCACCGCGCCACCAACCTCCTTCACGCCGCCGCTGATCTCGCCCGCCCGCCCGGACGAGGAGACCCACCTCGCGGTCGCGGGGGCCGGGGGGGGGGGGGGGAGGGCATGGGCACGTGCCTGTCGCGGCCCAGCGCGTGCGTGGGCAAGCCCCACACGCCGCGCTCCGGCGAAGTCGGCCGGGCTGGCGGCTCCAGGCGCCGGCGGCGACGGGGGAAGGGGCGGAGGAAAGCACCCTCGCGCGCCGCGTCGATGGAGACCATCCAGGAGGCCGAGGTGCCCGCCTCGCCGTCGGCTGTGGCCGCCGGCGATCACCGGATCTACAGCAACCCCGCGTTCCAAGGTGGGTGGGTGGATGGGCTGCTTTCTCCCCCATTCCTTTTGCCTGTGCTTGTTTTGTTTTGTTTTGGGGGGGGGGGGGGGGGGGGGATAGATTTGATCCTGGGGGACCATGCGGGGTGCGAGATTGCACGTCCATGGCTATTAAATTACTGCACCTTGGGGTCGTGCGCATCTTGCAACATATGATTTTTTTAGTTGAAGTTTACCTTGTTCTATATAGTGGGATCAGTGGGCGTTGTAGTTAGTATCTTGGGTGGTACACGCCAGTTTGTTGTGCCAATGAATGAGGGTTCGTGGCATTGTACTATTCACCAGTCCAAATCGACCTGACGTAAATTCGGAAACTTTGTTGCTGCAGCGTCCGGGAGCATTGAGGAGGCGTGGTACGACTCATTCGCGATTAGCGAGTCGGATGGCGAGGACGATTTCCACAGCGTGCAGGATGGTAACATGTGATCCACAATGTAGTATAGGCTAGTAGGCTAGATCCCATCCCATGAGTTGATTTGAAGTCCGTTGAACCTTTGAGCTCTTGTTCTCTCTGCAGACGCTTTTTCATTGAATGGCTTTGAGAACGATGCTGCATTGAGTATGAGGGATGCCATTGGTGGGAGCTTTAATGGATCTGCGCATTCAGGTGAGCACCACCATAGAAAGCCAAGGTCCAGTGAGCTGTCAAAGGGGAATTTGGAGAATGGTGTGAGGTCCTCTGTGAGCCACGAGAATGTGGCGAGTGTTTCTACCGAGGATAGTGCACATGGTGTAGGAAGGATACTGGACGATTGTGGTCTCCTGCCAAATAACTGTTTACCTTGTATCGCCTCTGCTGTTGGTGTAAATGAGAAGAAGAGAGCTCTTTCCACAAGCCCGACTCATTCCATGAAGATGCCTTCGTTGAAGCTGTCATTCAAGAGGAAGTCTGGGGAGGCTCATCCATCTTCCACACTCTGTAAGCTCTTCATTGACCATTGGGTTCTAGTTGCTTTCTCAAAAGCTATACCAGCTTCTTTCATCCATGCGACAATTTTCCATATTACCGTGCTTCATAAATTAAAATTTTGCGATCAGCTTACCCCATATTGCTAGGTGGGAGGCATCGTGTTTTTGTACTTGCATTCTATCTTTCATAATTTATTTGTAGTGAATTTATGGGCATACATAGGACACATTAAGTAAGATGAAAGAGAAAAGGAGAAAAAGTAGTACAGGAGGTTAAACCTTCAACTAGTACAATGCTTGTGCAGTTCTGCAGTATAAATTTCAATTTTCGAATTGACCATCTTTCATATGACGACATTAGGATTGTTTTGTTGTTGCATCAATTTTAGTAAGCATGATATTTCTGTTATGAATCAGTGCTGATTGACATTTGTTGCTGCTATTTTTTCGGGGGGAACCAAAATGCTAAAACTGGCCATGAAAAAAATAATCCAACTTGTAGTTAAAGACCGCTCCCTATGAGGATGAACATTGGTTATGGTTTGCGTCAAATAAATCCAGCTTAACTTTGATTGTAGTGTTGGTTTGCGGCTGTTGCTTTCTGAGCACAAATTGTTTTGTTTGTGCCACTTTACCTTTGAAGCTTATTTTGCCTCCCCTGTACGTGTGACTATGGAGTATGGACCCATGGAGCAATAGGCTGTTGGGTGGGAAATAAATCCCAAACATATAATTTATTAAGTATGGACCCATGGAACAATAGGCTGTTGGGTGGGAAATAAATCCCAAACATATAATTTGTTAAGTACCTTGTTGATCTCTGATGCGATGTTTAATTGCATATACTGATTTACTAGCATCGTCCGTTGTACACACAGTAATTTTTTAGTCACGTGAAGTGATTTAAGAAACATCATGAATCTAGATATTAATTGTTATTTCAACTGGTAACATTCACATGTAGCACACCTTGATTTTTTGCTTCATACACAGAATATGGCAAACCTGAATATCTGGCATAAGAGAAACTATTAAAGCAACATCTGTACTTCTTTTTTGTTCAGTGTCTACAAAGGATTTCCTTGAAAGGCCTCTAGCAGGCTCTCAAGTACAGTTATGTTTGACGGAAAAGAAAGTGCTGAATAGCTGGTCTCATATTGATCCTGGTACATTCCGAGTTCGTGGATCAAACTATTTTAGGTAACCATTGTTCTTTGGATTCGTTTCAATCATATTAGCATCATATTCATTTCCATCATGCACATTTCTTTGAAAATGCTGGATGCTTTTGCAAAGCAAGTGATCTTAGTTTCAATTGAACTTTTTTAGGGATAAGAGGAAAGAGCTTGCTCCAAATTATGCAGCATACTATCCATTTGGAGTTGATGTATATTTGTCACCACAAAAACTCAATCATATATCTCGATTTGTTCAACTTCCTGATACTCAAATCTCCAGCAAACTCCCCCCTCTTTTGGTGGTCAATGTACAGGTGAGTCATAAGTGTGCCAAATGTTAAAGGTATTTGTGTATTTCGTAGTGTTCTAGGTTTTAGTCTTATGTGTGTCCCATGTACTCTATATATAGCCCTTTAGGCTGAGTTCAATATAACTAACCTTCATTCATTCATTCATCCTCTAAATCTAACATGGTATCAGAGCTCTGAGTTCTTCGAGTTGTACCCTTCGCTCGTCTTCCGTTACAGCTTCCCCACACTCCCGGGGTGGCCACCTCCTAGTAGTATTAGTATGGTAGCAGCAGTAGCCGTAGTCTTCGGTCGTCTCCACCTCGGCTCCCCACACGAGCGACGTCGGTTTCGGCTGGGAGACATGCCTGCCGATGCCATATCCGGGCAGGAGACGTGGGCTCTGTGTCTAGGGGTGAAAGTTTCTGCCGAATCTGGACGGATACGGATTGTGTCGGATCGGATTTTTTTCGGATAGTTCTCGGATTGGATACAGATTTTTTTATCGGATACGGATACGAATACAGTAAGCCTAGTATCCGTCGAACACGGATACGGATTATCCGGATAATACGAAAATAGATATCCGAGGGAGGGGAGGGACTTTAATTTTTATTTTTGGTTTTTGGATTTCAGAAAAGCCTGAGAAATTCATTTAAGCTTAGAAAAATATGAAATAAACTCCAAAAATTCCAGAAAAATTCACAGAAATTCCTGGTGACATTTTGGACTTAATAAAAATATTTTCAACTAATGTTGGTATTTAATTTTCATACTTAAAAATACTTTTAAATTTCAAAAGTAGACCTTTAAACTCCAGAAAATCCAGGAAACCAAATAAAAGCCAAATAACTCCAAATAATTAATTTAAAGTAGGATTTTTATAAAAAAAACTCGACCTGCGGGGGGTAAGACAGCCCCCGGGCATTTCATTAAGAAGAAGATCTTCTCACGCAGATCGAGAAAATCCCCGAACCCTTACCCCACCCTGACACAGCGGCATCAGCCCATGTGAGAACAACCAGGGTAATCCCTAGACGAACGACCTGGCGCGACCAACGACCTGGGCGAGCCTTAGACCTGTGCTTTGGCTTATGGGGCAAGCGAGGGGATTTTTTTCCCTCAGCCTGAAAATTCGCTCCCACTGGGAGTCGAACCCAGGACCTGAGGGGTGCTACTAGAGCGCTCTAACCGCTACGCTAGAGGCCCGTTCGCAAGTAGGATTTTTATAGAAAATCAAAATATCATTTTATTTAATGTCTATTTTTTTTGGTTTTCACTTAATTTACTTTTCAAATCAGGCTTTTTCAAAAACAAAAAATCCAGGGCAAAAACCAAAAATAAAATTTAGGCAACAAAAATACTTATTTTAAATTAAATTTTATTTTAATTAAATTTTATTTATTAATTTTTATTTTAATAAAAACCTGGGTTGTTACAACTTGATGGATGAAATGGAGGAATGAAATGTTCTTATGTTTGTTCAAATTGCTATCATGTCATCATGTGTATTCCATGAATTATACGTTGTTGTTACTTATATAGTTATGTTATGATCGACTATTGGGTATATTTTCATTGTGGATGAAAAGACTATGCTTGTTTAGATTTCATGAATGTTTTGACAAGATGAACTATTTACGTATTTTTGTTAATTTTGGATGTATAGTTTAAGAGGTTTTCATGTTCCGATAAATATTCGTAACCGTATTCGTTTCGATTCGTATTCGATCTGTATCTGTATTCGATATTATTCGTATTTGTATTCGTATTCGAGTTATCCGTATTCGTATCCGTATCCGAAAAAAATATGAAAACAAATATGGTAGAGGCATTATCCGTCCGTATCCGATCCGTTTTCACCCCTATCTATGTCGCTGCCGCCGTCAACTCCCATCACTAGATCTAGCCTCCTTGACGCCATCCTAGTCGGATCACGCCCGGATTAGGCCGCCGTCGGCCTCGCCCCGCCTGGATCCAACCGCCTTTGCGTCGGATCGGGCCATCCAGCCTGGAGCCACCGCCGTCATCCTCTTCTTGGACCGTCGCCGCCGCTTGACTTTCTCGACGCCGGTCTACCACGAGTGCCGCCACCATCGGTCTTCCACAGCATGAGCTGCCGCCTCCTCGTACGCTAACATCCCATTCTCGATCGCCATCTCTCTCTTTCTCTCTCTCTCTCTCGCTGCCTCTACTCGACTTGGTCTCGAGTGCTCTGTAGAGAAGCTGGAGCAGTAGTGAGTGCGAAGTTAGGGAATGGATCGAGTGGAGTGGGAACTGTGGAGTAACTGAGCTGAGGTGGGGTCGGTTCTTTGGTCTTGGTGTTGAGCTGTCGAAGGATGTTGTTGCTAGTATCTGCTATTTTTTGAGTCCTTTCCTTTTGAAGCTTTCGTTGCGTCCATCCAAGTCTGTAGCCTTTATCTTTCAGTTCGTTAAAGCTGTGTGAGTTCATAAAATCCTTATCAGTCAGTTGATTACTTTGCTAGCCATGGTCTATCCTCTTGGATCGAGTGTGGTCCTCTCCTTTCTTTTGCATAGTCGCAGCCGTCGCTCTTCTCTTTGAGCCGCTGCAAATTGTAGGAGTCATTTTGATGCCACCACTTCTCATTGAGCTGTCGCCCCGAGCTTTTAAGGCTGCCGCTCGTCTTCCGCGCCGCCACCGTTTCGGGTTTTGATATGTGTTGTCATGTTTCTATCCATCCCCATTCGGCTTGATTTGACAGCTCTCTCTGTTCCTGTCGGTTTCATTGTCTTCTTCGTTATGTTGCCGCTGTCGAATCTACTCCCGCTGGCCTTTGCCTTTGCAGCCCTTGCACTTTGTGTGTTGTAGTTTGCTGCACTATCTTGAAGGGAATGAGACCACTTGATACTAAATAGATATTTTCCAAGACCTGCATGCTACGACATCTACAAGATTCAGACTTAAGATTTTTCCTATTTTGGTGTCAATCTTTTCAAATGCAATGTTATTGTATACGCTTTGCATTTGAGGGGGGTGTTAAGGGTATTTGTGGTATTTTCTTGTGTTCTAAGGTTTAGTTTTATGTGTGTCCCATGTACTCTATACATAGCCCTTTAGGCTGAGTTCAATATAACTAACCTTCATTCATTCATCCTCTAAATCTAACACCAAATACTTATTCATTTATCGAAATTTAGCCTTTTACCCCTTTTTAAAAACAAAACATTGCTGATACACTGGCTCAGGGTGAAAGTTTTGCATATTTTTCTTTTCTAGCTCATTGATGCTCAATTTGTGTAATCATTACACGTATAAACTCTTGTTTGTTTACCTAGAAGGTTGTGAAGATGTAACTGTATGTCTACATGCTTCAAGACGTCTGTGATTTTAGCAGTCACCGTGCTGTTATAGCAATGTGCAATTTTAACAATCAAATAGTACTATTCCAAATGATAGAAGTTATTGTATTTGGCTGACTTTTACATGTTATATAATTTGGGAAAAATGTTCTGGAGGTTATTCATGATCAATTGCTTATGTGGACCTAGATGAGTACTAGCTAACACCTATGTTTTCACTACAAATACTTCCGAGATAAGAACAGTAGAACACTACTACAAAGGGTTAGGGTAGAACCATTAATCAACTGTGTATGTTGGGAGAATAATTTTCCTGAATGACCTTGCAGCAGGATGCCAGTGTCGGAATTTTTCAATATTGTTTAATTAAGATAAGATGGATTCGAATTTCAACTTAACCACAATTATTTTTCTTTTTCACATGCAAACATTCTATGCTCTTTATTCAGTAGTTTGACAATATTTATGTGTTTTTCTCAGGTTCCATTATATCCAGCTTCATTATTTCAGAATGAAACTGATGGGGAAGGGATGAGCTTTGTTTTGTATTTTAGGCTTTCTGAAGGTTACTCAAAAGAACTTCCACCCTTGTTCATAGAGAATATTAGAGTAAGATTTGGGCGGCTCTCATATCTCTTTCACTTAATATTTTTGTGCTGTTTGGTTTTCATATTTTTTTTAAGGATGAATTGATGATTTGCCCCATCTTTCATTGAAATGGCAAGTGATGTCTCACTAACATACGGATCTTAGCCCTGTATATCAGTGAGACATCACGGGTCATTTTATCAAGTGGCAAAGAAAAATGGGGCAAATCATCAAATCTCCCTTTTTTTAATATGTAATGATAATGGTAGTGCTGATGCTATATATATACACATATACGTATACACATACGCATACACATACATATACATACGTGCATACATACATACGTACGTACGTACGTACGTGCATACACCCCCCCCCCCCCCCCCCCACACGCAGACAGACAGACAGACAGACACACAAATGCTGTTTGTTGGGAGAATATATCATTATGTTGAGGATGAGCATTTCCTATCCATTTTCAGGATGAGGCAACAATTTTATTGTGACCAGCTTCTCACAAAAGAAATAAATGTGCAATCAGTATATAAATGTTGAATTCATTCAGTCAATGTAAAACTACAGCGGAGAATACCATATTGCTGTTAGTACTTATCTTGTTGTGTTTGAGTTAAGCTAGAGTTTGTGTTTCAGTCTGAATAAACAGACCGGGTGAAGCTCTGTTGGTTTCAGGCGCTCTGAAGTCAGTTTCCAGTTTCTGAACTTTCGGCAGAAGGGTCAGCCGAATGCTCAGAATTTCAGGTTTGGTTTAATTGCGTCATATTAGTTGTGTAAGTTTATGATCCGATTAATTGGGATCGTGATCCAGTCTAGCGTGAGTTAGTTGCTAGTTTGTCGAGCTTTCAGTTGGAGTCTGTAGGGAGTTGTGTTGTAATCGCTCTGCCAGTTTTCGGCATGTACTGTAGCGCGTCCAGAAGTTCAGAGAAGAACAGAGTGCAAAAATATCTCTTGTGTGCGCTTTGCTTGTTCCCTGTGATTTTCTCTTGTGTGTCCAGATATTGTATGTGTGTGTGCAGATTGGGCATCCTTGATCCAACAATTGCAAGGTTCAATGTAATTTAGTAGGTAGATTAGCATATTTTACCGTACATTTAAACCTGGGATTACTGGTTCAGTGACAACAAGAGGCATTTTTAGGGTCCAAGAGCCACAAACTTTAGGGTGGCATGTAGCTAAAAACCCCTTTCTTGTAAGTTCAGGGTCCTAGGGCCAACCTGACAGTTCAGGATACTAGGGCCAAAATGTTGTTACAGGAAAAGGAACTATATTAATCTTTTTATCAATAACATTTTATAAAATAAATTCATCAATCAACACTACATGATTTGAGATTGCCAATCTGTCAATTGTCACTATTGGCACTTTCAACAGGCAGTCATTCTGTTCTTTTCCTGTCCTAATTATTGTTAACAACAATGTAATTGTTTCCTTCACTTCCCAAACAGAGGTTGGTTGATGATGATGTAGAAAAGATAAAGGTGTTTCCAATGGAAGCAACTATACCATTTCGAGAACGGTTGAAGATACTCGGACGAGTGGCTAATCTGGAGGACCTTCCTTTAAGTGCAGCCGAGAGGAAACTAATGCATGCATACAATGAGAAACCTGTGCTTTCTAGACCTCAGCATGAGTTTTACTTGGTTAGTTGTGCTTATTTTTTAGAAATTATTGTAGTTCTGTAGTATGCATCCACATGTTTAGGCTGGTGTGCCACCATCTGAGAAATAAATGCAATGTTCTAAAAAAATACTATGTTTTGATCTATACTTCTAACTTAGATTACTTCCTCAAATGTTAAAAAATCTTATGTTTCTGTGCAGTGTGACAACTACGTTGAGATTGACATTGATATGCATAGATTTAGCTACATCTCGAGGAAAGGTTTTGAAACATTTTTGGACAGGCTAAAAATATGCCTGCTAGATGTTGGGCTAACCATTCAGGTATGTCAATTATATCAGTGACCACTTCTTTTTTTTCCTTTGCTATTCAAGACAGATTAATTACTGCTTGCTTCTTACTATGCAGGGAAATAAAGCTGAAGAATTGCCTGAGCAGGTCTTATGCTGTGTTAGGTTGAATGGGATAGATTACACACAATATCAGCCACTGATGACACATGGTGCCTGAACTTGGAGCTTACAAGAACCTTCTAACCATTGTTTGTATTCTGAGAGGTAGCCAAATCAGGCCAAGGCCCTTTCGAGGTTTCTGGCCAGGAACCATAGTGGAATCTCGTCGCTGCTGTGGAAACACCATCTGAGCCATGTGAAATTGCATACAAGTAACATTAACAGAGGCAGCGATACATGTAAATCTGTATATCATGCAAAGCTCCAATTGCCTCTGCTGTTGCTACTCATGATTCTAGATTCAGTAAATATCACTAATTTCCCTGTGAAAGAGTAGATTTAGGCGCACTTGGAACTTGGGAAGGATTTGTGGTGATTAGGAGTTGCTTCGTTTATAAAGCAACAGTGTGGAATATGAATCTGGAGGCACTGTATCAACTTCACCTCACATGACAAAAAGAAGTTGTGGCACCCCACATCAGGGGGAAAAAACCCTGTGGAACACATTATCATGTACAGTTAACATGATGTTAAGTTGTTAAAAATCTGTGGTTCAAAAGCTCCAGAGTCCCAGGCTATCATGATGGGGGAAAATGAGGGGGAAAAAAGAGAAGTTATGAATTGCTCTAGATTAATATTAAATGTCGGTGAAATGCAAGGTTTAGCTACGATGCTTTGCAAGCAAGGAAGGTACGCACGGAAAGGAAAACGTGCGGTGGCTGGTCGTACCGCAGACACGAGAAAACCCCACCGCCACTGATCGTAGGGCACCTATCGTACCCGATCGCATGATTGTGCTTCGACCGACACTAGAATT
Source organism: Dendrocalamus latiflorus (assembly GCA_017311315.1). NCBI lineage: Eukaryota > Viridiplantae > Streptophyta > Magnoliopsida > Poales > Poaceae > Dendrocalamus > Dendrocalamus latiflorus. The sequence continues at coordinate 8,054,026 of CM029631.1, forward strand.
GCAGGTGCCCCGCAAGCATGCTTGAACCTGCGTCCTTTCTGACCCTGGCCATGTAACATGTTCGTCACATGGTCGATTCTTTTGAGACTTTTTTAGCTCCTTCGAAAATCAAATTGAACGGATGATTTTTTAAAGTGAAATTTTCAAATAGTTTTTTAGCATAAAATTATATGCATCATCCACGTTAATATCTTCGTAGTTCGCTACTGCCTGAAAAAGCACAAACAAATAACATCAACATCAACCGTATTCCGAAAGAATGCACTGTCACATTCTACCGTTTTTGAGTAGTGTGCACCGATACACTCATAATACTAGTATGTATCTGTCTGCAGTTCAATGTCGATGAAATTTCCTTCTGAGTTTGAAAGGGAAAGTATATTTTGAAGGTGCATAGAATTGCTTCCTCGAAGAAACGATGGAGCTACTAAAGAGCCGCTCATTTGAGTGAAAAAAGTAGTTTATGGCTGAAATTTCATTGTAACTAGCTAAAATTGTACTGTAGTTGTGACGACTTATTTGACGTAATTAAATTTAAAAAAGTTTTAAAATAAAAACAGATTATCCATCACGGACAATGCAAACAAATACGAGGAAAAAAGAACCGGTAAAAAAGTTAAAAAAACTAAAAGGCTAGAAAAGGACGAAATTTAGAAATAGTGATAAATAAGTTAGAAGTTCAAGCTGGAATAAGTGACACGTAAGTTGTATTCTTGAAAGAGGTGAATCAGAAATTCAGAATTACGCCGCTTCTTTGCAGAATTAGTACTAGTTAGCAGTTTAGCATCTGTCTGCATGCCAGTGTCAGGCAGAATTAGCAATCAAGCCCAACTCCTGTTTTTTTTCAGCTTTTCAGGTAGTTTTTAATTTTAATTTTTTTAATAATTATTATTTATTAAACTAATAAATCGTAACTCAAAAAGAACACCTCTATTGGCTGTTCGCTGTCGCTTTTAATACTTCCATCTCGGATTTCTTATATGCAGAATCTTTGGTTAATTGCTGACATATAGTGGGTACATCAATGAACAGATTAGCAGGAGCGGTCCATGTACGTATTCTCATTCCCGAACAAATAGAATTTAAAGGTCATAAATCATAACTTAAAAGAATAAACTCTACGTGTTACAAACAAAGGTGCGAAGACCTCGAAAAACAAGGCACGAAGATTCTTTAAAAAAAGGTGTGAAGATAATATAGGAAAAAATAATTTTCAAGTACATCAGAAATTAGTCTTATAAAAGAACATGATCAAAGTAACACATGCTTAATCAAATGATGCTACATAAACAATAGTGAGATATCTCGATAGTTTCAGTTACAACTTATATATATGAGACCACATAATTTGCATAATGTAAGGGACTGTTCTTTTTGCTAAAACTTATGGTTTTTTTTGCTACGGCTTGGTTTTTGGGTTATTCGTGTGAGACATTATAGAGTAACAGAAATTCATGTACGGTTTTTATCGATATAAATAAAATCGGTACAGTATGTACTATAATTAACTAGTATACCTATCTTGAAAAGATACTCTAATTAAAAATTAGTTGCCGTAGAAAAACTGAAAATAACTTCTAAAAATTAAAAAGAACAGTCCTAAGCCTGGTCCCTTGTTATGAAGCAAAGAGAGGGAAGAATCGAGAAAGTTTCAGATTGTTATATCTGGGTAGTTTTGCATGGTGATGATGTGGCAGCAACAGATTTTGGTAGTCTTTAAAAAACAGAGAAAAAAATGAGGTGTTGTATGCGCACCGAAGGATCACCCTCCAAATTATCTCTCAAGAAAGAAAATAATCACTAATATCCAAAAGTCAAGACATCTAAAACCAATTTAAAAGGGGAAAATTTGTTCAGTAGCACTGAAAGATCACCTCTTTCGTAAAATACCACCGAAAAACTCATTTTTCTTCGGGATTTACCAATCTGGACAAAAATACCCCTCCCCCTCCCTCACCTTCTCTCCTCCTGCGCCGCCCCGTCCGCCTCCCTCTTCCCCCACCGCTTCGCCGCCGGCCTCCCCGCCTCCTCCCTCTCCGCGCGCTCCATCCCCGCCGCCGTTGCCTACCTCCGCCCCCACCTCCCTACGCCTCCTCCTCCTCCTTTCCCCGCTCCCCCACGTCCGGCCGAAAACCGTCGCTGCCAGTGCCACCTCTTCCTCAGGCGATCTCCCCTCGATTCCTTGCGCGGAGAGCATCACCTCGACGGCCCGAAGCTCCCCCAACCTCCGCCCAGAGCTGCCTTCCGCCCCAGGCCGCCGGCGTCACGGACCTCCTCGCGCCGCCCTTGGTCCCCGTTGTCGGCCCACCTCGGCACACCTCTGGCCCGGCCAGCTGCACGGTGAGAATCCTAGTATCTTCCTCCAGCTCGTGCTTCCTACTTTCCTTCCTCCCTCCACGCCGGCGCCGCCGCACCATACCACCTACGCCCCCAGCCGCCGAGCCTTGCCGCCGGCCCACCTCGTCGCCGCCCCGACCACCGTGCCACCTCCCAGGGCTCCCTTCCCTCCCCCACAACCGTTTTCCCTTGCTAATCGCCTGAGGAAGAGGTGGCGCTGGCGGCGGCGGTTTTCGACCGGACGCGGGGGAGCGGGGAAAGGAGGAGGAGGAGGCGCAGGGAGATGGGGCGGAGGTAGGCAACGGCGGCGGGGATGGGGCGCGCGGAGAGGGAGGAGGTGAGCGGCCTCGGGAGGAGGCGGGGAGGCCGGCGGCGAAGCGGTGGGGGAAGAGGGAGGCGGACGGGGCGGCGCAGGAGGAGAGAAGGTGAGGGAGGGGGAGGGGTATTTTTGTCCAGATTGGTAAATCCCGAAGAAAAATGAGTTTTTCGGTGGTATTTTCCGGAACCCCGTTTTTTAGTGGTATTTTACGAAAGAGGTGATCTTTCAGTGCTACTGAACAAATTTTCCCTAAAACCTACCCCTAGACCAGTCCCCTACTAGCTAGTCTTCCCATCACCCAAAGAAGAGGAGAGCACAGAAAATCCCAAACCCCAACGGCCATGTCTCCGCCGATCGTCGTCCTCCTCGCCGTCGCCCTCGCCGCCGCGCCGCTCGCCTCCGCGGCTGGCGGCGCCTCGGCCAACGGCCCGGCGAACGATCTCCTCCCCAAGTACGGCCTCCCGAAGGGCCTCATCCCGGACTCTGTCGCCTCCTACACCTTCAACGAGACCACCGGCAACTTCGAGATCCACCTCGCGGGGACCTGCTACGTCTCGTTTGGTTCCTACCTCGTCTACTACGAGAAAACCATCAGCGGCCGCCTCTCGTACGGCGCCATCTCCAGCCTCTCCGGCATCCAGGCCAAGAAGCTCTTCCTCTGGGTAGCCGTCTCCGGCATCGTGGCGCACCCCGACAAGGGCACCATCGAGTTCCAGGTCGGGTTCGTCTCGGAGGAGCTGCCCGCGTCGAGGTTCGACAAGGTGCGAATCTGCGGCGCCGGCGCGCAGCTCCGCGGCGCGGCTGGGGTGATCCGGGAGCTTGGGTTGCTCCCCGTTGCCGACGTATGGCCTCTAAATACTGCTTCTTAAGCGCTCAATGTGCTTTTGTTTGCTTGAAATCTTAGATATTGGCTAAATATCTTGAGTGGCTTTGCTGAAAATTTGCTTGAAATCTTAGATATTGGCTAAATATCTTGAGTGGTTCAGCTGAAAATTAGATATGAGGTCTGGAGCTGGTAGTTGGATCTGTAAGCTTTTGATGCTTGATATGCACATTTCGAACTTGGACGAGCCAGTCTGACCTTGGGATAGATTGGGCATTAGAATTTAGAGGCTTAGTTTTTAGCATTGGCTAGTGTTGTTTTGAATCTAATAGGACAGTTAGTTTTTAGCATTGGTTAGTGTTGTTTTGAATCTAATAGGACGGTTCTACTTGATGTGATAGTGGCTCAATGATGCATAATCTTTGATGATGTGGGGTGTGTGGTTTTGGTTTTGGTTGGAGTGAAGCTTGGGTCGAGCTTAGCATTAAGTGAAGCTCCTCTTATTGATGATATCAGGGTGTATGAAGGGTTGATGTTCTTTTCACCTCACCTATTTGCATCACACATCCCACAAATTGAACAGCCTACCAACTTAATTCATATCACTTTATGCCACCACAAAACAACCCCTGCTTGCATCCACAAGTCCTGTCTTGACTGAATGAGCTCATCTTATCGAGCCTTATTGTACTTATTCAAGCAGCCATATGCACCATTAGAAAACTAATGAATCTGTGAAGCACGGTGCTTGTGTTCCTTGGAATCAGTGCCAACAAGTAGAGGGATGGCACTTTGGGCAGCTCCAGTACTTAGAACAAACTAATAGGTGCTAAGATGAGTCCCACAGCTAAGCACCCTCTTTGGATCGTTGCCGCTAATGCTTTGCACCACTATTTCATATCAAGGTAGGAAGCGTGCAGATTTACGAAAATACTACTCAAAAGGGGTGTCCATTTCAGGAGTATAAAATGATTTCAGAAATGTTGAAGAACCATTATTTTGGATGAGTTCCGTATAGATATTAGTTAAACTAAAAGATTTTCAACGACTAACTACTATCTACATGTATAGATATTAGTTAAACTAAAAGATTTTCAACGACTAACTACTATCTACATTCAACGGTAAATTTGGCAATGATAAAATTGCTATTGGGAAGCTATTGTGGTCCATACAAGACACTTTCTTATTTTGTTTGTTGGCATTGGCTTCTAGCAGCTAACGCTTGCACTGATTCTTCAATAATACACCTAAGCACCTGTCCCTCAATGTTATGGTCGGTGGTTAGGTACGGGTCCGAAGACCGGGAATAGGGCACTCACCCTTATTTAATCATCAATAGGGCTCTTTTTTGATGAGATAGAGAGGCTCTGAGGTTTATTAGGGAACCTTTGTTTATTTATTGCTCGATTATGAATGGTGCGACTCCTTTCTTTATATAGATGAGGTTAGCCCCTAACAATATAGAAATTAATACAATCTAATACAACTAATCAACTAAAGATAATATCATATCCATACTATCTAAGTATTAATATATCTATTTATAATATAAAGATATATATCTATCAATTCCTAATATAAAGATATATATCCAATTATTTCTAATACGAAGATACGCACACAACTATTCCTAATAAGTCTGCTACAGCGTGCACGGTACTGTTCATGTGAACAGTGTGCATGGTGTTGTTTGTTTGAGTGTTGCAGTGGCTTGCCGGATCATAGGCCATAACATATTGTTGGCATCAACTTGAACACGTTGCGCTTGGTAGATTAATTGAAGCCAATGTTATTATTATTATTATTTTGAATAAAAGGGTTCTCCCCGATTTTCATTAAGGAACCTATAGTGTTATTGAATAAAATATAAGAGTATCTCTCGGGAACTACAACCACTTAACAATGGTTTTGCTATTTCCAAATTTACTGTCAAGTATAGACACAGGAAGTGTTTCAACTTAAAACTACCCATCTGATAAGGCATGAACAGGGATAAAAAAACCGGAGGTTACTGGTTGGTAACCGCCGGTTACCAGAAGGGAAAAACCGGCCAAAATGCTGGTGGTTACAAATACACTTTCTAGGTTGGTTTATATCATTTTTGTGCTAGATTACCTATTGTATGAACTACATATGTATAAATATACTAGTCCCAATATTTTGCGCTAGGTTTTATCTGACTTTTTCCGGTTTTAGCGGTTTTATCGGTAACCGGAACGGTTACCGGTTTTCAAACCGCCCAAATTCAAAATTTGAAATGTGAATTTCATCCAGTTTTTTCTGGGTTTTCCGGTAACAGGCCAGTTACCGTTACCTCCCGCTGGCCGGGTTTTGCATTAGTTCCGAGATTTCCATCTCTAGGCGTGACTACTGTGGTAGTACTGCTCACATGTGATGTAGATGCCAGGATAAACAGTGCCACTGCAGTTCCCGGGAATCCGGGCCGTGCCGCAACATCCTGTGTGGGACTTTCAGAATTTATTGAATTTGCACTGTTCTAGCCTAGAGCTGAAAAGGTGGCACTAAGTATTGGGGACAAGATAGTCAAAGTGATTGTTTTGCTATGGGCCCAAGCTTAGCATCCGTTAGTTGGTGCTAAGGGCTGGAGTTGCCCTCAGAGCACATCTCTGACAATGCTCCATGTTAGATACTAGTGGAAAGAGAGAGAACACCTTTTGCCTAGGATTAGAGTTGCCCTTAGAGCATCTTTGATGGGATTCCTATGCTAGGAACTAGTGGGGGATGGAGGGAGAAAGCTGTGTTTTCCTTAGATCCATGATTGGCGAGAGTGTTGTGCACTAACATACGATCAGTTTTAGTCTCCATATGTACCGTAACAGCGACAATCTGATAGAATTACTCCTTTTGCTTTTTTTGTAGCAACAAGTGAAGTGAAGTTTCACCTTAATTTTGTGAATAATGGAATGGCTAGGACCCGAGAAATGCTAGCACAATTTTAACAGCTCACAATTTGAGGTAGGACCGTAGGATTTAATGAATGGAGAGAGGGGAATAAGAGATGAGATGACAGATGAAGGCTGCAGATTGTGGGAAACACTGTAGTACAGTTCTAATTGACTTTCTAGTGCATTTCTTAAAAATCTCATCATTTGTGGACTGATTTTACTGACTTCCATCTTAGATCTTCCACACCATGGTATTGTCTGCCCTTTCGACTCTTGCACTCAAGGATTCTTCACTAGTATGATTCTAAAAGCAAATGTGTACTTTCTGATGTTACTATCCAGTACGCCATTTCGGGTCATCAATCTGGGAGCATCATGTCAGAAGCCCGCAACATGAACCAAATCCATTTAACATGTCACCTTACTGACCTGTACATTTTAAATGTGAATATATATCTTTAGAACTTTCAATGTAGGATCATTTTGGAAATTCAAACTACACAAGAAATACAAATATGAATATACATTGCTGATTTTGGAATGTATTTAGCTGTGAAATACAAATATGGATATACATTGCAGATATGAATAGTAGCAACTTGGCAAGTTACATGCCCCCTAAAAAAAGTTCACTACTTCCATACTACCGATGCGTGGGTTTGAACTAGAAGTTCAACCGGTGGAACAAAGTTATTGAATGATTTCATTTTGCCTGTTTATAGAGTTAAGCTCTCTGATTTTTGGGTTGTATCCCAGCATTGCAAATGACTTGATCCGGTTATGGGCTGAAGCATGGAAAATGGAAGTTTCACTAGATGGAATTATAGTTCACTAATTTGCTATTTCTCAGAGGGTCTATGTAGGCTAGATTATGTGTGCGAGTGGCTAATAAGACTTGGCTGAGATACAACTTCAGAACTCTTTGATGTAATTATAATGTTGTGATGTTATGGCTGCACATTTTTCCAAAATGGTGACTAGCTCCATTGGCATGATTGCATGAATATTTTGTTCCTTCCCCCAAACAGAATATGGTGCATAGTTCAATGGCATGCGCTTGGGGGATTATCCTGATTAGTGGCATTTGGGTATACTGTTGCATCGAAATGCTATGCTGTTACTATGTTTATTACAACCTAGTACTGAAATAGGTGTTCGTTTATGTTGGATATAGACATACAGTCACCCTTTCTGTCTGTAAAGTACCACATCATCGAACGCACAAGTGTGAAGATGAATTTGTTTTATGGCTTTGTAATATTTTGATTGCAATAGGTGCATTATTTGGTAGAATATGTGGGATGACAAGAGCCATCAAATGGATTCACCTTCTTTTCAAAGTCAGATATTATCACTCATTAGTCACCGTTCGTCATGTAGTTGTGTTGGGTTGTATCTCCTTTCTGCGGTATCTTGCTGTACACTAATCTTCACCGGGTCAATCAATTTGGCATCTAGATGGAACTAAAGTTGAATGCCATGTCTTTATCTCATATATTATTGAAGTATGCATGTAACCAAAGCCTGCAAACAAAAAATAAGTGCATATACACCACAAATGTCTTTCCGAGCCTCACTTTTGAGTGCTACCTCGATGCTGTTTGACAAGGCTTTTTTTTTTAATCTTTCCAGGCTTGAATTTCGAGTTGGGCGTGTACTTGCAGCAAACTTCAGCACCTCCGGTCCAACGTTGTTAGATAATAAAAAGATGTCTAGAGCCTTTGGTGTGCTGTCCGGTCGTGCCGTGGTGTGCTGTTGAGCTTGTACGTGTATGGTCTGCTCTCTTGTTAATGGACACGGATTCTGTGTAGAAATGTATGTCCCTGTGCTTTACCGAACCAGTGTAAAAGACTAGAATGTAGACTTCTTCTCATACACTCGGCTTGTCTGAAATGTTCATGCGTGAACCCGTGAGCCAAAAGGAGTGATACGTAGGCTGGAACTGCAATGCATAGTACGTGTGGCTTGCAATGTTAATTTGCTAGCTTTTTCGTGAGTTGTTGCCATCGTTATTTTCACCGTTGTAAAAAGTGTAGGCCGGCAGGCCGGTTCTCTAGCGTGCTGACTGGTGTGGTCTAACGAGACTAGGCCCTGAATCTATGGAGCCATGCCCAACTCCCTCCAGTTGGGCCTCGCTAGGGCACATGGGCAACCGGACTGCAGGGCTTGCATCCTCCCTTCGTTGTTCGACGACCTGTGCTTCTGGTCCTGGATCGTGCAGCCGCTAGCTTCCCGCCCAATTCCTACGCATTTTTTGGTCTCCTGCTTCCGAACATATTCCCCGATTGCTCGTAGCTGTAGAAACGCTTTCCATCTTTGGGCTTGCTCTTGTTTAGCTTATGGTTTTGAATTTTAGGTTGTTTGCGATAGAGATTACAGAGAAATACTCGCTTACGATTTTGGTTGGTATAAATGTTGGGTTTTTAACATATACTACAATTAACTTGTAGATCTCATCTTAAAAAAATACTTTGTTTAGAAGTTAAATATTATAACAAAAACTAAAACCCATTTTTTAGAAGCCACAAAGAACATATCCTTTGCTTCCTTCCTTGAGATAGGATAGGCATGTGCAGTGTGCTTGCCATCGTCTTCTTTTTTATTTTTCAGCCGGTTTTATAGTTCAATTACATTCAACAATCGCTCTTTATTAAAATAATAAATTATAACTAAAAGTTGTAAAGTCGTAATTTAAAAGAACAAAACTAAGTCTAGACTCGGAAATTTTGCATCGCGATCCCCGACGGCACGGCCGCCTCGACGGTCGACATAGCCGCCCATAACTAGATTCGGCCAGGACCAGATGCAGATAGAGATACATGCGATCAGGTGATGCGACGGCGACCGAGCAAGTGTACGTGACCCTGAAGAACTCTCTTGACAACGACGTCGGCCGTGTTGGCCGGGGGCGGGGCGGATCGTCCCATGAGCCACGAGGCACCGCGGCGTGGTAATCGACGGCGGCGCTTGTCGCACGCGGCCTCCGTTTTCTCCACCACCCCCACGCGTCCCGTTCTCCTCGTCGCCATCTGCCCGCTGCACCTGCATCTGCAATGGCTTGTGCTTTGGTTTCTCAAGGCGGCACAAAAGATTTCCCGGAAGGCTCCAAAGGCGGTGCAATCTTCTTGCAAATGGCCCCTTCCAAGGCTCTGAATTTAGATGCGTTCTCGTGGGAACATGTTTTGCTTCGCCCACCACGAATGACAATTCGAGTGTAGCTCAACCTTCCAAAAATTGCCACTCAAGAAAAGGCGAGGAAACCACTCCAGTAGCATGTTTTAGTCCTTCCTACTTGCTAGGTCAGTACAACTATAAGTCAATACAACGAGTTGATCTTGGTGGGGCCTTTCCGGTATAGGCGTCGCTACTTACAAACTATATTCCTCTCTGAAATGAATGCGTAGAACTCTTGCCGTCCATCTAAAAAAACACACAGCTAGTCGATGACAACTAAGGTCAGTCTCAGTAGAGAGAGTTTCATGGAGATGAAACTCTCTCTACTCCCATGAAACTTTTATTATCTCTCTCTTCATCAATACAGTGCCATGTCAGCGTATTTAATACCCATAAACTCTATGAAACCCCATTGAGATTGGCCTAAAGGTGCTGTTAAAACAGTAATCATGGGTGAATAATACAAAATGCTTTCGATTCCGAGGTATCAGCTGCTGTGGGCCATCATTATTTGAGAACACATAACTAGCGCATCCTCCTAGAATCGATAAAGATTTATTTTCTACCTCAAAGATACCTAACAAGTCCTTTCTGCGGTTGGTACACCGCCTCAGGCTGCAGCGACCAGTGATTACAAACCAACCGAGACAGCATTAGCAGTACGCTGGTACTGGATCCCTCGACCCAAGGAAAAGCAAAGCGTTTTTTTGAGTGCACCCAAGCGCATCACCTGCAATTAACAAACTCCCCAGGGGTGCACGCAAAAAAGTGCAGCGGCCAACAGTAACACCGAACGTCCCCACCCCCGTCTTAAACCCCCCGGCGAAAATGCCAAAATCCGCGCACCTTTCCCTCCTCGCCGCAGCGGTCCAAACGAGCCGACGAAGCCAAGCCCGCCAGCCATGCGGCGGCCGCACCGCGCCTGCGGGCTCCGTCCGCTGCTGCTGCTGCTCCCCTTCGCCGCGCTCCTCTCCGTCGCCACCTTCTCCCTCCACTCCCCCGACCGCGTCGGCCCCACGGCTGTCACCGTCACGGCCACCGCCACCGACACTGCGCGGCTCTCCTCCTCCTCCTCGACCCACAGGCTGGACATCTCCGGCATCGACCTCCGCGCGCTCAACGCCACCCCGGTGCTCCACGCGGAAGCCATCCGCGCGTTCCGCTCCGGCGGGAGCCTCCTCCGCGACGTCCTCTCTGTCTCCGCCGGAGCCGCAGCACCGCCGCCCGCGAGGAGACCCGCCCCTCCCCGGTGCCCTCCCTCCGTCGCGCGGTCGGGCGCGCAGCTCCGCGGCGCGGGCAATGCCCTCAGCCTGCCCTGCGGGCTGGCGCTGGGGTCGCACATCACTGTGGTGGCCTCGCCGCGGCGGGCGGCCGGTAACGCCGTCGCGCAGTTCGCGGTGGAGCTGCGGGGCGCAGGGGACGGGGACGAGGCGTCGAGGATCCTCCACTTCAACCCGCGCCTCCGGGGGGATTGGAGCGGCCGGCCGGTGATCGAGCAGAACACCCGCTTCCGCGGCCATTGGGGCCCCGCGCTCCGGTGCGAGGGCTGGCGGTCGCGCCCCGACGACGAAACCGGTGCGTGCCTTCGCCTCTTCCTTCCTTGGTGTGCTAGCACTTTTCACCTTCAACATTCACTTAGTGACTCCACGGTGATATATAGAGCAGTGGTACATGAACAGGTGGATCAGCACAGTAATTACCAACCAATCTAAGGGGAACTCTAGCTACTACTACTAGTATTGCTACTACATAGTAAGGAGTATGTGATGGTAATTAACCAAGTGGCACGCATGTTGGTAATGTCTTGCATTTAGTGCCATGTTTCGCGGTTGGCGCTAATCTGATTTTGGTTCGATAGTACTACGTTTGGTGCGCAAAAGGCTCCTCCAGCTTGCGGCCTTTGACAAATGTCAATGATTAGTAGCTTTTTTTTTATCCTGTGTGGTTAATTGTTTATAATCTGATGGTATTAATGGTACCGTGAGAGCAAGGAACTATTCAAAAAGAAAAGTGTCGTCACTCACCATGTTTGATAATTGTACTACTTAAGCTACTGATCTTGATCCTTGGCCCATGGCATTAATGGGCACCATGCCATGTCAACATTTCCAAAGATACCAAGAGAGGAGAAATATGAATGTTCTTCAAGCTTTCAGGACTTAGGAGTGATGTAGGGATTTTTCGCCGGATGCCTTCCAAGAGTGAAACAAGATCCTTTGGCTCATTCATGGCTGTTGGATCAATCATTCCTTTGGTTCATGCATGGCTGTTGGATCAATCATTCACTCCCCATATTTTGACAGATTGAATGTGCCGAAGAGAGTGCAGCTGTTACTGCCAAACCTATTTGGTCCTTGACAATGATAAGATTTCTTTCATGTAGTCTATGTTTTGATAAAAAAAGAAGACTTGCCTCCCTGCCACATTGGTGCTGAGGACCGGTGTAGACACCTTGTATTTTGTTGGAGTCCTATTGCATCATATGAAAAGGAGCTTGAATTCCCATGCCATTGGCATACTGGGTATAGGCCATTCATGGATTGTTTCTTTGCTTTTCATTGGCAGTTTTCATGTTGTCCTTTTCTGCTGTAGTATGTCCGCTAGTTGTTGCTATTTCTCCTCTGCAGCAATAGATTAGACTAGGTATAGCCGAACCTCCCGATCCAACTTTTGTATGCTGACAACTCGCTAGTGTAACCAAGACTAACAAACTGCATAGGTGAACAGCAGTGGATACCAACTTGTCATTTATCGTACCAACAGGATTTCATGGCTCATGGCACCAATTTCCTAGTTTTACTTTGGTAACTGAAAGAGGACTTAGTCAGGAGACAATCCTTTCTATGAAAATGCTTCCCCACTTCTCCATAGTTTTGTAATAATTGCAGTTTTAGCAACTTTTCAGAGATAATTCCAGCAATATTAATCATAATCAAAGCATATTTCCAGCAGCATTTAAATGGAAAATTTAACATATATGCCTGTAAATCGTCCATGTCATTTAAACAGGATAATATATTCAAAACATAGAGCATGTGGACTATGTAAACCAGCATAGTGCTCAGGTATAATCTGATTGTCTGCTCTTAGATGCGTGTTGCTCAAGATTAAGTCTTGGCCCTCACGACAATTGTGTCAAATCTTAATCACTAATTGAATATGACAATCAAATTAGATAAATTCGGCCTTGAGCTAAGACTGAGATGTTGTGTAGATACCAAGGTTGTCACAGAGCTCCGGCAAGTCGCGGCGAGGCCGGGCGCCTGGACGCCTAGTCGACTAGACGTTCGCCATGGCGACAATTAGACGATAGTAGTTAGACGACAAATAATAACCTTATATGACTGAAAAATAAATAACCATGCAGCATAATAGCATAAATTATCTAAATAACCATATCTTAGGAGGTCTAATTAGAAGAAATTTATTGAGGCAAGGGTCTGTTCGTAATTTTTAGAAACTTTAAAGGTCTAAATTAGAAGAAATCTATTGAGAAAAAGGTTTGTTCGTAATTTTTAGAAACTCTGAGGACTTAATCGCAAAAAACCAAAAAAATATAACTCCTAACCCTAGCCGCCGCCAGCCAGTCCGCTCGACTGCTCTTCGGCTCCCGCTGTCTCCCCCCATCTCTCTCCCCACCGCCTCCCCTCCCCGCGCCCGATCTCTCCTCGCCGCCTCCCCTCCCCGTGCCAGATCTCTCCCCGCTGCCTCCCTTCCCCGCACCCGTTCTCTACCCCCAGCGTCTCCCCTCCCTGCCTCCCCTCCTCGAGTCTAGCCCTCCTCTCCCTACCGCCTACCCTCCCCTCTGTCTCCTCCCCACGCCGCCTCCCCTCCTCGCGCCCGGCGCCTCCTCTCCCCACCGCCTCCTCCCCCCGCCGCCTCCCTCCCGCCTCCAGCTCCCGGCATGGTAGTCACAGTGGAGAGGGGCGTTGGCGGCCAGAGTAGGCTGTAGATCGACGCCGGCTGCGGAAGTAGGCTGGAGATCGATGCCGGCGGCGTGAGCAGACCAAAGATCGGCGTCAACGGCGGGAGCAGGCTAGGCGAACAGCCTCGACGTCCCCCTCCGGCCGCCAGGACGACTTGGAGTCGCCTAGGTGTCGCCGTGACAACCATGGTAGATACAACTTATGCAACTCATATATTCAATGCCTACTAACTTCCGACAATTAAAACAATTGACAATCAAGTATGACTATGAACAATACACCGAACAAATAGCTTTATGAACCACAGTGAACAAGATAAAGAACCAAGTGAATAAAGTGAATTACGGAGGGCAGGTAACAATAAATCAAGTGTACAAATTTAACATGAATTGCATGACACAATACTAAACAGTAAGTAATTTCTTAACTCAAAGCCAGATTATCAATTGTCATATTCAATTTCAGCTTGACGCGATCTCATCACAGAGCAGTGAACCGAGCCCACAACATTACTAACCAAGTCCCCCATTACTAGTCAGAGATATAAAATCAACTAGCACAACACACTTGGACAAAATAATGCTCAAAACCGAATATACTCACGATGAGAATGGCACTCAAAGCCACTGAGTAGTAAGCTAGGCAAGGCACGCACAAGGTGCTACCCCAGAAAACCGATCGCCCTGTTGTGCCACGGAGATACAATGCCAAATTGCAAATCAGGACACATCGAAATGCAAAACTGAGGTACAGGAGATGCCGTACAAGAATCACTGAAATGCTCTGGCCAAGAGCACCGAAGAACACCAAGCACCAATCACGAGGTTCCTCTCTTCTCAAATCGATCTTGAGACGGCTGGATTTGATCCTCAAATACAAAACCCCCAAATTTCCTCACGGCTATTCCGATGGAGAGATAGTGCAAGGAATCGGTCGGGGAATGCCTAAGGGGAAGAAATTCGGACCTCACTATCATCCATGCCGGTGATGAACCTAGCAGAATAGCAGTTCCACTGCTTAAATCGAAATCCAACCGGAGAAGAGGAAGCAATCAAAGTTTTGGAAACTCACTGATTTGATTTGCCCAAACAAGAGGAAAGAGGTGGCAATAAAAGGGGGAGAGGCAAGGCGGTTGACGCGGCTGTTGCCAACAGATGGCGCCGAAGAGCACAAGTCATTGGCGCCTCCAACGCCGCCACGGCCTGAGAGCTCCCGCTCGAGCTAATCGGCCACATGTGCGATGAGTTAGGGCTGGAGATTGAGTCGCCGGCCTTATCTCTTCTCTTGTTCCACTGACCAGTGGGACCTACCTTTCTCTTTTTTTTTCCTTTTCTCAAAATGAGAAATTACGAAAGGGCTAGAGACTGAGTCTCTAGCCTTATATCTTTTCTTGTTCCACGGACCTATGGGACCCACCTTTCTCTTTTTTTCTCCCTTTTCTCAAAATGAGAAATTACAAAACAGCCCTCAAAATCCAACACATGGTTTGAATATATTTGCATGATTCCAATGGGATATCCATCTGATAATCTGATGGTAACTTCTTTACAAATGCTATAGGGTTAATGATAATGTTCTCAATAAAATGTTTGAGCTGAGAAATGTTAACGTGGTGGTTTAGTTTAACTGGTGATCATCGCCAGATTTTTCTTATATTGCTTACATGTGGTGCAGTTGATGGATTGGTGAAATGTGAGCAATGGGCCAGGAATGCTGGCGGCACATTCGAGGAGTTGAAGAGGATGAGGTTGCTTAACCGTGTTGCTCGACAGAAGAGCAGAAATTTGGTAGATTGGCCTTACCCTTTTGTGGAGGACGAATTATTTGTTCTAACACTAAGCACCGGTTTAGAAGGTTATCATGTTCAAGTTGATGGGAGGCATATCACATCTTTTTCTTACCGTGTTGTAAGTTGTTCTTCCTTTCGAAACCATCCTATGATGCAAGTGATATGTTTCCGAGAGAGTGCTTCATACTCTCTAACTGAAAATTGTATACATTTTGGTATGGTTGGGAGTAGATTAGCGTCTCGATTGATTAAGAGTAAATTGCACTTTGCACCGGGTAATTTGTCACTTATTTTATTTTGCACTAGGATTAACCTATGTTTTCACTTTGCACCAGGGTGGACCAAATAAAATTTCACTTTACACTAACCCAACCTTATTTGACTCAAACCAGCTCTACATAATGACAAGTCAGTATATACAATTCTGTTTGTTCTGTTCCTTCAATTTGATTGCCTTGTTTGGGACTGAAATTGATTGGCTAGTGCAAAGTGAAATTTTATTTAGTCTACTCTGGTGCAAAGTGAAAGTATGGGTTAACTCTACTGCAAAGTGAAACAAGAGATAAGTTACCCGGTGCAAAATGCGATTTACTCTTGATTTAATGTATGTGCGTTTTTTAAGAAGCATAGCAGCTCCTTCCCACTGGAATTTTGCCAAGGTTGTCTGATGTGTCAATGCATTACTTTGTTCTTTCAAGGGCTTTATTCTTGAAGACGCCACTATCTTGTCAGTGAACGGTGATATCGACGTTGAATCAATAGTTGCTGGTTCATTACCCACGGCTCATCCTAACATTGTACAAAGAAATTTGGAGTTGCTGACTGAACTGAAAGCCCCTCCTCGTCCTGAAGAACCTGTAGAGCTGTTCATAGGCATTCTTTCCGCAGGAAGTCACTTCACCGAACGCATGGCTGTGAGGAGATCATGGATGTCTTCAGTACGAAATTCATCAAGCACCATGGCTCGTTTTTTTGTTGCCCTGGTAAGTCAAAGTCTTACCATTTAATTTTTCTATTTTTTCTCTTGTTCATATGAAGAGATACATGACTGAAACATGTTTTATGGCAGAATGGAAGAAGGGAAGTGAATGAAGATTTGAAGAAAGAGGCAGATTTCTTCAGGGACATTGTCATTGTGCCTTTCGTGGATAGCTATGATCTGGTTGTTCTGAAGACTGTTGCCATTTGCGAGTATGCGGTACGTAGCAAGGATGGATATTAAATAACCACATTGTATGAGTATTTCAAGTATCTTTTTGAAAGTTCTTATGCTTGGCACCTCTCATTTTTTGTTGTACTTTGTCCTTCGAAAGGCTCGTGTTGCTTCGGCGAATTACATCATGAAGTGTGATGATGATACCTTTGTTAGACTTGATTCAGTGATGGCTGAAGTCAAGAAAATCCCAGATGGTATAAGCTTCTATTTGGGGAACATGAACTACAACCACAGACCACTTCGAGAAGGAAAATGGGCTGTCTCATATAAGGTGAAGTGGTGAACCACAACAATTTTTCCCTGTTTTTGAGAAATGTCATCAGCAAAGGTTATCTTCAATATACACAGTTACTCCACTTCTATGCCTATTGATCAAAAGTAGTGAAATGCTCCCGTGACATTTATAATGACAAAGAATAACTCTCAGAAAGATAAATCAAATTACTTGTTTGTAAAGAGAGAACAGGACAGCTGCATTCAATTTCATTAGAAAGAAGAAACTAAACTGTTAGTACTAACTTTTATTGACTGAGTCAATTGCAAAGGTTTGACATTTTCATAAACAGCTTATTGCAACTATTGATGTGTTATCATTCTTAAGTACTATGCTTCCCGAATTTAACAAAAAAAAGCTGTGTTCTTGTTCTTAATGAGGACAAGACATCATTTCAACATGGAACTGGCTGTCACTTCATGAGCACCACAAGAGCAATATCTGTTGTCCACAAGAATACGTTATTGTCTCATGTAATCATGTTTGCTAATCGCATGTCGTTAGTGCAACCGTTTGGTGCACCATGATTGAGTTTGCACTGTGCTCGTTGCACTCATTTGTAACATTCTCCATTCAAATTCCAGGAGTGGCCCAGAGAAGCGTACCCACCCTACACCAATGGTCCTGGCTATATTGTTTCTTCTGACATTGCAAACTTCGTTGTATCTGAAATGGAGAAGGGCAGACTAAATGTAAGCACTGTCCACTTATCTTCCCATTCTTTGTGTTCATTTCATATCAAATGGCAGAGGATATTATGCAGTGGTTACATATCACATCCCACAAAAGTACTCAAGAACCACCTGGTCTAACTTTCGTGCGCGGCATAGATGATTCCACTTTAGATAAAAACAGAAACGGCACGAACCAATCATGCCTAGCTGAAAAGATGGTCATATCAAAAGCCAAAAGTTGTCTCCATCACCATGGCAGTGCTGTGTGCACGGGTGCTTAACAAATGATTGCATTGCATTATTTCGCTTTGCTGTAGCTGTTCAAGATGGAGGATGTGAGCATGGGCATGTGGGTAGGGCAATTCAACGGCTCGGTGAACGCCGTGGAGTACATCCACAGCTTCCGGTTCTGCCAGTTCGGCTGCGTCGAGGACTACCTCAGTGCGCACTACCAGTCGCCGGGGCAGATGCTGTGCCTCTGGGAGAAGCTGCGGCAAGGGAAGCCGGAGTGCTGCAATGCAAGATGACACAACGCTCTGAAAGCGCACTTCAGTTCAGCTCTACCCTTTGATAATTCAGCACAGTTTTCAGGAGAAATTGGGTAAGCTTTAGGAGAACCTGGTAAGTTACTTGTACTACCACATCACATGTACAGAGGAGGGTATAGAGCTTGGGTTTTTTTTTTTCACTCACTGGGAGCAGTGGTGAAACACATATCCATCAGATCAAAAGGTAACTCGTACCTCATCATGTCTGTAACATAAATTACTCTGCCTTCTTTACCATAGTCGCATATCTCAGGCACATGTTTATCACGTGCACCGTTTTCTTCTCTCTTCATTTTTTCCTCCTTATGAACATGCCCCCCTTTAGTCCACGAATGACAATGATCGTTTTTGGCATCAAGCTGGTATTAAACCCCAGATTAGAAGGTCTGCAAAATTAGGCCAGTACTGCAGCAGCTGGTAATGGAATGCAATCAGCTAGAGCGGGGCAGCATAACAACATGTGGTGACAAAAGGAGGGCACGCCTACTGTTTGGCCTGTCCAGCCATGTTGACCCTACTAACACGCGTTCCTGTCTGGTTTGCGAGGCGCCTTGTCTGTGCCTGTGGCTGAGTGGCTCTGCTCTTCCTCTGCTGCCGCTGTGTAGTAACGGTTAATCGTTGGGTTAACTTCGGTTAGACGCGTAATGGTAACTGCGCACTTTGGTGAGGCTGGTAGCTCAGGGACGTGCTGCGCATCTGCAATATCCACGTGTTTACATTGTTGACTAGAATATTCTAGCTTCTATCCGATAGTAATTTGGTCGTGCTCTATACGGTCTCAGTTTCTAATTTTTTTAGTTTTCAACTTATTTAAATAAAAAATCACTTAAAACATATTAGCTTTCAATTTTAGCTTTTTTAGTTTTATAAACTTTTTTTTATTTTTTTTCTCTTTTATTCCTTTGCATTGTCAATGACGATATAACAGTTTTTTCAATTTTTCTTATTTTTTCTTTTTTCTTAGAAACAACTAACAGTCGCTACAGTTCAAATTTTAGCCAAAAGCTAGCTGGAGCAGTTGAAAAAATAGGGGGAAATACACTTCTTGGTTTGAGAATCATAAGAGTAAAGAAATATGGCTGAGAATATTGCTTGCTCTTTGAGTATACTATTATTAGCTTGCTCTTTAGAGTTCTTAGTGGCTGAAATCATTTGCTCCTTTCGCATATTGATGCTTTTCTCCAACACATGAAAGCAACATTAAAGATGGGCATAATATTAATGTTTACCTTCACGTCCCGGTTGCTTTGCTTGATGTAACTACACTTGCCTCCTCCCCAGTTAATGTAGTAGTACTAGTAGTCCTAAATCTGGCTTCTTTGCCGGCTTCCTTTTTTCAACCTTTTGTACTTCAGTATGATCAGCTCATCATGTTTACCTGGAGCTGGAGCTGTTCTATTGATCGCCTCTGTGTTGTACACAGTATAAACCACGAGTGATATACTACAAACCAGCACGTAAATGTGGCCCTATTTAGAAATTTTGCAGAGAGCGCGTAACTCCTGTAGAGATCCTAAGATATTCCTATGTTCCAAACATATATATTTGTACTTTGCCAATAGATTTGGTATATAGGGCAAAATGCAAACAATCTTTACATAATATGAAGATTAGAATTTTTTTAAAAATAATCCATTTTTATTCGAAAATACAAAAGTATACCCAGAATTTAATTTTTTACAGAAATAGCATCCAGTTGCCCAATGGTTAGACGACTGGACCCTGTAGCCCAACGGCCGAGCGACACGCAAGTAGTCACCCGACTCTTGGGCAACAGAATGTAGTTGCCCAGCAGTCCGGCAACTAGACCCTGTCACCCAGCAGTTGGGCGACAGGACCTCCTGTCGCCCAACTATTAGGCGACTAGAAGTCCACCCATTTTTATGCAATTGCCCCCTCCTTGACCGTGGATCAACTGGTTGGCGACGCGTGTCATTTTCATGGAAAAGGCCCAAGGAGACGTGCAACCTCCGCGCGTGGGGGTAAATGACAATTATTGTAGATAGGCCTAAGGTAAGGAGAATTTACATGACATTGACAAAATTAATTAAGTATATGACATACTGGTTTAAATGCCAATATACCAGTTTTAACGGTAAGCGTGAATTTTCAATGTACTTATGACATTAAATTCATTCCTAAATAATCGTAAATGTTGTCTAATAATATTTTGCATTTTCACATGACTAACCAAAATTTTTTCACTACTCTAACATGCTACGGGATCCTCCCAGTTAAATATTAGCAACGAAATAAATTAAATACACGCCCGTTTCTCCACCCTTTTCTTTTTTGTCCTATTTTCTGTCTGGTCTTTCCTGTAATGGGACTAATTTCTTCTTACCTAATGGGATTAATTTATCTAACCAAAGTTATACTATTCTTTTCTACAACTATAACTTTCTACGGATACTAATTTTACACTAATTAATGCAAAAAAAATTGACTTAAACATAGTAGAATTTTTACCTCGCAAAAGTAGCGGAACATCCTCTCCTATCCTCTCCTCTCTTCTTTTTTGTTTTGAGTTTAGCTTATCACTTCAGACTATAGTAACTAGTTTTTAAATGGTACATTTTTAAGACAATATCTATATGTATATTGTAATAGACACTGTACCGAATTTAATTATACCGGTTAAAATCATATGCGATTGTTTCCTTCTACGTATTATCTCTCACGAACAATTAGAATTCAAAAAACCAAAAGCCAAAGCAACAGCCAAAAAAACCAACCATTATATTAGGCTTAGCAAGCTAGCATGACACAATGGACTACGGGCCTGTTTGGTTGCTCGCATCTTCTCAACCCAGCTCATATGGCTCATCCTGGCTAGTCTGAGCCTGGCTAGGCACATGCAAATATACTTGTTTGGTTGCCTGTATCCGTTGAAGCTGTATGAGTAAAGATGGTGTTTGGTTGCCTGTATCCCTTCTTTTCCTCCCTCACCCGTCTCTCTCTCTCCCTCCACTCATTTCGGCCGACCGGCCTCCTCCCCCTCACCTTCTCCGCCCGGGGCGATGCGGTCGGCGCGTGGCCAAGCGCGGCGGCGCCGGTGGTTCTCCCGCCGCCCCTACCTTCCCTCTGCCACCTACCTCTCCCCCGGCACTCGGGCTCACCTCCGGCGGCACGACGGCGCACGGGTGGCTCAGCTTGCCGACCTCGGGCTCCCCTCCGCCGGCCTCGGGCTCTCCGCCGCCGTCCCCCCTCCGCACGCACTCTCTCTCTCTCCCTCTCTCTCGGTGGCGCGGCACGGTGCGGCCCGTGGAGCGGGAGTGCGCCGCCGACGGTTCTAACTGGCCGACCAGGGCCAGATCCGGCCGGCGCCCTACCGGTGGCAGCCTCCCCTCCGGCCTCCCCTCGCCCTCCGCCCCGGATCCGGCCGACCCGAGCGGAGTCGCCGCCTCTTCCGCTCTCCTTCCTTCCCTCGGGCGCCCCCCGCACCGTGCGCTTGCATTCGACGGGCCAGGCTGAGGAGCGAAGGACCCTCTCTTCGTTTCCCTCGGGCCTGGCTCGGGATAGAAATTTGCATGAGATGAGTCTGGCTCCGAGAGCCAACCAGGCAACCAAACACATGCCTATTGCATGAGCTCATGCGAGCCAAGATATATACAGACAACCAAACATGCCCTACATTACAAAGATCTGGTAAATGCCTTCCCAAACGCAACAGTAGTTTGTAGTCGTGGCCTTGACCTTTGGCAAGGGAAAAGGCTGAGGGCAACAGTCTTTGATTTATTGTGCTGGCTGGTCCACTCCATGGTGTCACACTGTCACAGGCTCTCAGCGTCAGGTCCCACCTTCCTCCATTCAAGTTTTCTACTGTTCTGTCCTCCAGCTCTAGTGATAAGAGTAGAATCATGGTCAGAAAAAAGAAAGAAAGAAAAGAACAGAACAGAAGAACTACTGACAAATATAAAATTCTCTGCAAAGCTTAGGTCGTTTTCTGCCGACGTCCGACCCACAAGGCTGCCACACTGTGTCTTGTGCTCCATGTTATACTTGTTTTTTGAATAATTCCATACGAAATGGAATGTAGAAACAGAGCCCACGGGAGCTCTCTGTTTTTTTTTAAATTACTGTTGTTCTTGTGGTATGCAACTTCTCTGCATTTTTGGCTACTGGTTTTGGGGGAAAATTTATTTATTTGTCACCCTTACGACTCGGGTGGCAACAGATTTGCCACCCAGATCCATTGTCAGTGACTCAAGTGGCCTCACAAGTAAGTGACAGAGTTTCGATATCAATCTTAAGAGTGGCAAAAAAAAAATTGAATCTCCCGGTTTTGTGAGCTGCTCACGCTGCCAAAACCAGCGCATACGCTCTCCCCTTCTCTTTCCTAGCCGATTGGATTCTCTGTATCTGTCAGAGACCCAGAGGGAGACCGTGTATAGATTGACAAGATGCAAGAGCAATTAGAGAGATACAACACGAGCATGCAATATAATCCAGATGGACTAGGTTTAACTCAGAACTAACCCCTTAAGGAGCACAATGGTCATACACCGCTTCTCTACGTGACTGGACGGACGGCGACTTTAAGCTCTCTTACACAGTTTGGTTGCAAGGACTAGGTGGAACGGGATGGGATGGACCCGTTTTTGTAGGTGTTTGGATGGGAGATGAGCAGAGTCAAGGACATCCCACTAGGAATATTCCTTGTAGATCCGGGACCAGGCAATCCTCTTTTTTTCATGGGACGGAGTCATCCCACATGAGATAGAGTCATCCCACCTCTTTGTTTTTTTAAGTACTGTTTTGTTTAAATTTTTTTAAAAAAAACTCAAAGGCTTATGTGTAGAAACATATCAACAATAGCCTTCAATTTTTTTTAAAAAAAAACTCAAAGGTCACACATGTCCCATCTTCATCATTCCATCCAAACAAAGGATGCGATCATTCCATCCCACTTTATCCTTCCAACCAAACAAAAAACAGGGATAACTCTATCCCCCAACCAAACAAAAAATGGGATCATCCCATCCCAAAACCAGGGACAGGACCATCCCATCTCACCTTGTCGCTAAACCAAATACAACCTTAGATTATTGCCACATTCATTTGACTAGTTCAACTTAAAACTTCCCGCGATTAATTACATCCTAATTCCCCATATATGCTACAAAATTACTAGTTATTTTAGAGAGGACAGCGAGGATACACATCTTACTCCCATTATACACATGTGCGTATCCACTACACACTATACAGTATGAGGACGCTCTAGTGTCTTACAAAATACGTTCATGCACTTTCTTACTAAATACATATGTGTGTACTATGATCGCTATACACTATACAGTATGAGGACGCCCTAGTGTCTTACGAAATACGTTCATACACTTTATCATTAAACACATATATGTGAATTATGATTAAATAAGAGGCGTCGATTCTAGGATGAACCCAAGGAGGTAGGAACGAAAGAGGACCTCTAGCTTACGGTTACCCGTAAACTTGTTCCCTGACGGATGCTCCTGCCATTGCCACATGGAGCTTGCGGACGCCCGGCTCGCCTGCCTGCCGCCATGACCGAGCTCACGGACGCGCGGCACTGCCCCGACTGCACCTCTCCTCCGCCCAGACCCTGCTCCTTCTTTGTAACACGAAAAATTCAAATCGGGGGAAATTCCACTCAGGAAACTTTAAATCGGCAAAATTTCAACACGGGAAATTTCAAATTAGAAAATTTCCAGCTCGAAAAAATTCAAATCGTGAACTTTCAACTCGAGAAATTTCAAATCGTGTTTCAACTTGCGGATTTTAAAAAAAATCAAGTTTCAACTCAACCTAAAAATCAAAATTTTCTACTCGGATCAATCCCCCTTCAACAAAAAAAAGAACCGAAGAAATTTAACCCAACTAACCCCATATCTGATGGCTTCCGGCCAGGCCCCGACTTGACCTTGTCGACGCCCATGGCGATGGTGGCCGGAAACGACAAGCACCGACAGCATATTCACCCGACGGTGTGGCACAAGGAGGTGGCGACGCGACGGAAGAGGAAGCGACGGCGTAACGGAGGAGGGGTGGCGGAGTGTGGCTGCGGAGAGTGGCCGAGCTCGGCGGCACAAGGGCGGCGGGTGTGCAGGAGCGGAGCGAGAAAGATGCGAAGGGAAATGAGGGGCGGTGAGGGCGACGGACACGTCAAGGAGCTCACGCGTGAACGCCGTCGCTCCGCGTGTAGCTGTGGGAGGGCGCGGTCGCACGTCGGAGGCTGCCTGTCCGCGAGGTCAAGCCCGTGCGTGTAACCTTAGAGATTTTGCTTATTTCGATTTAAATTTCTAATTTTATTTATTTATTTATTTATAAATTTTATCTTTTACTTTTTTTAGTTTTTGTATCGATTTTTTATATTTATTTTCATTGTACGTGACGGTTAACCCTTTTTATTTTTAATTCATTTAAATTTAATTACACTAAATAAGTTATCATCATCAGTTACAGTATAATTTTAATCAACTATAATATAATTTTAGTTATAAATTAATTTATTTTAGCTCAACGGAAAACACATTAGATTATGGGTTTCGGCAACGAACGCCCTCACAGCCAACACCAGACCACAGGCCTGTCCTTGCAATACTACACCTCCTTGGCTCCTTGAGATGTAGCAGGTGTGGCCTTCCAAAGTTGGCATACACAATCATGTACGATCACACCCTTGACTACTAAAGAGCTACATGTAAAAAAAAGATGAAGGCTATGCACGTACGAATGAATGCAGATTCGCTGCCATTCCACTGTAATGGCGGATAAGAACGACGTAGTGCTGTTGCTTCATCCACGAACCACCAAAAAAAAAATTGTAGGGCTAGTACGTTAATAGAGGAGAATAAATAAAGTCTTTAAATTTTTTCTCAAGTATTTATCAATTCTTTACTCTAATAACTATGAAAAATCATGAATATCAAGAATCCAAAATTCAAAAAATAATCTCATGCTACAGTGATTTCAGCCCGTAAACAATAAAAAACAACACTGTTTCAAATCTAAAAATCCATTAAACTTTTAATTCGTAAATCTACAAGACATAAAACTTGAATGTTAGATCATGCCTTAAGAACCTATCATAACTAAAAAATTTAAAAAAAACTTAAGAAAATTTGGATATTTTGGTTTTTAAAACTCTGCTACACCAAAATCAGTTCAAAACATAAAATTAATCTAACTCTCAAACTAAAACTTTAAATCGCTTAAAATTAGATTTTAGTAATAAATCAAATAATAATTAAGTTTGCAAGGACACCAAACTAAACAAGCCCCGAGTTTACCCAAATGAGATCCTCTGAAGTCGCATACGGCGATTTCAGAGTGCAGTCGTGAATCTGAGCCGTTCGATCGGAAAAAGAACGGCCCAGATCGGTTGCTACAGTAAATTTTACTGTAGCTACAGTAAATTTTACTATAGCAAAACCGATCTGGCCGTTCTTTTCCGATCGAACGGCTCAGATTCGACTGCACTCTGAAGTCGCCGTACACGACTTCAGAGAATCCGGTTCCGAGTTTACCATGCCCTATGCCTCTACAATCGTAAAGATCAAGCTTTTCGTACAAGGTCCTCTATGTCACAATGATAGCACCGAAACCTTTTCTCGCGCGGGCCTCTCGGCATTAGACTAGAACAGTAGAACACTCCGTGAGCTGGGTCTACGTGTACGGTCTATCACTACCTGCCATGAACGTAGTGCGTTGTGATGCGATTATTTTCCAAAGGTAGCTGTTAGGAAAACAACTATGAATAATGTATACTACGTTTAGCAATTAGATTATAGTTTAGAATTTCTATTATGTACTAGTACGTCATTCTATATTCCTCTCACATTAATTTTTCTTAGCTAACTACTCGATGTCATCATTGTTTAGAGCCTGACAATATCTTCTTTTTCAACGTGGATTAAAAAAGAAAATGTCTTAAACTGGAACAGCCAACCTAGCACCAAAGCATCTGATAAATGGTCCTATCAAACAAAATTGTCATAATACAACACAATGCCAGATAAAAGCATAAACCGTTCTAATTAAAAGCGTACGTATGAAAGATGTAAATTTAGATTTTTTGTGTTCACCAAAAGAACTAAGGTCACAGCCAATTATGCATCGCTCCACACATTCTTATTTCACCATAAAATAGAGAAAAATCAATGGGTAGCAGATTTTCCTCGTCACTTCAAAGTTACAGGATCCATTGGTCAACGCTCCACGATCAATGCCCCACTTATTTTGATTTGAGCTTCTGACTTTTAATTTATGTTTGCTATTCCTAAATTTTGTTTTTCTAACTTTTCTGCTTTTTAAAGCTTTTTTGCGTTTCTTTTTTACGTATTCATTTACATTATATGTGATGGGCTAACATTGTTTTCTATATTTAAATTTTTTAAATTTAATCATGCCAAATAAGCCACCATTAGATACAGTACAAAATAAACCAACTATAATAAAAATTTAGCTATAAAACAGGTTTATTCAGCCTAAATGAGCGCCCTGCAAGTGAACCTACACGAGAGATATTAGCTTGTGTGGGAGATGCTGACACCGTGATAAAATCAACCTCTTCTCAATTAACTGCAGATTTATTATTTCGTTAGAAAATTATGAAGCACAAAAAATTACATAAAACAATATAATTTTCACAGTAAGATATAGAATTCCCGTATTGCAAATGGAGCTCTATGGTTGTACGGAGCAACATGGATTTCAGTGGGCCCGGACAACGGCCAAACCACCGTGGTCCATACACTCGGTCTAGCTAGTGTTAGTACCCTCCCCTCCTCGATCCCGCTAAACACCGCGCCACCTCTCCCCTTCGCCGTGCTTTGCTTTGCGTCCTCGGCGCGACAAAATTAATGCCACCCACTGCGACTAAGGGCATCTGTAGTGTATAAAAATAGAGGGTCTTAAGTCACCTTAAGAGCATCTCCAACAATCCCCCTAAAAACCCACCCCAAAAAACACCTTTTAGGGGCAGCCTAAAAAATTTGTTAACCTATTTTAGTCCCCTCCTCCAACAGCTCCCCTAAATATATCCTAATAGTATTTTGAATCTGGCCCAACATTAACAACCGACCTATTTACTTTGCTCGATACCTCATATTGATCGTGAGCGATTCGATATAGACCGATGCACTGGCGGAGCTCCTGGACTCCAGAAATGAGAAAATGCGCTATATATAGATGGCAAAGCAAATAATGCATCGGTCCTCTCTACAAGCCGCGTACGATGCGAATCTGTGTTGAGTGAAAAAAGAGAGGAGTTCATGCTCTTCCGTGTACGATGCGAATACGGTTTGCACTCAACACAGATTCGGATACAAGGTATGAACTCCGTGATCGTACAAGGCATGAACTCAACACAGATTTGGATACAAAGTCCGTCCGTTCCGTGCATGTATTTATACGATGGCGGCCGCTCCGCACAGGACGTCGCCCGGCGCCCGCGCCCGATTTCGATCTCCCGTTGCTCCTTCAGGTTGGTGCACTGGAATACTAGGTGTCGCGGGAAAGGAAAAATGTGGCGCGAACTTTTTTTCCCAGCGCGCGTGACGGCGGGAGCGAGGATAGGGGACCCCTGAAAGTTCTCGGTTTCTACCTGGGTTTTGGGAGACTTTTGGGGGGGAAATAGAAATAGGGGGGTGTTTAGGGGAGTTGTTGGAGAAGACTTTTTACACAATTTCCCAATAATTTGATTTAGGGGGAGATTTAGAGGGATTGTTGGAGATGCTCTAAAGTCAACCTTATACATTACAGAGGTGACCTTAAGCAGGCTATTCCTCAGTCCCTCCCACTCCTCTCCTGCCAGCCTTTCCCCCTTTGCCGTGTCGTTTGACCTCGCGCGAGCTCGTCTCGTGCTTTCCCTTTCCTTTCCAAGCCTTTCCCTGACACGCACTGCACCCAGCTGCAGCTGAGGAGGGGGAGGGGCCAGCTCCATCTCCCGCTCACCTCTCCGTAACTCGCTTGACCCACGGAAAAGCCCCCGTCCTGGGCCGGTCTGCCTGCCTAGCTGCTGCTCCTACGTGCCCATTCCCTGCTCGATAAAAGTTCCCGTCTTGCAAGTCCATGCCCGCCATTACGCTTCTTTATGCTCCAATTTAATCCCTTCATTCCTTCAAAGTTTCATTAGTTTGGTCGCCTGCCAAAGGGTGGTTGATTGCTAGCTGCTGCTGCTGCTGCTCTAGTCGGTCGCGTGAGAGATTCCGCCTTGGATTGGAGGTGCGACATTGCGTTCGCGTGCTGCATCCTCGTATCTTGATTCCCTCTCCTCCCCTGCTCCCGTCTCGCTGAAACTTTTTCGAGGGCTTGGAAGCACCTGCTTGTCCGTTCTTGCGTTCCTGTCCTGCTGCCCTGTCCGCCCACGTCCATCTCCTCACTGCCTGTCGAAAAGTTTCAATCTTGGAGGTACCCTGTTTCTCTTCTCCTCTTCTCTCTCTCTCTCTCCCATCTCTCCTCCCTAGCTAGCTATCACGCATCCACCCCCTCACGCAATGCTTGGATTTTGTTTGTAGGTATCCGTTTGGCCCGTCTTGTCCTCTCTTCGGTTCAGTCCTCTATGTGCCTGGCTCAGTGAGTAAAGGAGGTTGAATTTTTGCTGGAGTTACGTACCATCTACCTGGCAGTTCTTGGCCTAATAATCCCATCTCTGTTCTCATCTGATTGCTGAAACGGCCACAAAAATGCAGGATTTGGAGGCACACGTCCAGTAATTTTCTCGAAAGCTTCGGTGTTGGGGCCTGGAGGTAACCCCACTTCGCTTGCTGTAGCATGTAGTCGTCTCTGGTTTTTACTCGTTGGGAAGTTACCAGATTTTGGAGGCATCCGTTTAGCCATTCTGTCCTTGATCTTGTATTTTGTGCCATCGGATGTAATGTAACAGCAGAAAAAGTCCCCTTCTTCTGCTACCGCTGGTAACCCTGCTGCTTTCCAGGTGCGCACGCTGAACTGACGAAAGTTTGGAGATCTTGCCGAGAGTTCGGTGGGGATGGAGAGCCGAGGGAGGCGGCCGCGAAGCCCGGAGCGGCAGAGGCCGGCGGCGCGGAAGGTGCCGCTGGTGTACTACCTCACGCGGAGCCGCCACCTCGAGCACCCGCACTTCGTCGAGGTCCCGTTGTCCTCGCAGAAGGGGCTCTATCTCAGAGGTCAGTGGATGCAGTTTTGTTTCTGCAACAAAACCAAAAGGAATGCCAATTCTCCGTGTATAATCTACTTGTGGACTATGTTTAATGGTGATTGCTTGGGTGTGCAGATGTGATTAATCACCTTAACATGGTGCGCGGCAAGGGCATGGCCGCCATGTACACGTGGTCTTGCAAGAGGTAAAGCAATAACGTCGCTTTTCTTGAACAATTTTGAGTTGAATGAATTTTGATCGGCTTGAGAAATAAATAAATAAATAAATAAATATTATTTCAGGAGCTACAAGAATGGTTTCGTGTGGCACGACCTTGCAGAGGATGATCTTGTCCTCCCGGCCGCCGATGGGGAGTACGTGCTCAAGGGCTCCGAGCTCTTGGACCAATCTTCTTCAGGTAAACTAATCATTTCCCTTCGAATTGGCATTTGTCTTTGTGAACTTCGACTAGAATCTTTAGTGCTCATTAGTATTGTGATATTATCTTTTGCCTGCTTAGGTCAATTTTACCATGGTAGTAATGGCAACCAAAAGCAACAGAGCAGGCTGAAAGAGGGTGCAAGGTTGCCTTTGCCTAGAGAGGCTTCCTATTCCTCCTCCCCTCCTAGTGTGATCGTTAGAGAAGCCAAGCCCCTGAGATCACCTTCGGTACCTCTGCGAGATGAGGATGACTCCCCCTTGCCATGCATGGTTAACTCCTTGGAGAACATGTCACCGGAGTCGGAGCCTCAAAGGACTCTCTTGTCAAGGGCTGGCTCTGCAAGCCCAGCAGAATTCAGAATTTACAAGCCCACCGGTTCTATGGATGCTGCAACTCAAACTGATGACCTTGGCCGACGATCAGTTCGGAAAGCACCTGAGATGCATAAGAAGAGTTTGAGCACCGATCATGACTCTGTAGTTCGTGAAATCACCAAGTACCGGCAAAGCCATCCTCACCGGTCAGCAGAGCTCCAAGGAATTTCCAAGGAAGTCATGTCCCAATGTGGTACTCCATTGAGCGTACCTTCAACCCGTGGCAAGTCCGAGAGTTTAGAGTCCTTGATACAAGCGGACAACAATGCAATGAATAGCTTTAGGATTCTTGAAGAGGATGACATTGTTGTGCCCACCTGCCCAAAGCTGAGGCCGACGAATTTACTGATGCAACTCATCACCTGTGGTTCACTTTCAGTGAAAGATCATGACAATATTGGAATTGTTGAGGCATACAAGCCAAGGTTCCCAAACCTGAAGTTCCCCTCGCTGTTAATTTCTCGCACCATGATGATGGGTGAGCTTGGTTACCTTTCAGAGAATCCCAGATTTATGGGGATGCGGTTGGAAGATAAGGAATACTTCAGTGCGAGCCTTATTGAGATGCAAAGAGACCTTCCTGCTGAGAGGGATTCAGTGCTTAAACGGTCTTCTTCCTACAATGCGGAAAGGTAAGCTCTGATGCTTCAGTGTGATGTTTACATGTTCTTAAATTACTTAGAATTTGGATACTTCACATCTATTAATTTTGCAAAAAAAATCTGCAAGTAGATTTTTCATTGTTTTAAGAAGAGATACTCAACTGTCAAGCCTCAACAGACACCATGAGTTCATACTTTGCTGTGTTGTAGAATGAACTTTGCCCTTGTGCTTTTAGCATGATAGCTTAGATTTCATTGATCAGATATTGTATTTTCCAAAATCATTTCGACTTAGTAGTCATGATATGTTAGTGTATGAAGTATGGACATTCAAGCTAAAATGTTGCACTAATTATTCATTTAAGCCCATTGCTGTCGCACGTAATATTCATAGAAAGGGGTTGGTTTAGGTTGGGGTCAGAGAATTAAAAGATGGAAAAAGAACCATGTACCAGAGAAAATTTATGAATGCAAGGACCATTTATTTTCCATCATTCCGCCATTTGCAGTCATACTAGTGTATGGTGCTTACCATGTTTCTTCAACCGTGGTGGAGCAATGATTCATCTTGCCTTTGCTTCTATTCTTCTCTCTCAAGCTTCGTGCAATGTGGTCCTCTGCATCCAGCTTAACATCGGTTAGAAGCTTTAGCGTGTGGGGAGGTGGGGTGTGTTGTTCTTCCTTTAGATGCATTGTGTGCTGTGCGTGAGAGTTGTTTGGCGTAGTGCTTATGGCTGCTTGCCTGTGGAGTTTCCCCAGAAGAGTGACTGTTATGTACCTTTTCTTTTTTTCTCTGCTTTATCAATATATCGGGCAATTCTCCTGCCAGTTCCTTTCAGAAAAAGAAACACGGCATGTCCCCTATCATATGTTGCCAGCATGCGGCTGGCATCCATGTAGCAAACAAAATAACAAAGTACTGGGAATCTACCTACTGATGAAAACTGAAGTCCGAACATTGCAAAATTGGTAAATATGCCTACTGAGAAAGAGTGGAAGTTAAGTCCAAAACAAAATGCTAAATTACTCTCTTTTATGTTGCCCATTTCACATTATTAGTTTTGCTTTGAGCAGTGCTGTACATAGTATGCCTTCTACAAAACTCATACAAATTCTGGTTAGAAGATGAAGAACATTGGTGGATAGTTGCAATCAGGAGGAGCTATTTTGAGGGTGAATCAATTTTCTGAATATCTTGCCCAAAAAAATTTGAAGCACAGATAGCCCTTCTGCTACGAATTTTGTCACTACTTCACTTCTACAGTTTAATTCCATGCCACTAGCTTGATCTCAACATTGCCACAACACGAGCCACTTGTCAGACGTAGAGGACCACACTACATGGTTGGCTAGCTAGATTCTTCAGTTGCCCAACTGACAATATAGCAGAGCCTGTTGCTTCATGCTCATGAACAGTTTGTTGCTATCCTAACAAGCTGTCATTCTATTAGAGGGGCCAATTCGTTAACTGCCACAGAAAAAGCCAATGAAGTTCATTCCCTGAACCCCATCCTGATTGCTGTCATTCTATTAGAGGGGCCAATTCGTTAAGTGCTACAGCAAAAGCCAATGAAGTTCATTCCCTGAACCCCATCCTGACTGAACCATGGTTTCTTTCAGTACGTTAAAATCCAAAATTTTACCTGGTAGTCAGAACTTAGCAGAAAAGTTGGTTATTGGTACAACAATTATGTGATATACAGTAATTTCTCCTTTTGTTTTGCCTAGTATCTTGCTTAGCATGTGAACTTTACTTCTCATGAAACATTTTCTTAACAAACGAACAGGAGCGGTGAGACCCTAGATTGTGCAAGACCTGACGAAGATACAGTCAACATATCGCGATCAAGGTGCCTACCCCGGACGCCGATACTGTCATCATTCCTGCACCCGAAGAGCGAGATGCTGAAGTCCCCGGTCTCAGACTGCCGGAGGAGCTCCTCGGCCGGGCCAGACTGCAGCTTGGTGTCAGGAGACGGGAGCAAGAGGTTCACTGATGCCTCAGGAGCATCGGCGAGGTTAGACTCTTTCAGAAAGAACAAGGAGAAGCTCGTCAAGATTGAGGAAAGTTAAGTGCCACTAGTGGTTCTTTTACCTCAACTTTTTGTCAGTACTGGGTATGCACTCGATGCTTTCCCTTGGAACAATAGAATTCACGCGATGATCCGATCTTGGAATTGAGTTCTATATTTTCAATCATGCAGGCTATCATCGGGAGCTCGCGTGGTGATTCAGTACACCGTCCCTTGCAATGACAGTGATGAAGGTTAATTCTGAACGCTGACCTTGCAACGAACCTGGTGTTGTGTTATAGGGTTCTCTTTAACAAGTTAGTAATGACGAAAGGAAGTGCCTTTCTTTTCTTTGTTAAAGAGTAGTAAGTTAGATTTCTCTGAGCATGCAATTAGCTCGGTAGATTTCTCTGAGCATGCAATTAGCTCGGTGTATTTTTTTCTTTCTTTCCTTTCTTTAAAATTTTTCTTCTCCATATCATTTGTAAGTGCCTGTTAAATTGTATCGCTTATGTTTTTCACTATGCCTACGAAATTATTTGTGCTGATGAGTATGGCAAATTGACAAGCGGGAAAGAGGTGTCGATGGTGATTAGCTTTGAACTATACAGACTCTGTTTGCGACGCTTGAATTTTTTTATATAGGAATTTCATAAGAAATCTTTGGATCTAGTTAGGATGGATGTCTTCTTGCCTAAAGGATATATGCTTTACAATATTATTTAGGATAGTTTGGATGTTTTAAGAAAAGCATTGGAAACATAGTTGAAGGATAATGGGTGATTGTTTTTTGCTGTAGTTTTGGCTTTTGGTTTATGGTTTTTGAATTCTTGCTATTCGCGAGAGACAATACACAGAGGGCGCAGAGGGAACCCAGCCAATATGTCGCGATATTCTTAGAAACATGACAGTGAAAAAATACGCTTGAGGGAAGGAGCGATGGTAAATTTTTTCCCGCAAGCCGCCTCCCGGTCTAACATTATCCAGTTATTATGTGCATCGCGGCTTGTTCCCCTTGACCTCTCTTTGATGCTTGTCCCTATCAGCAACGACGGCAAGGGAGGTGTTGCGACTTGCAGATTGGCACTTGTAAAATTTGTGATAGGGTATGTGAAAAACCATGTGGTTTTGTGAAGAGAATTGTCCTTCAAAGTACAGTTTTGTGATAGTCAAAGTACGTGTAGGTGTAGTTGTATTTTTTTTAGATAAAGGATATAAAATCCGGCCTTTATACCCACGAGGGATATACATAGCCAAGTGTAGGTGTAGTTGTATGTAGTGTACTATTATTTTTTAAGAGGATACTAAGAAATGTAGTCAAGTTTGAATTTTCAAAATAAAGGAACACGATGTACTTCGAATTGTAATATGCACACATTTATGCTTCTTAACCTCGTTGATTCCCTTGCTTTGCAATAGATGGTTCCGAGTTCAGACAGAGCCAACGAAGCTGTAATCATGGAGCTCCTTCGTTAGCTTTCTTTCCTAGGTGCTACCGAGCCCTCGACATTTTAACAAACGGGTGCATGCTCCTTTCTTCGACATTTAACAAACGGCTGCTACCTGAAAGAATCTAGAGAAGTTCGGAGAGAGGGATCGAAATTCAGAGGGAAACCCCAGAGACAAACGAGCTCTGTTTCTCTTCATACATATCGAGCGTTGCCGATACGGCTTACAGAGAGGATTGCCTTACGGGCTACAGTTGTCAGCGACAACAGAAAGGAAACAGAAAGAGACTGCAACAGACAATATAATCTAGTGAGTATATCTTCAGTTAGCGATATCATCAGTTAGCGATAAGGACTACCAACTGTGCAGAATCCTGACTCGTATCTTTAACACTACCGAGCCCTCGACTAGAGCTGGGAGTTAGGCCGGGTGGGGCCGGCATGGCTCGGACCCACTGTGCTTCGGGCAGCTTCATGCCGTGTCGGCTCGGCCCAGTCATCTCGCCATGCCGTGCCGTGCCGACCCACCTCGCCTCCGACTAGGCCTAAGTACGGCCCAAAGCCTACTGTGTCGACGTTCGTGCCATGCTAGCCCAAGCCACGTTGGCATGCCGATACATGGTAAGCTATTGGTGTACCTATACTAGCAAGCATGGCGATTGCTTACAAGTGAAGAAGTTGACCGGGTAAAGGTGAGAGTATTTTGGTAGTTGGTTAAGTACCAGAAACTGCGTTGGATTAAAGCCGCAGTGCTTGGCAAAGTAGTTTAGGTTAAGTGGATGATGAGAAGATCAAGTATATCAAATGCTAATGACTTAGTGGGTTCGGATTCATATGCTTTGAAAAGTATGCATAAGTTAAGTGTGAATGTAAAACCCACGTTGTATGGAGTTAACGAGTTTCCTCCATTGTGCTAGTAGATAGTATCTATTATGTTAGATGCAGATATGTTACTCTATTTATTTAATGGGTTGGGAATAAAAGTTTGCAAGCCAATCATCCCAACTATTTTCAATCTTAAGTTCTGGGGTTATGGTTTAAGATAATAAAGTGAGTGTTATGGTGTGCCATCTTGTCATTCATATGGAGTGGCTAGGAAATATTCATTTTCAAGTAGCAATATATCAACTTTGTTCATCTCTCATGGAGTATTCTTGTATTGGTTGATTTACTCTTGTTTTTATTGGTTATTTGCATCTTCTCTACTCTACTCTTCTTGATCTTGCTACGTACCAATGACGTGTAAGTGATGGAAATGTCTCATGTAGATCAAATCCTATCCGTTTAGGCATTGTGGTTTGTAAGATTTTGAAGTTGTCCGGTTCTTGTTTGGTTTGGAGTCTTTCTTAAGCAATCTTGATTAGAGGGTTTTGGCTTCAAATCTTTCGATGGTCTTGTTTATTGTGTGTTATGAATATTGTGTGTATTGATATGAGACCCAAAGGGTCATATATATAGGAGAGTACAAGAGAGATATAAGGAAACAAATAAGAGTCCTATTCTATCTCTAATACCTTATCTCTAATACCCTTAACACCCCCCCACAAATGCAAGGCGTATGCAATAGCATTGCATTTGAAAAAGGGTTAATACTAAAACAAGAAAAATCCGACATCCGAGTCGTGATAAAGTCGTCGTTGCGTGCAGTCGTCGAATAAACTGTCAAATCAAGCCGAAGAGGAATAGACAGAAGCATGACGGCGCAGATTGAAGCCTGAGACGGCGGCGGCGTAGTGCACAAGAAGCGCAACGGAGGCGCGGTGCAAAAGAAGCGCGGCGGCGCAATGCACAAGAAACGCAACGGAGGCGCAGTGCAAAAGAAGCGCGACGGCGCAATGCACAAGAAGCGCAACGGAGGCGCGGTGCAAAAGAAACGCGGCGGCATCATAGAGACTTCTACAATCTGCAGTGGCTCAAGGATAAAAGCGGCGGCTGCTGCCATGCAAAAGAAAAATTCCTACACTTCTATGACTGGCAATAAATTTGTGGACTCGCATGGCTTTAGACGAACGAAAGATTAGAGACTACGGACTGGATGGACGCAGAAAGCTCACGAAAAAATAGCAGAAGCTAACAGCAAAGAACTTAATACTAATAGTGGCTAACTCCTCAAAACCCCCTCTCCCTCTCTCTACACACCCTCCCTCACTCCCGCCCGCCCGCTCTGGCGCTCTCTTCACCCCCCTTTCTCTCTCTCCTCACGCCCGTGCGAGACACGAGAGGAGCGGAAGATGGAGGCGGCGCAAAAGGCGTCGGAGCGGCAGATGGAGGCGGCGCGGAGGGCCGGGAGGAGGAGGCGGCGCGGCCCGTCATCCGGCGGCGGCGGCGCGGGCGCGGCGACCGGGAGGCGGCGGCCGGGAGGCGCTCGGGCGACGGCGCGGCAAGATTCTGGCGGGGCGAGGCGGCGTCCCGGCGCGGAGGCGGCTGGATCTGGCGGGGACGGACGGATCCGGGCGTGAGGCGGCCGGATCCAGCCGGGCCGCGGAGAGCGGAGGCGGTCGGATCTGGCGGCGACGGCGGTCCGGCGGGACCCAGCGCCGGCGATGGCGTCACCTCCGCGCAGCGATCTGGAGACGAGCGGGGCCGTGAGGAGCGGCTCGTCCAGGTCGGCGGCGTCTTCGTCGGTCAGCGACCCGAGGACAACGGCGGTCGGCGACGGCGGCGAGGAGATGATCGCCCACCAACGGCGACGACTCGAGCGCGGCCGTGACGGCGCGGCGCAGTGTCGGGGAGACCGGGCTGGCCAAGAGAAGCGGCGACGGCGTCCTCAGCGCCGGCGTCACCAATGCGAGGCGGCCGTCGACGAGAACCGTACGGCCGGCGAAAAGAGGTGGCCGCCCCGGGAGTGAAGATCGTGCCTCCCGGGGCAGCGGCAGCGGAAGAGGAACGAAGGCTAGATTGAGGTTAGGATTTTAACCTAAACTCTGATACCATGTTATGAATATTGTGTGTATTGATATGAGACCCAAAGGGTCATATATATAGGAGAGTACAAGAGAGATATAAGGAAACAAATAAGAGTCCTATTCTATCTCTAATACCTTATCTCTAATACCCTTAACATTGCGATATGTGGTAATTTATCTAGAACCATCTAAAATATTCTTAATCTATGAGCAAGTTGTATCTCAAGTTTTGGAGATTTGCCCAGTTTTGATGTAACCTTATATGTTTTGAGGAAATGTTATAACTTTGGTTAAGATCCATGTGTTTCTTGGATGGAATAGTTCATAAGATCCTTAGCAAGGTGTGTGCAAAGTTTTAAATCATTTGAACGTGGATTGTATAGTTTGCACCAAATTTGGTTTTGGCTTAGGCTAATTTTTTCTGTTTTGGGAATAGGGGATCTATCAGATCGCTCTCAAGCTAGGTCAAACCGGCGTGTTGTGACCGGTTAAACCGCACCTCCACGGCCAGATCGGTTAGATGCTAAACTTATAAGACCTTGCCTTTTTGGATTGTTGTTTGAATTTAGATTGTCAAATTTAATCTTCTTAGCTCTTTAGCTACTGAAGTGAAATATTTCTAAAGACTTAGCGAAAGATTTTTAGAATGCAACATTCACCCTTTTCCGTTGCCATTGCCGCTCCTGGAGGGATAATCCATAGCGACATGCCTGTAGCATATCAAAGCTGGAAAAGCTAGCTTGTCGCCAGCAACTATGATTCCAGGGGACAGCGATGCGTCTTTGGCTTAGCAGCCGGTTGTTTTTTGCTTATCATCAATGTGTGCGCCAGCCATGGTCGTTGGTCGAGAGATCGAGCCAGGAGGAGGCAGCTGCAGGGCCAGGGATGGCGATGCGTCCGGTTTGGAAACCCAAAGCGGCCGCGGCGTAGGGCCGGGAGAATCCGGCTTTGCCCGTCTGCTCGCCAAGCGCATCACATGGTCGCTTCCCCAGCCCGGACCGGAGCCAGAGGGGAAAGGGAAAGGAGACGAAGCACCAGTACTTAATACTCCACTTACTTCTTCATGTATTTGTGTATGTGTGCGATGTGAGGATCCCACTGCTGTTGATCAGGAGCCAGTGACATGGGATGTATGGGTCTGCAGTTCTTCGTGTCGAAATTTAACGCTCCAGCCTCCTGCCTCCAGTTTCACTGAAAATCGACAAATGATAAGAAATCAGAAATATATAGCTTTTTTTTTCAGGTTTCGAAATATTACGTCGAAGCCGCCAATTCGACTTTTCTATTCCCTGAAAACAAATTATGGTACGGCTAATATCACGTGAGGACAGAGTTTACAAAACAAACTCATCAAAAAGCAAAGGTGAAATATGTGCTCTGCGGCGTTTCGATCTACTAGTGTTCCCTGGTGCGTCGATGGGAGCCTCACATGTCAGCATCAACAGAACCATATGCAGTGGAATCATTGAAGACATGCTCGAGGAGCGTATAAAGCGACCATATCTGATAGTACTAGCTATATATTTTACAGCACTAACTAGGCATGGTGATCAGTTTGTTCAGACTACTTGAGACCGAGCAGGGCCCTGCACATCTAGACAGTCCAATTGAAAATTTGATCGCCTGAGCTTGCATGCATTCCGAGCTGGCATATATAGGTTGCCGGGTACTATTTTGGAACTTCCCTGTCTTCCTCGGGTGCACAACAAATTCTGCGCCTGTTTATATATAGGCTGATCCCGACTTAGACCTGGTGTTCCTGATTTGACTTTTTGAGTGAACCAACAAAGAAGAAAAACCAGAGCCAGGCAAATGCCTCGCCACGTCTCTATCTATATATCAACATCATGGGATCAAAGCTAGACTACACAGAGATAGCAGAAGGGAGATATATAGTATCGTATGTAGGTAGCTGGAATCATATATAGACACTTCTTCCTTCACCGGCCACTTGTCACTCTCCTCTCAAGAAAGAAGTCCATTCTCTTCAAGCCTATCTTAATTTGCCTCTCCTCTGAACCGCACCGTTTCTTCCCTACATATACATAGCCATGATCTGTTTGCCCACACACTACCACTGCTGTTCATCTCTACAGCATCAGGAGGAGGCTAGGGAGAGATAGCACTTGCGAGTTGCAAGGTACAAGAGAAGGCTGTGGACAACTAATTGCTACTTCCTAACAAGTAGTGATCAGTCACCTGAACAGCCAGCAAGAGCAGACAGGGAGCTAGCGCAATGGGAGGCATTGGCAGTAGATGCCTGGTCACTGGGCTGGTCTTGCTCATCTGCGTCGTGCTCGTGCTCTTGTCGGCGACAATGGCGAAAGGCATCAGGACTGGGATTGTTGATGGCACGGGTGCTCCTGGTCCTGCTGTCACAACACAACCTGCCACTGAAGCTACGGCGCCGCCGGTTGCTACCGCGGCGCCTTCAGAGCAGGCTGCCTTGGATGACCCATACAAGGACAGCAAGAGGAATGTGCCCAATGGGCCTGATCCGATTCACAATAGGTATTCATCTCATCTGACAGTTTCTTCCTTTCTATAGTTCAAATCATATGGTTCTTGCTTGTGTTTTAGCTCTCTAGCTGGTACAAATATCTTACTAGAGCTTGCACTGAAAAAAAGGAACTCACAAGTTAAAGGAACTCACAAGTTTGCAGCTTACAACTACCAAATATCTGTTCAGTGCTTGTACAAAGTAAAGTACAAAGCTCTGATATAATTCATATATACATATACCTGACCGTGTGCTTAGTATTTAACAACTCAAATATCTACAAACTTATGGTTGCAGAATAGCTTAACTAAGCCGTTAAACATATGTACGTACCCTACTAAAAAATCATCATGAGTGTTTCCACTGTCACAGCGCCAGTGCGTCACCCTCTGAAAAGAAGAGGCACGCCTATATACTTCGGCATTTGCGCTTGTCGATGACAGGACGTCTCGCTCAGGGATTCAGTCAAACGGCCATCAGGAACAAGCAAGTAGCTGAAAGAAACAGCAAATGATTGCAGTACGCACAACCAAGTACTACTATAGATATCATGCAGTATATAGCTATCTATAGATCCTACCAATCACGCATGCATGCATGGGTCCCATTGAACGAGCTACCAACTTGCAAACTGACCTCGATTATATTCACCGTGATTCTTTTTCCTCTGTGCATGTGCCTGACCATGATGCGTTCATGCATTTGCTTTTTCAGGAGAGCCAGATGGGGAGATGCACCGGCGAAGAGAGTGTAGAGCGACCGAAGAACATAAAACTGTCTATCAAAGGTAAAAGAAGCTAAAGAGTGAGCACACTGATGTGGATTGGAAGGTTCCATGGCTACTTCGATCGCACGCGAGACAGAGAGGCCGATGACGAACAGCCATGGCGGAGGCGGTGGTGGTGCTCATGATAGTCGAGGGAGTTATATAGTTATAAGTATGCATGTATTAGAGATCTAGAGGAGGGGGAGGGGGCAGGCACACGCCATGGAACCATCTTTGCTTTGGCCAAAGTGCTCTGAATCCTCTCATCTCTCTCTTGATGAGTTTTTTTTGTTATTTCTTTTCTTCTCTTTTTTCTTCTTTGGAGGGTTTAATAGTGTTAAAAGGAGCACTCCACCTCCAAGCTAGCTTGCTAGCTAGTACTTCGTTCACACAGAGTAAAGCTCACACAACGCTCAACTACCGAACAAACAAAGATTCTGGGCACAGGTTTTAGCTTTTCTTCTTCCCAATGATCTCTCTTCAATATATAACTAGCAGGGTGGCCCATGTATTTGTGAGACTATATTTGTTTCAAAATTTGTATTGTCAGATGATATAATTTAGATGTTTGAGAATATATTTACGTATTTTGTAGGCTATTTAGATTTTTAAAGTACCATAAATATGAAAATGACAATAAAAACTTGAAGGAAAATACAACTTGAGAAACTTAATACAAGTACGAGCTTTGATAGAGGAAACTCATTAAGCATAACAAGAGCATGTAAATAGCATCTAAACTAGGTGCTAAGGTGAACACATCATTTTTCTCTCTCCACAATATCACTGTTAGTTATTTTTACTCACCTATAGGTGCTAAGACATTCAACATATTCTGACATAGCGCTAGCCTCCAAGGTTTACTTTGGTGCCATGCAATTTAAGCTTAACATCCACTCCCCCCATCTTTTGGTATCGGGTGCTATGAAATTTCTCTCTCCTATAATAGTAGCTTAACATCTAGAAATGCACATACTCTAAGTTATTAGGATTCTTAGAAACGTAACCACTCTCCATCTTGCATGGATCACATAGTTCCATCCCCCTATTCTTCCTCCATTAATTACTTTTTTCAATATATATGTACATGCACCTCTATTTAATTCAAACAATACATTAATTATGTGTATGACAAATTATCTTATTAGTTTACATGATATTATAGTACATTTCTCACTATACACCGATATACCATAGGTGACATACCTTAAATTTATCTTTCCTCATACATTGTCTGCCCCATTCAACCGTGTGTCTTCTATCTCTTCTCGCCACCGTAGCTTTTTTACTTCAATCTCCAATAGCATTTCTTGATCGATCCCACTTAGTTACTGCCCTTTCCAATGCAATACTCCCACGTAGTTATCTTCTATTTCTATCCAATTATCGCTTAATGCCGACCATTGCGACATCAAATACACATACACATACAACCGACGCCGATCCCTGCCAGGGACACCTATCACACTCTCTCTGGTGGCGCTGAGCTTATTCCCTATGGTGGTGCCATATCTATTCCAAGCTCTTTGCTCCTTTGCTTTTGCATGCCTATGCTTCTATTAGCACGAATGCATACATGTATATATACATGCATGATTTTATATATGCTAGATATCCTCTTCTCCCGTGTCGGTCGCTCATATTTTTGATGTTGGCCAACTGAATGTTTGTGTCTATTTCACTAACCACGACAACCTCCCATCTTTGCAGCAGAGCGGGCAGCATCGCTTTCCCTTGCGTAGCTATGATGCCATGAAAAGGAAGAAAAAAGATAAGAAAAAATAAAAGGAAGTATCTTGTGGATTCTTGCCATCACTGGAAAACAACTTGAGCTGGCATGTCTACTTTAGTTACTGTCTAACGATATGGAGAATTTTCTCGCCATTGCTGGTGACGCCGTGTCCCACATTAGCGATGGCACGATTCTAGCTACCCAATGGCTCCATATCATCCATAACTCGTCTTCGATGTAAAGCTTCATGTCCTCTCTGCCAAGGCTTCTCTACCATCGAGATTCTTTAGTCACTGACTTCTTCAACAACACTAACGCTCACCACTCGTCATCGCAGCCCTTAACTCCTTTGACTCTAAAAATTATTTTCAACGGCTCTAGCGAGTAGCACGATATTGTCCTTGTTGAGCAGCTAAGGTGAGCATCGTGATATTGTCCTCATCTCTGCCATTATCGCCTTGGCACTTCGCTTCTCCATGGGGCAGTGTCTTCTTGCATGACAGATTGATGCTATTGCACTCTTTCGTGGTCTCCTTCGACACCATGTGTGATATTCTCTTTATAACTTTTAGTTTTATTCTAGATTTCAATTATTTTTTATTGGAGTTCATATACAAATCAAATTAATAACTGTATTTAATTTATTTCAAATTTTTGGTTGTTTAGGATTTTTACTTTCGAATTTGTATGAAAAAATCATATTGTAATTTTTTTGGAATTCGCATAAAAATACAATTGCTATTTTTTAATTTTTATTCTAAATTATAGTTATTTAAAAATTTTACTTTTAAATTCATATCAAAATAAGATTGTAAATTTTATTTAGTTATTTTTATTGAAATTCGTATATAAATCTAATTGCTATTTTTGTTTAATTTTAATTGTGAATTATACTTATTTAGGGATTTTAGTTAGTAATTTGTATGGAAATCAAATTGCTAATTTTACTTAACTTTTATTCCAAATTTTAATTATTTATGAGTTGTACTT
The DNA here is from genome assembly GCA_017311315.1 of Dendrocalamus latiflorus. Taxonomy (NCBI): domain Eukaryota; kingdom Viridiplantae; phylum Streptophyta; class Magnoliopsida; order Poales; family Poaceae; genus Dendrocalamus; species Dendrocalamus latiflorus. The sequence goes on from CM029631.1 coordinate 8,096,891, forward strand.
CACATAGACTCTTTCTTTTAATCTAGACCATTATAATCTGGACCCACCATAATTAACGGTATAGGTCTTTCTCTTTTTCACCAATAATATAAAAATTTCTAGGACTTAAGAGCGAACATCATACCTTTATTTTCTATCATTGTAATAATAGGGAAAAATCTATTTTTCAACCATAAACTCTAGCCTCATTTCAATTTTCAATCCTGAACTCTAAAACCGTTCACTTTACACCTCAAACTCATAAAACCATCTACTTTACCCCCTCAACCCAAATTAGGGTGGTTTTCTACCGACATGTTGTCCGACATGGTGCCAACATGGTGATGGTTTTGACACGTGTACATGTTTTTGCTGACAAAGCATCCATGTGGACATCTCACTTAGCAAAAAAAAAAAGAGAGAGAATGTGGCCCACATGTCTTACCCCAAGCCTATATTTTTCTTCCTTATCCCCTTCCCCCCACACACGATGGTAGATCCACATCCTTCCATCTCTGGCCACCGCCGCCACCTCCCATTTCTTCTACCACCAAATTAGCCTCTCCACCACCACCAAAGCCATTGCGGCCATCTCCTCTTGCTGCCGATTCGCGTGCTTCCTTGCTCTCCATAGCACACCACCCGCGTTTGGCACCGCAAGGTCAATGCCTTGGCGACAATGTTGCCCTCCATCTCCAACGCCAGTAGGAGGTCTGTCGGGAGGGCTCATTGGACAAGGCTTGAGTGACTACAAGAAGAAGAAAGAGGAAGGGAGGAGAACGAAGCTCAGTGTCGTCAGTCCTATCTCCCATGATCGTCATCGCTGAGCCCTTCGTCGCCAGATCTAGTGATTCTGGCGCCAACGAACACGAATTGAGGCTCTTTGTTGCTGGATCTGTTAGGCTCAAGCTCTTCCTCATCGGATCTCGTCGCCTCCTACTATTCCCTATTGGATCCAATCATTGTCATTTTTCGCCAGCCTTTGGAGCTCACTTCTATGCTGGTCTTCATCGCCATCGAGCTCGTCTCACGTCACCTGCTTGTCGTCATTGCGGCTGGTAGCACCGCCAGCCTCTTCATCGTCGCCGTGGTCAGCAGCACAATCAGCAACACTAACCCCCATCGTTACTTGGATTCGAGCTTCTCTGCATCACCACACTTCGGCAGCGACAACGAAGGTCTCAGCGCTGGATTTTTAGAGACAGAGAGGGGAAGAAGCAGGAGGCGCCTGGTAGTGAGAGAGAGATGAGGAAGAAGAACATGCGAGTGGATACTTGCACATGTGGCTTCCATGTCAATGAAACTAGGACACGTAGACAACACATCGGCGAAAAACCACCACCATTTAGGTCAAGGAGGTAAAGTGGATGGCTTTAGGAGTTTGAGGTTGTAAAAAGTGAACAGTTTTAGAGTTTTATGTTGAAAATCAAACCGAATCTAAAATTTAGGATTGGAAAGTGAGCTTTTTCTTTAATAATATAATTGATCAGGCAGAGCTTCAAAAGGACTGAAAAAGCAAGGAGGAGCAAAGGTCCCAAGGCCTGAGTGAGTGGTGCAGTAGTACCAGTCTCACCTCACGGCATTCATGCATGGCATATAGCCACCAATCAAATCAAGAATCTGAAATTCCAAAGGCTGAGGTATATAGGCGATCTGATAATTGGGTCGCTACGGATGCCAAGAAACGTTCTTGCAGAGGTTCTTGTCACGCAGAAAGCAGGAGAGGATAGCCAGAGGCGACCTTGATTCTTGGGCGTTGGCGTTGGCGTCTTTTGCACACAGACAGGCGCACAGGGGCAGCATCTCTTCGCTTTATCTTTTGCTGCCGCTGCTATCGAGTCACGCATTTTGATGATTCGGGCTGATTTTGGGCCTTGCACCCCGAGGATGCTATCGCTGGGGAGAACTGACAGACCCGCTTTAAACAAAAGACTAAAAAAAGACAAAATTATGAAATAGTGAACTAGAATTCAAAAAAATTAGAAATTGAAACCGAAATAAACGGGCAAAAGAGGCTACTGATTTGCTATATGGGTAGGGTGGTTCAGTTGCATGGGAATTTGCATACTTGTTCGCCATGGAAATATTCCTGCAGCCAGACACCAGAGTCCAAGGAGGACATGCCTGGCTACATGCAGGGGCATGGCAACACAGGAATATAACAGGAACATGGCCGTACTAGCTAGTACTGCTTACTTCACAAGATCGGCATTTGAGTCAGTACATGATTGTTATTTTGGTCAGTCGTTACAGATCAATTTCTTTAAGAAAAACCCTGGTTTATACAACCAACACAAGAATAAAATACATAAGTACGTGCCTAACTCTTAGGTTAAAGATTCTTTATTCGTTGCTTGCCGGAGACTGCCAATATTGATCATTGACGTCGGTGTCACCGTCGTCATCCACGTCTAGGCGAATCAGTTTCCAGAAATCAGCGACAACTAGAGAACAGGGGAGAGAGACGAGGGGTGGAACGATGGAGTGAGTTGGCTAGGTGTTCCACCATCTCAACGGTTACTAGCCTCTATTCAACAAAATTTGTGTAGGGATTTCGAGCTCATCTGATCTCTGATAACAAATTCGTTCTATTTTCTACGTACAAGCATTTTACCGTGGTATTGACGGGCTCGTCTGGCTGATGCCAAACGGAGCGGATCAGCCTATCGGCCACAATTGGGCCATGTGTCAGCCTCACCTGCACGTAGAGCTAGGAGTTGGGTCAAGTTTATCCGTGCCAATCTAAGACCTGGCTGGACTGGCACGAGCATGCCACGTGGCGGGCTGGGCTTGGAAAGCTGGGTCTCAGGCTGGCACGACCCAGCAAGCATGGCCAGCACGGGGGGCACGGCCGGTACGCCAGCGCCCACGGCAGCCTCGGCCTCCTGCCGCCCTCCCGTCATCATCCCATGGATTCCCACCTCACAAGCCATCACAGAGCAGACAGAGAGTAGAGGACTAGTGGGGAAAGAGCATACTAGAGTTCAGCGTCATGCTTGGAGACGAGCGGCGTGAGCTCCTCGAAGCATTGGTTACAGGTTTCGACGTCAGTGCGGATGGTGTCGAGCATGGTGCTGGTGGTGTCCTTGTCACCGGCAGCCATGGCCATGTTGGCCTAGTCGAGGCTGTACGCTATGTCGTCGTACAACTCCAGGCAGTCCTGGAGCGGGCCCTAAGCCAACGGCACCATCATGAGGCCATCGCTTCTTGCCTGCCTCCTCCTTCTCTCTGCGGCGGCGCCGTCGGCCACAGTCTGCGTGCCGCATAAGCCCAGACCAGGAAAGCCTGCCAGCCCCAGCCTCCCTGCCCTAGTGTTGACGAAGCCGAAGCAGACGCATGCGCCTGCGCCGCTGAAGCCGACGCCGGTTGCCCCTGGAGGCGACATCGTGAAAGCCCTGTGCGCCAAGATGGACTACCTAGATGTGTGCCAGGTGTCCATCGTGAAGCAGCCAGTGGGAAAGAAGGTAGAGGGCGGTGGCGTGTTGAGGTTGGCAATGGGCGTGGTGTGCGCCAAGGCGGCTTAGGCAAAGAAGGCGGCGGGCGGGCTCATTGCTAACCCCGGGAGGGAGGCGGGCGGGGGAGGTGGGGAGAGGAGGTGGCCTGGGGAGGTGGGGGGAGGTGACTGGGGGACGGGGGTAGGAGGGAGGGGGTCGAGGAAGGATGAGGTGGCCGACGGAGGTTGGGGGAGGGAGGCGACCGGGGGACAGCCAGACAGGGGGAGGAGGAAGGCACCCAAGGAGGAGGGAGGCGGTCTAGAGAATTTGAGGCGGTAGGGGACTGGGGGTGCCGACCTGCCGGGCCAGTTAGGGTGGGGGAGTAGTAGTCGGGTAATCCCTCACTCCCTCTAACTCTAGTAGTAGTAGTAGACTAGTAGGAGAGCAGAGAGCTGAGTGTCTGATTCTCTTAGCTAAGAGTTGATTGAGAGAGACAATGGTCGGCGCAACGTTCAGACTTTAGAAGAAACGTTCGGGAGAATCAATGCTCAGAAGTTGCAACGTTTGGGAGCAACAGTTCCTTCCTAATGCATATAAATTAACTTTGCTTCTTATTTCTTCACAAGCTATTCCATCTCTCATCTATTCAACATCCTTCTACACTCACCAAGTTCCCATTTATTCACCAATCACCATCCATCCACTATGCTACCAAGGAGTCAGATTACCAAGGAGCTCCTGAGCGGTATGCAAAGGAGTGGAAGGATAAAAAGGACAGCAGGGCGACTTAGTGTAAGCTCCCACCGTCACTCTCCTAGTCCTCCTCTGGCTCCAACTCTCGTTAATGCTCATCAGCTCTCACCAAGTATGGGAGACTACGGCATGGATGATAGTCATATAGACGGTACAGAGAGCTACAATGAGTACTAGGATGGTCCGGAGCCAATGGGGACTCTAGAGTTCCCTTACCGGCCCGCAGGCGACAACATTGGCGGGTTTAGATGAAGGGCGAATTGTTGACAATGCATAACCTAGAGCCAGGAAATTTGAGATGGCAAAATAGTAGAGATCGTAATTTGTACTTATTGCAATGCTAAATCAACTGTTCATACAGTTGTAGGAACATGACACTTGAACCGGCACTACAAAGCATGTTTATGCAAGATGGCAGCACAGAGATGAGGGGGAGGAGGAGTACAAAAGCAACTAAATTTCAAGGCCAATGGCTCTATAAGTACTTGGGGTATACGACCCACTTTTTACCCGTGAGAAAAATGCTAGATATATTGTTTCAGAAGATCAACTGATTAGGATGGGTGAATGATCCGATGCGGCTTTTGCCTACAGTACCAACATGTTAGTAGGAGAACTACTACATCTGATATTTTACGGATGTATCAAAAGGAACTAGCAGAGCTGAAAGAACTATTCCTACAAGTTCATTTTTCTTTTGTGATAATCTTAGATATTTGGACATCGTCACACCAGAGAAGTACCTACCTTAGTGATGTAAGCTATTATCTAGATGATAATTATAAACTGAACAAGAGAGTTATAGGATTTAAAATAATTAATAAATCACACACGGGAGAAGCCATTGCCGAGCGTATACTACATGTACTTGATGATTTTAGGATAGATAATAAAATTATTTCTATAACTCTTGGTAACGCATCGGCAAACACAATGACTATAAACATCTCCACCCCAAAGTTGCAGACATATATTGGTGATTATGTCCTCCATAAAAAATGTGCATGCCACATCTTGAACTTTGTTGTTCAAGACAATATGCGAACAATTAGTGCATATTTGAATAGTATCCGTGGAAAGACAATCTTGACATCACATTTATGGAAGAAGCTAAAGGGCAAGTCTAAGTCTACTTCTTTATTCTCTCAGCCTCAGGTGGCCTCCAAGTGAAATTCTGTCTCAGAGCCGAACCACTTCTTGGAGCATAATTTTGTAAATATTGATCCTGATCTTACTAGCAAAGACAAGATAGACTTACACGAGTGGTGGAAGAACAACAAGCGAATATTTCCTGTGTTGTCACATTTCGCATGGGATATTCTCCTGGTGCTGGTGTCCACCATCTCTTCAGAAGTGACGTTCAGCACAGTAGGGAGAATAATCGAAGAAAGGAGATCATTCCTCATGTCTAGGATGGTGGAGGTAATCACATGCGTAAAAGACTAGGAATTAACTAAAAAGCGGTAACATCATCAACTAGAGGATCCTGAAATCGTGTAGGCGTACGCTGACCTCCAATGCATGAACGACCTGGATATTGATGAATAGATACTATATATATATATATATATATATATATATATATATATATATATATATATATAGTTATAGCTAGTATGTATATATATTGTTATATTGTTACTGTACTCTTTTTCTTACTTGGATAACCCTACTTTGGGGCGTCAAGTTTTTAACGAGGCAACAACATTATATTTTTAAAATATCAAAGAATTCCACTTTTCTTCGAAATATTTATGTCATTGTGTATCCATGTTTTTATGCAACCAATTTAATTTTAAGTAGTTTTTAACGAGGCGAGTACGAGATGGACGAAGATGACGGCCGCCGACACCATCATCGCCGTCACTTTCATCGTGTATAGTTACTTCGGGCTGGACTTAGGCTGGCACAACACGAACACCGGCATGGTAGGTTTTGGACCGTACTTGGGCCTGACTAGAGGCGAGGCGGGCCGACACGATACAGCTTGGCGGATTGACTAAGCCAAGCTGGCACAACACGAAGCGACCTGAAGCACGATGGACCTAGGCCGTGCTGGCCATGGGCGGAGCCACAACATGGGGCCCGGTGTCACAGGACACCGGGTCCAAAAATCTTTTCTATAAGTATTAATATCTTTATTCCATGCGTGAACCCTCTAACCTAAACTCGGTGCACCCGGTATCTTCTTTGAAGCCAAACGAAGGGAATACTAGCAGCCTAAATTTTCAGTAACTAGCAGTAATCCAAGAGGAATCTCCACTGTCCCTCAGCACACGAGGTCGCTGCAGCACCTGGCCCAAGAGGGAGGACCGCAACAGGTCATGTTGTCTATTTGATCGATCCTGAAGCGTGTCACTTCGCACAGCCCTCTACGCATGTTCATCACGCAAGGTCGTGCAGAAGATGCGCATCACGCCCGCTACAACCACACCCAGCCAAGCAGCAAATATTCACAAGAAAACAAGAGAAATCGATGCCATCAGTGGCTCTCGTTTGCCATCTGGCTACAGTGCCGCATGGTCCCTATTGCCTCGTGCTCTCGTCGGTCGAAGGAATTTATACCTACCTAGTGAGTATGTATTTTGCTCTAAATTTTTGTCAATTATTCCAATTTATTTTAAGAATAGGGGCTACATTTGTGAGCTGGGGTTTCAATGTGATGATTGTTGATTGTTTTTGTCAAATTATAAGTTTAAGACTTAGTGTTTCAATTTTGATTTGTGCAATATTGTCCTGGCTCATTGCAAATTAGATGAAAATGTAGAATTTGATCACAGTTAAGTAAGTAAACCACTTAACGTATTTTCTATTATATTATTCTTGAATTGTTGAACATACAAATATCTAATTGACCTTTTCCAATTTTTTGATGATGTTTCGATGAATGATAGACTTATTTGTTATGTAGAGAAATAAGAATTATAAAAAATTATCAATGATATTGTAGTTCATTGCTTTATGAATTTGAAAGAACACAAATATTAAAAAGTAATGCTTTTATTTATATTTGATCATTCTATTTTTTAGTTAAAAACTTTAAGTAATTTTATTTTTATAGGCCAATGAGATCGGATGATGTATTTTACTAATGTCGAACAACTTTTTTTGTCTAAGATTTCACACTTAGTTACTTTAGTTTGTTGCAACTAACCAATATTATTATCGGGTTTATTTATTTTGGTAAGTATTTTGATCATTACTTCTTTATTATCATATACGGGTATCGGTCGTATTGAAGTATTGATGCTAAAAATTACCGGACATATTACTATTAGGCACAAAATTGATTGAAAATTATATATATTGTTATATATATGATGAAGTGGTGAACCCCGGTTATTTTTTGTCTAGTTCCGCCCCTGGTGCTGGCACGGTATGGCGCAATGCCCACCTCTACCTCCACGTCCGCTTCGCATGCATCCATGCAGCCCGGTGCGGCACACGGCTGGCTAACGAGCGCGGGCACGTGGCGTACCGGACACACGTCGCGTGGGAAGAAAATGCAGTGAGAGGCCTCGCATGAAGCCCCTCATTCGTTATCGGATTAAGATGATCAACTTGATCTAACAATTAATGGGGAGAGATCTCACCTCACGTGAGATGGCACCCTCCCCCGTAAGGCCGTAAAATTCCTTTCCCGGCGGGTGGAGCCGTAGCCCCGCGCCACGCGGTCCAAGAGAACACAAACGGTGGCGCTCCCGCTCGTAGACGCGGACGCGATGCCCTTATCACATCCTCTGCCTTTACACCGACGTCGTCAACGCATTTTAGACCGTCTGATTCAGATTCGGTGCACTATATTTACTCACGAGAGAATATAGCCACAGAAACTTTTCTATTTCCTCACCGGTTACTATCTTGACACATGCAATTTAGAATGGTTTATTACATATTTACATGATATATGTTACGGTAGGGATATCAGTATAGTAAGAAAGAAAGAAAAAAAAAGACGATATCGAAGTCGTCTAGTGTAAATTAAAGAAGAGTTCCGTGTAAATGAAATGATCTAAGAAATGTTCATAGGTTCATTAAATGATTTTCTCCGTAGAGATGTTCTGACGCGAACAGGTTTGGAAGTGATAAATGATTTGTTAAACCAGATTACTGAAAATTGCAGTAACTACAATTTGGTTCTTTATTATGTTGATACACCCCTTACAACGATTTTCTCCCTCGAGAGCTTCATAATTATGCTAAGTACATGGATGGAATTTGGACTGATCTATTTTATTTACTTTTTGCGAGGGTAACCAAGGGATTATCCAACATACTCTCTACTGTTCCACAGTGATGCTGTCGTAGCTACACAACTAGACAGTGGGGAAGCGAATACCCTTTGTCATGAGAGGACTGAGAGTGAGAGGAGTGAGTATATTGTCATTGGATGAATGAGAGGAGAGGAACCCCTTCCAGGTGTCCATGAGGCCACATATATAGGAGAGGGGAGGACATTTCACTTAGCTTCTTGCCCCTTCCCTACAAAGATAGAGAAAGGGAGTATTTTGGTACATTCTCAATGGGTACACCTCATGGACATGCACGACTTTCCCTAGGGCCTCTAGATATTCCCAACGGCCCTAGGGGTATCCCTACAACAGGTACTACTAGCTTAGTGTGCAGGTATGGCCTGCTCATGCCACTTTGAAGCAATCTGCTTCCGTATCATTCTCATGTAGTATCCCATTTTCTATACTTCAGTTCGGATGTTCTTGCACTGCTGAATGATCAAGATCAGTGAAAGACATGCGCTACCTTGGAAGTATTCAGACAGATGTTGCACTGCTGATTGCTGAATGATCAAGATCGGTGAAAGACGAGCTTATTTCAAATATTCAGACAGATCAAGATTGGTGAAAGACAAGTTGCTGGATGATAAAGATCAGCGAAAGACCAAAGCTGCCTTCAAATATTCAGACAGAAGACTGGCAAAGGTTTGCCGTGCTTTACTCTAGCAAATTGTGTTGGTTTTGTATACGTTTACTTCATACGTGACAGAGATTTGAGGGTTGTTATTTCACTTATCTTGTGGCAGATGTCCGGGAGAAGTGTGGTCATGGGTCCAGTATCTTTTTCTTTCTACCAAGAGAGGTATGAGTACCCTAGTCTCTTTGGAAATGAGTAACCGGTGGATTGTTATGTCTGAATTATTATATTTCTCCTCCAACTACAATATAAAATATTCATTATAGCCTTTATGATTGTCATATCCCTGTAAAATTGTGTAGTGTTCAAATGTTTATTTCAGTTGATAGTGTTCAAATGTTTATTTCAGTTGATACTTTCTTCCACCTATACACTGTTTGTTACAGATGAAATGATGAATGCTACTTATCGTTGGTAGTGTATTAGCTGTGACTACCTTTGTGCAATCATGAGATATACTCTGAGTAATGACAAAGGTCGCTCTTCCATGTGCAGTACAAATGCAGATCATAGGCTTATAACAGAACTGGCAGGACAGTCCAGATGCATATCATATGCAAAAAAGGAGAGCTGGCAGGATCATCCACAAAATGCAAGAACAAACATCCACATCTCTAATGCTTAATGGAACTCTGACTATATTGCTTGGTTGAAACTTTTAGATAGCCGAATGACAACAAACTTTTGGAAATGGTGACAACAAACAAACTTTTCATGATTTCCGCTCTAACAAAAATGGTACTAATCTCAAAGCACACGAAAACGTAAGTAATCACTATCCACTATTCAGTTCAGCTTTAAAAGTTGTGCAAATCACATTGAGGAAAGCATGCAAGCACCTCCCTTTATGTTTTTCTTTTTATTTCAAATTTCCTTTTCAGGAGAATCTGTCCTTTTTGTTTCTTAATCTGCAGGTTGAATTTATATTTGAATTTTTGTGGCATGATAATTTATTTTGTCTCTATCTAACTAAAATTTCCCATAACTACTTGCATCGTTTCCGAAAAGTGGAAGCACCAACAGCGCCATCAGGGGCGAGAGCACCCGGAGATGCCCTCGGATAAACCATAGCTTGCATTCGCACATAGCGGCAGAGCAGTGCCTGGCTCTGTTGCTTGTCACACAGTGAACGCAAAAGGGCTGCCCCCGTTAAATTGAAGGAGAACCAGGCTGGGTCCCACATGTAAATCTGGCACTGCTCATCGGCACAGGATATAAGGTCCCGTTTGGAATGCGAATTTATTTATTTTTTTTCCCAATTTAGCCTTCCTGCCGCGGCAGGGCAATAACAAATAGCTCCTTGTCTGTAGAAAAACGCTTGCTAAATAATTAATAGCATGTCAACGAAACGATTGATAGGAAAAAGGGGTACAAATAGAGCGTTCGTAAAAAAAAATGGTATATATAGATATAGGGCACATTTTCCATCCCATGTGCATAATTTTACGTGTGTATCCCGAGTGCCGGGCACCTAGCATCATGCACCATCGTCAGGTATCACCTACATGCGAGAGATTACTTACACCCAGGTCCAAAGGTGTCCCAGACAAGTGAACCGACCAAGTAACTATGTACTCTACACATCAGGAGAATTTTTTGTCATTCTTAAGAGGTACCAAGCCGTATATTAAGCTAGCGCTAAGAGATATTAAGAGGTACAAAGAGTTTAAAGATGGAGGCACGGAGAGGTAATAATAGTTTAAGGGTAATTTAGTGGAAACATACTGGTACCTCCTAAGGATAGTAAAAACTCTCGTTCGTTATGTTTTCATTGTACAACAAAGCTGGATTTAGATGAACATCTCCTGAGGTATACTTGGTGATGCTGAAATGCCAGCCAGAAAGAATGGAGTACCACCGGTAGTAGTTCATGCCGCTGATGTAGCCAAGCTCAGTTTTGCTCTACTTTGCACTGTCTTGGCCGGAAGTTCTCCTCTGACAGGAGCGACGTGATGAGCCGCTGCAGCCGCGCAGCTCCAGGACCGGGCTGCAGGAGTGCTGTGTCCCCGACGGCTAAGCAGGGATCGGTTTGGTTATCTCGTTTCTCCCCCGCACACCAACCTCCGCGGGCGAGCATGTCCGGGCCTCGCGACAGGACATCCGCGTCTATCTTGTCCAGCACCGGGTCGTCCCTGCGGAACTTCCGAGCAAACGGGGCCTCGCTGTCCATCATCCTGCCCCAGTCGTCGACGGTGAGGTAGTGCGGGTGCTGCATCGGGGGGTTGTCCCACGAGATGAAGTGCAGGTCGTGGTTCACGGTGGTGTTCTTGAATTCGTCGGCGTTGCAGACCACGGTGTGGAAGTAGCCTTCCGGTGACGAGATGAAGTTGGCGTAGTACATGAGGACGGTGCGAGGGAGGTTGTCCCAGCCCCATATTAGGTACTCAACAAATGGCCTAGATAACACCATCCAAGCAGAACCTGCAAGACACCTTATAAGCAGAAAAGTTGCATTTGTAGGGTTCCTACTCCCTAGAAGGAAACGTGGCATCCATTCATCAAAAACTCACTAGTTGAGGTTATTAAAAGAAGGAACTAGTTGACATTATTGAAAGAAGATACAGAATCACCTAAAATTTAGGAGAGGAACTAAGCGACACTTTACACCATTCAATTGTTCAGACAAATGAAGATTAAAACAGCTATTGCTATCAGACATGAAAAAAGTCAGAAAATCATAAGTTTCAATAGAATGTGATTTGCAGAACGATAAGATCGTGGTCGTCTCACAATGAAGGTGAAATTACAAGATCAAGCAATCCTGTTGGAAAGATTGTGATGTTTAACACTTACGAGCGACGTTATCAAGTTCCAAATTTTCACCCAAAAAATCTGGCAACCGCCGGTTTCAAACAGATATATTTTTCCCTGATCCAAACTCGTGTTTATAATAGGGAAAAAGGGGCTTAGGCTCGTTGCAAAAAGATCAAACCTTGACGAGGGCAACTCAAAAGGCCTTACTCAGGATTTGAATTGAAGGATTGATCAAGAATTGACTTAATCGTATGCGCACACACTAAATTGATGAATAATTAAGTGCTTGAAAGGTTCTGCCAAGTAGAAGCATGGACAAATTTACAGTAGTATCATACCACTGAAGAGCTTAAAGGCTGTCGGCAAACTCCTCTTCTCAGGTATCCAGAACAAATCGCCCTTTGTCTTCATGTAGAGCCCTGGGTCTATGATCACTGGCATCGCCCTCGCAAACCTGACAACATCACACACTGCACTCAATCAGTACGAACAAAGAAATCGACAACAATGGATAGGCCCCACAATCAAGTGAGAGCACATACGCTTTCCAGCCGATGTCACTTGTGTGATCGATGAAGTTGAGATCACGAGGCAGCTTCGAGAACACATCCATCAAATCTGCAACAAAACCATCACAAAATTAGCAACTTAATTCACCAAGCATCAATGCAAACTATGCAAAGCCAATCAATCGATGAACTCCCAACCCTGAAAGGATCAAGAAATAGCAGCAGAATTTGGCCCAGCCAAGAACAAGAACAACACTCCAATATGGAGAAGCTACAATTACATAAGGAATCACGAACGCGTGAATACAAATGTGGGCAAGAATATCTATACCATCCTGGGTGACAAGCGGGTAGTCGGAGGCCGAGAGGTTGATGAACCAGTCCCACCCGGCGCCACGTCCGCCGCCCTCGCCCCACAGGAACGCGGCCGCGGCGTGCAGCGTGGTGGTCACCATGGTGGGGCCCCGATAGGTGACGATGTTCGCCTTGTCCACCACCCGCACGTTGCGCGCCGCGGCCAGGACGGGGTGCACCGCGACGAAGGCGGCGAGCTCTTTCCGGTCAGAGTCGGGCGCCTGCGCGTCGAGGTGGAGGATATAGCGGTTCCTGGGGTGGTAGAGCGCGAGGAGGCAGCGGCGCAGCATGGTGGCGTCGCCGGCGGAGCCGGAGATGAGGTAGGCGAAGCGCGGGGGTGACGCCGGCGCGCGGGACGGGGCCTCGTGGGAGAGCGCGGACTCGACGAAGAGCGGGGGCAGGCGGACGCGCGGGGAGGAGGCGGCGGAGGCAGGGGAGGGGAAGAGGAAGAGCGAAGGGGAGGGGAATGGGAACGGGGTGGTGGCGAGGAGGAGGAGCAGGGCGAAGAGGCCCCCGGCGGCGACCGAGAGCAGCCAACGCAGGTCGATGGCGCCAACGCGCGGGGAGGGGGCGGCGGGCTCCATGGAGGGCAAGTCACGGGCGGGAGTGGTGGGGACGAGGGGAGGCGGAGGCCCGCGTTTATATGGGGCAGCGTGGACTGCGACGGGCGGTCACGGGAGTGAGGGAGAGCACGAAGACGACGAAGCCAGCCATCAAAGGCGCGCTAGCTTGTCCATCGTTTTTTCCCGCTTCTCGGCAATAATATACGCTACTCACGTCTCCATGAGGCAGCTGAAGCACAAAACTTGGAAGATTTGTCGTAGTACTGGTAGCTGGATCAACTTGAGAATGCTAGTACCTTCGTTTCCATACCCCCAAAAAAGGAGAGTACATTGAGGTTGTCAGACTTGCCCGTTCATGCATCACCACGGTCAGTGCAGCCGAGTTTGAGCCGCTCCTAACGGCTTAAACCTTTTTGTTTCTAAAATTCGTTTTTTAGTTTTTAGTTTTTTAATGTCTTTAGTTTTTTTGCTCTTGTTTCTTTCTATTATCTTAAAAAAAAATTAGCGGTGTTTTTTTTTAATTTGTTTTTCCATTGGAGTGTAGAAATGTAACACTTATGAAATCTTTTAGGGGCAAATAAGTGCGTCCTAAACGGCACAATCTATAGTATGTTTAGTGAACTGGCAGGGTATTACTACTGCTGAAATGCGAGAGCTTTAGCTGCATAGCCGAACAAATTTAACACTAACCTTCCTTTTGGATACTCGTTGCAAAGCCGTGAATGCCCCGTCCTCGCGACGTTTCGCAAGACGCACGGACGTGAAGGAACGGCCGCGCGCGCGCGGCTTGGGGGACGTCGTGCGTCCAAACCAACCCATGCGAACGACGAACAAGACAACGTCCAAACACGTTGGTGCGGCCGGCCGAGCTCGGCCAGGGTTTAGGGGGGGCATCGACCGTACGGCGCCGCACGAACGCGTCCTTGGAGCGGTTGGTTGGCCGCGCGCGACGTGCAGGCAGGCCCTCAAGCCCAGACGGGAGGACGTTCGATCGGCGCGTGGAGCAGGCGCCACTTCGCTGCTAGCCCCTGGATAAACTGTCATCAACCAACGGTGGCAATATACAACCGGCAAGGCGCACCAGGCAGTTTCAAATCTCACCAATCCACTCTTTTTCTTTTTTCCCGCTCCTGCATTATCAATATAATGGCAGTTCTGCTGTTGGTTCCTTTGAAAAAAGGGCTGTTTCGTCCATTGCCAATCCAACCACCGCTGTGTCTAAGTGTAGACGCGCTACGATCGAAGTTGGAGTACATCTGATACCATCGAACGGGCTCTATCTATTTCACGGCCGACGTGTTGGCTGGGATGGCCCACGATCCACCCACCATCCATATTTTGTGTTGATGGGGAGAAAGAAAATCAGACATCCTATCCCCATAGCTCCATCTTAGTCGTTCGTTCCTATCGCTCCTAACCAGACGATCTTATCTCTGTAGCTCCTACTTGTTCGTTCCTATCGCTCCCAACCACCTATTCATACGAGTTTGCTCCCCCTCTCTTTCTCTATATCCTCATACCCAACGGTAGCCACTGCCACCACCGATGAGCTGCTCCACCACCAACTGCCGGTTAGAGCTCGCAGCCACTCGCACTTGATGAGATCATCCACCGCAGCCAAAGCTCATGTGGAGGTCTTCCCATGCAAAGAGCTCATCGGATCTAGCGGGGCCGAGGTTGGAGGTGGGGAGGTGGATGATGAGCAAGGCCGGCAACGAGGCAGCACTATGTGCCAGAGACATAGCATTGGGCCAGCCGCTGTTGCTTCCTCCTCGATACTGGACCTTCAACATCGCCCGCATACCATCCTTCTCTTACTAGGCTTGTTGTGGATATCTTTCTAGATTGTTACAACATTTTTTTACCAGTTGATGTACAAAGTGTATCATTTTATTGCAACATGTCTTCTCAAAATTTGCCGCTAGAGTTTTTTTGTTGCCATTGCCATTTTGATTTGTTACACAAATTTTTTTTGTTGCAATTGGTTTATAGATTTGTTGCATAAGAAATTTTCTCTATTGTAGTTTGTTATGGATTTGTTGCACAAATTTTTTTGTTGCAATTGATGTTAGTTTATTCTGCTATTTTTGTTTGTGATTAGATGTTGCAACTGTGGAGATTTTTATTGCATGTTCATTGTATCGATGTTGCATCTCTTTTGTACATTTGTTGCAACCAACCAGGTTGACTGAGTATTCTAGAATTATTATGCAATTAAATAGCATTAGTCGAATCATGCCGATGGTTAGATAACAATTGAAATAAATAAGAAACCCCAAGATTTTGTTCATACGCAAGGCGAAAATCTAGAAATCACGCGTGAACGTGTCAGTATAATTCATTCAATTATTTATGCCATGTTATCTCCTCGATGCCACAGCTTAAATCGTAGAAACCAATAATATTTCTCAAGTCATTATAATAAACTTAATACCGTCAATGGATTAAAACCGGTATGCGTGTATCTTAAAATTCGTGTATCATTGTTTAGACCACTCCCTGACATATTTAAATACCCAAATAATTTTTATTAGTTGATTATAAATTGTAGAAACCTACTAATAAGTATTCTGAATTATTAGAATAAATTAATAGCCAACAGAAGACCTAAAACTATTCATGACAATTACAACAATACAAGCTGGTTTAAAATAGTACGCGACGATTTAAAATCGTGCGTGCGGATTAAACTTATACGTGTAGATTTAAATAGTATGTAAGTTGTAAAAATCTACAACTGCCTAAAATATAATTCGGAGATCACTTAGTATAATTTATTTAATTATTTAATTAAAATTGGATTTCTTTTCTATAGGTAACCTAACTCTTCACGTGCGTACTAAATACGAGAAAAGCAACGGTACCAAGAGAGAATAATTTAATTGAGTAACCCAAAGACCTAAAATGAGTTAGAAGTGGATAAATCCATACGCACCTATGAGAGATTAAAAAGACATAATTGCATACGTGAAATCAGCTATGAATAATGTTCATTGTTATATCTATACAAGCATCTATTTAATCGATAAATTGCCGGAAATCAACAAAACGCTGGACATACATCCTAGATAAACCATATCTCCTAACGCTAGTACGATAATGTCAAACAACGAGTATCGTATAGAAATTAATCTTCATTATCACAATCAGGTTAAGTTGAGCAAAGCATCAGCCTAGAAGCACAAACACATCAGCACTTTGTATTTTGTTATATTTTCATAAATTAAGTCGTAGCTGATGTATTTACTTGCTGCCAACAATCCAAGCCACGGGAAGGACTTCACCTAATCCTACTTGATTTCGAATATGTGGTTAAAGTCTAGGTAAGCATTCCTTTGAGCATATGATCAAAGTATCTTTAGTAAAATAAAATATTTCCCTATCGAGTTATTACCACCATGTATAAAAAGGGAAAGCATGTTTAAATCGAACGATTGTGGTGAGAAAGATAAGAAAGAGATCAGACAATTTTGTACGTTGATCTGAGCACCGCATCTTAGGAAATGCGAAGACCCATGAGCCACCAAGATCAGAGTGATGATGGGTAAAGTGGTACAAGTTTGCATAATGCTATACATCTCATGAATTCATGCCCGTCTCCGAGAAATGAGAATTATGAAAACTTATGGGGGGTTTTAGCCGTTTATACGAGTGTTCATTAATTTTCTAAATTAGTAATCTGGAATTCTTTCAAAACCTAACAATAAAACCTTATTTGCTATAAATCATGGGAAAGAGCATGAGGGAGAAAAACATAATAAGAATAAGGGATGGAGGATAGGAACGGATATTCCTAGAAGTGTAGAAGATAAACATTCAGTGTATTTTGCTAATAACGCTTGTTGAGTACTTCTATACTCACCCTTACTATTATCTTCCCTTGTTTAAGAGTATGTCAGTTTGGAGAATAACTAAGATCAGGTGGAATCTATCTGGATGGAATATCGTGGGCTCGGAATACAACGAGTACAAGGTGGACACCCCGTGTGGAGGTTGGGTGAAGTAGGCAACCATTAGGAACTGTCTTTGGTGAACTCGAGTACGATTGGGTGTACTTTTATTGTCTTCGTTTTTTTAATAGAAAATAGTTAGAATATTTTCTTTTCTAAATATTGTGATATTCGAGCCTTGAGGCTTTGTAATAAATTTTAACCCTGCGTAGCAATATTTTTGTAATATCGTATTTTGTCTCTAATTATTGTTCTGCTGCAGCATTTTGATAGGCTTATTATTCATTAGAGTAATATCCTATCGACTAAAACGAATTATTATTCGTTGACTAATGTTTTACCCTACGAAAAAAATGTGGGTCGTCACGGTAGCTTATGTTACCATGCGGTTGCAACGCTCTTCTGGTTGTCACGGACTACGTTTCCCTTAGGTAGTTAGGTTGGTCCAGTATTCCTCCCTCCCGTTTTTGTTCATTTCATCCATACGTGAAGCGATTAGAGAAGCAGTCCAGACGTCGAGCTCGAGGCGATCGTTGACAAAATCAGAGCCAACAGGCGATGAGGTTTCCATGGGATTGGATTCTTCCCAATTTTCCATTCTGTCTAGAAATGTTAAACAAGCTTACAAGCCTATCTTTCCTTCTCATTTTCCGTCTGGCTGTCAACACCTCTGCACGATCGCAAGAGGACAGGCAACCGATTAATCAAAGTGACATTTGGTTGGTACGAACTAAGGACCCACTCAATTCTCTGACAGAAGGTAAGACAAGAACAGCAATATGCTTCTTCCCCATCTTTTCTGAACGGATGTCAGACTAATGAGTAGGCATAATTTGGACAAGGATGAACTAACAAAACTAGTGTAAATCAACAATTGACACGATGATGGCATAGGCATAGTAGTAACCTTTAGAGTTTACTGGGATTCATAAAAGCGAAAAAGAATGCTTCAGAAGCCGAAAACTGAAGGTAAAAATTAAACAGAGCTTATACTCACCGATAAATCCCCCCACCAAACAGCTTTTGTGATCCTAGTACTAATCAACGTTTCCTCAGCAATACGGCCAATCCAGAATCCCAATAATCTCACTTAGGTTAGAGATGACAATCGTGACGTTAAGGTTTACAAAAACAACAGAGTTTCAGTTAATTTCAGTCATCACCGTGCAACATTGTACTTTCCCACAAGAAAATTTAGTACAACCAATACTGCTATTTTATTTTCTCATGCCGTTTCGTTAAAAAAAAATACTGCTACTTAACACAAGCATGAGCTCGTCAAGGCTGCGTATCAGCTGCGAAAGGAGCTATATCGAAGAACAAGGCTGCATATCTCAAAAGGACAATGCACGCACGACAAACACCAAAGCTACTGCTATTGACTCCCGTGTTCGAGCTGCTGAAGCTAACGAAGAAGGGCCGGAAGGCGTTGTTCCATTATTAGTTGCTAGTTTCTCCGTGGGACAGGTGCAGCCGAGCAGGCTAGGCCGGACAACTCGGGAGACACCTTTGCTTGCCAAAAGGAAGACGTCCTCGATATTATCCTCGCCAAAAGAGAAAATGTAGCCAAGTGATGGGAGAGGACCTCCCTCTTCAGATTCACAGGGTATCGGAGAGTTCTTGGAGGAGCTGAAGGGTACCAGCGGAGGTGTAGTTTCCACTGCGCTCTGTGGTCTCTGTGCCAGTCCACACGCCGATGCGTACAGATCGGTGTACATATACCTGAGAACATATGTAGGATATAAAATGTAACGACTCTATTTCTAGAGATGCTAGAGAGTGGTATTAAATTATGCTTGCTTGATTATAGATTAAGACCTAAGACAAAGTAGGAGAGCTGTTTTGTAGCAAAATTTAGTTGTAAAACCTAAAAAGAATTTATATAAAATATAAGTATTATTGCTGTCTTTTCCTTTCATTAATTCTGCCTTACCTATCTTGGATTTTTTCAGCTTAAGTCTTGCTCTTGCAAAATATTTATACCCAACCTTGTCTAATTTCAAAATTGTCGTTATTAAGCAGATGGTACATCATATCCATTCCAGACTAGAAGATATGCAAGGCTGGCTGATAAAGTTATAGGAGATGCAGCAATATCTCGAAGCAACTGATCTGCATAAACTGGTGTTTCATGCAGTGGGGCAATTCTTTGAGGATGAACGTTATGAATGGAAGGCTTGGGTAACCTTGATACCATTACCCATCCGCCCCGACAGAGAGCAAAGATTCTATGGATATAGAATAAAGGAAGAAGATGCCATTCAGGATGCCTAAAGGAATGTGGTACTTCATCTACAGAACTTCTATGATGATGAGTTTGATAAATCCCCATTTGACTTAATTCCCCAGAGCATCCATTATGGAAGGGCCTACTCCACTCCACAACCTATAGCTGAAGATAATCCACGCCTGATAGTAGCGTCCAAGTACATAGTGCACCATGATGCTATGTACTCGAGGACTCATGCAGAATCCCAAGATCTGCATTGACAACTGTATTAGGCACAACAAGAAGTGCGCCTTCTGAGACAAGACCTTCACCGGCGCATTATGGTCGAAGCCGAGGAGATGTCTGATTACAGAGAGACTCCTGATGTCCCTGCAGCACCTGCCCTACCCCAGCCACGCCGGAGGCCTTCTGCCCAGGCTTATCATCGTAGATTCCATCCAGCTCCTTCCCAAGCACCCCTACATAGAGATGATGACAAGGGAAAGGGACCAGCACAAGATAACGATGAAGAAGATCCGAAGGAGCAGATTCGCTATACAACTAGCAATCCGCCATCTAGCGGCTGGAACTGAGCAGACTCTGCAGTGAAGAACAAGACCTTATGGAGCAAGACCTTTTGGAGTGGTTTAGCTAGTGTAGATTACGGTATTGTAGTTTATGCCCTGTGTAGTAGAGCTTTATGTGTATAATACAAGTTGTACTATGAACCCTAAGTTGGTGTATACTCAACTTGTTAAATAAATAAAGTTTATGTTTAATTATCTCCTAATTTATTTGTTAATAGTATCTGTACCTCGCAACCTTCAAAGTTTTTCTCCTTCTTATTTGCCCTAATCCTTGTCTTATTTGTTCTATAATTACCCTAAATTCAGATTCTTACTTATCTGGCTGATGTTCATAAAAACCATTGCGGAGCTAACTTTAAGATCTTAATCCCCATAATCAGGATGATAGAAACTGGACCAGGACAAGGAAACTAACAAGCAGAACATGGCAACCTAATAGAGAATCAAGCTGCATTTGCCAGTATTCTAGCGATGATGGAACAAAATAGACATCAAGCTGAAATGAATTAGGCAAGGTTAATGGAGCAACATTCAAGATTACTAGAACAGATTGCAATAAGAACAGCATCATCAAGCAATTCAACAGGAGCCGCCATCAATAGAGAGGGAACACGGGTTACTTCAAAGTCGGCAGATTTTTACAAAACAAGACCTACATTTTCTACATCACCTGACCCATTGGCAGCAGAAGATTGGCTCAGAGATGTAGAAACAAAATTGAAAATGGTACAATGTGATGATACAGAGAAAGTTTTGTATGCCTCACACCAACTTCAAGGACAGGCAGCCACTTGGTGGATTAATTTTCAAACTATGCACCAAGATAGAGAGATCACTTAAAAAGAGTTTGACGAGTCTTTTTGTTAGGCTCATATCCCAGCTGGTGTCATAGAAGCTAAGCGTCAGGAGTTCTTAGTACTGAAACAAGGAGGACGTTCTGTAATGGAATATCTTCATCAATTCAATTAACTTGCACGATATGCTCTTGATGATGTTAAGATAGAACCAAGAACATGGAGAGATTCAGAGAAGGACCGCAAAAGTCTTTAAAATATCGTATCTCAGTCATAGACTTTAAGGATCTATCCGCCATGGTAAATAAGTTGATTACATCTGAAGAAGCAAGAAATGAATTGAAAGATTCTCGTAAAAGCAAGGCAATACAAAGATGATTATCATCATCCAGTGCACAGAGAGGACGAGTGCTAGTGTCACCATAAAACCGACACCAGCAGAACCAATAAGTGGTACTTGT
This sequence comes from Dendrocalamus latiflorus, assembly GCA_017311315.1. NCBI lineage: Eukaryota > Viridiplantae > Streptophyta > Magnoliopsida > Poales > Poaceae > Dendrocalamus > Dendrocalamus latiflorus. Next base: position 8,118,167 of record CM029631.1, read on the forward strand.
ACCAAGACCTCAATATAATGCCCCTCACCAGTACACTGTATCTCAACCATTGATGGTGCGATACCACACTTGTGGAGGAAATCATTATCAGTGCAATTGCCCTCAGAAGATGAATGCATGTTTTCATTGTGGTCAACTAGGACATTATAGAGATCAGCGTCTCAAGAAAGGATTGCCTTCTTAAGTGGCAAAACATCATACCAAAGCCCAGTAGCCTGATGTCAAGCCAATTATCATCACACTAGCTCCACGAGGAGGATTTCTACAAGCAAGACCCCTTGCATCTAGACTAACGGCACCAACAGGAACTACACAAGTGTACAAGCAGGAAGAGGCAAAGGTACATCAGGACCAATATCCCAGGCAAGGGTGAATCACATTTCTGCTGAAGACACAACCGGGGCAAATGAAGTCATTGTGGGTATGTTTCTGATTAACTCAAAACCTACATTAATTTTATTTGACCCTGGAGCAATGCATTCATTTCTTTCCATGGATTTCATCACAAGAAATCATTTGTTATTTGTTTCTTTACAAAAGCATTATGCTATTCAAACACCCGGAATTTAGGATGGAATCCCGCTTTGGGTGTAGTGATGTGAGCATAGAAATTCATGGAATAAAGTTTAAATCCAACCTGTTGTTACTAGATATGAGGGGTAATAGATTTTATTTTGGGAATGAATTGGCTAACTAAAAATAAAGTCAAAGTAGATTGTGAGACTAAAACCGTGACACTGATTAGTTCAGAAGGTCAAGAGATAATGGTAAAGACAGATCATGAGCTAATAGAAAATATGAAGAGGTGTATACACAGTGTGCTGACAAATGAAAATATTCAAGTGCCAGTAGTGCAAGAATATCTCGATGTATTTTTAGAAAAATTACCAGGGAAACCACCTGACCGACAAATTGAGCTTGCCATAGAATTATGCTAGGCACCAAGCCAATCACAAAGTATCAATATAGAATATCAGCTAGTGAACTGAAGGAACTTAAGAAGCAGTTAGATGAATTGTAAGAGAAAGAATTGATACATCCAAGTGTATCTCTTGATCAGCCCCAGTGCTGTTGCAAAGAAGAAGGACGGAAGTTTAAGAATGTGTGTTGACTATAGAGGGTTAAATGCAGTAACAATTAAGAACAAATACCTACTACCAAGGATTGATGACCTGTTTGATCAACTTAAAGGAGATAGAGTATTTTCAAAATTCGATCTACGATCGGGTTATCATCAACCTAAAATCCAAGAGCAACATTGAGAGAAGACTGCATTTACAACAAGATATGGGATGTATGAGTTCACAGTCGTGCCTTTTGGTTTGACCATTGCATCGGCATATTTCATGAATCTCATGAACCTAGTGTATATGGACCAATTGGATCATTTTGTGATATTTTTGGTAGATGATATACCGATCTACTCCAAGAATGAAGAATAGCATGAACAACATCTGCACCTTGCTTTGACAAAGCTTAGAGAACATCAATTATATGCTAAATTCAGTAAATATGATTTTGGATTAATAAGTTGCATTTTTGGGCCACATTATTACTAAAGGAGTCAAAGTTGATCCAAAAAAGATTAGAGTTATTATGGAATGGAAGCAGCCAATGACTATAACCAAAGTGAGAAGCTTTCTTGGATTGATGAGCTATTATCACCGATTCATATAAGGATACTTGAGGATTGCTCATCCACTTATACAATTACTCAAGAAAGACAAGCCTTTTGATTAGACAGACAGTTGTGAAGAAAACTTTCAACAACTGAAAACCAAATTAACAACAACATCAGTTTTAATACTCCCAAATGCTGAAAAGGAAGCCCAAATATATTGTAATGCTTCAAAACAAGGGTTGGGATATGTACTGATGCAAGACAGGAAGGTTGTGGTCTGTGCTTCAGGACAACTGTGACATCATGAAGAGAATTATCCAATACATGAACCAGAGTTAGCAGCTGTGATACATTCGCTAAAGATTTGGAGCACTATCTATTTGGCAATCATTGTGAGATATTGTCTGATCACAAGAGTTTGAAATATATACTCACCCAATCTGAATTTAACCTGAGACAGTGAAGATGGCTAGAACTGATTAAAGACTTTGATGTGGATCTTCAGTATCACCTAGGCAAAGCTAATGTTGTGGCAGACGCACTTAGTAGAAAAGCTTACCAAGGTATAGCCAATAAGACCGACTATCCACCTCAACTACTGACAGAAATGCAAAAGTTGAACTTGACAATAGCCGAACAAGGATTGTTAGCAACACTAGAGATTCAACCACTATTGACAGACCAGATCAAAGCAGCTCAAGATGAAGATGAAGAAATTCAACAGCTCAAGAAAACAGTCAGAAAGAAGATTCAACTGAATTCACTGAAGACGAACATGGAATCCTAAAATTCTATGATCATTATTGCATACCCAAGAAGAAGGAATTGAAAGACCTAATACTAGCAGAAGCTCACTCGTCGCAATTTTCAATACATCCTGGAGGCACAAAAATGCATCAGGACTTGAAGAAAAGATGCTGGTGGAGTGCTATGAAGAAAGATATAACTGAATATGTAGCAAAATGTGACGTATGTTAGAAAATGAATATAGATCATCAGAAGTCATCAGGATTGCTACTTGTCATGAGGGTGGTGACAAGTGGAGTGCCTCTCCGTGCGGGTGCGTGGGAGGCCATGTTGGCGAAGGGGGAGGTGCGAGGTGAAAGAAGGGCTCCAACAAGTGGGTCCCGGTCCCATCGGTCAGCGAGAGAGAGGAGAGCGACAAGAAAGAAAATGTATTCCACGAAATTATGCTTCCTCGTGAAGAAAATAGATAGAGGGGAGGAGGAAAGTGGCTTCGGCAGGGACAATGCGCGGGCTGTTAGCAGGCCAAAATAGGAGTGGACCAAGCCGAAGAGGAAGGAGTTGACCAAGGAAGGAAAACTAGAATTTTATTTTATTAAATTTAAATTAATTCTATAAATCAAGTTATAATTTTTAAAATAGACAAACTAACTCCAAAAATTATAAAATTTTGGGACCTTCCTGACACCATCTAGTATCCAGAAAAATTATTTCAAGATTTTTCTAGCCTTTAAATTTTATTGAAAATTCAAACACTGTTGTCTTTAATAGGAAAGGTTTTTTAATAAATAGCAAAAAGGAAAAAAAATTCAAAAATGCATAGATTAATATTTTAAACATAATCTATAGAGGATTTAAATATCGGGTTGTTACACCAGTGGTGCGAGGGACGCTAGGGCGAAGCCCTCAGAGCATGCGAGGGCAAGGGAGAGGAAGGAAGGGGATGAGCGGCGATTTCTGAGAGGGGGGTCGGGAGAGGACGGCATGGCTAGGGCATTGGGCATATGTGTATGGCCGGATTAGCTCCCTGGCATGAGATCGAATGTCTATGGTGCCTCCTCTTTTGAAGCACCGACCTTACCATAATTACACAAAAACCACGAGGGTTTCTTTTTCTGCAAAAATGGTGTGTTGGCACTCCTCCAGCTGTGTGATTCCTTCTTTAGGCCTTGTTTGGATAGATAGGGGTTAGACCCAATACCTTTGGATTGGTAGGAATTTGAAGAATATACAATCAATCTAAGGGACTATTTGGAGGATTCAAAAAAGGCCTATTTGTTGAAGTGTAGGAGTTTTATAAAAATCATATCAAATTTACATTGTTTCTATGAAATTCTTGTGAAATTTGTGAGAGCCCACGTTCCAAATAGAAATACAAATTAAGGTGGTGATCAGTTGGGCTTTTTTTTTGTGGCTTATGGCTGAAAGCACTGTAGCTGACTGAAAAAACACTGTAACTGACAGAGGCTTTTTTAGCATAATTAAATTTAAAAAATTAAAAAATATAAAAAATATGTTAGCCTATTACGTATAATACAAACAAATACGGGAAAAAAAGAACCGGCAAAAAAGCACAAAAAAGTCAAAAATTTAGAAAATGACGAAATTTATGAATAGTGAAAAATAAGCCGGAAGTCAGAAACTTAAGCCGAATTGATGAGGACCTTAAGTGGACGTGGAACAAGTGGTGTTACAGAAATACGTGGAACAATGGAACCCGTGCCTTGGACATGTCAGAATTTTTTGTACGGATAATCTATTTTTTATTCAAAATTACAGAAATATACCCGCGGGAAATTTTTTTACAAAAATAGGCTCCAATCGCCCAACCATTGGGCGACTGGAGCCTTTCGCCCAACCCAGCAGCGACAACTGGAAAATCTCCCAACCGTTGGGCAATTAATTGCAGTCGCCCCACCGTTGGGCAACTTTCATCCAGTCGCCCTCCCATTGGGCGACTGCATAAAAGTCGCCCAATGGTTGGGCGACTGCACTCAGGTCCCTGAGAGAAAAAAGAGAGGAAAGAGTCTATTTTGCCGAAATTTGGAAAGTGCATCAAACCTTCGCCAAAAATAGTGAAAATTGGTGGAGTTATTTTTCATACATCCAAAAGCCTCCAGAAAAAAATTTGAGCAATTTCGGCCATGAGATCAAAAGTTATAGCAGTTTCAATTGAGGCAGAAACGAATTCGAGTCCGTTTCCGACACACCTTCAGTAAAACGGGCATAACTTTTGCATACGGTGTCCGTTTTCGACGTTCTTGTACTCGTTGGAAAGTTAACGACGAGCCCGATCCAAAAATAATGACCAGCTTGTGCTAGTCGCCCTCCAAGACCCCGAAAATCGGCTATCTTTGGACCTAAACCTGCGTCGCAAGTTTTTTGTTTCTGTTTTTGCCCTTTTTCTTATTCTTCCCTTCGGAATTTGGATTTTTCTTCAACTGAAAAGTTGTAGATCTCGTCGAAACCTTTCAAATGAGTATATATAAGCCATATAGAACTTTGCCATTTTATCTTTTCAGACTAGTTGTTTATATTGCATCGGTATATAAAACGATCGGTACATACGGTTTTGTCAGCCCTGAGTGTAGTCGTTCAACCATTGGGCGACTGCATGAAAGTCGCCCATTGGGAGGGCGACTAGATGCAGTCGCCCGAGGGTAGAGCGACAGCTATTGGGTCATCCGCTGGTTGGGCGAAAGGCTCCAGTCGCTCAACCATTGGGCGATTGGAGCCTATTTTTGTAAAAAAAAATTCCGTAGGTATATTTCTGTAATTTCGAATAAAAAATGATTATTTGTACCAAAAATTCGACATGTCAGCGATGCCCACAGTAATACAGTAACAACAAATAATGACGTGTATGTAAGCATGTTTAATGGGTAGTTGTGTACGTTCAACGGGTCTTCCTCCCCCGCCCATCACACGTGCAAAAGCACGAACCGACGAAAAAAAGAGCCCCGTTGTACAAGGGCCCTACGGCTCTCCTATTATGGTCTAAGAAGTACTTCTATATTTTAAAAATAGATAGATCACTGGAAAGAATATAATCACCTTCCTTGTAGTCCCGGCTCATCGTGGCAGTCGCGGTCGCCCGTTCCACTAACCCCCGGCTTTGTCGCGGCTGTCCAATAACCTTCCGCCGCCCGTTCCACTCGCACACGCTACCAGCACCTGCCCCAGACCAAGTGCCCCAACGAACCCCCGGCCGCTCGCGGAGCCATGGACGCCACGGCGTCGACCAACAAGACGGCGGAGTTGGACCCGCCGCTCCACGCCCTCGGTTTCGAGATCGACGAGGTCTCGCCGGCGCGGCTCACCGGCCGCCTCGTCGTCACGCCCACGTGCTGCCAGGTCCGTGAAACCATCGCGAAACGCGTGCGCTTGTACTACTTGTGAGCTCTGTACTGAAGCCTTGTTGCGTTGTTGGGCATGGCAGCCGTTCAAGGTGCTGCACGGCGGCGTGTCGGCGCTGATAGCGGAGGGGCTGGCGAGCATGGGGGCGCACATGGCGTCGGGCTACCGCCGCGTCGCCGGCATGCAGCTCAGCATCAACCACTTCCGCAGCGCCGCCGTCGGCGACACCGTCCTAGCTCGCGCCGCCCCCGTCCACGTCGGCCGCTCCACCCAGGTCCGTTGCTCCCTTCCTGTTGTGTATCCGCACACCTACCCGCGATTGGTTAATTAATAAACTCCAACTAGTAAATTATCAATCTCTACTTTAATCCATCACGCCGAGCTAAAACAAATCATGGTACGGGCTCATAGGTTTTTTTGTGTCTAGTTTGAGATTTCCCGTGGTGCGCACTGCACCGCACGGGCCGCGTGGATTCCATTTCGGCCATCGTTCTTAATTCCCGCGGTTCTACCCAATGATCGATGCGAAGTATGCTAATTAATTGTACATTTCACTGTTGCTCTGAAACAAGGGAAAAGTAGCTAAACTGGCTTCCGTTATTGTGATCAAGTTTGATAGCTCAGGATAAAATTGAGATACCCGCCAGCTAGAGCATAGTAACACACTGGGATAAGGTTGACCAACCCCTTCTTTTGCGTTTATAGGTTATGTCTTTTCCGAACAAATAAATAAAATTATTTTTTTGCCGTCTTTTCGAAGTAGTTTATTGAGACAGTCTTTTTAAAACGGTAGGACAGTCTTATCGGATAGGCTTATCGGCTTTTGGTTTGTTTGCACAAGCAGTCAAGTGCTCGCACTAGAACCAAAAGTCATCAACCACAGCCATAAGTTATTAGCTGTAGCCGAAAGAACTGCCTAGTACTGGAAATTCACCTAAAAAATTTGAACTTGTTCTGCGCTTAAGAGAAAAATAATGCCACTTGTGTTCTGCTATCTCAAGATAAAGACACTGCAGCTTGACTGTGCTCATTAAAATTGAAGTAATTGTTAAAATAATAAAACTATCTTGTATAGGTGCTAAGCATTATTGAGCTAAGAATTAATGTAAACAGTTGTGCTGAAATGGATTTAAGGTTTGGGAGGTAAAGCTCTGGAAGATGGATCCATCCACACAAGGCCAGGGACCTCAAATCGCCGAATCCAGGGTCACGCTCCTGTGTAATCTACCGGTGTCGGACGAGCTGAAAAATGCAGGGGACGCTCTCAGAAAATACTCTAAACTGTAAAAACTCGTAAGTACAAGGTTTATGCGATGATTGACGGATTTGCTGATGATGTAAACATATTGTCTGTAAGTTTCTTACTCTCTCTTTCTTATACAAACATGCATGGATCAAGTATTTTAATTTAGAGTCCTACCAGACAATATCAAAATTCAAAATCAAAACAGTCATCTCCAAAAACTAACCAGTCCCTGAGGTATTGTCAGTGTCATTTGGTTTTTTTTTTACTTCTTCGCCCAAAGTACGCCGAACTATAGGCTCCGTCTCATCTCCTTCGCTTTCAAAGTTAGCCTCCAATAAGCCATCTTCAGAGCTAGATGGGAGGGAAAGAAGTAAAAAAGCCATTTTAGAAAGCTAGGTGTTCATACTCACTGTCAAGGGCGGGAGAAGTAACCAAACAGGCAAGAGATAAGGCATCTTGGGCCAGATGGGCCGTCAGATGAGTGAAGCAGCATTACGCACAGCATATCGGAAGTGAATAGTGTTTAGGCCTTAACTAAATTGTAACCCAAAAGGAGAACCTGGTTGGATATAAACCAAGGAAGTAGGAAAAATTGCTCTCATGCCACAAACTTATGTGTGATACTCCCTTTTGCCACAAAGTTAAATGTCTTTGTTATTATGCCACAAAGTTGAATGTTTATTCCTTTCTTTTGCCATTTCTTTCACTTTTGCCATGGGGGGAGAAGAGACTGACTGTTTTGCCCTTCTCCCTCCTCCCCTCACGCGCGCGCAGATCGATCAGATCGATCTCAATCTGTCTCCCCCCTCCCCTCACGCGCGCACAGGAGAGCCGGCCACCCTTCCCGTCGCCGGCGACCCTCGACCCGGCGTCCTCTGGTGACCCTCTCCCGATGGCGGCGCCCACGACGTCCTACGGCGTGGCGTCGCCCCCTCTCCCAACAGCGACGCCGACGACCCCGGCCTCCATGGCGGCGGTGCCCACGACCCCGGCCTCCTCCGGCATGGCGGCGGCGCCCCCGACCCCGGCCTCCTTCGTGGCGGCGCCCCCGACCCCGGCCTCCTCCGCAGCGCCGCCCACGACCCCGGCCTCCTCCGCCGCCGTCGCCATGGCTGCCGTCGCGGGCATCGGCAAGCGGCGAGAGCAGGACCATGGCCACCGTCGCGGACATCGGCTGCGCCGCGCTTCACCGGCTTGCTTGACCCGGACGAGCGGTCGGAGGAGGACGAGGACGACGAGGTGGGCGCCACCGGCAAGACGAGCAGCTGCGGCGGCTGTACTTGCTGGGGAGGGGGTGGGGGCGGCGTAAACGGCGCCGCGGCCTCGCGGGCCGGTGCACTGGATCCACCGCGGCTTGGGATCCACGCGGTCAAGGGTCGCCGGCGACGGGAACTCCGCTCCTGCGCGCGCGTGAGGGGAGGAGGGAGAAGGGTAAAACGGTCAGTTTCTTCTCCCAGCATGGCAAAAGTGAAGGAAATGGCAAAAGAAAGGAATAAACACTCAACTTTGTGGCATAATAACAAAGACATTTAACTTTGTGGCAAAAAGGAGTATCACGCATAAGTTTGTGGTATGAGAGCAATTTTCCCAAGGAAGTATGTAACAGAAAAACATATGGAATAGAATAAACAACTCAATCCCCAAATTCTGGCTTCGTCTTCCTCAGCCTCTCCTATTTTCCCCATTCTTCCATCCCCAATTCCTTTCTGATTGAATCGATTTGGCTATCAAAGCTCCCTGCTGCCCACTCTGGCTCCCAAGAAGAGACTCAATCAGTTCGAGGAGAAGGTAACTCAGACTATAGCGGTGATGGAGGAGAAGAGCAACGCGGCATCAGAGTTGATGAAGCAACTTTGCGATTGATTCGCTGCCTTCGAGATGATGCTCGGAGAGATCAAGGCGCGTTTGACGACGTTGGAGACCAACGCGGTGACACCTGACCCCCAAGGTCTATGAGGAGCGTCGAGTCCTCAGGCATCAGCATTGGCATCATCGTCGATGCTTCACGAGGTGCTCCCGTCGAGCGATCACAACCTCGGATCTCAGGGCGATCGCAACATCGGACCTCATGGCCACCATGAGAACATTCTCACCCGGGGCAACGCCGATGGACTCTTTTGAGTCCCTCAGCTCACCCCGGTCATGGGTACGTTTCCGACCAGCTCCCATGCATATCCTGTGTTTGATGAAAGGCACACAGAGAGTAGAGGGTTCAATTTGTTCCACCACACTCCCCCAAATCGTTCCAATCCAAACCCTACCCCCCAAAATGGGGTCTCCCAAATTTGATGGAGAAAACCCAACGTCGTGGAGACGAGGGTGTGAGACATATTTTGAGGTGCTTGGGGTGCAAGAAACCTTGAAGACTAGGTTTGCCGCACTAAACTATATAAGCACAGCGGCCTTATGGCTGCAGAAGATGGAGGAGCAAGGCAGGATAGAGAGTTGGGGGGAGATGTATCAGATGGTTACCCATAAATTTACCAAAGATAAGTACCAGCATTATCGATGTCAATTGACATCCCTTAGGCAAACATCATCAGTGCAGGAGTATACTGACCAGTTTGAGCAATTACGGCATCATCTTTGGTTGTACAACCCCACCTTAGATGAAACTTTTTTTGTGCATGAGTATTTAGAAGGGCTGAGGGATAACATTCGTTTTGCAATTTGGTTACACCATCCTCCCGACGTCGATACTGCTAGTGCCTTGGCTTTATTGTAGAAGGAGGAACTGGAAGTAGGACCGAAGAGGATCTTCAGGGGAACTGAACACAAAGATCTGGGTAGGAACCAGTCCAAGTTCAGCTCATCTAGTGAGAAGCAAAGGACCTCGCTGAAAGGAGAAGAGTATAAGCATCAAACAAGAGACGAACAAAAGAAACCAGAAGACATCCGAATGAAGGAGAAATTGTCAGCCTTGAAATCATACGGAAGGGTTAATGGGTTGTGCTTCACATGTGGGGGGAAATGGAGTAAAAATCATAAATGCCTAGAGAAGGTTTCCCTGCATGTGGTAGAGGAGTTCCTTGAAGCCATGCAATGTTAATCTGACTCCGAGGGTAGTGACAATGAGACCATGCCGACTGGGGTGCTTATGCTCGTCAACAACCCTCCCCTCAAGACCCCATGCAAGAGGCGCGCTGTCAGACTACAAGGACACATTGGCAAGCAAGAAGTGCTGATTTTGGTTGATTCGAGCAATGTGAGCTCCTTTGTCCATGAACAATTAGTGCAGCAACTCCAACTGGTGACACAACCCATCAAAGAAACACGCTTTGTGGTGGCTAACGGAGGCTCACTAACTTGTTCCCAAGCAATACCACAATTGGAATGGTTTGTGCAAAACCACACATTTTGTCAAGACATGGTCATACCCCTAGGCTGCTATGATATTATTCTGGGTGCCGACTAGTTGGAGGATCATAGCCCTATGTGGATCCATTGGAAGCAAGAAATTGAAGGGGTTGCTCAAACACCACGCGGTTACCCATTGTGTCCAAGTAACACCAATCACTACTGAGTAGCAAAACAATAAGTTAACAGCCCAGGAGCTTCATTGTGTTAGTGAAGACACGACAGTCATGCTACCAGAGTCGATTCAAAAGGTAGTCCATGAGTATGCACACGTGTTTCAAGAGCCAACAGCATTGCCACCCTCTCAACCTGAGGATCACTCCATTCCCTTGATTCCTACTGCACAGCCAGTGAACGTGAGGCCCTATCGTTACTCTCCTTAGTAAAAAAAAGCAGAGATCAAGTGACAGGTCATGGATGTTGGAAGCATGACTAATACAGAAGAGTCAACCCATTTGCATCATCGATTCTCCTAGTCAAGAAAAAAGATAGCACCTGGCGATTTTAATATGTAGGTCAATTGATCCATATCACAGCTTGTCGACCAGGGCATTTACCACGGCTTCAACCACGCCTTCAACCATGGCATCGACCACGGCTTATTGACCACATCTTCGACCATGACATCGACCATAGCTTGTTGACCACGCCTTCAACCATGGCATCGACCATGGCTTGACCATGGTTTCAACCACGCCTTCAACCATGGCATCGACCACGGCTTGTCAACCATGGCATCGACCATGGCTTATCGACTACGTCTTCGACTGGTCCGAAGTCTCTGACTGCTCTCTGATACTGGGTCTTCAACTAACTATGCAGTACTCGACTACGACCATGCAGTACTTGAACACACCGAGTACTCGACTACGACCACGCAGTACTCGAACACATCGAGTACTCGACTACGACCATGCAGTACTCGAATACAATGAGTACATTTGGCTACGACCGCTGTAGCTACGATCATGCAGTACTCAAACACACCGAGTATATTTGGCTACGACAACGCAGTAGTCGAACAAACCGAGTACTCGACACACGACCACTCAATACTCGAATACACGAGTACATGATACACGATCACACTCAACAATAAGATTATATCCAACAGCTTCTTAACGCCTTTTTTTCTTTTTTTCCCCCTTTACATTGTCTATAGAGATATAATGATTTTTTTTATTTTTTTTCTCTTTTTCTTTATTTTTTTATTAAATGCTTCAGCCAAAAGCTAACATCCGCTACAATGCCCATTTCATCCGAAAGTTGTTTTGGACGGGGCCTATGCAGTGGCAAAAATATTCATATAGCTTTCCACAAAATCACCCACAGAACTATTTCACACTTGGCTGTTTATAAACACGATTCTAAGAAAGAAGCGAGAATATATACTATAGTTGTCACTATGTGACTATGTCAGACAAGTAGGTGTTGTATTGATCATGGTGACAATAGGGGCTCAAGAGAATAGTTATTGTGGATGGGGATCCCTTGTAAATGTTCTGAGGAAAGGAAGGAAGCTTAGAAGAAAAGAATCTAGAAAGGTCACCTTGAATGGTACGCTGTCATTGTTAATAACTCATGGCCATTACTTCCAAGCGGAGCTTATCAATTATCATTGCTTCATTCATGACATATTATGGCAACATTGCATTTCCGACACAACCATATGCAAGCAAAGCAACATTGCAGCAAATTCTGAAGACACATTCCGAAGCTTTTTATACAACGACGATGTCAAGAAAAAAGGGAGCAGAGGTAGATGTCACCATCTCATTGCAACCATTACAACAGTGAATAGAAAGGTAAACCCGTTACAAAAATAGAAAAACTAAACAAACAATCTTTGTGAGTCACATTCAAATGCTCCCCTCCACTCCATGCAAATCATTTTCCCGATACCTCCCATCCTCGTGCAGGCGAAGGTGGGCGATACTATGTGTTCCTTACATTTGTGCTGGATATAGCTTTACCAAAAACACACGTACTCACTCTCTCTTATTTTCCTCATTCTTGCTTTGTGCTCACTGTTCTTTGCCATGTTTCACATTTGGACGTTTAAATAATGAAGACCGAAAGAAACGAGAAGGGAGAAGAGGTAGGTGTTGCATTGATCAGCACGGTATCAGTTGCTGTGATATTGCTTCCAGACAAAAGTCATTGCAGATGTTACGAAAGGGAAGAAAACTAAGAAAGAAAAACCTGATCTGAAAAGGTCACCTGATTGTCACACTGTCAGCGATTCATGGCCATTACTTGCCTCAATACTCTCCAGCTGTATGCAGTGTGCTACTGTGCTTGCTTGTGTTTGTGCTCTGGGACTTGCCTGTATCCGTTGTCACCCTCATCCATTTCAGTGACAGACTACACATTGACTCTGTTATTTGATAGATAAGTTTGTAAGCAAATCATTGCATTGCTCATCACAGCGGGGGGGCCAGCTAACCAGTGCAACCGAAGAGTTTCCGATTGTTTCGCCGTGTCAGGGCGTATGTTTGCATCCCCACCTTGAACCTCTAGACTTGGATCTTTGGCTCCTTTGCCGAGTTGAGGAGCCTTGTCAACGTGTTATCATCGCAAAAGCCAAATAGCCTTAGAGGTTCAGACCTTCTGCAGATTTGATCGTCGTCCCTCAGCTGCATAACTTTGCGTGGAACACGCAGAATGAGTTCGAGCACCGAAAACAAGATGTACTGTTCTGTCTTCGTCGGCTTGCTTGGATCAACCTTTCTTCCATGTGCATTCTAGCGTGCCGTATACCGCCTGTCCCTGAAAAGAGTGAGTGCACGGAAGGAACCGATAAAAAGAGGATGTTAACTGTTTGAAGTAGTTCTCTAGTTTCGTTTCTTCAACATAAACTAATGCTTACAATTCAATCAGATCCAGGTGGCTTTCTTTTTCCCGATGCTTCCCATCCTCATGCACACAGAAATTGAGAAAGGAAAATGGCATGAAACACTAGACTCTGGATCGCTAGAAGAGAGAAGAGGTACTATATAGATGCACTATGTCAGACAAGTAGGTGTTGTATTGATCAGATGATAGTAGGTGCTGATGAGCAGTTATTGTATGTGGGGATTCCCTGTAGATGTAAGGAAAGTGAGGAAAGGAAGGAAACTGAGAAGAAACTAATCTGGGAAGGTCACCTTGAGTGGTGCACTGCCAGCAACTCATGGCAATTACTTTCAGGTTGGAGCTTGTCACTGCTTCTTTCTTGACATATTATATCAACATTGCATTTCCAACACAACCATATGCAAGCAAAGCAACTGCATAAGTCTCATAAATTTATACGTCACACAGTAGTCGTCTTCAGGGAATACCAAATAGTTCATGAGAATCTACACACAAACAAATTACATGCATATGAACGAAATAACATCACAGACTTGTTGGTGCTGTACACTTCAAGCAGCAGCGACAGCGGGGGGTGGCAAGAGGATTATCTCCACATTGTCATGAACACCCTGCAGAAGCAGCTCACCATCGTAGGAGACAATTTTCCTCTTCTTGGCAGCCCGCAAGGTGCCAACTAATGCTTCAAACATGTTTGCGCACCGGTCATCATTGAAGAGGACACCAAACGTTACCTGCAAACAACAAGCTTTCAGTACCGCAGATTGATATCTTTTGAATTAGTTCACAAGGTGTAGGACAGCTATGCCAAGAACTTTGAACTTTCCCATGGACATGTTTCCATGATTTCTGTAACATCGTATGGAGAAGCCTATAACCATTCACAATGTTGCTTAGAAGTACACTGTAGAAGTAGAACTCACAAAATCAAAATTCCTTTAGCAAAGCAAGACCGGCACTAGTCAAGTCTTAGCATCATCATCAGCCTGTTTTAGTGTTGTGCTTGTGATTTAAGAATATCCCATGTCAACCTAAGCATAAGGTCAAGACCTACAGAAGTTCAGGATACAGGGAAGGTGCAAGGGACTACAAGGTGCCCTACAACAATGAAGTAATACCAGCATATCTCTATGTCCATTTCTGTTTCACTGTAGCATTTTAGGTTATAATACCTCTTAATTACTGCTAGATTGAGCCTTTGTTCGTGCATTTTCATCCCTGATATATTATTACCTTCGACAATTGATCCTAAATGTGAATGATATACACCTATAACACTACTGTGGATTTCGATACTTCAAATTTATTAGAGAAACTGCATGACAGGAGTTTGGATCAAGGAATAGCTCCCCTCCATACGACCATATATAGAAAATGTTTTTGAAGGGAATAGATAGAAAATGTATGTTGGACAAAGAGAAATTAAAAAATAGTAAAGAGGCAAAAATGATAGTGAAGAACCAAAAGTAGTGCATCTCAAGTATATAGGTACAGATTAGAGAATTGCTAGGGACAAGAAGGGCAGTGAATTCAATAGAAAAGGGACCTTGGACAACAACTAGTCAGGAGGTAGTTGATACATTTGTGCAGAGTCAGGGGAACAACTTACTACAGAAAAGAAGCCTAAATTAACATTTGCAAAGTTTCTATTGGTTGTACCTAACATCAAAAGAACCACCAGCCTAACCTTAAATATCACTCAAAAAAATTAAAATCGAAAAGGAAAGAGAAATCGCAGTGATAAGCCCCTTTTGGCCACCATATGCACTTTATAACCTAACATGACTAAAGAAACAAGATATGCGTGTGAAGTTTACAACCAAGCATAACACTTGGCAACTGTAGGCTAGGAACGATAATGAAAAACTCAACAGAAGACAAGATGCATTTGCACATACATCATTTTGTTGCATGTTAATATGACTATATGAGCAAACAGCGACAACAGATGAAGCAAAATAACCACCATCACAAATCTATCAGACTCAGATAAAAAGGCACAACAATGGTAGAAGAAAAATATGAACTGCAATATGAAGAATTCATTTTTGAAGCAAATGTGAAGAATTCCGGAAATAAATGGGCACAGCCATGGGCCTATGGTTCTTGGTCCCTTAATGGTTTTCCGTTTCTTTCCACAGTCATAATGGACATCTTCTTTGTCAATAGTTCATCTCCTAACATATTAACAAGGGAAAGTAGAACACAGTAAACTGCAAGGGAAAGTAGAACACAGTAAACTGTTGTTCCATTTGCAGAGGTTTCTCAAAATCCCCGCATTCACTTAGTATAATGGATAATTGTGAGTTCCATTGGACTGAGGATAGATTAATATTACCAAAGTCTCATATCAAGCTCCGTATCATTGGTTCAGCTTATCAATCAAGATCCGCAATACTGGTAAAAGATCCCATTAGCTTTGTTCCATGACCAATACTGGTCAGAGATGCACAAATTAGGGCTCTGCACTGCACACATCAGCAGATAAACATTCACCTACGAGCAACACATTGCTATATATACACATCATGATCTCAGCAGCACCACAAGATCACCTGAGTATCCAACAAATGTGCAGTGGTCTATCTAATCTAAGCCTTCACCCCACGACCAAAATGTCAAGGCAATTATCACATCAGATCATTGGCAAGAGCACATCACACTGCACATTGGAGTAAGCATGGCGAAAAGAACACGGATCCTAACTCAGGCCACCGGAGAGATGTAAAACGCGGCCGTGCAGACGCCAGATCTGCGGTTGTTTTGGGGGAGAGGTAAGGGTACCTTGTAGGAGCCATCGGGCTGCTGCTGACCTAGCCTCTGGATCTCCTCCTTGAGCCTCCCGACCTCCTCCTCCACGTTCATGGCGTCGCCCTGTCGGTCCCTCTCCGCCTGAGTCTTGAGTTCTTGGTGGATCTTGTCGCAGCAGGATATTTTTGTGGAGTTGGACAAAGGAGAGTTATGGGGTTACTTCAAGGGCACCAACCGTCACGTGCGAAGCGTGTCGACCGTTTGAATGGAGAACGAACGGGCGAGATGAACGCAACGCACGCTAGGAGTAGCCGCGTAGCAGACTGAACGTCATTCGCCTCTTTTTTTTTTCTCTCGCTACGGGAGCTGGTATAGGAAGGTATACTGTTGGCCCATGGGCCCACATGTCAGCCCTATCACCTTTGCAAGGAGATTGGAAGAACAACAAAGGGTGACAAGGCTCGGATGAGGGGGGAAACTAAATGTTCATGACATGCGGAACCTTATAGTGGCAATGGTTTGGATAGAGACGCGATGTGTTGTGCAGGCGATGGAGATGGACAACGGTGGTAGTTGGGTAATGGAGGCGACGAATATATGGTGGGAGAGAGGCAAAATCGAGCGCTTCAAAAGATAGGAGAGGAAGATAAGAGGATCATGTACAAAGGAATCGGGTGAAGTCTCGTTGGTCACGATGAACCACAATGGAGAAGCTCGACGACGCTGGAGGAGAAGAACTTCTATTACGAGCAAGTGTGGGGGAGGATGTTGTAGAACACGACCTGATGCACTAGGTTTTGAGATTAGCTCACAAGGGTGGCGTGAGGTGATAGGAATGCATCATGGTGTTTGCGATCGTGCTCTAGACACGAACACATTACTCCGCTTAGATGGATCAATAAAGTAACCAAGAACAAAATGCATTGGATTGATGATCTTACCGAAGTAAGTCTTCCTCTCATTCGTGATAACCTCATCCTCGTTATCTTTGTTCTTGTCGCTGCCCAATGTAGCACTTTGATCCGACAATGAGATCCTGTAGCTGGCGATGAAGTAGTTATTAAAGTTTCACAAGCCCTTGTCACATTTGGCCTTCCTAGGTAGCCAGGTTGCCTTTTTTCTCCTACCCTTGTTTTCTTCTTTAACAATTGGTAACATGCATTGCACAGTCATATTATGAAATTGTGAAGATTAGACCTAATCGATGGTAATAGTTGTGGTTTTGCAGCTCATCTGTCTCTCCGGTCTCTCTCACCAAATATCTTTTCGCTCTTATTATGTTACACCAAATAAAATAGGAATAAGTTTATTTTACTCTTCTCAACTCTCGTCTGAGTCTGAAAATCAACAATCAACTACAAGATCGAACATTTGACAATCTCAAACTATCAAAACTGGTGCAAATCGCCCTCGTCCTAGACCACTGGTTTTGAATGAGGTGGTTACATGTACTTGTTTAGTTGACATCAGGTTCACATGTACAGGAATAGCTGACTTAATGAGAAATAAAAAAAAGGAATAAGTCTACTTTACTCCCGAACTCTTTCAAAGTCTAAGTTTCAATCTCAAAATACAAAACCGGATGTTTTACAATCCTCATGTCACAATGCCACATATATTACCCCCCTAAAGCTAATTGAAATCGGTTTTAACTAACATGGCATCAACATGGAAGCAGTTTTGACACCTAAGTTGATTTTCGGTTTAGGATTTTGACATATAAAAAGTCCAGTCAACAGAATGAACAAATAAATTTTAAAAATAGTGGGGCCCATATGTCATTATCACATACCACCTTCCTCCTCTCTTCATCTTCTTCCTCTCTTCTCTGAGAATCAATGGACGTGGTAGCCTCTCCCATCCGACCTTCTTCCCAAGATCGCCTGCTGCTCCTGGTGACTGTCGCAGACATGGTGTAGCTCTTGATGATTGTCCCCTAGGTCCCGGTGGAGGAGGTAGTGAGGCCCAGTGACTCAAGGCTGGGGGAGGAGGTGGCATAGCTCCCAGCCAAGGGAGGAGGCACTGCGGATCTGGTTGGAGCCGAGCCGCCGGCGTCATCCATGTTCTCCTCTTTCTTCCTCACCGGCTGATAAAGGAAAGAGAAAGGCGCCCCAAGCATAGCTCCATCGTCAGTGTCATCCTTGGCCACCGCGAGCTCCGACACCACTGTTACCGCCATAGAAGCATAGCAAGCCCAGAAGGACGTGGAGGAGAGTGGAGAGGATTTGGGGGTGGCAGCGGTGCTCAGGAGGGAGAGAGGACGGACTCATGGCCGGTGAGGTCAAGGTGTGGTCTGCGGCTGGAGGCTAGTTGCAATTGATGATGGCATATGGAGCAGCCGAGGCAGAGTTGCAGTCACCAGCGACGATGGTGCCTGAATCCCACCGCCAGAGACGAAGACGAGATTATCGGTGGAGAGGTTGAGATTATCGGTAGATCTAGATCAGGGCGTATCAGTCATTAGGTCACATCCTTTGCTCGTCGGGTCACTGTGCTCCGCATCGGCTCCTGTCACTCACTGCCTCTCCAACGTGCTGCAGCTCAACCTCATCACCTCCACTGCACAGATCTTCCTATGCATCCTTGCAAATCCAACGAGGCGAGATGGTAAGGAAGAGAGATAGGGCTAGAGAGAGGAATAGGGAGGATTGGATGCGAAGGGTGGTGGCGCTGGTGAGGTGAGATGGGCAACAACACGAACAAGATCTAGCCATCCCTCATCAATGCTGGACTTAGAGAAGGGGGAGAGGGAGAGATAAGAGAAGGAAGAGAGAGATAAGTGAGAAGGGGATGAAGAAGAAAGGATATGAAAGGATGACATGTGGGTTCTCAAATATTTTTTTATTTTATTTGTTGAGTGGCTGTAAATGTCATGGTAGATGAAATCACGGTCTATAGGGTAAAGTAAACGGTTTTAATATTTAAGGGATATTGGATATTCAGTTTTTTAGTTAGAGGATAAAAATTAAACAAACAAGATAGTTCAAACGGCAAAGTAGATTTGTTCTAATAAAAATAGGATTTTTTTTCTTCCGTCCTCCGGCTCTTCTCTGTGCTCCGTGGGCATGCTCGAGCTCGCCATCCCCCAACATTAGCGCACCTCGCACGCCGGTCACCTGCCGCTGCCTCCCCACCTGCCCCTCCCCAACTTGACCCCCACCGATTCCGCCGCCAAGGTTCGGCGATGCGTCGACAAGAAGAGGCTGCGACGCAGCAGTCGGAGGTGACATCAAAGTACTGATCCATGCGTGCTGTTGAAGGATGGCTGGACTCGATCAAGAGATGCCCCACGAGGGCGAGCTAGCAGCAGCAATCCAGATGGGCTTCTTCATACAGATCTTTGGATGTTGTGCACGACCAATTGTACCAGAATTTGGTGCAGCGTCAGTCAGATCTGGCGCGCCGGTACCTGCAGGAGCTTCCGGCGAGTGGGCGGCGTTAGATCTGGGCATTTGGAAACAACTCGTTGATGGCATGTTCCTCGCAGACGGCGGCAGTCGCCGGCAACAAACCGGAGCCCAAGCCATAGCTCGACTCGGTAGAGAGGCGAGAGGAGGAAGACATGTAGAAAGAGAGAGAAAGAAGGGAAGGGAAGAGAGGTGATTGGCTGGTGACCACGGTGGTTTCTTTTGGTATGTTTTGTATGGTTTAAAATTTTAAATTTTAACTATTCGTGAGATAGTACTTAGAAAAATAATTGTATACGATGTTAATCAGTACAACTAAACTCAATATATTTTTGACCCGCCTTAAAATTACATTATTTAAAAGTTAGTTACTGTAACATAAATCATGAGTCCAACCGAACGTAGCCTATGTCTAGGTGGCAAAGTGGTTTTCTACTCAACAAAAATAAATGGTGTGGCAGCCCTGTGGTGAAAACCACCAACAAAACTTAAGAATGATTTTTGCACTTGTTTTGATAGTTAAGAATGTGAAATGTCTGGTTTTAAAATTAGGGTTAATTTTCAAATGTGAGAGAGCTGGCCAACTGCCAGTTGCAATTGCTTAAAAAAAAGTTGCGAGGTGCAATGAGTATTGTTGTGGTTACAGACCAAACAGAGAGAGAGAGTAGTAGTGGGGAGTTGAGTAAAATGAATGGCTTAGGCCCCTTTCCTTATGGCCTATGTCTTATATTACCTCCACATGGGGAGTGCTTTTACAGTTATACTCTTATACATGAGTTCTCCCCTCAAGGGTACCTATGTCATTATACATATCCCATTCTGGGCTTTGCGCTCTCTTAACAGGCCTGCTGGGCTTAGGTGGAGGCCACCCCTACAATAGGAGCCTCTCATGGTGAAGGGCTTCACGGGCCGAAACCATGTTGCCGAGCCCTTTGGCCCCTCCGTCCCTGCGGCCTGTGAGCTTTTTCATCGTTCGAAGTGCAGTGTTCGCCTTTTTGCGAAGGCGTGACGCCGGGCGGCTTGTCGAAGGCTTCGTCACCCACCTACTGCTGTCGTGGCGGGGTCAAGGCCGTCGCCCGGAGTGGAGATGTTAGCGGAGTCAAATGTGTCGGCGTATGAGGCGGAGCGGGTCGTAAGCCATCGCGCGCGCGCGTCTCCGGCGTCAAGCGCCCTCGTCGACAAGCAACTGCCGGCCTACCCCGCGGAGCTTGATTGGCGCGACGCGAGACTTGAGGGGGGTGGGGCGTGGTGACGCCATGTGGCGACGCTCCTTCTCCTGGCGCGGATCTTGGAGCACCGTGACGGCACGACGCTGCAACGTTGGACCGTCGCTGGTTGGACTTCCGCCAGCTGGACTTCTGCCTGTTGTATTTTCACCAGATGGACTCCTGCCGTTGAACTTTCGCCGGATGGACTTCCGCCGGTTGGACTTTCGCCGGATGGACTTCCGCCGGTTGGATCTTGTACCTGCATTGTGCGCGCGAATAGGTGCTGCTCCCCTAAAATGGGCCTCTTCAGTACATCCACATTCCATGGCGGCACCATGCGGCTCGGGGGATGTTGATGTACTGATGGAGGCCTATTTTTCTCGGGAGCTTGGTTAGCGTCTATTAACGGCAACTGCTTGCAGTTGCTGTGCTCGCTCTGTATTTTTGTATTCAATGGCAAGGTTTGCCCTGTTCTCTTAGACATGCTCACCTTCAGTCGGGGCTTGTGATCAAGCCCGCCTTTCGAGAAAATCTTGGTGGACTGAAGGTAGTCTGTTTATGAGAACAAGCCAAAACTTGGCGTGACATGACCTGCGCCCGTGCGGTGTGTGTGGAATGCCGTCGGATGTGCCACCCCGCGGAGGCGGTGCCTACAAGACGAGCAGTGGGGTGGTGTTCCGAGACCACTGTTCTCCTGCCTTGGAGGATAGTAACCGCGGAGGGCAGGCGTTGGCAGGGTGGTCCGGGGATGCTGATCGGTAGCAGCGGAATTGGCGCCTAGTCGAAGTAGACGCGCGAGCGCTCCGTCCCCTACACTTCGGAGTGGTGGCAGCGGAGTTGGCGCCCAGTCGAAGTAGACGCGCAAACGCTCCGTCGCTTACCCGTCGAAGGGGTGGCAGCGGAGCTGGCGCCTAGTCGAAGTAGACGCGCGAGCGCTCCGTCCCCTACCCTTCGAAGCGGTGGCAGCGGAGCTGGCGCCTAGTCGAAGTAGACGCGCGCGCGCTCCGTCCCCTATCCTTCGAGGTGTGGCAGCGGAGCTGGCGCCTAGTCGAAGTAGACGACGAAGTAGACGCGCGAGCGCTCCGTCCCCTACCCTTCGAAGCGGTGGCGGCGGAGCTGGCGCCTAGTCGAAGTAGACGCGCGAGCGCTCCGCCCCCTACCCTTCGAAGTGGTGGCAGCGGAACAGCCTCTGGTGCTTCTCGCTCGCGGGTGTGCTCGCGCGGGAACCAGCCTCTGGTGTTTCTTGCTCGCGGGTGTGCCCGCGCGGGACCCAGCCTCTTAACACGTCGCCTTGGTACTTTGCAGGCGGCGCGTGGGAGTGGGCCCCCGTGGTGCACTTTGCCCGCCGTAGAATTAACCGGGGTAAGCTGTGCTCTGAAGTACGTGGGGGCCAATGCCCACGCCTTGTTGATACTCCGAAAAGTGCGTGGAGACAGCGTCCGCACCTTCTTTATACTCCGGGGAGTGCGTAGGATCGGCATCCACGTCATATTTATATTCTGAAGAGTACGCACTGGGGCGACGCCCGTGCGTGCGCGGTGCTCGCGTCTTGTTTATACTCCGTAGAGTGCGTGGGATCGGCATCCACGTCCTATTTATACTCCGAAGAGTACGCACTGGGGCGACGCCTGTGCGTGCGCGGTGTTCGCGTCTTGTTTATACCCCGTAGAGTGCGTGGGATCGGCATCCACGTTCTATTTATACTCCGAAGAGTACGCACTGGGGCGACGCCAGTGCGTGCGCGGTGTTCGCGTCTTGTTTATATTCCGTAGAGTGCGCAGGGATAGCATTCGCGTCTTCTTTATACTCCGGAGAGTGCGTGCGGAGGCGGACCTCGACGCTACGTCTTATTTAGAGTCCGTAGACTGCGCGCGGAGGTGAGCCTCCGCGCGTTGCGGGCGGTGAAATTGCGTGCGGAGGCGAACCTCGACGCTACGTCGTATTTATACTCCGTAGAGTGCGTGCGGAGGCGGACCTCGACGCTACGTCTTATTTTAGAGTCCGTAGACTGCGCGCGGAGGCGAGCCTCCGCGCGTTGCGGGCGGTGAAATTGCGTGCGGAGGCGAACCTCGACGCTACGTCTTATTTATACTCCGTAGAGTGCGTGCGGAGGCGGACCTCGACGCTACGTCTTATTTTAGAGTCCGTAGACTGCGCGCGGAGGCGAACCTCCGCGCGTTGCGGGCGATGAAATTGCGTGCGGAGGCGAACCTCGACGCTACGTCTTATTTATACTCCGTAGAGTGCGTGCGGAGGCGTCCCCCCGCGTGTCTTTGTTTATACTCATGCCCGTATCTCTGACGGAGAGTGCGCGCGCGAACGCGTGTCTTTGTTTATACTCATGCCCGTATCTCTGACGGAGAGTGCGCGCGCGAACGCGTGTCTTTGTTTATACTCATGCCCGTATCTCTGACGGAGAGTGTGTAAGATCGAGGTGGCCGACTAGAGGGGGGGTGAATAGGCGGTTTAAAAATTCTCTACAAATTAATATTAGCGATTCAAGACCTATTCAATTTGCCTAAACCAAGTATACAATGCGGAAGCTAAATTCAAGTTGGTTTAGTACAAATAATGCCTAAGTCAAGCAAATTAGCCTAAGTGCACCAACAATGCTATCCTAGGTCAAGGTTTGCAATCCTAGGTTTACAAGCAATCAAATTGAGTCTACGAATGTAAATTGCTTAAAAGTAAATAGAGTACAAGAAAGCAAACCACAAATGACACAATCACTTTTTACCGTGGTGTTCGGAGACTTGCCGGTCTCCCCTAGTCCACGTTGAGGTTAGCCCGAACGAATCGGACCGGCTCCACGAATTAAGCCGAAACACCTCCAATCCACTAGTGGTAGCTCTTTCCCGCTCCGGGTAGGTGAGCTCCGACCTTCACAAATTCGCCGGGTCTTCTCACAACCTTCTTGAGAAGATCACCGCGCACGACGCCTCCAACGCCGTCTAGGAGTCGGCAAACTCCAAGAGTAACAAGTTAAATCCCTCACTTGACTCTCACCACGTGCAACGAATGCACAAGCTCACTTGGACACAAAGTCCACCTCTAGATGCAACACATGCACTCTAGATCACCTCTCCTCTCTCACAAAGTGCAACACATGCACAATTGAGTGGAGAGCCTCACTCTAGCTCAAGAACAATGAAATGAGTCAAGCAACAACATCTCCAACCAGCCTTGAGGGGGTATTTATACCCCACACACAAAAACTAGCCGTTGGAGCAAAGAGAGGCTGAAATCAGCCTGAGGGCCGGTACTACCGCAGTTAAAACGGCCGGAACTACCGCCCTCCCAACGGTCACAAAAAAACTAGCCGTTGGACCAAATCCGGAACTACCGGAGTACAAATTGCGGAACTACCGGATTTTTCGAGGCTAAGTCATTCAAAAAATCGCTCTCTGGAAAAAACATTCCGCTCGGAATCCGGAACTACCGGACTTGCGGAACTACCGGAAAAATCGGAACTACCGCAGTACAAATCGCGGTACTTCCGCAAAATCCGGAACTACCGCAGTACAAATCGCGGTACTTCCGTTTTCCGGTTTTTCAGCACAGACGACACTCGGAAAAACGGTCATAACTTTTGACTCCGATGTCGGAATTGAGTGATCTTGGACTCTATGGAAAGCTTATTCAGAGGGCTACACAACCCACCTATTTGCATGATCTCAAACACATTAGATCAATGCAGAAATCACAAGACATCCAAAGAGTCACTATCACGGTCTAATATCAAAGGAAATAGCGACAAATAATTTTAGACCATGCCAAGGGATAATGCATGATCTTCAACTTTTGCAAAACACATTTGCAAACTTAGATCATGCTACAAGTATTAGGTACATGGACTTCTCACATTTGCGAAACACATTCACAAACCTAAGTCACATACCACAAGGATCACAACATGATTTCCAACAAGTTGCAAAACATATTTGCACACTTTTGAAATCATGACGCAAAGATTAAATATGAGCTACAACTATTTGCAAAACACATTCGCAAATATAAGCCTCATACACAAGGAATGGAAACATGGACTTCGAGCACTTGCAAAACACATTTGCAATGCATAGTCCCGTGTTACTAGAGTTCAATACATGAGCTTCGACCATTTGCAAAACATATTCGCAAATGCAAGCATCATGTCAAGATGAGCTAGAGCAAGTGAGGTTTGAGCTATCAACACATGATGAGACTCAAACTACTAGACATGACCCCTCTTAATAGTACGGCAACCTAAACTAGCAATCCGGTCTTCCAACCAAACACCAAGACCGGTAAAAGACTAGGAACACATCCTTAGCCCTAGCTAGTCATACCTTTGCCTTGGGTCATTGTCTCGATATGCATCAACTCATGATGCATCCTTTTCTTCAACTTCATCAACACATGATGATCTTCACTTGACTTGATGATCAACACATGATCATCTCCTCATGCATCAACTCATGATGTGTCTTCCTCTCTTTCTTGATGGCCTTCAACACATGAAGCCATTTTCTTCTCGCATCTTGATTTGATGACTTTCAACACATGAAGTCATCCCAAGTCGTTCTCATTTTTGGAACCTAACCTATTCATCCAACTCATGGAAACCGTTAGTCCACAAAGCAATTGTCATCGATTACCAAACTTCACCATTTTGGTAATTCATGACAATCTCAACAAATAATGAGATATTAAATTGATTTGCGAGTATACAATATGTACACAACAAATGTATACTCCAAGATAAGCTTTAAACAAAGCTTACTTATCCGGTTGTCATTAGTCATCCAACCATTAACACATAATGGAGAAGTTAGATGACAACCCGATTGCACATGAGTATATATATACTGCACAAGCTATATATATACTCAAGAATGTATTTCAAAGTAAAGATCCTAAATATGCATATTAAAAGAAGCATGGATCAATACTTATGAAACTCCAAAATATATAGAGAGCTCCCCCTAAATGTGTGCATACAAGTGTATAGAGTGAAGACATATGCACATATTCATTTTAGACTAATTGAGGATTTCAATCTATATTTTGGATCTAAGGAATGCATTTGTAAATGAGAAAGCAATTTCGAATGCATACCTCTTTGATTTCACCTTTTCATCCAAATGAGACTAACCAAAGATAAACTCAACTAGACATGTTAGTCTCATAAATTCATTTATCATTTTCACCAAAATATTATAAAGTATATGTCATTAATATCATAATGTCATATTGACATTTGTCATTAACACCAAAACCAACTTAAATGGAGCTTGATCTTTCAGAGTGCGCGCGCGAACGCGTGTCTTTGTTTATACTCATGCCCGTATCTCTGACGGAGAGTGCACGCGCGAACGCGTGTCTTTGTTTATACTCATGCCCGTATCTCTGACGGAGCGTGCGCGCGCGAACGCGTGTCTTTTTTTCAAAGAACAGAAATTTGTGCAAACGATGAACTTTATTAAATTCTCGTTTGCGTGAGTGAGCACTTACAAAAGAAGGGGGAGGAATACCAACCACTAACCGCTAGGAGGGTGGGGCGATCGCTGACGAGCCGCTGCTGCCGGGGCAACCTTGTGTGCGAGGAGCGCGGGACGCTCTCGGGGGGTGCCCGAGGGCTCCGCATCCGCCCTCCCAGCTTAGGTGCCTTGGCGAGCCGCGTGGCATGGACCTCTGGCGCCAAGCTCTATGCGTCGGGCCATGTCCTGGTCGCCATGAATGGTGATGATGGCCCGTGGCCCGGGAAGCTTTATGCACAGGAAGCCGTGATGCGGGACTGCCCCGAGGGTGTTTAGGAGCGGCCGCACTATTATGGCGTTGTAGGGGTATACAATGTCGACCACATCGAAGATGGCGTCCTCGCTCCTGACGTTGTCGTTTTGGCCAAAGGAGACTTGGAGGCATATCTGGCCTAAGGCGCGCAAAGGCTGCCCTCCAAATCCTTGCAGCGGGATGCCTGAAGGGCCCAATCGGCTCCGAGGGATCCCCATTTGGTCGAAGGCCGCTGCGAACAGGATGTTTGCGGAGCTTCCTCCATCGACTAGGACGCGCCTGACGTCGCACCCGGCTACGAGGACCCGGACGACCAAAGGGTCTTGGTGGGGGAACTCCACGCCCTCGGCGTCAGCGGGCGTGAATGTGACTTCATGTTGCGCCCATTCTGGCGGCGCCTGCGCCGGGTATACCGCGACGTGGTGCAGCCTCCGCGCGTAAGCCTTCCGTTGTCTTGCCGAGGCGAACTCCAGTGAGGAGCCTCCGGAGATGACGTTGATAATCCTGCGCTGGGCTCCCTCCGGGGCTTGTAACTGTAGGAGGCCTTCCCGAGGTTGCTGTACATGCGCATGGATTCGCAGGAAGCCTTCCTGGGGTTGTGCTCCTTGGTCCTGGGGGTGTTGGACGTGAGCCACCACGGGCGCGCGTGCATCCGGGTTTTTGTCCCTGGCAATGCTCTGCCGTAGTGCTGCGATGGTGGCACAAGCACGCGTGTCGTGGTTGCCCCGGCCGTGGATTTCGCACCACTGCCCGTGGTGCTGGTCGCCGTACTCTTCGCGGGTCCGGTCGTCTCGACCCCGGTCATCTCGACCTCGGCTACGTCCCCGTCCTCGGCCTCGGCGCCCTCTGCCTCCGCGACCTGCAGAGGCGTTGTCTTCGGAGCCGCCCTCGATGTCGAAAACGTAACGAGGTTTCCTGGACTTGCGCTGGTCGCGCTTGGGCCTGTCGCCTGGCTGGTCATTGTGTTGGGGGTCCTTGCGTTCGGAGGCGCCCTTCGGCTGCTCTTGCTTACGCTTACCTTTCGAAGAGCCCTGTTTCGGCGAGTCTTCACTCTTGACCGAGCCTTCCGCCTTGTTGGAGTCGGAGTCATCACCGTGTCGCCTCCGCGCGTCCTCCTCCGCTCTGGCATACTTTCCCATCTTGTCGAAGAGTTTCCCGACCGTCTTAATGGGCTTGCGCGCGTTGTACTCGGCCATTGGCCCCGGTCGGAGGCCTTGTATTGCTGCGTTGATGACCGTTGTTTCGTTGATGTCCTTGACTTGGCAGCACACTTTCGCGAAGCGCTTGAAATAGTCCCGGAGTCTTTCCTCAGGTTTTTGCTTGACTGCGAAGAGCTGATCCGCATCGACACGCTCGATGTAGTTTCCCTGGAAGTTATTGTAGAGTCGGTTGCGAACCTGTTCCCACGCGTAAATGGACTGTGGTTCAATGGTGAAGAACCAGGACAGCGCCACCCCTTGCAACGCGAGGGGGGGGGCCTTTTGCCTTTGTGGGGTCGTCTCTGCCAGCGGTTTCGATGGCGGTCTCGTACACGCGCACGAACTCTCGCGGGTCGGAGTCGCCTTTGTAGGCCTCGATGACGCTCGGGAACTTGAAATCTTCAGGCCATGGCACCTGCTGTAGGCCCACAGGAAGCGGGAACTCCGGGTCTACGGGCCGTAGTGGGGCGCGGCTAGACGTGGGGGCGTCGCGGCTATCCGCCCTTTCCGGGGCGGGTTCGGATGCCACTGCCGGAGGGGCGTGTTGGCTCCGAGCCTCCTACATGTCCCGGACGGCTCCGCAGAGGTCCGTCAGCTCCCGCTGAAACGTGCTGAGGGCCGCCAGCAGGGCCGTCTCTACCGCGGGCGTGGCCTGGGCCGTCGGTGCGCTTGGCGGTGCCACCGGCATGGTGGTGACCACGGCCTGCGTGCCCAGGCTGCGCGCCGCGTTGTCCCGGAGGACCCTAGAGCCAGTGACGAGGTTCGCGTCGCTGCTGGGGTCATTCACCGTTTCTGCGCCGGGTGGAAAAACGGGTGCGCCCGCGTTGCCATCACCGGGGTTGGCCGTCGGAGCAGTGCTGGTGGGATCGGTCGTCGTGTCGGTGGCGGGGTGGGTCGTCGCGTCGATGGCGGGGTTGGTCGTCGCGTCGATGGCGGGATTGGTCGTCGCGTCGATGGCGGGGTTGGTCGTCGCGCCAATGGCGGGGTCCTCGGTCGCACCTACACCACTGCTCATACCTGCGGCTGCTGAAGCCGAAGCCCTTGTGCTGACGCGAGACTTCGCCGTCTCCGCCTTCTTCTTCTTCGCCGCCGACGGTGAAGCTTTCTCTGGTGCCATCCTCCTTCAAATCTGGAGGCTTGCTCTTGTCCTCCCCACGGACGGCGCCAACTGTTGTGGTTACAGACCAAACAGAGAGAGTAGTAGTGGGGAGTTGAGTAAAATGAATGACTTAGGCCTCTTTCCTTATGGCCTATGTCTTATATTACCTCCACATGGGGAGTGCCTTTACAGTTATACCCTTATACATGAGTTCTCCCCTCAGGGGTACCTATGTCATTATACATGTCCCATTCTGGGCCTTGCACTCCCTTAACAGGCCTGCTGGGCTTAGGTGGAGGCCACCCCTACAACAAGTATAAATTCTTTGACTGGGACAAAGCTTGCAACAGTGCTATATCGTCATTTGGAACTAAATCCATTTCATAATTTAGGCCCCACTCTGGATCTCAAACCACACTACATGCATCAAACACGTAGACATGAATCGTCATGTTGATCGAGGCATGCGCACACGCATCTCGACTACTAAATACTAATCAAAATCTCACATGTAATCGACACTGTAACATGATTACATGACAGCCTCGTGTCGTCTGAATATTAAAACGGAGCGATGCCTACTCTGTCAAGAATCAGATCCTTGTGGGCTTATTTCATAGTTCATATATTTCAGTCTCTATTCAGCAATAGGGTATAAACTTCATTTAATCATCGAATATTTAGAATTTTAATTGAATTTCCCTTTTACAATTGTAGATAAATTGAATATTTAACCAGCTTCTGCTCAACTCGGTAAATGGATACACCATACCTCTTCTTAAAGCAAGAAATAACATGAAACCAAACCAAATTCAATGGAAATAGTTCACACAAGCCAGTTTTGCACAATCTGAGCAGGCTGCAATTTTCATATGCCAAAAAAGGTTGCTGCTGCAACTTTGAAGCTTTGCCTAGAGATTAAAGATGACAGACAAAAGTAGTCGCATGATTCAGTTTCTGAAAGATTGAGCCAAAATTGAGCAATTGGTGTTGCCACCAAATGTTAACAACTGAGGAATATTCACATGAACTGATTCTGGCAATTTGTAGCTTTCAACTATTTGCCATTCGTCGCACCCTTGTGAAAAGGCCAGAGGTTAGCCAACCGTTCGAGCACCCCAGCGCCTTTGGAGAAGTGTCCTGAAAAGGCTTGTGGAGGCGCAGCCGGGGGGAAGTCCTCAGGGGGCATTGCGAATGGTCGCACCATTTTCTCAAACTTGTCTAGTGTCAGGCAAGAGCCAACTTCTTGCAGTCTCTCAGGCCCCATTATCGGCAGGGTGTGCTCCTGGAGCAACGAAGAAGTTTCGCTGGTTTTGTCCTGGACCAAACACACATACGATTAGTAAACTCAAAATGCGTGTAGTAGGAACGAAGCACAGCTGAGTTCATGTCCTGCATTGTGAGGAAGATGTGAGCATCACCTCAAGAGGACTGAGATCAGCGCCACGGCTGAACGTCATTTCAATCCGAAACCTTTTCTCGTCTTCTAAAGGAACCTGTAAACAAGAAATTTGGTTAGCAGATTGACCGGGTTGGACAACAGCAACCAGGAAACTGGCCGTATGGCATCAGCAAGTTTCCAAATGAAGGGCATTCTATGGAGTACTTCGTCACAGAAGGATCAAGCATAAATATGGCAAAGAACAGAAATATGCAGACATAATGCAAATTTAGATACAAATTGCGAATACAAATTCGGATGGAAGTTACATCCAATTCTATGTACTGTAATGTCTTGAAAAACATGTTAGATATATAGGGACCACTCATAATACAAAATGTACATATTTATTTCTTTATCACTTTGCAAAAAAAATATAGTTGTGAAGCATTACGGATTCAAATAGAGCAGTGCCTAATACTGTCAATATTACAGAAAGTAGAAGGTCCTTGCAAACGCTATATGCCAATATTACAGAAAGTAGAAGAGACAATTTGGATGGACAGTAAATTCGCCATCATGTGAGCTGTTCGTGATTCAGAGCAATCAGCAATCCTACCTCCTACTTCCTTACATGAGAAACTTACAACTAGCAGTATTGGTTTTAGTGTGTAGATGCCACAGTTGAGAAAGTTGCAACAAGTCTCCTAACAAAAGTTGCAATAGGAAAAATCACGGATTACCATAAACCCTTCCCTGGATGGGCAAGGAGATGATACATAAGTAAGAACATACCCTATAGAGAAACCCAACTAACTTGAAGTGCACAATATCAGGACAAATCCCTAATAGGAAATTATGTCATTTCGATATAATCAATAGATGAACTGATGCCCAATTGCAGATACCAATGAAATACAAGAGATACAGAGATCCCAGTCTAGCAAGTAATTTTATATCTGACGGCAGATAGAATTGTATAACTGCATGTAATATTGTGCATAAGGGGGGATAAAGAAATGCCTAATTGCATCGCATTCTATGGGTACTACCCATTGGTCTTGTAAATAAGTACCATTGACATGGCGCTGCAACAGAAAATTGACAAGAAACAATCTGTATAGCATATATAACTGAGAGCTACTACTGCACGGTATGCCGTCGGGAGGCATCCTGACGGCATACCTCCCCTTGCCGCTGCTCCCCCTCCCCTCCCCCTCTCCTCTCGAACCGACGCCGCCGCTCCCCTCCCCCTCTCTTCCCCGGCGCCGGAGCAGCTCCGCACCCCTCCTCCGCCTCCCCAGCCCCCTCCAACACCACCGGCGGCCGGCGACGACCTCGCCACCTAGCCACACCGCCATCTCCCCCTCCCCCGCCGTTCCCACCCCGCCCAACCTAATATTCAATGTGCCGCCGTCGCCATGCCTCCCTCCGTCGCAGCCCACCGCCCTCCACTGCCGGACCACCACCTCCCAGCCTCCCTCTATGTCCCCGCGGGGGGGGGGGGGGGGGGCTGCAGTGAACCCATCATCGGCAAATCCAGAGTCCAAGGTGAAGGAGGGAAGAGAAGGGTGGCGCTGGAGTTGAAGAAGGAGGCGGAGGGGCGGCTCCGTAGTTGAAGGAGGGTGGCACCGGCGGATCCCGTTGATTTTGGCTCAAACAGTATACCATGCGTAAGTTTTTCTCTATATAACAAGCAATAATTGCTGTCCCCATAATAACACTTAATTTGGTACAGCAAAGTTTCTTCATCAACAAAGACAGCCTAGCATCCTCCTCAAGCTTGACATCACAAAAGCTTTTGATTCAGTTTCATGGCCTTTCCTCCTTGAGGTCTTAAGAAAGTTGGGGTTTGGTATTATTTGGTGTGACATCCTTAGTGGGCTTTTCGCATCATCCTCTTCGCAAGTTCTGCTCAATAGCATTCCTGGAGAGACCATCCTACACCAGCGAGGCTTGAGGCAGGGTGACCCACTTTCCCCTATGCTTTTCATTCTTGTTATGGATGTCCTCAGTCATCTTTTCTCTTTGGCTTCTGAGGAAGGCTTGCTGCAGCCCCTGTCCACAAGAACACTTCAACATCGGATCTCAATTTATGCCGATGATGTTGTCGTTTTCCTCAAACCTGCTGCTGCAGACATGGACATCTCAATGGACATTCTGCACTTATTTGGCGAAGCTTCTGGTTTAAAGACAAATTTGCAGAAGAGTAACATTTTTCCTATCCGGTGTGATGAAACTATTATTGCCTCCATTCAGGATCGCCTCCCTTGCGAGATGCTTGAACTGCCTTGTAAGTACCTAGGCTTGCCTCTCTCATTAAGAAAACTCACTAGGGCTGAGTTGCAGCCCATCATCGACCGAATTGCAGATCGCCTTCCAGGGTGGAAAGCTGAGTTATTGAGCAGGACTGGTCAAAAAACTCTAGTACAATTTGTTCTCAGCTCCATGGTGGTCTATCTTGCTATGGCAGTCGATCTTCCCCCATGGACCATCAAAGAAATTGATAAGATTCGCAGAAGATTCCTTTGGAGGGGAAGGAAAGAAATTAATGGTGGTCATTGCCTTCTGGCTTGGTTTAAGACTTGTCGCCCAATTGAACTTGGGGGCCTTGGCATCTCAGATCTGCAACGTTTGGGATGGGCTTTGCGAATGCGCTGGCTCTGGTTAAAGAAAACATAACCTGACCGACCTTGGTCTTCTTTCCCGGTTCAAGTTCATTCCTGTGTTAGCTGTTTCTTCTCTATGGCAGTCTACACTGTGATTGGTAATGGCGTTCGTACTCTTTTCTGGACGGATAAGTGGATTCATGGGCAGAAAATTGAGGACCTTGCTCCTAGGCTTTTTGTTTTGGTGCCCAAAAGAAGAGCCAACAAGCGTACAGTACTGGAGGCTCTTACTGATAACACTTGGATGGGTGACCTGCAAGGTGCACTTTCTGTTGGGGTTCTCACAGAATTCTTAAATCTTTGGGACATTCTTTCTCAGGTCATTCTACAGCCTCAGTTAGAAGACAAGCACATTTGGCGTCTTACTTCTTCAGGTGTCTACTCTGCAAAATCAGCTTATGAGGGTTTCTTTCAAGGCGCCATTTTATTCAGCCCATGGGAGCGTATTTGGAGAACATGGGCTCCTAACAAATGCCGTTTTTTCATGTGGTTGGTCGCGCATAATAAGTGCTGGACTGCAGATCGTCTTGCTCGGCGGGGTCTTCAGCATCACCAGAAATGTTTGTTCTGTGATCAGGAAGAGGAAACCATCAATCACTTGCTGGTTTCTTGTGTCTTCTCTAGGCAATTCTAGTTTGAGCTCTTACAGAAATTCGGTTTGCAGATCCTTGCTCCCCAGCTGACGGAGCCTTCCTTTGAAGTTTGGTGGAGCCGATCTAATGAGACAGCCGCTGGTCAGGATAGGCAGGGTCTTAATTCTTTGATTATTCTTGGAGCCTGGTCGCTTTGGACCCATCGGAATCGGTGTGTCTTTGATGGTGCTTCGCCTAATCTGCAGGGTGTCCTAGCTTCAGTCTGCGAAGAAGCAAAGTTCTGGGGTCTAGCGGGTGCCAGGGGCATAACCTTGTTGACTGAGCGGGTACTTGGTGTTGCCTAATTGTTTGGCTCCTTGGTCGTTTCGTCCCTTGTTTGTGAGTGTGTGTGGGTTTGTTGTGTCTGAGAGTGTTTGTTTGTTAGTTTGTGTGGGCTTTTTGTGACTGTGTGTCGGGGTGTTGAGTTGTTGTCTTTGTTGTTTGGGGTTTCTCGTACCCTTTTTTCCTTCTTAATATGAAAGATACGCAGCTCTCCTGCGTGTTCGAGAAAAAAAACACTTAATTTGGTAAACACATCAAATATTGTTAGTACAAGGTGTTTGCATGACTAGTGAAAATAGACATCGGAGTACGAAAGATAGCTTACTCAAGAAAAGGATCAACAATACTTCATTCTAATGTAAGGTAGGGAACTTGAAATTCAAAAACTTTCATAAATAATAACTCATGAAGACAATAAATGGAAATATGTAGGATAAATTATAATATAAAAGAGAAGATTGTTGAGAGACATATTGCAAAAAGATCCATACCTCTGTATTTTCAAACATTCTAAGCACGATATTACTCATGTAGTCAAGCTCCCTAGTTCTATGTAGTCGGTCCAAAGCACTTTGGCAGACAAGGCTATCCTCTCCTTGTAGAGATTCGTCCAAATTGCAATAGCGAAGGACATTCATTAATGAGTGTATATGAGATTCCTGGTGGAGAAAATGTATACAACATCACTTGGAATTCCAAAAGAACGCTACGAACAGATCATGTAGAACATAAGTAATCCGGTGTACCGATGTGAAATAAAGCCTCGTGCGGACATGTCGGTCAGGTGTCTTTACATTGGCATACCTGTGATAAAGTATATTAGACACAAACTTTACATGTAAATCAGCAACAACTTGAATTTCGTAGAAACCAGGAAAAAACAAGCATATACTTAGGATCTAAACGGTATTTAGTTTCTCTATCATCTTCATCTTCTTGGTCCAATGACTTCTCACTCGTGGAACTAGATCTTCTTCCATCCTCATTTCTAACTTGTAGCTTTTGCTGTTGCTCTGCTTCTTTTGTTGGCAGGACTGTAGCTTCATCTTCAGTAAATTTCGGTTCGGCGACACTAATAGCTTCTTCACGAGTGTTCCGTAGATCAATTAAAATTTTTCCCAATAACCTGCGTGCTATCTACGAAAACCAACAAAAGTGAAAGACGCATAAATGATTAGTCAATTGGCAGTATCCTATGCACACAACCAGTGCATCCAATACAATGCAAGAAACAGTGACGTCTTGCTTGAAAACAAACCTTTGAACCAATTTTTAGTTTTTGCTTTGGGTTGATCCCGTACTCATTTGGAATAACACCATCAGCAAGAAGCTACAAGAATCACAGTGTGTTAGATAAGCTTTAATGAACATGCTAAAAACATACCAGAGAACTAATCAATGTCAACAACCAGAGAATTAATCAACGTCAACAAACTAGCAGATAGTTAGAAACTACAACATCGATGGATGGATATAAAAGGATCAAATTTTTCAAACCATCAGTTCTTTCATAATTGACTGATATGAAATAACAAAAATATGAACAGCATGAGTAGATTAACACTAAAAGCTATTCATGAGATCTAGATTAACGGACTCCTCATTTACATCTCTCGTGAAATTATACAAAAGAAAAGTGCAATTGAATGCCCTACAGTGAATTTACAAAACAGAAGCGATGGCCAAGCCTAGCATAGTCTCCCTCCCAAGTCACTTCAATGGTAGAATCGCATAATCCAATAACTCAAACTTTTCTTTTCATATAACAGCATTTAGAAACACTCCTATGTTCATGGTTACATTCAACGCGAAGTGCCTCTGAGTAGACATGCAAGGCCCTATCCAACCAGACAATATAATAGAGTGCCTTCCCCAAACTTGGGGCGATAAAATCTAGGAATGCCATTCTTTTTGTGGCACATGTCAGTCTGTGTGAAATGATATCCCCAAAACTTCGATGTCAAATGTACTCAGTTGTTTGTACCGAAACAAAATGGCTATATGTTCTACTCGTCATTACATGTGCATTACTGACTCCTCTTCTAAAATATGTGCTTAATCAATATAACTTTGCGATGACTCAAGAAGACAGACACAGACTACAGCGTGTGTTAATATGCATTGCAAAAGTTCAAGAATATTTTTTACATACAATCAAAAGAGACATCAAATAAAAGAATACAAATTTTCAACTTGCTTACTTGAGCAACTTTGAAAAGCTCCTCCAAACCCTCAAGATTGAGATGACCATTATGCAGCAGGTCATATCTGCCATGCAATTCAGTAGTTCAGGTGTGAGGTTTATGCTACTTACAGATAGTTGTATGGTGATGTAAATGATCTTGAGGATTCAATAAATAAGCATATTATATATAGGAAGATGAACAATAGCACATCCCATTTCAAAGTTTTTATCAACTTTGTGTAGCACATTTTCTTTCTATATTCTAGAACTTTAAATGTTGAATATCTTTATGCCATATTAAGTATTTAGACACTTGGAAAAGACATTAATTGTTTCAAATGGATGCCAAGCATTAGATGGCATGTTACATTTGAAAAAAAAATTTGCCCTCCTTAAATAAGGCGATTACTTTATGATCACTTACTTGCAGGAGTCATAGACATCTGGAATCTGTGTAATGTCAAATCGGCTGCATTATGATTACGAAGCACCATGAGTGAATGAGCACAAAGGTAAACTCAATGATAAAAAAAAATGATTTATAAACATCAAGAAAATTCGGAAAGGTGAAGCACTTTACTCACTCCTTTCTTTCATTATATAAATCTCTCTCAAGTTTTCTCCATCGAGCAAACATCAAGAGGAAGCTTTCACTCCCACAAGGCAACCCAGCAGCAATACGAGCCACATCAATTGTTGTTTTCCCAAGGGCCCTTGCTTGGTCATACGTAGGAAATGAGCTTGTCAACGCAAGCTTCTCATCTTCACCTTCAGCAAGTAGCTTGACTTGTGCAGTTACTTCTTTCGTCAACTTGGCCTAATCAAAGTCTAATAAGTAAGGGAACAAAGAATTATAAAGCTTAGAAACTTGATGAATCTAACACTACCGCCTTCTGGTTTTCTGTACTGAAACCTTACAGGACTTGGCTACATATCTTACATATTTGCATGGATCCTCTTAATACTTTTGTGAGATTGTAGCAATTAAGGAAAAATTGTATGCGTCCCTAGGACCTCACCCTGTATTTATATTGCTAAAATTACAACTAAACTACACGGACTCTCACTAGAGTACTAGACTACAGACTCAAGACTCTTATTAGACTGTGATACTAACTCACCAACCGACATCCATTACATCCTGCACTATTGCAAATTTTCAACTTTGATTCACTTTGCTTCGACTGGTTAATTTCATGACTCAGGTGAAGACCTACCCAGCATAAACCCATCCCACCAAAGACTTGGCAGTTGGCATCACTAACACACTGGTTTGAGGTGAGGGTGAACTTATCTTTCTCATTCTTTATTTTCATTCATCTCCATATGCATAATTGTACACGATTGGGCGCTGCCCTAATTTTTTATTTATTTTCCTTTTTTTATTTTAAAAGGAAAACTAGCCTGCACGAGAAAGTCCAATAACAACAAGGTTCCCTTTTCTTATTAAAACCTATTCCTAAGTATGTTTCAAGTTTCCACTGTTAATTCAATGATGCGCAGTTCTCCTGCGGGTTCGAGGAAAAAAAAAGTTTCCACTGTTAGATGGAGAGCAGGAATGAATGGTCGTTAGTTGTATTGAACTCAGCCCAAAGGGCTATATATATAGTACAAGGAGTCAAGGGACATACTAAACCCTAGACTACAAGTACAATACCTAAAATACCCTTAAAATCCACACTAACAATGTTGCTACAAATATATAATTAATACGGTTTACTCAATAAAAGACAGCAATCACAAAGTAAATGAGTCAATTTGATTTAAAAGGCTAAAATTCTTAAATATTGTATAATCGTAAAGTAAAACTAAAACATACAACGACAGAATTTGACATTCTCCTAGAGAACGCAAGAACAGCATAAGTATTAAATTACTTATAATTAAATTACAGGACTGGAAACAGAAATAGATTCACAGGTTAGCACCATGATTGTTTGCAGCTAGCCACACAAGTTGCTCCACAGAAATACAATTGTAGAATTGTATGACTAATATCAATACTTGACAAGCTTGCACACAGCTAAATTAGAAAGGACAGGAACAAACAGTTTTTTTTCTAATGTCTAGAGATCAAGTGAAACTAAACTCTATTTTTTTCTCGAACACGCAGGAGAACTGCGCAGCATTATATTAATAGAAGAAGGTTGGAGTCATACAGAAAGACTCCTAAACACACACACACACACACACACACACACACACACTAGAGATCAAGTGAAACTAAACTCTAGATGGGAACAAATAACTACTAACAAGAAAATAACATATCCTTGTCAAAATTGAAATTGCCCCTCCACTGGTTTTGTAATGAAATATTAGCTAGATAGTAAAAACTACATACGCATGGCAAAATCCTTTTGCAAATTTTTTGGTATGGCATTGAGCAAAATTGTTAAAATGCTGCATGAAATTTCATGATTGAAAGTCTAGCCATTGAAACAAGTGAGAACTGAATTTCATAAGAAATGAAGCAAACCAATAATTAAAAGAACATCATTGACAAAAATACTATGACTTGACTTGTGCTACTTCTGTAAGTGCTTTACCATCTTAGGGAGAAGTTGACAAGCATTTGCCGGCAATCCTGCACCATCGACCATCCACGGAAACTCCACTGGTTCATTGGTATTCTTTGCTTTAGCGTTTGAAATGATGATCTCATGCAATCTAGCCTGAAAAGGTCAGTATTAAACTTTTGGTAAGAATAGATGATGAACTCTTAAAGACAATCAAGAGGGTAGTGGGAAGGTATTAACTCTTTTAAGATATGAGAGTTCAATACAGTGGAATTTAGAACTCACTCACAATGACTCTGATGGAACATGACATCACAAATACTTCTGAAGATTTCCAGGGAGCAATAAGAATTAAGGAGGTAGTAGTTAGATTCAGCACTCATGGGTGTGAAAATTGAATACTAGCTGCTGGCCTTGTGGTCAGTGTGTTCATACAAGCTACATACTTAGGCCCACATTATCATCTCTTATATGTTCCAAGGCAATATCGAAACAAACATTGAGGAACTTCTAATTGTGCTGTATGTGGAAATGTTTGACATGGTGGGGTCTGGTATATCTCAAGATCGAAACAAACATTGAGGAACATCTAACTGTGCCGTATGTGGAAATGTTTGACATGGTGGGGTCTGGTATATCTCAAGCTAAAAATCTTAGTTACATAAGTGTGTGCACGTGTTTTCCTTTCCCGAAACTTCAGGTGACTGTTTAAATCCAAGAAATTTCATTGAAAAATACACTACGTTTATCAAAATATGAAAACAAACCTTTGCTTCATCCATCTCAATGCTAGCATCTTCCAGTCCATCTAACATAGATGAGTCTTTACTTACTAGAGAGACCTGAAGTTAGTACAAAAGATAAATTTGAGATACACGGAATTAAGCAATAAAAATGATCAAATAGACCACAAGCAACGGACCAGTATGGGAGTTAGTTGCCCTTCCAAATCAAGAAGGCCTTTGGCAAATGCTGCTGCAGACATCTGACAGGTACACCATCATGAACATAAGAATTAGGATTGACTATTAACATTACCAAAGGAAATTACACATACACACGTGTACTTTAACATGAGTTGCAGAAACCCTAGTTTTAACCAAAAGATACACTTACTTAACCCAAGGAAAAGAAAAAGGGGGACAAAATTTAAACACACTCAAAGTCACTGCCTTTGTCATTTACCCCCTAGCGTCACATGTGGGATGGCTTGAGGGGGGTAAATTTTCCCTAAAAAGAAGTTGCAGAAAACTCCAGGAACAAGAAAAGAAAATTCAAGGATTTTTTTGCTGCTCTCTTCTCTCTCCTACGCCCAGTGACATCCACTGTGGCACCCTCAATGTTATGCTTAAGGTGATCTTTCTCAACAAAATTTTGCTAATCCTAGAATTAGAACTTTCAGCTGCAAAATTTCTTATTTATGGGGTCAAGTGCAACTTTTACCAAAACCTAGGGTTTCTACAACTCGTGTCAAAGTATACAAGGGTAAGTGTAATTTATCAAAGTACCACAATAAGCATGGTCGCCTTAGATCTTTAGTTTTATCTACGAGAGTACGAGACTACAACAATAGTATATTTTCCCTTCAGTATCTTGCCAATTAATGCTGGGAAATAGCCAAAGATTCAAACTTTTTGATAGAACACAAAAAAGCTTTGCGTGTCTTTGCATTAAGATAGAAAACCAAGTTAAATTACACCGCTGATTGCCAACAGAAGGCAATCAAGGTGACACAACTCTGACCCAAAGGCCTAAACTAGATGGACTGAAGTTGCTCCCCAGAATGCGGTTTAAGGCCACCAACACTAACAACACAACTAAGGATTACTGGTTACAAGAAAAAGTTTCAACTAAAGATTCAAACTAGCTAGGAGTACAATGAGATATAGCAGCCATTGAAGGAAAACCACTGAGTCTCCCACCAAAAAAAAAATGAAAACTATACTGATTTAAATCAATTTTGACCAAGTTAGGGTGGCAAGGTGCTTTTGGACCAGCATGGAAATATCTGGATATGTAATGATCAAACATTAACACTACCAGAAGAGAGTAAATGTCATTGGACACTATTTGGATGAATGAAACCAAGCAATTTTCATTAGCTTTCAGTTATGTTGCAGCCATCATGCCAACTGTCCTACACTTGATAGTTTAAACATAAGCAGGTGTTGGGCTAGTTACCACAGGACACAAGTATTTGATTGGTAAACAATAACCATTACCTATCAGCAAGTATGAATTTCCTAAACCTTGTTTGGCACCTCCAAGTCAAAATAAGAACAACAACAACAATAATTGAAGCGAGTTTCAGAGGATTCAAATGGGACTATTTTAAAGGAGCAATGAATAGAAAAGGACAACTAAAAGTATACCTGTACACGCCCTTCATCTGAACTGTATATTTTTAAATCATGCCTGTAAGTGCTATGAAGGCGAAGCAAACCAGTTCCTTCACCTAATTTAGGAATCCATGCTAGTCAGTAAACATCTTCAAATACAAGGAATACACTTCAAAAGAAACCCAAGATGATAGAAGCTAATTATGCAAGACAAACAAGTCTTATATGGAGAGCATGATTCTATTAAAAAATAGTAAATTGTTAAAAAGATTTGGACAAAAAACTGAAGCTCATATGCATGGCAAACATCATCCTTAATTCAAGTGAAACTGCAACAAACTTTTAATTGTCGCAAAATTACTTTTCCCTGCAAGCCATTGCCTAGAAAATAGTGCAGGATTCTAATTGCATTTTATAATTCAAGAAAAAATTGCACTAAAGGTCCGTAAAGTTCAAAATCACCCAGGTAGGTTCCTAAAACTTGATAAATATGCCTCTTTGATCAGTGGACTTATGAATTTGCTGTTGTAGAAATGTT
The DNA here is from genome assembly GCA_017311315.1 of Dendrocalamus latiflorus. Taxonomy (NCBI): domain Eukaryota; kingdom Viridiplantae; phylum Streptophyta; class Magnoliopsida; order Poales; family Poaceae; genus Dendrocalamus; species Dendrocalamus latiflorus. Next base: position 8,159,329 of record CM029631.1, read on the forward strand.
TAAAAAAATAATCGATGTAAATATCAAACAGATATTTAAATATCCAAATAAGTTGTAAATATATAAAGTGGAAATGGAATTCTATAATTATTTATCAGTTTTATAACCATCATCAGCTTCATGTGACATTCAATGACTCCAACATGCTTACATGCATGATGCATCAACCACTAATACCTGCCACCTAAGTGGTATGAAGTTCAAGATTAGGAACCTGCCAAGATGATTTTGAAGTTTAGGGAGTAGGGACCTAAGCGGCAGCACCACTGCTCAAGTTTAGGGATCTCTGACACAATTCTCTTGAAAAGAGCATCCAACTTAGAGAGACTCCAGATTGTAATAAAATAAATATTCTCACTTTGAATAAGTCAGCTATTTAACTTCACAAGATATTAGAAAAGACAAGAGTGAACAAGAACCTGCATATATGTTGTTTCTGAAAAACCTTCCCAACTCTTCTGCCTGAATAAAAAGAGTAAAAAAATATTACACTACTCATTACACTAGATACATGTTGATTACCAATGTAGCTGCATGAAAGTTGTTCTTGTCGTATCCAAATTTGGCAAGTAGCTCATTGAACATAAGATTATTTGAAACAACAGAAAATGATGCTTCAAGCAGAGAGTAATGTTATTCAGTAATTACTGGTTATATGCAAGGTAGTCAGGATTCTGAGTCAAATCGATCTATCGAATCGTAGAATCGTGGATCCTACCAAATTTATAAATAAATGCATATGTTTTATTATCTACACAAAAAAAACAATTTGTTGTTAATATGGGAACTAAAATATGCTGGTGGAATTTTTACCTATATTTTGGACATGAAACACATCTAACATGGAAACATTGATAACATCAATGCCAATTTTCATCTATGAATCAGTAAAATTGGCGTTTATATGTGAAATATATGACATTCAGAAAATAAGTTGTGCATGATCAATTAGAATCGGTAGAATAGAATTGGAGTTTAGGTTGAATCGGAGTTGGGATTCTAAGTGAATCTATGGTTAGGATTGGGATTCTACTCCGATTGGGATCCCAAGTGGGACTGGATCAACATGACCCGGTATGGTTGTAGAGTCCTAGGATTCTACAAGTAGGATCAGGATTTTAACTACCTTGGTTATATGCACTATTCACTATTCTAGTGATTACCTGTCCCCTTCATCCTATGAAATGAACAGGTCTTAACAACAAGAAATAGAAGTTCTGCTGAAGTCAACAAAAAAACAGGCTATATGTGCTAGACTGCTAGTTGTTATCTGAGATTCTGAGTCCCTATTGTACACTGTTTGCCTTCCCTATCTACAAACAACTACACAAGAAGCTATGGACCCAAAATCTACAGCTTAGTATAACAATGGGGGAGAAAACTACTCTTAACTCGTAGATCACCAAAGTTGCTCACTCTGCTTCTCCAGAAGCATAGTCTAGTGTTATCTATGGAGATGCCCAATAGCACATGCTAACATGTGGAAGGTATTGAAAAGGAACCATTGTAACAGGGCATAGGAAAAGGCCAAATCATTGCCAATGTATTATTCTTCTGAATCAGTCACTAACTATCACTCAAAACTTCTAAACTGAGTAACTGAGTGTAATACCTGATAATTTATAAGTTAGATCATGCAAATGAATAGCTCAGATAAATACTCATGTAACTCATCCTAAGAACATTTGACATGAGAAGATATAATAACTAATATTTGATAAGTCAAAATTATGAGTAAAAAACCTGCTTTCTCCCCGCATGAGTGAGTACGCCACCATATTTCAAAATCATCAGGGCTTCAATTGGCCGTTCCTCTTCATCATCACCATTGCGCTTTGGAACTTTAATCCATTTCAGTGGCTTTAGCTGCACTTTCCGATAAATACCAGAGAAATGCCCACCCTGGTATTGCAATAATATTAAAAGTAATTAGATGTCACATGTCAGCATCCTTTAAAAGAATTATATAACCTTTTCATGGCATATATGTCAGCATCCTTTAGAAGACTGAAGGATATAATGGTAGAAGTGAATGTTTTTTTCCCATTAAGTTCTTCTGGTATGAGATGAAGATATATATGATAATTTATGGTTGTCCTTCTTCCATTTACAACAAGAAAAGAATAGGTGAATAAATTGGCAGGTTTATTATAGCCCCAAGAAAGAACTCATTATCTTCCTCTTAATTTTTTAATTGATTTAATAGTTAATACTCAACATAGTTCTAACCAGTAGGAGTGAATTCCTGAACTGACAGCAAGGACTGGTAATGTACTTCTGCAGTAACTAGCAAGAAGCACACTGAAAACATCCATGTGTTAGTATTGTAATAATGAAGACCATATATGGGGACATGTCTAGTGCAAACCAGAAGCTTGGAACAATTATGTATGCAACTTTGGTTTAGGCATCATCTCAACACACACACACACACACACACACACACACACACACACACACACACAAAGTTACCAAATTGCATGGTTGCACCTAGCTATTAGTTTGCATTAGATATGCCCCTACCATCTAATGCTGAGATATCCAACATTTCACATGTCACGAAAATGTGATGGACAGGCAGATTTGAATGATTAGAAATTACCTCCTCCAGTACTGCTTTGACTTGACGAAGCTTTTCAATATGCTCCAAATCTTCGGCATCACTATCACTCTCCTGACCAGACCTAAGATACAAAACATTCATGGTTTTTCCAGACTAAACACAAAATTACAGTTGAACAAACAAAAGACCAAACTGACAAAACAGACAAGATGAGCAATGCAGCAAGCCAGTAACAGAACCTATAGGTACAACAGGTGAAAACAAAGTAGGGAAGCATATTTAATTAAGTAATTTTGCAATTGTGCAAATACTCAGATTAAATTACTTATTTCAGCACACCAACCTAGTTGGTGGTACAAGTTGTCTAGTGGCATCTAGCAAGTCTTGTAACTGTACAGCACTTTTTAGTTTTGTCTGCAAGGAAAGCAAAAAATCAGTGATTCAATTTGAGCACCGGTAGGTTAATTAAACTTTAGATTCAACAAAGATGATACCTCAGCTCTTGGCTTTCGACCATTGTACTTTAACATCAAATTCAGGAGCTTTTCCTCTGTAACTTTCAATTTCACTTTCTGTTTTGGTGTCCGATCGCCACTAAACAGACATGAGATGTCAAGATATAGCACTAGCGGTTATCATTCAATACCATCAAAGAAGCAGTAATATGCTTACTGGCGTATCACAACAATGACACTGCGTAGTTCTTCTGACTGCCCAAATGTACCAATAATTCCACTTCCTTGTCGTGTAAGACCTTCAGTGGACTGAACTGGTTCATTCGATTTCCAAGGAAGCTTTGGAGGGATGGTTGACGAAAGATGCGGAGCTTTTGCATCTAGAAATATTTTTCGCAAGATGCATGCAGCATCATCATAATACCTGGATCACAGAAAAGTTTGTCCAAACATTTCAGCACTCACTAAACCTAATAGACATTTTTTTCCAAGTGATGAAAATGAGCATTAAGGAAATTACTTGTATGAGTTCTTTACAAAGCTCCATCCGTTAACATCACAAACATATGATCTTCCATCACACCTTAGGAGATCAAAACCACAAACCTATGGAAAACAAGGCCATACCTCAGAACATAAAAGGAAAATTAAGAAATAATATGATGACACGAAACGGTTATCAGAAGACAAAAATCAGCAGCATACTCAATACTTGAAAAACATCTAAAGCATAGAAAATTAAGGAAATAATGAAAATAAAATGGTATTTGACAGTCCATTGTCCAACAACGTGCCGGAAAAAAAGAATAACAAATGATATTATTAGTGGGAATTAGGAATGAATGAGATGCTAAAGGTACAACCAGCAATAATGGAAGATGAAAACGCACAAGACAACAGAACAGACAAAGTAGGAAATGGATAAAATGGTATGAACAAGCATTAAAAAAATTTCAACATAATGTATGGTGTATACATACATTTCTAAAATAGTACTAAATTAAGAGCACAACAATTTAGCAGCATTGCTTATTGAGTTATTATAAGGTGGTAGTATTTCAAAACTGAAATCAAGTATAAGGCTCTAAACCCATATTGAGTGTCTGATTTTCCCTTTGTGTAGAAAAAAAGGAGGATAGAAACTCAAGTTATGAAGTCATGTATTTGGATTGCGAAGTGCTACAACAACTAGTCAACTACTATGCAAAACTCAAACAGAAACAATTTTTAGGAAAATAATACAATTATAAGCCCATAGCAGCATCATTTCAATAATTCAATCAGGCAAAATAAAATAATATGCAGTGCGGGTAGGTATTAATTTCCAAGGATATTTAGAAATAAACTTAAAGATAAACAAAATAAGGTAGTGTACCATCTGTCTAAAAGCACTGCAGACGTCTCTTGCCATTTGTTTCTCTGTGGGGGTCAAAAGCACAGGATACCGTACCTTCAAGTAATAAAAAATAAAAATTAAGAAAGATCAATCGGAAACAAGATCATCAAGAAGGTGAAAAGTATGGAACCATGGTCCATGAATGGAAGAAATGACAATGTCAATAAATTCGACCCAGGAAGCTGTTGTGGAAGCATAATTAAAAAAAGATAACAAATAATATCGAACAAATAGCCACTTGAAGTCTTGAATACACCTTTCAATCTAGTGAGCATTTCGATCAACAAATTACATATCTTTGAAAAATAAGAGATATTTTTCTTATTCTCATTAGTCGTAGCTCGTAGGTGGGTCCCTCCGTGCCTGTGCACATGTCTGAGTAAGTGTAGCTCTTTGCAGCTTAGCGCAATGTGCAAAAAAAAAAATTGCCACTTCAGGCCTGAAAAACAGGTCCTAGTATTTCATTTAAATAATACAATAAAATGCAAATAATACAATAAAAAAGCTAATACACAATATATTGCAAGTCGCAATGATCATTTTTGCCTCATTCCACTGAGATACAATCGCTTTACATACAATTAAACAACACAAAATTAGTCCACCTTTATTTTTTGGATGCAGAATGACTCACAAGACATTAACTAGCTTATTATGATAACAATCAGAAGCCCATTGTGGAGAATGGTACCAATGTACCATGTTGATCTAAAAGATGAACATCCCAGCAAAGAGAACTATTTAAGTTTGAACTTTATTTGTATGTCATAACCATTCACTAGGCTAAGTGTCAAACACATGAACATAACTGTGTAAGTTTTCATACCAACTTGTAATTATAATAGTTAAAATAGAATTTTAGAGCACTATTCCTATTTGCAAGAAACAAATTCCACCGTATAATTGAAAGACATAAGCTAATGAGTATTTGAATCTGGATTTAACAAAGAACATGAAAGAGAGTAAGCTCTTACTTCTTTCCCAGCAGGGTTCCTCATAACAACACCATCAACAACTGGTGATTTGCGTGCCTCAGCATGTGCATATCCTGGGCCAACTGTGTAAACCTGAAAAGCGTATTGTCAAATGTTTAGCTAGATAAGCAACAACTTGTAGAATAGATGTTGCATGACATGATTTACTTGATGCAAAAATCCCTTAGAACTGTTGAATGTGCCGAATCAAAATAGGCAAGGCATCCAACATAAGGAGCTGAGCACATCATGGCTTGATCTTTTATATTGTAGAGGAGGCCAAAAGTCTTTTCTTTTTTGAACATGACATATTTTCCATGTTTAGTGAGAAGCTTATCATCCATACATATATAGCTGACAGAAAGGAGATAGACCTCTCCAAAATAAAAAAAGGAACATAAGAAAGATTCATGGAACCTTTTTAGAGAATCACAAGAAGCATTAAAGAAGAACTTAGCTGCTACATGTCATTAAAGTATGCATCAGTGGACACAAGAAACTTGAGAAAGGCATCTTACTTTCACATCTGTCCCGCCAGTAGGCATGAACTCCTCGTAAATGTAAGATCCTTCACGCCTCACTCTCCTGACATCGGGATGAAATTCACTAGAACGGTTACCAACCTACATTTATTCAGCAATACAAAAAAGTTTATATTTGCAAATACAAGAAATATAAAAAATAAGTGAGGACTAAGAAATTTTCTCAGTTTCCCTTTCTATTTAGTAGCATATAAAAAACTCTGCACAGGGCAATTGCAAGGGATCTAGCCTCCTAAAACTACAAATAATCCCAGTGTTGTTTAGGGCATAAAGAAATATTTTCAACAAGGCCAGTGTCAAGTAATTTCTAACCACCGCTCTGAGGCCTTCTTAACTCACCAAATACTTCAAGTTTCTACATACTTTTCCAAAAATTGCAGTAGTTTCGGATGGTAGTCTGACAGACAACAGGCAAACAATGTCTGATGTCCAAATAGATAGTTTCTAAAAACACTGAAGGATGCAGGAGCTCAATTTTGACATGTCCCCATCGTAAAGATAAATTAGGTAAATCAAGGACCCATTGTCCCAAATCACAGAAAATCAAAGCACAAACCCTCAACAGCTCAACTTCAAGTTAAACTCCAGAGAATTATCTTATATTATCTTGTTTCCCTTTTCCATAGGCCAAAGCATCTAAGCAATTGATAGGTTTTAAAAAAACCCTGGGAAACAGGTCATTGTAGTAAGACAGATACAGAATTAAAGCTGGTTAATAGCAAGCTACATTTAAATAACATATTGAATCAAACTTTTACCTTTCGGAATAATTCCTTCATTCCACCACCAGCAGAACTAGGATAATATATCATTATTCTATGATCATCCCCTGGAATAAAAACATAAAATTAAGGAACCAAGTGGCATGTAATTGATCATTATAAGTGAAACATAAACTGACAATATGAACTAAAATAAAGAGGTTAAATAGAAAGTTCTTCGCCCACTCTCAAACCTTTCCCATACAAAAATGGCTAGTTGTTTCTCACATACAACAAAATCAACCATACCAGTACCAACAAGAACAATATTCAAGTGCAAGAAGGCATATAGCAGTGTACAACAACAACAACAATTAAGACTTTTGTCCCAAACAAGTTGGCGTAAGTTAGGAATGAAACCTTCTCAAAATCAAAGAGACGAGCCTTAAAAAAAAACCTACAATGCTAAAACCCTAAGTAGTACATCCTACTATCTGAGCCGAGAGCCTAAAACACTGCCTCTAACTTTCTTATGGTTCCGGTAAGTGGGTTGCTAACTTCCATACGCTCATATCCAAAACTAATTTTTTAGATACATTCCAACCCCTCAAGTCTCTTTTAACTGCTTCCTCCCACGTCAGTCTTGGTCAACCTCTGCCTCTTTTTACGTTTTCAGTATGCTTTAAAATTCCACTACGTACCAGTGCCTCAGGAGAACTTCATTGGAGATGTTCAAACCATCTCAAACGATGTTGGGCAAGCTTCTCTTCAATTGATGCTACTCCCACCCTATCACATATATCATCATTGCAGATGCGATCCCGTCTTGTGTGACCACAGATCCACCACAGCATCATCATCTCCGTTAAACTCATTTTCTGTATATGTTGTCTTTTAGTCGCCCAACATTCTGCTCCATATAGCATTGCAGGTCTGATCGTCGTCCTATAGAACTTACCCTTTAATTTTTGAGGGACTTTTTTGTCACACACGACACTAGATGTTTGGCGCTATTTCACCCACCCCGCTCTTATCCTGTGGCTCATGTCTTTATCAATCTCACCATCCCACTATAGCATCAATCCCAAATAACAAAACGTGTCCTTCTTAGGCACTACTTATCCGTCCAATCTAACATCTCCATCATCTGCCCTAGCACCACTGAAATCACATCTCATATACTCAGTTTTAGTCCTAATAAGTCTAAAACCCTTCAATTCTAAAGTCTTCCTCCACAACTCAAGTTTCCTATCAACACTTATACTACTCTCATCAACCAGTACCACATCATCAGCGAAAAGCATACACCAAGGGATATCTCTTTGTATGTCATGTGTGACCTCGTCCATCACTAGGGCAAAGACATATAGCAGTGTAGCAGAATGAAATTAATTAGGTAAATATTGGCACATTACCATTAACAGGTTTCTCCACAAAGGGCTTCAAAAATCTCTTTCCATGAACCTCAACAAAATCCTCTTGCTCAACGAAGTAGTCCAGCTCTTGGTATGGATCTTCTCTATTGACAAGAGCGTAATTGGGTACAGGAATTCCATACTTCTCGAGATGCTTAAGCACGAAAGTGATAAACACAGAGGTATAAATAAGAAATCATGGAAACACATCCAGTAAATTATAGAAAATTACTGTGACTGAAGAAAGGGTGACATGGTGTCTGATAAACAGATGTGATAAGTGTATACAGATAATTGATATTTAGAATGTTAATTGGTACAGAAAATGGCCATCAGAAGTAAGAAACTAGTACACAGCCAAGCTGAAACAATTTTATATCAATACTAAATGTAAACAATGTTTAGTTTTCATGCTTCAGCACATGTATAAAAATGTGCTCCAAATGTACATATGAACATCTTTGAAACTATAGCACAGTACATAACTTGCTTTTAGATATATATCTTCCGAAAATGCCAGATGGCTCACTGGCATCTAAACAGTAACCACATCATGCACAGAGGGAACACAAATGTTTCTGAAGGATTATTTTAAATTTTATATTTGTTCTCCAAGACTAATTTTTTTGAGATAGAAGGGGAACCTTCTCAGCTTCATTTATTGAAACCAGAAATTTGACTCCAAGACTACCTAGTGCTAGTATTCTGGCAAAATCCTCTTTAAGAGAAAGGCACTTACTATTGTTGGCAACAATGATAATCTGGAATTCTGAATAGGGCCAATACTACTCGAACTGCTCCAGAAAATTGAGTCTTTACCGTATCTACTTTCAATGACAGAGAAGGCTTTTATGGAACATTGTGCAAAGTTGAAGGTTTTGGGAACTTTCAAAATGTTTAGGTCCTAAAAGGGCACAGTCCTAAGTTGAAAAAACAAGATGAGAATTATTTCCCAAACTACAATGAAGCAACAACTTGATAACATGCAGAAGCAGATCGCTTTGCACACCGAGATGATGCACAGATAAAAAACATAAGTTACCCTGGGAGTGTATTTGAGAGAATAAAAGACCGTGTGTATTACTGAACACAAGAGAAGGCATTGAATGAATTCCGAGACAATACCTCATAAACCTTTCTGCGGTCATGAAGGAGGTGTTGTGGCTCCAATTCATTCACTAAAAAGGGCCTGAATACAGGAAAGAATTCATGTTAATAAATACAAGTTAACCGGAAAATATGAACAAACTAACCTCAAGAACTTAACAGAGAAGATAACCTCTATTCATTTTAGAAAAAAAGGTTCCACCTTTGACAAGGTGAGGTAGTATTTAATTTCAAGATCTATTTAGATAAATTAGTGGCAAAAAGATTCCAGTAGTTATGCGAATAAGTGAAGGTCCCACTTTCTCAGTGCTTTTTCTTGATCAACTCATATTCACCGAGAGTTGTAATGACTGGTAATGTGGTATATTGTAGGGACCAATAATAGCAATGTTTCGTGTGGATTTTGACCAAAAATATCTAGATGCGAATTAAACTTTCATAAGACTTAAGATGCCACAAGATTATTGAAGAAGGATGAGCAAAACTTTAAAAGTAACTGCTGCACTTAAGCATGTAAACATGTATAAGCATTAAGTAGAAAAACCAGTAGGTTAGTATGATTTCTTCTTTTTGTTCCTCGTAATAGATATTCAAACTAGCACAAACATTCACAAAAACAATATTAAGACAAATTATATAAATGAGACATAGTTTTCAGTGCAGTTATCATTTGGAACAAAGGTTTGTCTGATAACAGAAAATGTGCCTAGAGTAACAAGCATAGAAAGAACTGGCCAGCCATACCTTCGTAAAGAAGCATAAGCCTCAGCTTTTTGAAGAGGAAAACCAGACGAATAGAAGGCAATCAAGCAATCACACTTTGGCCAACTGAAATAAAATTGTGGATAAGTGAGATGTTCCTCCTAAGCTTACAGTCAGTCAAAAGAAGTTACAGAAGGAATGTGGAGAAACCTATAATTAAAAAGATTTATTGATTAAGTTATCAATAACCTGAGTTCTCATTACATACATCTCAATAGGATCCTCGAGAATGACCTTATCTCCAAATATTATGATCTGCAAGAGAATTACAAATAATGCAGAATGAAAACTGACCTGAAAGGCTTAAATAACAAGTAAGCTTATCCCTCAACTATACCCAGAAATTTGCATGTCACAAAAGGATAAATCAACAAAATGAAATTCATTAAGAGTATTTAGATTAAAAAATACACTGATCCTGAGATAAATCTAGATGATATTAGAAGAACAAAACAAATACAGTGTGAATTTGTCAACAAGTTTGATACAAAAATTTATGAAGTGAATCTGGAAATATGTTACTGGTGTACTAGTAAGTTTGCACCTTTCCTAGATAGACATGAGTTGTATCACGATGGATGAATGGAAGCAAGGATAAAAGAGTGAACCATGTGCTGCAGCTCGAATTATAGTAAACAAGCATAAAAGGACAAATTATTCCTACTAGGCAAGCCTTGGTGAAAGGATTAAACTAGGTGGTCAGTGCCAGTGGTCCCTCCTCAAAAGTAAAAGAGCCAACAATATGTCAAATGGTTTAATATATACATGTCGTAGACCAAATATGACGCTATATCTTTTTCGAAAAGTTGAAATTTTCATTGCACTCTACACATTATTTATTGATAAGGAATCTTGGTCGGTATTCGAGGTCACAAGGAACATACAAGGAGATATCTTTTGGTGTATGCTTATCGCCGATGATGTAGTGCTAGTTGATAAAAATAGGTTATGTGTTAAAAGACTTGAGAAATTGAAATGTGTTTAAGGAGTTGGCTTTGAATAGGAGCCTATGAAAGTTAGCGATCCACATGCTGAAATCATAATATAAAAAGAAGGTTTAGAGACAATATTTTAAGCTCTCTATTCAGACAGTAGGATATAGGGCTTAGGATTTTAAGCTTGTAGGTTTTATTATAAGGCTTTCGTTCCTTTGGCCTTGAATATATTTTATTCGTAGCCTACTCCAACTTGTTTGGGACAAAGGCTTTGTCGTTGTTATTGTAATCTTGCTCCATATTCAATCACTCCATAGCTTGTACTTACGAGTCAACATATGGTGCATACAAATTATGAGAATATGGCGCACTAGTGTGAACCTTCAATTTTATTGACATAGTGCTGCCTTAAACTACTGGAAAAGCAAGTACTCCAACTTAAGTTCCCCCAAAAAAATATATTTACCAAGAATCTGCAGTGATCATTTATATCCAGTACATATTCAGGGACCTATCTGCCATGAGCCGAAACATTTGGAGTCAAACAGCAAAAGCAACCAAATGACGGGGACCTCACGTATTATTCAAAAAGATGCAGAATAAATTGGTATCCACAAAGATTCACGGTGTCTCGCAATGAAAAATTTTCCAAAAGCTTTTCCCAAAAAATATCACATGCAATTCTACGCCACCCACCCATCCACTCATCCCCGCCGCAAGCTTCAATCGCACACTCGTTTCCACTTTTGCAAATTGATAGAACGGGAAAGAGAAATGCAGCGTGAAAAAAAATCTCGCGTACCTCGAATTCTCCAAATGCGCGGAGCCTCTCGAGAATCTGCTCCATTGGAGAGGAGCGCACCTGAAGAGAAATCAAGAGATTAATCAGAACAGAAAACCAGAACTAGCGACGCAACATCCGCATTCTTTGAGAAATCAAGAAACAAGAACCGACCAATCAAAGAACCACGCGTTGGAGCAGCAAGAATACGAATCAATCAAGAACCGGACAGGACAGGTTGAAACAGCAGAGGAAAAGAAGAGAGAAGATCGAAGAAGAGAAAACCAAGAACCATCCGTGTGCTCGCGAATCGCACGAACGACAAAAAAACAAAACCAATAACCAAGAAACCAGAGAGGCAAGATCCCGACCTTCTTCTCCATGACGCAGACGCCAATGGTGATCGTGTCGGAGCGCCCATTATTCTCCACCACCATTGCCTCACCCCTCACCCTCCTCCTTCCCGATCTGTCCACGAAGCGTGCACGCGAATCTGGAAGATTCCGCGGGATTTGAGGCCGGGAGTAAAAGAGGAGACGCGTCTCCGCGAGATTACAATCCTCTCTCTCTTTCCTCGGAGCGTTCAGGGAGGAAGAGGTGAGGTGAGCGTATTTCACACAACTTTTTTCTTCTCTTCGCCGTACCGGGCTTGGAGCCGGAGGGGTGCCGCTCTTATCGGTTGCACAATGGGCTTTGGCCTTGCCTTGCCCGGTTGTTGTGATGTGGTCACGCCGCTGGTGCCCACGCACCAACACACGAGGACCGGAAGACGGCACCGAAGAGGATAAATTTTGAAGGAAAAAAGTGAAATTTGTACAAATATGATACGATTCTTAGAAAAAAAATTATTAAAATACCGCACACACTAACGAATAACCATGCTTGTTTCAGTCACGAAAACATATCGTTTTGAACATCAACACGATCCTTAAAAACAACTTTGACAACAAATTTCTATTATAATATATTTATAAAACTAAATAAAATTATAAACAACTTTGATCACTAATTTCTATTATAATATAAACAACTTTGATAACTAATTTTTATTATAATATATTTATAAAACTAAATAAAATTGTGAACAACTTTGACCATTAATTTATATCATAATATATTTATAAAACCCAATAAAATTATGATATTATGAAAATATTTTTAAAGATAAATCTATACATATAATTTTTGTGTACTCAATATAAAATTCTAAAAATATCAATATTTAAAATTTTAATCACATGTATCTCGAAACTACGTGTTATGTTTTGTGAGTGGAAGGAGTATAACGTACCAACAATCTCAGGCTTTAACTAGGTTGGTCCTTAATCTCTACCCTGGGACCATCATTGAGCCGCTGAAATTTGTGTGCCACTTCAAATCATATCTTTCGGGTGTACCTTACTACTTTTTGTTGAGTATCTCTAGGAATATAAAAAGAAAAGTTTATTCACCACCTTTTCGGTCGCACTCTGTCTATTCACTCCTGCTACGAAATACAAAAACCACCCATCTCCCTTCTCCTCTTCCACTCGTCGACAGGTGGGCTCATGACATTTCACACACGTCTATCTGCTGGCTTCTCCCCCAAAACGTAATCGTCGATGCCTCCCCAAACTCCTCCCACGATCTCTAAGAAAAACCCGAAGAAAGAACATCCTAACAGATCCCACGACCTGCCATATCTCCTCTTTCCTTTTTTTTATAAAAAAGATCTCCTTCCTAATCCTCTTGCCTCCCCCTCCTCTCTCTTTCTCTGTCTTCTCCAAGAATGGTGATGCTACAGCTGGTCCAAGGGCGAAGCTCGACTCCGATAGCGTCTCAGAGGATGTCAATCATGGCTAAGCGACGGGAGCCGGGCTCTGGCCACAAATTCGTGCGACGGCAATGACTCGGTGACGTTGCTTAGGTTCAAGAGAACATATCTGTAGCACACTACATCATGTGGTGAGTGCTGTTTGGGGTGCCGAGCGATCTGACTCGAGACTCAAGTGTTGAGTCGCAGGTTCGCGGCCAACTCCATCGACGTGGAAAGCCCCGTTGCAATGTATCGCGTCTATCTCCTCATGTGCAGTGCGCCCTGTTAGAGTTAATCTAGTTGTCTTTAGTTCTACGATCACGGCAGTCTACGACCACGGCAGTCTATGACTACGTTCGAGCACTATAGCGGTTGTAAATCATAAAATACTATAGTGGGCATAGTCGTAAAAACACTGTAGCAGTTGTAGATCATAAGAACATTGTAGTAGTCATAGTCGTAAGGGGTCAAGAGTTAGAGTCCATTTAGGATTCAGAGTGGTCATAAAAAAAGATCGAGATGTTTCCGAGTCATATTCTCAGCATTGTATGCCGCGTTGGTTCCAAAGTCGTATATATTGCATCTCTATATAAGAAAGAGGAAAAGGACACAGACACATCGCACTGCAGCGCGTCGCAAAAAGAAGGAAGAAAGAAATCAATTTGTGTTCACGTTCGTGATCTTGAAGTCTAAGTTTATCGATTCATCTAGACCCTGGGAAAATTTCCTAACAATTGGTATCAGAGCATAAGGGGACGAAGCAATAGTTGGCAACCCTGTTGATCTGAAGAAGTCAGGAGCGCTCATTAAGGTTACGGGTGACGAGCTCGATCCATCGAAGTCAGGCGTGTTCGTCAAGCCAATGACAAGAAGTGCCACGATTCCTATTCAATACCCAATGTTCAGTGAAGCGAATTACGGCATATAGACTGTCAAGATGAAGTTAATCTTGTGTTCGCTAGGGGTTTGGTCAGCGATCAAAGGTGGAGACAACGACGGTGACAAGGATCAAGGCGCAATGGTAGCCATCTCATAAGTAGTGCTAGACGATGTGATGATGTCGATCGCCGAAAAAAAGATGGTGAAAGAAGCTTGGATTGCACTCAGGGAGATACGGGTAGGTGAAGATCGCATCAAGAAGGCACGCGCTCAAATGCTCAAACGGCAACTGAGCAAGTTACAGATGGGAGACTTGGAGATGATCACTGAGTACTCCATGAAACTCACCACTCTGGTGGGTAAGATCCACTCGCTTGGCGTGAAACTGGAAGAGATTGACATTGTCGAAAAGCTGTTCAACTCAGTTCCGGATCGATTTTTCCATATTATCGAAATGATAGAATAGTTCGGTGATGTCACAGCAATGTCGATATCGGAGGCGATCGGTCACCTCAAAAATATCGAGGAATGACTCAAAGGTCGACGGAACTCGAAGGACGGAGGAGAGAAGCTGCTCTTTACCCAAAACAAGTGGGAAGAGAGGAGCTCGAAGACCAAGTAGAACGAGGGTTCGAGCAGCGCTCAGAGAGGAGGTCGTAATGGAAGAGGTCAGGGACGCGGCCATAGACAAGGCGGTGGCTAAAGAGATGGCAATCACGTTGTTGATGAACGATTGTCGCAAGACTTCGACAAGTCCAAGGTCAAGTGCTTCAACTGTAACGAGTATAAGCACTTTATGAAAGAGTGTCCAAAGCCAAATCAAAGAGCGAGGGCGAATCTCATAGCGAAGCAAAACAACGACGACCCTCAGTTATTGATGATCGAAGTGTGTGAACTCATCCATATAGTCCCAACATCTAAAGAAAAGATATTCCTGTATGAAGAAAATGTGACGCTGAAATTTAGCGGCACCCAAAACAAGGCTTGGTATTTAGATACCGGCGCAATTAACCATATGACCGGATGCATGGAGAAATTTGCTGAGATTGACACAAAGATAAATGGTTCAGTCAAATTTAGAGATGATTCGGCTGTGGATATACAAGAAAGAAACTAGATACTATTAATGTATTCTACATATGAACACCGTATTTTTACAAATATTTACTACATCCGGAGGACCACACCTCCAGTTGTTTGGTGTGAACGCGAGGTACTATCTAACAGAGGACGCATCGATGCATTGGTCTCTGTTGAAATGATTCATTTCCTGTCCATGAACTCCACAGTCCACACGGTAATAATGCGTACTCCATTTGAGATTCATGCTGCCTTGCATGGTGGCAAGGCCTCCTTGGTAGACTGCCTCTTATATTCAGAAATCAACCACCTCAGTTTTCCCAATGTGCAACGGGATCAATTTTTTTCATGATTCATAAGTGAAAATACGCTGAAATCCCATAAGTACAGTGGCCACTGTATCAGTTTCTTAGATGATCAAACAACTTGCCTTACAGTTACTCTTTTTTTTAACTTAAACTTACAGTTAAGCTGTTGTCATCACTTTTTATCTATAGAGGTTCTAGAATGCATAGATGGAGTCTAATATCAGTTGGTGCATTTACAGCAGTACAAATGCATCACGACTGTACACCTTATCAATTTTCGAAGATCTTGTGACGTCTATATTAATAGTCTGCATGGACTGATTTCTTTTATTCTTTTGTGATCAATCTGGATTCATAGTGTTGATGGGCAACAGAAGAATATTAATTAGAAGGAAATTGGAGAACTTTTAGCTTAGTGTGACGCTTAGTAAGGGAAATCTAAGTCTTAAAACAGTTCAGGGAAAATTCTGATGGATGGTAGGTGTGTAAACCAAAAAAAGAAAAGAAAGTTTGTTTGACGACAAGTGTATGCCTAATTCACATGATTCAATAGAATAGGTGATTATACATGCATATGATAGTGTGGGCATTCAACTAGATAAAGCATTTTTCACACAGGCTTAATTTTGCTATGACCATCCATAAGGCATAGGTGCAAAGTTATCCAAATATAGGTGTCTACCACTCTAGTCTAGTTTTTGTCCCATAGACAATTATATATTGTGCTTTCATAGTTACTGTTAGGAGCGATCTCAGAATTCTTGCTACAAGGAATAATAGTAGCTTTAAATCTACTAGCACATTTGCTACGAATAATGTCTACAAAGATGTTATTACGTCCTAGGTGTCTTATGCACTAGTTAAAAATGTTTTGTTTGTATTCATATTGGACAAGAAACAACATCTACTACTAAATGTAGCAACCTGATTTTCATTGCTTGGTTTGTGATCATGTGTGATGATGTGTATCACACTCTCTTTGAACCCCATTGCAACTCATGGGCACCTTACTAGTAAGTATTAATGGAAATCTTACCGATCAGGAGCTGAAGTCATAGTATTTTAACTATTCAAAATAGAAGTATATTTGTAGCCACATGGAGTACTTAGTTGTACTATGCCGTTAAACCAGTGTGCTAATGCAAATGAAGCAGGCCTATTCCAGAGAAGCTAAAATAAATAGGACGGTTTCTCTAAGCGGCTTCAAAAAGCTGCTTCTTCAAACAGTTTCCCAAGCCTATCAACACGTGCACCGTTCACATCAATATCTCTATCATCTGCTACCGTCTCAAAAAATACAGCCAAAAATCATCGATCATAGCTAAAGTCATCAGTCATAACCCAAAAAACAGAACCGCACATGCCGCATGCATGCCAACAAACCAACGAATTGCCAGAGGACCGAGCGTAGCTCGGTTGGCAAGAGATGTAGACGTACACTCCTCTGATCCAGGTTGGATTCCTAAGATTGGACACATATGTGTCTCATTTTTTTTATTAAAACTATGTATACCGTACGTGTTTAATTGAAAAACGTGTATTTATGCTCTATAAATCTTTTGAAGCCTCTGTAAAATTTCTAGCACGCATGTGCATTTAACATGAATAAGGTGTTCTAGGAGTGTGTGTACCGCTTTACACTCATAAGGGCACTCCCAACCCATAGTTTCCATAGGTAGTTTCTAGAGGAGAGAGAGTGCAATCAATGTTCAGTAGAAACTACCCCTCCTAACCCATAGTTTTCATAGTAGTTTCCATACAGAGAAAAATTTAATAACAGTACAAGAGAGACCTTGATTGATTGTGGTAAGCCACTATGTAACCACATCTCATGCTCCCTGGTGCCCCTGCGGTGCTCTCCGTCCGTGCCCCTGCGTCCTCTCCAAAATCAAGCGTCCTCTCCGTCCGTGCCCCTGCGGTGCGGCCGGCAACGGCGGCGGCGAGTTGAGGCAGCGGCGCAGCAGGCGCGCGACGGCGGCCACGAGGTCATCCTCGGCCGCCCTCCCCGGCTCCCACGCGGCGGATCTCGTCGCCGACGGCCTCCGCGCAAAGCCCGCAGATCCACCGGCCCAGGTACTCCGCCCTCACCGCCCTTGCGCTTCCTCTCCTCCTCCGCCGCCTCAGCTTGCCGGTCGCAGCACCACTCGGAGGGGAGACGCGCGGGATCGGAGGGAGGCGCGTCGGAAGGAAGCGCGCAAGCACGCGGGAACGGAGGAGGCGCGCGCGGGATCGGAGGGGGAGGCGGCGGTGGCGAGTCGAGGCAGCGGCGCAGCAGGCGCGCGACGGCGGCCACGAGGTCGTCCTCGGCCGCCCTCCCCGGCTCCCGCGCGGCGGATCTCGTCGCCGACGGCCTCCGCGCAGAGCCCGCAGATCCACCAGCCCATGTACTCCGCCCTCGCGCTTCCTCTCCTCCTCCGCCGCCTCAGCTCGCCGGTCGCAGCACCACTCACGGGAACGGAGCAGGCGCGCGCGCGGGATCAAAGGGAGGCGCGCGGGATCGGAGGGGGAGGCGGCGGCGCCACACGAGATCGGATGGAAACGACGCTGGAGTCCCCAACGCGAAAAGAGCGATTTCCTCCCGCATCGGACGTTGAGCCGACTTCGTTTCTCATATGAGAAACGGTTTCTTGTGTTTTTCTCCTCTTTCCTCATTAAATAAGATGCCACATCAGATTTTTTTGCCTACGTGGCAGGGTATTTAATGTTATAGAAACTATCCTAATTGGAGGGTTGGGAGTGCCCTAAGTCATAAGAAACTACTTACTTCTTGTTAACTAGCTAAGCCAGTGGGTTTTAAAAAAAACTAGCTAAAGCTAGTCAGTCGCACGAGAGTTTTGGCTGTGATTGTTTTGATTTTAGCTTTTAGCTTTCGGCTTATTTTTCACTATTTATAAATTTCGTATTTTTCTGAACTTTTGGTTTTTGTTGAGTTTTTTTGCCGGTTCTTTTTTCCCGTATTTGTTTGTATTATACGTAATGAGCTAACATATTTTTTTATATATTTTTTAATTTTTTAAATTTAATTATGCTAAATAAGCCTCTGTCAACTACAGTGTTTTTTCAGCCAGCTACAGTGTTTTTCAGCCATAAACCACCAAAAAAGCCCAAATGATCAATTCCATCTTTGTTTTGATTTAGGGACGTATAATTAAACTAACACTAACTAAAGCGTCAGGCTCATAACATACCACACGTTTTTAGATAAGGTACGTTTTTAGATAAGGTAGGTATGACATTCCTAAGCTTGTTGCTTTGAACGCGAGGAGGAAAAAAGAATGGTGGAGATGGCTTGGGTCAAAGACCGAAACGTAATCACATTGCAAGTTGCTTGCTTTAAGCTAAGTTCGGAATGGTTTGACTAGGGTTAGCCTAAACGGTCTTAAAGTGAACTCATTCTTATCCAACCAGCTGTAGCGTTGCAGAGAAGCAACGTATTTCTCTAGAAATAAAATATAAAACGAGGGAAGAAAATGTAGGAAAATCCATTCGTGCCACAAAAGGTAGTGAGAATACTAATTTCCCAAATACACAATTAATCATGTACAAATGTGATACCATAGGTTCATCTCACAAATTAGGCCCCGCTCAGTTGGGCTGAAAAATAGTGGTTTATGACTGAAATTGCACTGTAACTGGTTGAAATTATACTGTATCTGAAGGTGACTTATTTGGTGTAATTAAATTTAGAAAATTTAAAAATAGAAAAAATATGTTAGCTCATCATGGATAACGTAAACGAATGCAAAAAAGAACCGGCAAAAAAGCTAAAAAAATTAAAAGTTCAGAAAAAACAAAAATTATAAATAGTAAAAATAAGTCAGAAGTCTGAAGCTCAAGGACGTATGTAAAAGTTGGCAATCAATCCAACAAGCACTCAGTGCCAAACCCTCTAATGGTAGTCGCTTTTAGTGGGCTAGTCAATGTCCAAAATTCAGGGTGCTTTTACATATGACACCGAACTACTAGGAGGAACAAGAATTTTTTTAAAAAAAATGAAATGGTTGCTTCACGTTATTGCTAAAGACATCAGCGATTTTCTAACCTTCTAGAAATTAATATCTTTGATCATTGCACAAAAGGAGAAGACAAGAAATAAATTGTGGTGTTTACTAGAAGTGTATCTTCATTAATTTAGGACATGAAAAGTTTTGCCATTTTTGAGATGTAATCACAATATATGTTAAATTTTATATTTTGACTTTTGAGTTGAAGATTTAACATAAATCTTAGACTTATGTAATTAATGTTGGAAATGTGGGCAATATTTTAATTCCATGTTTACTATGAGATAAATACAATAAATCAGTGATGCAAAACGCGCGACTAACATCAGACTACTCATCATACTTCAGAATATACACAAAGAAAGTATAGTCAAATGAATGCGCGAACGACTTACTGGGCTTGATGAAGAATAGGAAGCAGCGCAGGCTTTATGCAGTGCAGAACGTAGATGACGCAGTAAAGTGAGCAGTCGCGCAGATGTGCGTTGCTCAGAAACCTTATTGCCGCTCCGTGCAGGTCTTCACGGCAGCAACGGTTCAGATATACCGTTCCTCTTCTTCACGGTGCACGCCAGAAAGAAGAGTCGACGAGGTTCACAGGAGGAAAAGAATGGAGGCAGTCGGATTCTCACTCATACTCTGGACGTCTATAGACATATATATAGACAAACTAATAACTGACATAATTAAAACAGTTATGTACCCTTTGGTAACTAAATATATTTAACCAGTCATTTACCCATTGGTAACTACCTGTCATCAAACCAAATAAAAGCCTCATTTAAATGTTTGAATCTCATTCAAACAGAGAGAGAATGATGCATGGTTCAAAAAAATAAAGGTGGCCTTGGTCACAAAAGTCACATGATTACGCGTGTGTGTAATTAGCCAGAACACTCCTCACGTCGTCTCTATCCATATTGAAGGAGTGGTGAGGACTCCACCTTATAAATTGATCCCCCCACCTTGGCTTAGTAATATGGTACTAAACCATGTATATTTTGGAATTAAGGAAATGTGCCTTGCTGATATGTGCCAATTTCTAACAATTAAGCAATTTTTATGTCCAAATTGCATGGCATGCATGTTTCTATTACTATGTTGGTAAAATATTTGTATGGTTGTCATGTAATATTTTCGATAGTTATTACATTGATTTATTTTTACTACCGCACTTGTTTTCACGTGACTTTGTGACTACAGTCATGAAAAACAATAAAGCTTACACTAGTGAAAGTTCGTGTCTCATATTTAACTTGAGTAACAACTAACAGTGTGCAACGATTTTACTCTCCATAAACTTTACGTCAATTGTACCAATATTGATTGCGAGGATGCGCCGCACAGTCAACTGTTAAGAGAGTAAAGAAACTTGTGGAGCTGACCATTCTGGTCCGTGGGGACTCCTAGCAGTTTAACCCTAATGAACCCATACATCATTGGATGGCAATGGGAGGGGCCACGTGAATGCGATATCCGGGCCCGGAATGTCCGTATCACCCGGCCCATCTCTTTCGCTGCCCGAAAACAGCAGCATCCCCATCCATTACGCTTTGATCTTGCATGCTTGTAAATTGGAGTAATCACTATGGTTTGCTCGTTATCTCCGCTCCAAACAGTTTTAATTTTTCACACTTTTACTTTTAATTTATTTAAACCATAAACCACTTAGAATAAATTGCTTTCCAATTTTAGCTTATTTTTATATTTTTGCCTTTGTTTCTTTACATTGTCCGTAATGGTATAATTTTTTATTTTTCTTAATTGTTTTAAAAAAATAATAACGGTTATAATATATTTTTATCCAAAAGTTATATCGAGAAGCTTAAATGGAAAGCTAGTTGGAGTGTGAACTAAGTTAGGTTAGTTTTATGCAGTACGTGCTGCATCTTTTTTTCTTAAGGAATATAATGTAGTACTAGCACTATATTGTACTGGTGTAGTACAGCTCTTTTTGAAGTTAGGCTTTCGGAAGCACTTATGCTTTTAGTTTTTTGATTTTGTGTTACTGGAACTTATTTTTAAATGATGTATTTTTAGATACTGTAACTTATTTTTAAATGATGTATTTTTAGATAGAGTTTATAAGTAAATTATAGTAGATATTGTAATAAATTTAGTTGTATCGATCAAAATTATATATAACTTTTTTCTTTTTATACTGTTTTTTATGAATAATTAAAATTTAAAAATTATAACTCAAAAGTTAAAACCATAGAGAAAAGAAAAATCTTCCTAGCTTATGCGGTACGTACTGGATCTTTTTTCTTAAGGAATAGTATGTAGTACTAGCAGCAGCACTAAATTGTACTGGTGTCGTACAGCTCCTGCTAGTTCTGGTTACTTCCTATCTTGACACTTGTACTCCCATAGTGTCCCTAAATCCTTTCAAGAAACTAGGATTCAGCTAGTGCATCGGTCCTCCGACCATTATATCAGGAATTTCGCAGTAGTTATATGTAAATGTTGCAACGTATTTGTAAGACCGTGTTCTTTGTAAGGAGTTTTTTTATCATCTTTGAATGCTCCATATCCGTCCATTTCTTTAAGATCTAACGGCTTATAATGCAAGATACCTAATAGTTCCGTCACAAGCCTAAGGTGGAGGTACAAACGCTATAAAGGTGTAATGATCATTTCCGATCATCTTAGTGAGTCTCACTCCCACGTCTGCGTCTCCTTCACGCAAACCCTAGATCAGTATCTCTTCACGTAGCCTCAATTGTGCCTCCTCCCAATCCTAACCCCACTCCCAATCAGCCTCCCTCGCTCCCGACTGCGCCGCGGCGCAACCCACCGCCTCCCCACTTCTAGACCGACTGAGGAACCATGACCCCTACTCCTGACCCCGTAGCCACACGAATGGCGGTCGTCTCCTTTGCCACATCTCCTGACTCCCATTCCTCCTTCACGCCGCCTCCTGACTCCTACTCCTCCTTCGGGCCATCTCCCCACTCATACTCCTCCGCTCCGGCTCCTCCCCACTCTAACTCCTCATAACGAAGAGCACCGAGATCCCACCGCCCAGTCGTCCCGTAACGAAGAGAGTCATCGACCAACTGCCCTGTGAAGAGTCGTTGGCCTGATTGGGGAGAATAGAGAGGTAGTGAGTCCTCCACGTCGCCTGCTACTCCAGGATGGCTAAGGAGAGCGTCCAGATCACACCGTCCAGACACCCCGTAATGAAGATAATCGCCAGCCAGCCGCCCGTGGAGAGTTTCCAGCCTGATTGGGGAGAACAGGGATCGATTATGTGCTCGGTTCGTAAGTATTGATTACTCATTGACCAGGTGGCTTGCGCAATTCCAATCCTACCCTCCTTAAATCAATGGATGGATTACACTTGGTATCTTCTTTCGGTGCGGAGGTACTCTTTTTGGATGAAAAGGTACTGGTACCTCCCAGTACCTCCCAAGGATAGTAAAAAAGCTCTCCTTGTAATGCATGCTATCCGGTAAAGTTAGGGGCAGAGCTAGCAGGGGTGCCCAGTATGTCCGAGTACATCAAAGAATTGAAATAAAGTATGGGATTGGTGTTGCATTCTTGGCTCAGCCCACAATGAATGGCACACTCGTGACCTCACACTAGTCCATATGCACCAAACCAACCTACAACCAGGGGCGGATTTGGCCCCCCGGCAAGGTGGGCTTCAGCCCGGGGCGTGCGAAAATTAGTAGTGTATAGCCCAGGTCAGCCCAGGGTATTATTTTGAGTATTCAGCCCAGGTACCATATATATTTCAGCCCAGCGGCCCACCATTCTCCCGTCTCCGCGCGGCCCAACATTCCTCACGCAGCCCACCATCTCCCCGTCTCCGCGCGGCCCACGCCCCACGGTCTTCACGCGATGCTGGCTGCGGCGCCGCTCGCTCAGCCCTGAGGAAACCCTCGCCTTGCTCGCCACTCGCCAGCAGCAGCGCAAGCCGATCTAGCTCCGGCGCCCGGCTGCGCCGCCGCACCGCAAAGGCGCAAACGCTCGTCTCCTCCGCCTCGCAACCGGCCTCCGCCAGTCCGCCTCGTCGCCTCCGCATCGTATCCTCCGGCCCTCCGCCGTCTGCCCGTCTCAGATCTACACGGCTACGCCGATCCAGCGCCTCCCCGCCTCCCGGCGCCGCCCGCCCCGCCCCGCCTCCCGGCGCTGCCCGGCCTCCCGACCCGTCTTGGCGCTGCATCTGGCATCGGCTGACCGCTGATTGAGTGATTCAGTGATTTGGGATTTGCCGATTTGGGATTTGGGAATATCTGAGATTTTGAGGTACAGTTTGCTACTTTGCTATAGAGCCAGAGAGCCTTATATTGCTAGATATGAATTGAAATTGAAATGTGAAATCCTGAGGTACAGTTTGACAGTTTGCTATAGTCTATAGAGTCTAATATTGCTATATATGAATTGAAATCCTGAGGTGATTTGTGAAATACTAAAATGTGTTTCAGTGTTTCTGTTGAATTGAAATGTCAAGATTGGCACTTTAGCAATGAATTGAAATGTGAAATCCTGAGGTACAGTAGTTGTTCTTGTATTAAAATGTGACGCATGATTAGCACTTTAGCAGGATTGTGTTAATGTTGAATTGAATTATTGAAATGTCCTGATGTCCATTGTCCAGTCAGTAGCTGTTTTTGTATTAAAATGTGATTTCACTGTGACAGGATTGTTTCTGTTTCTGCTGATATACTAAAATGTGGTTTTAGTTAATACAAAATGAAACGGGCGAAGACATTGTCATCGTATTTTTCAACAGAAACACAAGTTTGTTATGTTTGTATGTTTAGTATTTGTATGTTTGTATGGTTAGTTTTTCAACAGAAACAGATTTTCAATACAAAATGAAGCTAGGAGTTATGTTTGTATGTTTAGTATTGAACTCAAGTTTCATGTCAGTAATACAATTAGCCAATTATGATATACTTTTGTTATATCGTGGTATGGGTACAAATTGGTGTTAGTTTTAGGTGGTTAGAGTTCAGCCCGGGGCATAGCGAAATCCTGGTTCCGCCACTGCCTACAACCACCTTCATTTCCAATTCCTCCCTAATTCCTAGACTATAATTCTCTTGTTCCCTCCACCTCATCAGTAGGAGGAGCCAAACAAAAAGCAGGCAAGTAGGCAATGGCAGGCGACCGAGCGTAGCGCTGTTGCAGTGTAGAGATGACAAGGAGCACGGCACGGCCGCGTGGTAGCAAACAACGACTGGCAGACATTGTGCCGGCATGGAAGGGGCATGGCGCATGAGCATGCAGCGGCCGATGGGTGCGGCGCGAGAGGGGAGCAGAGCCAGAGGCGGCACGGTGCATGGGCGCAGAGAGGAGGAGCTCACATGGGAGCAGGCAGCGGTGGGCATGGCGCCTGCGCGGGAGCAGCTGGTAGCGCGGTAGGCACGCACCGGCACACGGCCACATACCACAATAAGTTCTTGATTTCGATTCGCCGATTTGTATTATACTTTTTGGCAAATTTTGAACTTAGATTCTGGAGTTATCATACTATGAAATCATTGTACAAAACTATGAAATTGTGCGTGCAAAGTGTGCAGCTCGTTACAAATGTTCTAGCTCTAAAGTTGACGTGATTGATTGATTGTGCTTCTTGTAATAATATGTAGGTGTTCTGCATAGGTCAGGCAACATAGAATCATGTCAAGGCGTGTTCATGTCAAGTGGAACAAATCAATTCCTCTTCCTCGACCAAAGCATGAGTTGCCATATCTACTACTTTTCAGTAGAGACTTCTTACAACTTACAAGCTAGATAGGTTTGTTCTAGTATTAACTGAAAAATTCGGAGTGACAAATTAAGCAGCCAATATATTTAGGGTCTGTTTGGCAGAGTTCCACCAGTTCCAGATCCACGAAAAACAAATCCAGATTCAATTTTACCAGCCAAACACTTCTAGCTCCAGCAACTCCACCATGGATCTGCTCCACGAAAACAGTGGATCTACCCCCAGATTCATGGATTTGGTGGAGCACCTCAAGGGGTGCTCCACCAACTCAAGTTTGGTGGAGTTGGGGAAAATTACCCACCACTGCCACTGGTTACAAAAAAAACGGTTCGTTCTTTTTCTTCTTTCTCGCGACCGAGCTCCGACTGCTCGTGCGCAGGAGCGCTGCCGCCGCCGGCCGCGCCCCGCGCCGCTGCGCGCGCCCCGCCGGCCGCGCCCACCGGGGCCGCGCTCGGCCGTGGCCGCGAGCTCCTGCCCTCCTACGCGCGAGCTCGTCGGGAGGAAGAAGAAGAAGAAGCACGTGGCTTTTTTTTTGCATTTTTTCATTATGCCCCTTGACGCGTGGGCCCAGTTTGGCAGTGAGATAGAGAGAAGCGCTGGAGCTGTACCAAACACTTGGATGAAACCCAGATTCACGGTGGAGCTGCTCCACGTTGGATCTAGGTGGATCTGGAGCTGGTGGAGCTCTACCAAACAGACCCTTAGGCAAATTAAGCGCTGGATCCAATGTGCTGGCGTTTGGTTTCTCCAATAACTAGCAGTAAAACTATCACTGTCCCCATTTTGGCCCCGCTGACATGCTGATCTTTATCTCCTTGCTGATAGCGAGTTGTTGTTTAGAAAGAGATTTATGGTTGAGAGAAGTCGAACCCAAAGCCATGGTACCTACTACCTAGCAGTATCTGTGCAGATTGTGTAGAATACCAGCAGTGTGTTGCGAGCTGGACTAGTGTATTGGATTTGGCCCCCGGCATGCAGCTCGATCGTCAGTCGGCAGAAAGAAACAGCGAATATTAAAGAGCAGAAAAGACCAAATTTAATAGCTTTGACGGCAGCAGTGCGTTCCCCTGGCCAAGTATGGCACAAAAGTAAGACCAAATAGTGTGTCGTCGGTAGTAACTGGTAATTCGGTGATGTAATACAAGCCGCGTGTTGAGTTTGATCACGATGGTTGCGAGCGAACGAGGAGCTGATCGAGACCACATTTGCAAGATCGATCCCTCGGGTTAAATTACGGTGTAAGCTGATGGACGCTTGTGGGAAAATCCAGGGTGGATAGCGGAAAATATCGACGTGGCATCCCCTGCCGATCAGCCACGCGCCCTATATCATAATGCCCCGAATCGATCATGGTGTCCTATTTGAGCGCCCTATTACACACAGGTTGATAGGTGCTTTAACTTGCCACCTCACCATCTTATCCCACTTCTCCAATCACGGTCGATCCAATCCTTTTCCTCTCATGATCGTCATCGACCCGAGCCGAGAAGCCACAGCCACGCGCCCGCCCCGTGTAGCCGACGGTCTACATACCACGCCCGCCGTGCTGCCGCCTCCCGCTGCGCTCCGCCATCCCCTCACATCTATTTCACATCACGCTCCGATCAATTCTCCATTTGCCGTTCACTTGCCGTGGATTCATTCACTCACGGGAACATGTAGAGACGTACGATGAGGTAGCTTGCACTCGCTGTGACGAGACATCCATCGCTGCCATGCCATGCCTCTCCTCTCTCCTCTCACCCCATCGTCGCATCATATTCATGGGCGACGATCGATCCACGTGGGGGAAAAAAGGACAGTCCCATAAAGAGGAATCATCACATCAATCCGTCCGAGCACCCGACGACAAACAAGATACGTGTGTGTCACGTAATCATGCCATGTATGTGCTAATGTGCACTGCGTACCATTGTGTTAAATCTCAGTTCGGTGGAGAGAAATCTCAAAAGGCATCATGCAACTTTGCGATAGGGCTATTGCAACAAATCATCCTGACAGCAGAAATGTTCGGTGAAGAACATTTGCGCTCAATTGTGACAAAAGCGAATTCCTGCATGTGTTGATGTCTAGGGGTGGGTGTTTTTTTACTATGGCTGATGTTTTTTATCTTAGCACGAGTGTTTCTGTAAACAAATCGAATACCGATAAATCACTTTAAAAATTGTATTAATAAACTATTTTAAAAATAAAAAATTATATTTAATTATTTATAAAAACTTATAAGCTATCAGTTATAAGCTAAAAAAAGTATGCCTGGCTGCTCGATGAGTTACCGCTGCATATTATCGAAACTAGCTGAATGCTCGTGCGTTGCTACGGATTTTAAAAAAAATTAGAACATATTTGTATGCATGTTCCAACAAATTTTACCACCTATTAGTTTTAGAACATGTAGTATGATAAAATTTTAAAATCCGTAGCAACACACGGGTATTCAGCAAGTCTTTCTAAATAACTGTCGTATGATATTGCATAAAGATGAGTTGGATCAACAAATTAACCAACTGATCCCTCAAGCTTCAGGTTCATAAGTGCATCCACCTCATGCGCAAACTCAAGAGGAAGGTGATCGAAAACAGCTTTGCAAAATCCACCTATCATCATTGCAACAGCCTTTTCATGATCTATGCCTCTTTGCTGGAAATAAAATAGATGGTCCTCTCCAATTTTGGATGTGCTTGCCTCATGCTCAACGCGGCCAGAAGTGCAACCCACCTGTTATCATGCAGGTTAGATCAAAATGATGATGTAAATGTTTTCTGCTACACTATTGAAATGAGGGCATTGAATCGGTAAAAAAAATCTCGTAAAAGCACAACACCTGGTGCCTAAAAAAACACTGGTGTGCGAGGAATAGAGTGAACAAAATAGAACTATCTCTAAGATTTTTTTTAACATGCAAAACTCATTTTGAGATGTAAATACAGTACTGGAGTCACACTGGCTACGTATATGAGTTCTGAACCCAATATAAATGTACATGCAGTTTATGCAAGTGCTTGTATATGTTAGCATAAGAATGCAGCACATGCACGGAAAAAATGCATTTTTGCGCTCATGTGTTCCTGGAGATAAAGAAGGACCATCCAGGCATATAACCAACTTATAGTCAAAAGCACAATAAGAAGCATCAAGATTAACTTCAAGATTAACTATTGAAACCAACTGATTAACCTAGAGGTAAAAGGAAGCATTTTAAAGGTGTAAATATGCACAAAACACAATAAAGTAGTGAAAAGTGAAGTTACAGAGGAATGCATGACATTAAACAATAAAGCTAGCTACAAAGGTGCATTTAGCATGGATGTATATATAAGATTCTGAAAGTCAATGAATCACTGGGTTGTTACACAACAGCAAATTCGCTTTCTCTCTCAGTCAATGCAAGAATTTTTTACCCTTTTTCTATTTTTCTCTCCTTATTATCATGAGAGCTTCTAAATGTGCTTTCAGTACATGTATAGCAAGAGATTTTATTAGTTTAGATAAATCAGATTAGATCAAAAGTTTGATACTTTCAGTCTTAATGTACATAGGAGTTTAATTTGGGCCTCCGGATTATGCATTCAACCCCACCATTCATTACCCCATAATATGCGCCATCCATGAATTGTGTCTCAATTAAACCTTGCATTAACAAATTAACAAAATAAAGTAAAATCAACCACACATTAGGGGAAAAATGGCATAAATCAAATCTTCACCTGCATGGCCAAGTCAGACAGCACAACATTAGGAAAAAATCGACCAGAAAGACCTCTGGCAATAGTACCTCTAAAGCTTGAGAAATTGCTAGATACACATCCTCTTTACCAACGCTATATGCCCCAACAACAATGAGTGTTTTTGGTTGCTTCTGTAGATATCTTTGAGCTGTACTCATCACAACAAAATCAATAAAGCTTGTAGTTATAAAGAAATATTATCCAAGGTCATTTGGCTTACTGAACTGAAAAAAGGGAATAAAATTACAAGCAGCCGCTTTTGTGACTACCCCACCCGGGCACCCCGCGTGAATCTGGCTGCATTTTCTTACACCTGCCGATGCACCACTTCCCATCGCTCTCGTCCCACCGCTAGACTACATGGCATCGTCTAGTTGCCCTTACCACCCCCCACCACTACCGTCTACAATCAGCAGCAGTGCAGCACCACAGTAACTTCACCCGGCACGGAGGGAAGATTTAAACCATGTGGTGCACCGTACACAAACCTCAAAGCAAAATGATCTTAGGTGACAAATAACCTCAAAGACGGTAACAACGCTACATACAACCTAGTCAGATAAAATAAGTTCAACAGTATATTTCACCATCTAAACTAATAAACCACCAGTTAAAATTATCCTAGATCCACCTAACAATTACCTGCTCCACAGTCATGACCTTAACTACATCCACACCACAATATGCACCCAGAAATACACCATCCTAAAAACGTGCACACCAGATTAACTCTCCTCCATTCTCTCTCCTTACTCAACCATATCCGATGGTCATCCTTCAATGTATCTGCAGTACCCCTTCGCCCTCCCTCACCAACTCCCACAATCCCCTGCCGTGCTCCCGCTCCTCCTCCCCGTCGCCGCTCTCTCCCGCTTCCCTCCCTTCCCCCTCCTCGCAGCCGCCTTCGCCGCAGGGTTCGCCTCCTCCCCCTCCTCCTCCTCCGCTCCCTCCGCCTCCCCCGCGCCTCCTCCGCTCCCTCCGCCTCCCCAGCGCCTCCCCCTCCTCCCCCGCGCCTCCTCCGCTCCCTCCGCCTCCCCAGCGCCTCCCCCTCCTCCCCCGCGCCTCCTCCGCTCCCTCCGCCTCCCCCCATCCTCCCCCGCACCTCCCCTCCCTCCGCCTCCCCCCATCCTCCACCGCGCCTCCCCTCCCTCCGCCTCCCCCATCCTCCACCGCGCCTCCCCCCATCCTCCACCGTGCCACCCCCCATCCTCCCCCATCTCCGCCTCCCCCACGCCGCCGCTCCCCCGCGCCTCCGCTCCCTCGCCTTCCCCGCGTCTCCGCTCCCACCGCTCCCTGCACCTCCGCTCCCCCATCCTCCCCGATCTCCGCTCCCCCGCGCCTCCTCTCCCTCCCCTATTCCCCCCACGAGTGGCAGATGGCGCCCTCCCCGTCGTCGGCTTCCACCCTCCTCCACCTCCCTGGCCCCCCCCCCCCGCGGGCCCCAGTGAGGCGGGTGGCGGAACCACCCCCGGGGGCCGCGCCACGCGGCCGTGTGGTGCTCGTTCGCGCCGGTGGAGAATGTTTTTCAGCCACACAGATGTGAACAATGTTTTTCTGACCTGTATCTAATTTTGGTGGACAATGTTTTTCAGCCACACAGATGTGAACAGCATGCAACCTTCTCGAGTTACCGACTTTGGTGCTCTTGCGTCTGCTGGATTCCGAATAGAAGCTCTTGCTAATCTTAATACAAGTATGTATCTCTGTTCTCAATCAAATATGCTGGAAAATTACATCTTACATATGATGGTTTGTAGGTAGGGATGAAAACGGTCGGAAAACTCCTCAACCGTTTTCTACTTCTACATTTGAATACGAAAACGAAAGCGAAAGCGGTAAAGCCGGACACGAAAACGAACGCGAACTTACGGAATATCGAGAATTTCGAAAACGAACCAATTCGAGCGGAATTATGTCGAACACGGTCGGTATACGAAAATTCAATACGGAATACCGACCTGTAGGACCAAGTGCATAACAATTAACAAGTGACCAAGTACATAACAATTACCAAGTGCATGATCAAATTCAAGTGCATATAATAATTAACAAGTGCATGACCCTTGGTCTTAAGTATTAACACAATAGCCGACACAAATACAAATACAATACAAGTCTAGAACAAGCAATTAACAGCTAGCAGAACATCTACAGTTCATCAGCATCATCCATGAGGTCAGGATCGCTTTCCACATCTTTTGCTTCCTCATTGTCCTCCTCAGAGTCCTCATCCCCCTCCTTGTCCTTTTCCTACAAGTTTGCAAAGTGAATTAAAATTAGATGTAGCAATAGCATATTTCAGAGCAAGCAGTCAATAAACATACACATACCTCAATTTTCAGTTTAGCCACAACATTAGCCAAAGCCTCAACCTCAAGATCACTCACAATTGATCCAACCATTTTAGAATCTGAACAAAAAATTTGGTATTCCGTATTTCGAACCGAATTTACAATACGGTATATTCCGAATAAAATGTAGAAAAGTAGAAAACGGTCGGAAAACGCCTAAACTGTTTCCGCTCCGTTTTCGAATTTGGTATTCCGTATTTCAAACCGAATTTACAATACGGTATATTCCGAATAAAATGTAGAAAAGTAGAAAACGGTCGGAAAAAGCCTAAACCGTTTCCGCTCCGTTTTCGAATTTGGTATTCCGTATTTCGAACCGAATTCGAATTTGTCCGAAAATACGAATTCGATCGGGTCAAATGTAGAAAACGATGCGGTTCGGTACGGGATATTTCCGTTTCGTTTTCATCCCTATTTGTAGGTCCAGAAACTTCAATTATGGGTCATGTGCACTTTTCTGTTTTGAGAAAGTAGTTTTGGCTGTACAGTTACAATTCCCTATCATAGATGTCAACGATGTAGTTCTGTTGAGTGTGGATGTACATGAACTACTAAAATCTTTTGTTGACTGACTGTGGCTTGACTGTTTCTCCTTTATTTTCTGATCTTCAGATACTTTGTTCGATCTGAAGCCAAATACTCATACCATTATCAACGACCCCCTTCAGTTTGGAAATTACGGAAAGGTATGCAGGCCATGCACTAATAATTCCTGGTGACAGATCAACACCCATTTATTTCGTGATATTCCATCTGCAGTGGGAATTGATGCAATCTTGCACTCCTAATCGCAGTCTATTTCTCCAACTGATATAACTACTACAGCAGCAGCAACAACAACAACAGTTGGTCCTCAGGCACTAATACAGCAAAAGGGAGCGCAACCAAACCTGGTAGCTTTAAGGACTGGTAACATTGAGAACTGGGGAGAGTCAACTATGGCTGATACTAGTCCTAGGACTGATACATCAACAGATCCAGACATTGATGAGAGGAATCACATGGTACCTACCATTCTGAGCTCACTGTTTTGTCAGTCTGTTTTTTTATGACATGCTTGATGTTTACAAAATTGTTTATACTTATAGGTTTTGGAGGTTTGAAATTTCTTTCAAAAGTCCTTTGCAAAGAATTGCTTGAATTTGCGATGAGTTCATTTTTTGAAATCTCAATATTATATACATGTATAAATGCCTTGAATGAATTTTTAGGTGTTAATGTTCCTATACGCATCTAGGATGGTGCAATGGATAAATCCATTGGGTGTAGTAGTACACTTTTTTCTTCTTTAGATTTGCCATTGCTTGGTTTTTTTGTCATGGACAGTAGGGTACATTGGTCGGAAGTGGCTTCGACCACGACGAAAAGTGTTGTATGTGGTCGGGAAGGGCTTCGACCAGCGCGAAACTCGATGCACATGGTCGGAAGTGGCTTCGACCACGACGAAAAGTGTTGTATGTGGTCGGGAAGGTGTTTAAATTACGCGATAAACGGTCGTAGCTTCTGTTAACCGGTCGTATGGTCTCGCGAAGCGGTCGCAAGACCTAGGAATCGGTCGTAGGCTTTTGAGCATTGCGTGTTGGGTGGTTCCGACCGGTCACGTATTTATGTGATATTCATTTTGTGACAAAAATATTTGGTTATACAATATATGAGACGTGAATCTTAATGAATCTGATTGTTCGTTTTATCTTTTATAAATTTTATCTTGTTTTGTATTTTACCGTAGCGTTAGCACGGGCACACTACTAGTGCTAATTAATAAACCAGCTACAGTCATCAGCCTCCATAGGAGTATCTTCGACATAACGAAAACAGCACTTTAATTACACTAACCGGCTTTTTCAGCAATACCATTTTCAGTGGGTCCCTCATTCTTCAGCTCATATGCCTGATAAGGCACCTCGCTCATTGCTTTAGGAGCTGGACGGCCTCCGAAGTCTTCTGGAAAGAACTCGAAATCTGGCCCAAAGTTGAACCTGACTTCATAGTTTGGCTCATCAGGCAGCGTATACAATGACGCAGCTGGGTAGTACCGCCCTCCAGGAATGTCCACAAAGGCGGTGCCTTGGCATACCACATTCTTGAAGTAGCATATCTCACTTCCTGCATTTACAAGAACCATGAAATATTGAAATTGATTATTTGATGACAGGCCAGTGAAGACAGGTTGAACAAATAAAATGATGGATGCTCAAAGGTAGGAAGTGCGATATTAGTGCCAAACAACCATTGCTGAGATCATGGTTTCTGTATAGAAAACAACTAACAAGGAAATACCTTTTTACTCATGCAAGCAAAACATAGTGTAATCTAATGGTAGATAAGAAGGTGCACAGATGGCTGTATATATATATTAAATACTCAGTATCGAAACTTTTAAATTAGCGCTCCAATGGGGTAACTAAAACCTTTTAATTGTGACTAATGGGATCTCTGACTTCACTATATAAGAAACAAATAATAAAGAAGCACTTTTTTTATTCAGGAAGAGTGGAACCTAGAGTCTTCATGAACTCGAGGACAGTAAGTTGCCTGTATGGAACAAATC
The DNA here is from genome assembly GCA_017311315.1 of Dendrocalamus latiflorus. Taxonomy (NCBI): domain Eukaryota; kingdom Viridiplantae; phylum Streptophyta; class Magnoliopsida; order Poales; family Poaceae; genus Dendrocalamus; species Dendrocalamus latiflorus. The sequence goes on from CM029631.1 coordinate 8,193,378, forward strand.
ATTAGGAGCATAGAAATACATAATTGACAACATACGCAGGGGTGCACATCATTAGGTGGCTCGATACCTGAAATTCGAAAATAAGTCGGGCCTATGCAACAGAAAGCGAATATCCCTTATGCTGACACTGCCAACAAGTTTTCTTTTGGGACCTTCTACTACGGGCACGCCACCAATTTTGTTATCCTTCATGCACTTGAAAGCTTCTAAGATTAGATCATCACTGTTAACGGTGATAACCTGAAGAAAGCACAAGATTGAAATTTTTACATTTACCAGTGTATTGCAAAGCAAAGTACAACAAGAGATTATACTGTAGTATGATGTCGCTTTCTGCTTTCATAATGCATATGTAAATTAATCTGGATAGCATAGGGATGGGCTCTTGCATTAGAAATATTGGAATTTAACTCAAGCAGAGGGCATAACAGGAGACAAAATAACCTCATCAAATGACATAAATGGAAGTCCCAGTTCTGAAAGAGGAAGTGCCGAAATGTAGTCAAACCAATCCCTTCCTTTACACCGCTGAAGTCCTTTAACAACAGCAGTCTGAGTAATGAAGTTCTTAATAACTGGCTTATCAGGTTCAACCACTGGGACATTCCTCAACCTGTACTTGGAGAGCAACAGTAGTACAGTAAGCATGGGACTGTCCAGCGTAACAGGGACAAAAGGAGACCAGTGGTAGGACTCCACAATTGACCGAACCTGCAAAAATATGAGAGAGATTACAAGTTAGCAAGATTTACAACAGAAGATCACCATAAAATGTTCAGATGAAGTAAAAGACCTGCACAGATAACCAATTAGCAACAAAACACAGTGCACCAAACAAACGAAAAAGTCAAGCAAAATCAATATGACTGAGTGGAAACTACTTTCTAGTGTGTGCAATGCAGATATTATGATTTGAAGCACATGCAAATATCCTACAGTGTCCAAACAGGGATATGGAATTTGCATGAGGGGTGAATTGGGAAACGATGGCCCCACATCAAAGAGGGGTGTGGGTAGTTACCAACGCACTCGTGAAGTTTAACAGTACATTTTTACTTCTCTTAACATAAGTGCACAGTTGATGCATAAGATTTATAAACTTTGCAATCGTAATTCTTTGTTGTACAAGTAATACATGTAAAAATAAATGTCTGCTTGTTCACTTATTTCAGAAGACATTTCTTTCTTGAATCTGTTATCCTAAAACCTAAACACCTCATTTCTGCAATTCTGCTATTAATTTATCATATCAAGTACTGAATGAGACATAATTCACCCTTAACTATTGTATAAAACTGCAGGTTGCCATTTGCAAAATAACCAGTTTTTCTTTTTGTGACAATGGCATGTATTGTAACTATTGTTTACTTGGCACTGCAGTCTACTACTCAAAGGAACTAACACAAGTACTCACCAGGAACTGGATCAGGCATCTTTTGCTCATCCTTCAGAACTTCTACATGAAAAGGCAGTCCCTTGTAGTGAACAAGGTCAGGTTGCTTGGGCTCGTACTGCTCCCCATTTGGCAGAGAAAGGTAGAACCCCAGGACATCTCCTTCGCCGTACCCTTCGTCCGCGTACTTGGCCCTCCAGGCCTTGTGCACCTTGGAGCCATCGATGTCGCGGTATCCGAAACCAAACTCGTCGCAACCGACAGGTGTCTGGAGGTCAGCGCTGTTGGTGGCCCAGCCAAGGCGGGTGTGGCCAGAGGGGCCGAGGTGCAGCACCTTGACTTCGAAGTACCAGGCGCCGGTGGAGACACCGCGGGTGGCGCGTATCATGCGGAAGCCCTTGGTGCTGCCGGCGGTGAGGTGGTCGTCCGAGAGTTTGATCCTCTCGGACTTGAAGACGCGGGAGAGGAGCACGGGCAAGCCGGGCGCGTCGTCGTTGCGTTCGGCCGCGAGGCGGGGCGCCGGGGTGAGGAAGAACTCGTCCTCGCCGCAGGAGGGTTTGGGCTTGGGGTGGCGGCTGCCGTTGGCGTCGGAGGGGGCGTGGGCTGGCTGCTTGGCCTTCTTCTTGCCCTTGCGGGAGGCAGGCCTGGTCCAGACGCTGTTGCTATTGTTCTTCTTCTTGGACTTCTTGCTCGGCGGGGCTGGCGGCGCGAGGGTCATGTGCTTCCGGGCGCCCGAGGCGTTGATCCCGTCGTCTTCGGCGTCGCCGGGGGCATCCGCGGCGGCGTCGGAGGAGGCGACGACGGAAGCATCGGCGTCGGAGAAGGGGGTGTCGGGGTCCGCGGAGGCGGGGGTGTCGGGGAGATTGGGGGTTTTGGCGGCGGCGGGGGTGGCGTCGGAGGTCGGGCCATAGGCGGGCGGAGACGAGGGTGGGGGTGGAGAGGCATTGGACGGGGGCTGCATCGCGGACGGGGGTGGCGAGGGAGGGGCGTCGGCGTCGGCCATCGGGATGGAAGGGGAGAAGGCGGCGGCGGCGCGGGGTGGGGGGAGGAGGAGGCGACGGCGGAGCAGAGGAGCAGGGGAGGAGGAGGCGGCGGCGGAGCGGAGGAGCAGGGGAGGAGGCGGCGGCGCGGTGTGGGCAGGAGGAGGAGGCGGCGGCGGCGTGGGGTGGGGGGAGGAGGCGGCGGCGGCAGAGCGGAGGGCGGGGGAGGAGGCGACGGCGGAGTGGAGGGAGGAGGCGACGGATTCGGTGGGGGTGGGGTGGGGAGTGGGGGCGCACGGGCGTGAGGAGGGATGGGTGGGCCCATATGTCAGACAGAGTATTTTTTTGTTAGAAGGGGTGTAGGATGCACCATCACCTTGAACTCCTTCTTTTAAAGAGTAGAGATGTGCTACGTGCAGTGTACCTTACGATTCTCGTATCGTCGCTGACACCTTTCCGAGAGTACCAGACATGCATATGGAGCTAAAGGATGGATTCCTTACCTGTTTCCTCATGTCTTGTCACTGTTACACGCTACCCAGTAGGTAGCAAAGTTTTAGAAGACTTACACACGAGTACTGGTTTTTGGCTTAAATATTTTAATTTTGGTTGTTCATATATAAGTACAGAGAGATACTTATGTATATTTTTTTTATTGATATAGATGTATTCAATACAGTATTTACTTTAATCGATATGCAAACCTCACCTTGAAAAAAACATATCGTTTAAAAGATAGCTACTATAGTATAAACCAAAAGCCCAAAAAACCCAACCAATCTCAATGGAAAATACCCTAAAGTAGAAGTCCCATACACATTATGCAATTGCATATCTTTTGCTATTAATTTTACTTGTGTGGTCCTGAGTTCTTGAGTGATTAGTCCTTTTCTTACTTTCATGTTAAAACCATATATCAAATTGATGATTTGCTTGAACTGAGACGAGGCAATACCACATATATCATGGAATTGTACATGTTTTGCTATTAATTCGACTTTGCGTGGCCCTGAGTTGTTGAGTGATGATAAATTTTTTATTTTGATGTTAAAACTATAGATTAAATTGATGATTTGCTTGAGATTAGGGTTATTAGACGAGGCAATATGGGATATTGCTTGTTTGTTGAAGGTGCTAAATTAACAGAATGTAGCCTGGGCTATTAGGGACTCTGAACACAATAGTGACTTGGACTATCATGTTGCCCGCTGTTCGACAGTGGGCCGAGCCCAATGTAAAGGCCGCACAAGGTCGCTGGTGGCTAGGGAAGAGTTTTTTGCTATTATGGTATCCTCTAAGTTGAGCTTTGACAAAACGGTATCTACATCGTGGGTTTCTCTAAAATAGCTTGTACTTAATACTTCTCTCAAATAGTATTCTCAGAGATTTTAACTCAAATAATTTGATTTTTAAATTTGTACTCCCCAAATTGACTGAATTGCCCGTCGCCAAATCTCCCATCTCGCCTCGCCGCCGGCCCAACCCAATCACCCAGTAGGGCAGCAGCATCGGCCGGAGGTGCGCGCTCTTGCAGGTTTGGCCGAGATGGGGAAGAAGCAGCACAGCAAAGACCGGATGTTCATAACGCGGACGGAGTGGGCGACGGAGTGGGGCGGCGCCAAGCAGAAGGAGGCCGCCGCGCCATTCAAGCGCCTCCCCTTCTACTGCTGCGCGTAACTACCTACCTTGCCCTTTCTCTCCTGTTTTGGTACTAGCCGGAAGGGATATTTGCCTGCTTCTGTCCATTCTCTTAGTAATTTAGGATCCTGATTCGTGTTTTGGGAGAGCTTGAGCTTATAGGGTTTGCTATTATGGTACTTAGAGGGTACCATAATACAAAATGAGCAGGGGCAGTTCAGTCAATTGGGGGAGTACAAATTAGAAAATCAAATTATTTGAGTTAAAATCCTTGAGAATATTATTTGAGAGAAGTCTTAAGTACAAGAGTACTATTTTAGAGAAGCCCACAACGTAGATACCATTTCGTTGAAGCCTAACTTAGAGGGTACCATAATAGCAAAAAACTCGCTAGGGAAACAAGGGGCAGCAACAGCCACCGGAAGGATTGAACAATTCGGGACTTTAAACTCGGCTTCTTCATCTCCTCTTCCAGGCTTTTTAAATTTTTTAAATTTAATTATGTCAAATAAGTTATCATCAGTTATAGTATTTTTTTATTCAGTTACTTTTGATTTTCAACCAAAAACCACTTAAAATAAGCCCTTTTGAGCAGGGCTACGGTGGGTGGTGACTGAAACTGGTGGCATATGGCCGGCGTGAGGACACTTACCGAGTACTTGCTGGGCAGTGAGGCGCCTCCTGGGTTCCAGCTGCAGCATCTGCGACACGAGGCTGTTGGCGCCGTCGGAGATCAGCGGCCACGGCTCCCTCCGTCACAATGGCACGCTCCAGGTCTAGCTCGGTGTCTAAGATCGACCATGAAACAACGAGCTAAACTCAGCATCAGTCGCTTCAGCCGATCTTTCGCTTGGGCTAGCCGGCCGTGTTAAGTAACTGCTAGCTTTGGCGCCGTCTCGTTTCATATTTTCATTTCGTTTGCGATGTTCTCAGCTTGCGATGTGTTTATTAGACGCTATTGACCAGCCCGAAGGGGAGGCATCCGCAGAGCAGCTCGTAGATGACAACGCCCGCGCTCCAGACGTCCGCCTCCGGCCCGTGGTTTCGCCGGAACACTTCCGGCGCCATGTATGGGACAAGGCTAGGTGGTGATCTGTTCGGTTGAAAAGCTCGTGGCTTATGGCTGAAAACACTGTAGCTGACAGAGACTTATTTAGCATAATTAAATTTAAAAAAATTAAAAATAAAAAAATATGTTAGCCCATTACGTATCATAGTTTGTAATACTATGATATGGAAAGATAGGTGTTTCCTTACTAGGCACATTTACATTAAGCCAAATTTAATCTTCATTAACCAACGGCCGAGATTACAGCCTCCCCTTACCTCTATAGTTGTAAGACGGTGCACGGTAAAAGAGCTTATAGAGTACACACTAGTGCTCATAGGCCTAGTAAAAAAATTGAAGTGCAAAGAAAAGCAGAAAAACTGAAGGGAACGATGGTATGGACCAGGGTGGAAGCGGCCGGTGAAGCCGAAGCCGATTGCCTTGAGCTGTGATCCTCGCGGTTGTACGGGAAGTTGCCGGGCTTGAGATCCCGGTGCATCACGCCCTCCGCGTGCAGCGCCCGCACCACCTCCGGCACCGTCCACGCCGCCATGGACAACCTGGATGGAGCGCACGTAATTCCAGGGCCTTCAGATTGAAAGAGGATCCCCTCCCCTGGCGGTCGTGATCCAGCGCATCAAAGATGAGTTCCATCTCTGGATGGTCGCTGGGCCGGCTTATCTGCACTAGACGCAGCAGGACTAGTTTTTTTTTGTGTAGTTTGATTGTTGTCGCCGGTTTTGGGGCCCCGTAGTTTCTTTTAGGGTTCCCGTTGGCGTTCTTTGTTGCACCTACTCTTCGCTATCCTGATGCACTGGACACGCAGTTCCTTTGCGTGTCCGAGAGAGAGAAAGAGAGAGATGAAAACCTTCAGTCACTTAGCAACAGATTCTGCAATGAATTCACGACAAATAAATCCTGCACTGAACATTTGCAGTATTCAGATTCCTTTCTATCACACATAATTACAGCCATGAGCCAAGACAAGTTCAAATGCAACGGACTGAAATCGCCACCTTTCCCTGGTAATCCTATAGGAGATTCAGATAGTCTATAACAGATATACAAAGAAAGTGGAGAAACAGAACACCAGGGAATCTGGGAAATCAAAGTGATGTATGCATTAAAAACCAAGCATCGCATCAACCATTTCTGAAGTCCGAACGTATGTCCAATGTGCGCCTTCGTTATCGCGCCATAGAGAGTGACCCGTCCTTCATCAGGCTGTTGCTCAGAGTCTTGAAGCGCTCCCTCGAGTACTGGCGCGACGCTTTCCTCCAATCCGTCCCGGCCTTCATCATCGCGACGAACTCCTCGAAACTTATCCTGCCATCCTGTCAGCAACCACAGGTATATTCAGATGAGCAGAACAATTTGTACCAGTGACTGCCAAGTACTGCAATGCGGTAGAATTGATGGTTGGCAGGTATGGAGTATGCATGTGTACCTTGTCCGTGTCGACTTCCTGCAGGACGTGGTTGAGCACGGCGTCGTCGGTCTGGCCGGAGTCGTCGGTCAGCGCGTCGGACAGCTCGGCGCGCTCGATGTATCCGCTGCTGTCCTTGTCGAAGAAGAGGAACGCCGTGCGGAGGTGCTCGTCGTTGGAGAGGCGCTGCAGGTGGATGGTGATCGCCACGAACTCGCCGTAGTCCAGATACCCGTTGCCGTCCACATCAGCCTGCCATGCAGATGCAGTCCAACTTAATTTCTGTTGATTTCTTGGCAATGGCATGGCTAAAAAGAGGAATGAAACGAAAATGCTTACGGCCTCCATGAGCAGCTCCATCTCGGGCTCGGCGAGCTTGGAGCCGACCTTCTTGAGGCCGGCCTTGAGCTCCTGGAGCGTGACCTTGCCGTTGTTGTCGGTGTCCATGAGCGCGAACATCTCCTTGATCACCTCCACCTCCTCCACGGACAGGTGCTCAGCGATCACCTGGGTAGCAGTCACAGCGAAACAAAGCTCAGCATTCAGCACAGTGACATTAACGCAATGAGAGATGGAGGGTTGCAACGAGATTAATCAGTGGCTAGTTACCCGCATGGCCTTCTTCTTGAACCTGTTCATGACGGAGAACTGCGTGAGCCTCGCCCTGACGATGTCCCCCAGCGGCACGTTCGGCGCCTTCTTGGCGTTCTGCAGCCATGGGTGCTCTGCCCAAGCACGCAATGCCATGGCAAACGGAAGAATGAAACGACTGACACACACCCTGTTTGGCACAAGATCAAGATATACGTCGTACCGAGCACTTGCTGCGCGGTGGGTCGCTTCTTGGGGTCCATCTGGAGCATCTGCTTCAGGAGGCCCTTGGCGCTGTCCGATATCCGCGGCCACGGCTCCCGCTCGAAGTCCACCGCGCCGCGGAGGATCGCCCGCGCCACGCCCTGCTCCGTCTCTGCATGCAAAGCGTTTACATGCATGCAGCGTTGGCGCCGCTGCTCTGTCTACGACATGCTCACTGGTTCCATGAACTGGATGCGAGAATCAGTGGACTGACCGGCCCAGAATGGCGGGACGCCGCAGAGGAGGATGTAGAGGATGACGCCGGCGCTCCATATGTCCACCTCCGGGCCGTAGTCCCGCCGGAGCACCTCCGGCGCCATGTAGTACGGGCTGCCCACGATCTCCCTGAACCGCTCGCCTGTTTTACTTGAATAATTTCTATCATCAACCACTGATCAACTATTACGTACTTTAACACTTTTTGAGAGGGTAGAAGGCTAGACGTGCACACAACTCACACCATCATACGTATACATACGTTTGAAAATTTTTAGAAAGGTATCAAGACCTTACATATATAGCACGTGCATGTGGACTGGTCAACTACTACTTAACACTTTTTGAGAGGGTAGAAGGCCAGACTAGGGGTGGCAACGAGCGACTCGGCTCGGCTCGTGAAAGCTTGGTAGAATGGAGGCTCGGTTCGGCTCGGCTCGGTTAGGATATCAAGCTTTTTTGTGGGCTCGGTTCGGCTCGTGGTGCGGAATGGAGTAAGCTCACCGTAGATGGAGGCGGCAGCGGCGGCGCGCTACCACCGGTGGCCACGGTGCACTCCCCCGGCATCAAGAACCTCCAAACCTCACATCAAGAAGAACAACCATTAGAAATCAAAGAAAATAGCAACCAATCCGTAATAAATCAAAGAAAATAGCAACCATATCCCAGGCGCAGCCGAGCGGCGAGGAGAGGACGGTCCGGGCGGCAAAGCTCGGCGAGGGGAGGCGGCGCATAGGAGAAAGAGGGAGCCGGTAGGCAGTAGCGGTAGGGTAGCGCAGAGGCCGGGTCGAGGCAGGCGCATCGGTGGAGCGACGCCCGGAGGGCGGAGACCGGAGACGCGTCACAGGGGCGGAGCCGAACCCGAACAGCGCGGTGATGCGGCGCGGGAGGCCGGGGGCCAGGGCGGCGCCGGTGTGAGGGGAACTGGAAGAAGAGGGTGGAGCCAAGGCGGCGCGGCATAGGAGAGAGAGAGAGAGAGAGCCGCGAGGGAGAGGAAGCAGAGGGGGAGGCGTTGAGGCGTCCGTGGAAAAAGGGGAGCTGGGGAGGAGAGGAAGAGGCGCTGGCGGCGGAAGGCACAACACAAGAAAAGGGGAACGGGAAGAAAAGGAGAACGCGAAGGAACGGGGGACCCCGTCGGGAGAGTTGGGCCTAACTGGGCCAAGCCAACCGAGCCGCTCGCGAGCTGGCTCGGGCTCGGCTCGTTTAGACTCCGAGCTTTTTTGCTGGCTCGGCTTGGCTCGTTTCATTCACGAGCCGAGCCAAGCCTCCACGAGCCCGAGCTTTTTTGCCAGCCCTAGGCCAGGCACATACACACAACTCACACCTATACATATGTTTGGAAATTTTTGTAAAGATATCAAGATTTTACGGAACATGAATAAACACGTATGCAGGTGTCCGCCATTCTTGAAGGATGAGAACCAACGCCGAGCTCACGGCTGGAACGCTGGCGGGCGAGCGTGGCCAGCGCTCGTAGCCAACTGACCGTCTCAACTACGCTTCGGTCAGTTCTCAACTACTAAACATTAGTAGCTCGAAAAGCTACCTATACGGCTATACCGATCGAAATAGGCATGTACCGCATGAAGGAAGAAAAAAAACATCAGACATAGGCCGTATAAAGTTACTAGGCCTTCCATGGACTCACGTACGTGGGCTGGGCTGAGAGACTGCCCATCCGTAAACCAGAGCAGCTTCTGTGTGGACGACAACATGCACGGGAGACCGCGGTGAGGGGTAGCGATGTCATGGTCACCAGAGCCACAGCCGCCGGATCTGTAGCCAACCGAGTCTAGCGGGCCCCACCGTCTTGCTCCCCTCAGGCGAACAACCTAGGTGCTGCCAGAGGAGGTGGTGGGGGAGGGGGGTTATGACAAGTGAGGGCGGCAGGGTCCGGTGGAGAGAGAGAGAGAGAGAGGAGAGGATCACGTGGGGGCGAGAATTCAAAAATGTAGGAGGTTTTTTTTTTTGCAAAATTGCGGTAGAGAGGAAGCGCATGAATCTCGGAGAACAGCCATGGCCCTGTTTGGATACGCTTAAAATCCGATTCTGGGTAGAATTAAGCGAGAATCCCACCCAAACGCTTTGATTATTTTTCGATTCTTTCAACCGACGCGGTGGGAAAAATCAGCATTTGCACTGAGAATCCAAAATCCTATACCGCAAGCCCCATCAGGATTATTCAGATCGCAGATTCTTCAGATCGCGACTTATCAGAAAATCTTGATCAAATTAAAATCGATTCTCAGATAAGCGTATCCAAACAGGGCCATGATATTGCATGCGACTGCGCGTATATGTGGTATTGGTTTTCCCACGGTATAGACTTTTTCCCTCTTTTTTTGAACCTGAGAAAATATAGGATTCACTGTGGTGATCGTACGCAGTAGTCGCAATTTCAACGCAGACTGTTCCATTTAGGGGTGCTAATGGGTCGAGGCCTAGCACTAGCCCGGTCCAAGCCTAAAATTATTTTCCTTTGATTCAATCTAGTCTGATCCAACACAGAGAAGCCTAAGTCTAATCCAAGCCTAAATAAAGGATTGGGTCTTGATTCAGACCACAACTCAATTGCATAAACTCCAATGGAGCCCAAATAAAGAATACCCCCAATGTCCATCGCCACTAGTGGCGGTGTAATCCCTCGTGCCCAAGGCTAATTCCTCATACATCGCTGTTGCCGCCACTGCTCCTGCTCGCCACCACACTCCTCGCACTCCTTTCCCTCCTTCTCCTTACCGCACTCTGATCACCTTGTCTAGGATGTAGGCATTGAACAACATCGACTTGATCCCGTCGCCCTTCACCTCCGATGGCTTCTTGGATGCGTTGACATTCAACAGCATCCTCCATGCTTCGGCGTGGTCCGGGTCTCATGGCCGCCAACCCAAAGAACCGCCATGCCTCCACGCAGGTGTCCGGGTAGCATTGCAGCCCGAAGTCCCCTATTGCGACAGCATGTCTAGCTGCTTGATGAGCAGGTAGAGCATGTACTCAAATAAGATCTTGTCGATCGACATCAAGTTCTTACCTACGATGTCCCCTTTCGCCGCTGAATACTCGAGGAGGGGGAGAAGGACAAGTCCGTGGCGATGTGCCACAGCAGCAAGGACTCGTTAGACTCCACCAAAACGCTGCCTACTAGGACATCGTTGATTTTTTCTTCCATCTTCTTGATGGTCATCTCATCAAAGGTCTAGTTGCCCATCTCGTGTTGCTTCAACCTTAGTGTGATCTCCTCATGAAGGTCCTTGTCGTGCACGAGGACTCCCTCGCCTCGGTAGTTTTTGAGCTTCATGCCCATAGCTTTCATGGACGCCTCCCCGAGCCTTTCGAAGATAAACTTGAGGAGAAGGGGCTCCTCTCCCTTCCTGGCGTTGAGAGGCTCGCGCCGGACGAAGAACATTTATGCGAAAATCTCCCTGTGTGTGCCGCATTTTCGTGACCTTGGTGAGCACAGCATTGCCGTCCGGCTTGCCTAGACAATAATTAGTACAAAGATGAGGCTCATGGCCTAGTCCAATCCAGCCTAAGTCTGACCTAATAAAGAATGATCCAAATTTGATCGAGTTCATTTACAATTTTAGATCAGACAGGTCCCAAAGTCTGACAAATCCAAACCCATTAACAACCCTAGTTCCACTGCAAATGGATACCAGAACGGGCTCACTCTGCCGGACTTGTTCTTCCTTCTTTGCAACCGTCTTCCACTCTTCCTCGTGCTATAGCCATATTCTAGTTTTCAGATTGGGAGCTTAAGCAGCACACTCTAGTTTTCTGGGTTTTTTTTTTCCCTTTTGAAAGGACAGTTTTCAGAAAATAAAAAACTTTCCTAATAATAAGGTTTCTTTGGCATTGCTTTGCCTTTGGAACAGTTTTAAGTACCTTTGATGATCATGTTTTCACCATATTTTTTTTATCGTTTGGCAATATAAAAAAGAATATTTTTGGTAAAAATGATATACACTTTCAAAAAGCATCTTCTTAAGTAGCGTATCATATTACAGAACAACGCTTCCAAAGGTGTAAGCCTAAAACAATTAGCCTCGTTTGGCGTTGCAATAGCTAATTCACAAGGGATGGTATTTTACTACACTGGATGTAATAACTACTTAATCGCATCATTTTAAAGTCGTAACAGCAAACTTTTTCCTGCTCAGTGTCATCTAGAAGCTCAAAACTATTGCTCTCGATTTTCCTAAAGTTCGATATTTGACAACATTTAGCGCTTATTAATAATGACTACGCTCTTTTTCTGAAACAGAAAATGCTGAGCAAATTAATAATTTTTTAGTAGGATAATAAATTATACAAGCATGGAGCATGCAGGGCTAGCAAGCTGACCTGGTCGGAAGAAGACGGAGAGTCCGAAGTCGATGACCTTGAGCTGCGCGTCCTCGCTTTTGCCGGCGTACAGGAAGTTCTCCGGCTTGAGGTCCCGATGCATCACGCCGTGCGCGTGGCACGCGCGCACGACCTCCGCCACGGTCCTCGCCGCCGCCGCCGCCGCGCGCTCCGTGTACCTCCCGCGCGCCACGATCCGGTCGAACAGCTCCCCGCCGTCGCACAGCTCCATCACCAGGTGGACCGCCTCGGCGTCCTCGTACGCGGCCCGCAGGCGCACCAGCGCCGGGTGATCCGGCAGCGACGCCATGATGGCCACCTCCCTGCGCACGTCGGCGACGTCGACGGCCGTGCGCAGGCGGCGCTTCGGGATGGACTTGCACGCCAGCCGCTCCCGCGTGGCGCGGTCCGTGGCGAGGTGCGTCACGCCAAACTCGCCGCGCCCGAGCTCGCGGCCCAGGTGGTACTTGTCCGTCACATGCAGCCGCGGGTGGTGCGGCACCACGCCCTCCAGCACGCGCACCGCCCGGCGGGACGTCTGCGCCGCCGCGGGCGGCGGCGGCGTCCAGTCGTACGGGTTGGGGCTGGGCCTGGGCCTGGGCTTGGGGTCACCCCTTGAGCTTGGTTCTTGGCTGTGGCTTTGGGAGCTCGGAGGCGTCGGCGCTGGCTTCTTCTTGGCATGTGGCGGCGCCTCCGCTTTGGGCTGCGGCTGAGGCGACGTGGGGGTGGTCGAGGTGGTGCAGCAGACGCACGTATTGCCCATGGGACCTTCTAGAATCTTCTGGATGCTTCTGCACCTCCCTCTCTGGCTTCTTGCTCCTCCTCCTCTAGCAACGTAGCACCGTAGGAGTATATTGCTGCGGCTCTCTCTGCAGTCTAGCTCTTTTGATCAAGAAAACACAAGTTTGTACGTACTCTGTCTAGCTAGTGCGTGGGCTAGTCGTTTCTTTTCCTCTCTAGTTAGGATGGAAGTATAAAGAAGAAAACCATACGTCTAATGATAAGATTTGGTTGTTGGAAGAGTTGAAGTAGAGACGAGGGACGCCGGGAGAAGAAATGGTCACGCTTGGGAAGAGAGAATTGAAGGGGTCCAACACTCCAACTCCAGAGTACGTACGCACGCAGCGAAAGGGATGAGAAGAGGGAGGGAGGAATCATGTTCATATGCAGTTTTCAACTCCAAAAACTGTTAAACTCCACTCGAGAAAGAAATCAGAGTTGAAGTAACATGGGAGAACATCCACAATTATATTGTGATAAATCACTGTAATTTGAAAAGGTTAAAAAAATTAATTTTGTAAATTGTCAGATTTTTCAAATAACCGACAGTCAAGTCGGTCTGACTGCCCAAAGGGAATAGTCAGATCGGATACTCTGGACGATCAAACCGATCTGATCGGCATGGGAGTCTGGTCAAACCGGCTACGTTATGCAGTCTTGGCTGAGTTTTAACTTTTGGGCATTTGAGTCTCGCTGTGAGTTTGAGTGACTTAGGCCAATACTTATACGTTTCATGAGACATCTTACAGCTAACGTGAGTCTCAAGTTATAAAAAATTTATACCCAAAAATAATTTCTTTATCTTTGAATGTGCATGGACATTTGGAGTCAACCATCATCAATGATAAGGATCGGGGTTACGCTCATGGAGAACCAAGGCCCAGAATGATCGAGAATGATGGGTGGGATAGCTAAACTCAAGTATGACACGAGAAAGATGAGATATGTTGATAAGAAGTTTGAGCGGCGGGGGCACCATGTGACTTGATCGGTCCAAGTGAGAAGTAGTCCGGTGGAAACAGAACGGGAGAGACTTGCTGACGCATGGCAAACCAATGGTGTACCTACATAACCATCCAATCCTCCTCTCTTGCTATTGAGATCAAGTGTTCTAAGGTTAGTGTTTGAGAGAAGCTGAGTATTGTAGTGTGCTCTCTTATCTTTCAGGTGGAGTGAAACATCAACCTTTGTTCATCTCTCATGAATTCTCTTGTGTTGATTGATTTGCTCTTGATTTGGTTGGTTTTTCTCCTCTCTTTTCTTCTTGATTTTGCTATACCAAGGACGTATAAGTGATGTAGATTACTCTTGGAGATCAATCCTCATCTATCTAGGTATCAGGTTGCAAGTTCATGAAGTTACTCAGTTTTTTTATTGAATTTGGTCTCTCCGAGTAATTTCTTGACCTAAGTATTTTGCCTCGATTTATTTAATGTTCTTACTTGCTGTGACATGTAAAAATATATCTAGAGTTATCTTGGCTATCTTCTACCTACGAGCAAGTTATACTTGTTGTAATAATTGCGGTATAAGCATAATTCTCAGTTAATTCCAGCAATAATTAAAATAGTCCAAGCATGATAAACTAGGCATAAAGATGACTTAGCCAGCATATTAACATATGAATCATTTAAGTCATTGCAAATTAAACATATGCTCAAAATAAATGTCATATAACCGTTCATGATCTCATGAGCATATGAGCAAAAAAAATGCTAACCTTAGTGTCTTAACATATATGACATCATTTAGCATATGTTTGACAAATTGGAAGTTGATTAGTGCTCTCAGAAGGCTAGTTGCACAAGATTCATTCTTGGCCCTCTCCGTCATGACAAATTCATTCATAATTATATATGATAGTTGCAGATTTAAATCTTGAGCTAATAATAAACTTTGCTACTGTCAACAATTAACAAATCAAGAAATCAGCAGATTTATACACTGCGGAAGTATTTGTAAATCACTCTATCAATCCTACACTGAGATCATCAATGATTTAACAAAATGACAGCTTCGGTTCAGACCAAAACAGTGCAAAACCTGCACTGTCCAGAACTGAACAAATACCACTAAACCATGCACAGCAGGAACAAAGACATCAGTATTAGCTCAAGAATAATCTACCGTCTCAATCATATATAATCTCATATTTGTTTAATTCATCACAGAGCAAACATATCACAGCATCTATCTTTGCAAATCTTCACTAAACAGTCTTCACTGATATATGGAAAATATCACCAGACTGCACAGAGGCAAGAACAAAATTACTCACTGCAGGGGTGATACTCAAAATCACCTGAAGTAATCGAAATGGGGGCAAGGCACGCGATTGCGCTGTCCCAGAAAACAATGCCCCCCACAAACCGAGCAGGGAGATGGTCGCCGGAGATACAATGCCCTTCTTCCCGTCTCAGCCGCAGCCAACAGGAAGGCGAGGTGGAGGTTGCCGCACAAGACCACAAGCCACAAGAGTATTCCGGCCAAGAACACTCAAAGCACAACTCAAATTTCACGGTGAATCTCCCGGTTCAAGCACAAATCAAAACCCTAATCACGGGTCAAGCCTCACGGTTGTCGGCGGAACACAAAGAGCCGGCCAACAGTCCAAAGACCCAAGATCACCACCGGAGAATATAGAGAGGAGGGGAGAGAGCTCAATGGATTTCGCCGTGTACCGAAGAGAGGAGAGCCCCGGGATTTATAGCGGAGCGAAGAGCAAAGGGGAGCGGCGGGCTGCGGTGTGGCTGGCGCCGAGACGCCCGCACCGACGCCGCCTCCGTCGCCATCGCCCCCAAGACCCGGCCGCCGACGCCCGAGGAAGACGCAGATCCGGAAGAACCGCATCGCCCGCACCGGCCCGTGGGGAGGAGACGAATCGTCTCCTCCTCATCTCCTCAGTTGGCCCACCGACATAAGTTTTTTTCCTTTTCTCAATTGGGAAATTCTCGAAATGCCCTCACATATACAACAATACTCTCCGTTTTTGATTTTAGGCTACTTTTGGTGTAATCTTGCTTAATCTTAGAAAAGGTCTAAGCTTTGACATGGATTTTTGTGATCCTTAATTAGAATAGATTCCTAAGACCTTAAGCAAAGTGTCTGCAAAATTTTATATAATTTGGACTTGTATTTTTAGAGTTGAACTAAAATTTGGATCGCCTTAAGTTGAAATTGCAGCCAGACTGTTGTTCATGGTCAAACCGTAAGGAGGCCGGTCAGACTGCCAGGGTTTGGCAATTCTCCGAAATTTTATTTGTTGAGTGATTTAATTTAGGATTTAATCTTAGTAACTAACTCTGTAGTTATTTGAGTAAAGGATCAAGAATACCTAGAAAAAAAAATTTGGACGCCAGTATTTACCTCTCTGCGCCGTCTTTTCGTTAGGAGTGATCGAGAAAGAGAAAGGGAGTTTTGCTTATGGTCTGTTTGTGTTTTTAGTTATGGTTTATTGCTTTTGAGAGGACGGACGGACGGATACTGGATTAGGGGGGGTTCAAGATGATGCAGTGGATGGAGGGAGCACGCACGTACGTTATTACGTACGACAGCTTTCCAAGGAGCACGCACGTACGTACGACAGCTTTCCAAGACTACTGTATTTTTTTCAACTAGTTATGTGCCCGTGCGTTGCAACGGAAAATCAAATACTATACACATTTTCTTTCATTTACATGAGAATTTATTGTAGAAAAATTTAAGGCCAACATTGACAATAAATCAGATAGCATATCTCTAATGTTGCTAATTTAATCATCGGTAAACTCAGTAATAATGTGACACTACAGAAAACCATGGTGAGATGTGCAATAGATTTAAGAAGAAAATAGTGTTACTTATGTATTATCATTTCGAAGACAATCATTTGATATTTCTTTTTTCCATAACAAACTTATACACCAAATTATATCCACGCTGACTGAGGATGGCACCAAAATTACAATTACATTGGTACTCAAGACAAAAATCATCAACAAATACATTTGTATATTTTGTTAGTCCCTCAGGGACCACAATGTACAGCTTATCTCAAGATGAACTAATAAGCCTCCAAAAAATACAGGAGTAGATAGCAAGCACCACTAATAGCTTCATATTAGTAGCTCCCTCCAGGACGTGCATGAATACTAAAGAAAAGAGCATAATTTAGTAAAAAGTCTCTACGCCACATGTAAATCTATGGGTATCTAATTAAGGAGTGCAGTGCCAGGAGGAACTGACTTGAGCAAATTGAAACACAAAACAAAATTTATATATATCATGTGCAAACACAACAATCGCATGCCATAAGCTATAATGTGCTTTAGAATAATTCTGTGGCTGTTGTCGCAAGAATAATACACATCATTTAACAAAATGTGCAAAATATAAGCACCACATACTATAAATGGAATCAATGTTCTAGCATATCTCTCACACCATTCAGAGAATAATATAATGTTGAGAGGATCTTTCAAATTGAAAGCGAGAGAAAGCATGCTTTATCTATATTTAGCTATACTTCAGGAAGGTTACGTCATAGTCAGAAATTCAGTTTTAGAGAGAAGACATGGGAAGGTGAGGGCAACCAACCGTGCAACTAATTTTTTTAATTCGTTTTTCTTCACATATGGGGGATTGCAAAACTTAAAGAGTGACAGATATATCTTCTTCCATAATTATGAGTCAGAAATATAAAATGTGAAGCAATTATTCTCATAGTAAGCAGAATCTTCATATGGAATTATCTAAGAAATATTATGAAGATTCGTGTAGCAACATACAGTCATGCAGTCATCAAAAGGTTATGATTATCTATAGTTTCCGTGCCAAATGAATTTTGCAAGTATTGATTCTACATGCACTCTGCGTGCATTTGTATCTGACACGAAAAATATTAGTTACCTAGTGGATGCATCTTACCATTATGGAAAAGTATTTGTTACCTGAAGACCCACCTCAAGATCTGAATGCCCTTGCTTTTATGTTAGTTGTAGAGAGAGAGAGGCTGTGAATTCGTTACCTGGTGGTTGCCTACTACCAACATAAAAAAGGTATTTGTTACCTGAGGATTGAAATGCCATTGCTTAAGCATCACACAACACTGTTACATGTAGAGAGAAGACATGAGAGGGTGAGGGGAATCACTGTGCAACTAAATTTTTTATTCATTTTTTTCTTCACATATGGGGGGATTGAATAACATATATCAAAACTTAGAGTTACAGACAGGCTTTCTTCTATTATTATGAGTCAAAAATATAAAAGGTGAAGCTAATTATTCTCATAGTAAGGAGAATCTTCATACGGAATTATTTAGGAGATATTTGACATGCGTTATATTTGCATATATTTACATGCCATTTTACCCTCTTATTTTCACATTTTGGGACCATTTATCATCATTTACACGCTTTTATATATTTAATTGCTCAAAATGGACTGTTTTACATTTTTTGTGCTTTTCCACAGGCCGGCGCGATCTAGGCGCATAAACGACAAATTTGGACTGCTCCGTACAGATGTGCGCATCGACACGAATGCGTAGGATCTGTTCGCGCTGAAATTGGACTCCCGGAGGGCTAGAATAGAAGAAATGCAATGGGAGATGGACTTAGTTGTAAACCCTAGATATTAGGAGGACTTAATGGCAAAAACGCAAAATCTCCCCATCGGCCACAAGACCTAGCCGCCGCCTGGAAACAAGGGGAGCCCAATCTTCTTCTTCTCCCCAACGCCTTCTTCTCCTCCCCCTCCTTCTCCATGCTCGGCCGCCGGCGAGCACCGGGCCGACTCGCCGGCGCGCCACCGCATTCACCGCCGCTAAACCCCGCCTTCCTCTTCCTCTCCTCCAGATCCGCAAGCGCCATCGTCTCTCCGCCTCCACACCTCTCCACCGCGCCACCTCTCACCGAAAGCGCCGCCACCCTTCCTCTTCTTCTCCACGGCCGCTAGTCCCTGTCTCTCCTCTCCACTCCCTCTTCTCCGCTCACCACCACAACCCGCGTCTTCTCCACCGTCCGTTTCTCTTCTCCGACCAACCACCTTCTCCGCCTTCTCTTCTTCACCGGCCGCTCCTCCTTGTCCACAGCACCTCCTCCTTCTCCTCCGCACAACCTGTGCGCCGCCACCTTCTCCCCCTTCTATTCTCCTTCCCTAGCGCCACCATCACCCCGCTGCTCCTCTCTCTGTCGCCTCTCTCTCCACCACTCCCTCTCCCCTGCTGCTCGTCTCACCGTGCGCCCCGCCGCTCCTCACATCTCCGCCGCTGACCGCCTTTTCCATTCCTACCCGGTCCCCATTCTCACCGGCGTTTCCTTGTTTTTTCTCCCCGAGCCCCCTTTGCTTCTCTCTTCCCCCAATACTTCTCCATCTCCGGCTTCCTTTCCTCCACCGGCGGAGGGAGGGGAGGGCGGAAGAAATGAGGCGGGGGGAGGGGGCAGCACACGGATTCGGGGTGTGGAGGGGCGCACGGATTCGGGGTGGGGCCTACATGTTAAAAAAGACAGTGAAAAGAGAAGGAAGTGTAGATGCACCATCACCTTGAACTCCTTGTTTTAAGGAGTAGAGATTGCTGTCTCACTCCCTGCATTTTTTTGAACTATTCAGCTGCTGTGCTGTGCTGTGCATGTACACCATTACAGCTTGTTGCATTGATCCAATGAGTTGGTCGTCTGGGGATGCAGCCCGCCTCGGTAGCTAATTAAGCTGTGCGAGGCCCTTCAGTCGATCTCGTGTCGTGCGGCTGAAAATATCAGCTAACTGCCGTGCGGGTTCCAGCAGCAGAAGGTTAGAAAATTACCCGGCATTAAGGTGTGAGTGAAGGATGCTGCCGGGAAATTAACGGCAAAAGATTTGGAATTAGGGTTACATATGAAGCTGTGATTTTTTTTCTTCTGAACTGGAGCAAAATAAAGAAGCTTACATCTATGACACGCTTCCGATGCCTTCGTTAATTGTTGTCTTGATACGTAGGCTCTGTTTGGCAGAGCTCTAGCTCTAGGAATCCTAGAGCTGGTCATCTGTAACTCTAGGAAATTCTAGATCTAGAGTTGCAGGCATGTTAAGTGCATTTACATGACTCATTTCATTTATATTATATATTAAATAAAAATATTTAAATCACTTTAATTTAGTTAACAAACTACAGATCTAGCATAGATCTCAGAGCTAGAGTTATGCCAAACGAGACCATAGTAGTGTTGGGCAACATGCTCAGAGTCATGGATGGCTCGTTATGATCGGACCATGGACGCGAGGACACGCATGTCAGTGTTACAATCAAGACAAGAAGCGTGGACAGGCTGACACGCATATTGTATATGTTGTTGACAGGCTGACAAGCGTATTGCAGGTTGTTGTTCCTTGTAATCAATTCAGATGATGTGGCAATATGGCATAGTTCCAACTTACATCTCGGTCGTCACTCATTTCGCCTTGCAAGAACAAAGCAAGGAAAAAATCTAGTGCCCCCATTGTTATCGGTGGGAGTAATTAAGTACGGCGGTTGATGAATAAGCAAAACGCCATCTTCGAGGACCGCGACATGGGGTGCAGCTGGACCAATAATATCGCAACGAAAGGACGGAGGCACTGTTTTTCCTCTTTGACCTTTCCGCTCTGGGGATTAAGGAAAGGTAATCGCGGTTTTGTGAGGGCTAAACAACGGTTGGGAGCCACACATGCAGCGCCATGATTACGGCCTGAAGCGACGTGCAGCACGCAAATGATGGATTCTGCGATCCAATGCATGATTTTGCTCCATCCGAAAAGCAAGAACCCGACAAATCGCTACGTTCTCTTAAGCCTTTTTCACCCTATCCGGCCGATCAAGTACCGATGACCTAGTTTACCGAGACACTTTGGTGAAGTCAATGTGTTACCACGGGCGAGATAAGACATGGTCAGATGGGAGCTGTAATGCCCCAGCACCACTGTCCGTGTCTAATCGCTCAGCAAAACTTGGTACGCCCCGTCAGAAAAAACAAGAGATCGGATTTGTTATCCAGGTCAGCCGTCCAATCAAGTCCTACCAAACAATTCCTCGCACTAAACAAACAAGGCAGGGAGGCAACCACACGTTAACAAAAAAAAAATGCTCGTGTCGTGGACTCGTGATCATACTCGGCTACGGTGACACATTAACACATGACCTGCGCATAGTCGTCATAGAAGAACTCACCACGATTGTAGATGACAAAAGGGAAGAATGCAGATATCGGCACATCAGTAGAGGACAGTGGAGACATTAGAAAAGCGACAACGGGACACTACTGGAATTGGAGCCATCCAACTTACGAGGCACAGGTTGGGTCAGCGTTCCGAGAACCACCCAGTAGACGTAGACAAACACCTGAAATTACCAAAGACAACGCAAGGCAGACATTGCCATCTACTGTAACAACAAGATCAGCTGACAAAACGCAGAGAACACGCGCGCGCACAGCAGAAACAAGGGAAATAGGAACACATTTAAGGCATAATTTAGGCGAACGAATATGACCTGAAGCTGCTTTCCCACAGTATTACACAATTATCGACCAACCATATGCAGTCATTTTGAGACAAAATAACTCACAGATTGGGGGCGAATGTGACATAACAACAGGCTAGGTTAGTTCTATCATAACAAAATGGCTCCCACAGTCTCGATATGTCCTTTCCTCACATAACACTCGGAGCAAAATAGTTAGGAAGCTAAGCGTTTGCGCCCAGCTCAACCCTCCCAGGATGGCCTCCTCCCTGGTGGTTGTAGGAAGAATTACCACCGGAGCGACCACCCCTGCCTCTATTGTAGTTGTAGTTCCTCTGCTGGTAGTATCCAGAATCATAGTAGTACCCACCGCCACCTCGGCCATTCTGGTATCCATTTCCACCTCCCCGGCCGTTCTGGTATCCACCACCACCCATACCCCGGCCGCCTCCACCGCCCATACCCCGGCCTCCACGACCACCATGGCCAGTAGAATAGCCCCTCCTGCCACCACCACGACCGCCACCACGCTGGTTCTGGTAAGAAAATCGTCGATGGATGAACTGTCGATCTTTTGGCTCTGCATTCCTCTGATCTTGTTCCTCCACATATTCGTCGAATTTCTCCTGCTCTGCCTCAGCCGAGGGGAGTTCTTCAAGAGGGTTCACCAAGGCTTCATCATCCTGAAATTATTTAGTATAAGTTGGAAAAATCTTACATACAGAAGTATTCACAAGGTCATTGGTACGTACCACATTTTGAGCATCAACGACATTGGGCTGATGGTCAGTGTAGGTTTCTGTAGCCTGCAAATCTTCATTCTCATCCTGTCAATGAATAAACAAATCAGCAAAAACGATAAAGATGCGAGGCAAAGGACTAATTAGACAAAATCATCAAATCACTTCTATGCTGTGTAATGATACAGAAAAAAATTAATCACATCATTTTTTTTACAGATCAATTGCCTCTACCTTCCTGTTTCTGAGGCAAAGAGGTTAAGGAAACTATCTCCCTCTCTATGCTGAGAACAGCACACCTCCATTCTACTATGAGAATACCTCACATACTAAAAATTGTGTACTAACTGAATACAAAAACTGATCTCGGCCTTTGATAACTTCCAACACTTAATCCCACCCATGATCTATACCAACTCCAACAATGTACAGTTGTACACCACCCAACCTCTTCACCATTCCAAATTCCACATCTTTTTGCTTGCTCTATCCAAATAGAAACCAAAAGATTCCAAGTTCTACAATGCACTTCTAGATGTTACAAACATCATAAAAATGAATCAACATGCCAAAGACACTGCTAAACAAACAACCAAAATATTCCTTTTAGCGAAGGATATAAATTCCACCTCATAAGCAGAAACAAAAGATCCTAACAGTTTCAATCGTTCATAGACTACACACAGCCAACAGAAAAAAAAGTTATCCCCTAATATGGCCAGTCACAAATAGTATTGGGTTAGGTGCACAATTAAAGACACCACTTCAGTCTACATGAGCAATTACTATTTACCATCATCTACACAAGCTACAATACACCAATTCTTGCAATAAACAACTGACAACATTAACTAAAAAAATAGCTATGATAACAATACCCCAAAAAAATCCAAGACAACAGTGTCTTTTAATTTGTTGCCTCAGATGAGCTTGTTATCTACCTTACAATTTTGCTAAAGTGCATATCATAAATCTTTAGGAGTCAGAATAATGTTAACCCTATACATATCCATTTGTTCTTGTTTTTCCTCATGGAAACTAAAGCACATTTCTTGATTCTAAAACACACAAAATTCACTAAGAATCGCCACACAGGGAAAAAATTATGCACATACAACATGGACGAAAATAGGTATTAGTATTACAGACTATAAATAAGTACAGTTCTATCAACATTTTCCCATTGCAAGGTCTCCATTTGGCCTAGCTGAGGCTTATAAGCCAGTTTATATCCAGCTTCAGCTTATAATCCCACAAGCCGCTTCCAACCAGCGTCAACCTCATTGCAGATCTAGTGGAAGAACAGCATCAACATACTGAATAAGCACAAGCTTAAGCCACCATTTACTTCTAGCTTCAGCTTATAAGCACCATAAGCTCTAGCTGAAGATAAACCATGGTTATTAATACCTGACCAAACTGCCAGTTCAATTGGATAAAACCAGAACCGAAGCATGACCTTGTCAGGTTTGAGGTAGTGGATTAGTGAGGCAAAAACCAGAATAAAAATATATAGAAGTCTCTCTAAGGGCTCAATCTCCCGTATATGCTCCACCAACACAGGAGTTTCAACAAATGGCCTACGGTACTCTCTATCAGTCAACTTTCTCCACTAAAGACTAAGCTGAATACTACTGCAGTATAAAAGTGGGAAGTAATATCATCCGCACCAATCTTATAGTGCTATTACAAAAATAGGCAGAGGATAGATGGAATGGGTTAGTTTCTAATAATCTTATAGTGCTATTACAAAAATGCCGATTTCCCTCGTGCAATTTAGGGAAATTACATTGCCTTGAGTATGCTCCCACAATTCACATGGCATAGACACGTGATGGTGTATTCCCACAAGGGGAGAACAATATGCTCATAACGGTGTCAACTAGATTGGTAGGCCCGGATGAAAACACAGCTGTAACCTCAGCTTGTACACATTTAAACTACAAAGATTGTTTTTCTGATGTGATCTAGAGGCTAGAGCCTGCACATCTTGTATTTCTTTTACTCTGGCATTATCAAATATTGATCTTGTGAAGATTTTTACAAGTATCAACAACTCATCAAGTTTGGATAACAAAATTCTCAAGACCCTACAAGCTAGGTGTTTGCAGCAAAAAAATAATGAGTATCTCATAATTGTTCCTTGCCAAAAACAATTATAAAAGCCTTCTTTCCTGGGAGGCAAAAATGGCATAAATAACATTCACTATTTAAGGAGTTACAATTATATGGAGACAATTCCTTATATGCCACTGAACAACTTCGTATGTTCACTATAAGGCGGTTACACGATCAACTTCGTATGCCACGACACATCATCAAAGAATGTTACAGTTCAGTACTCAGTATTATATTCTAAAATGAGTATATTTGTAAGCATAAAGTAGATGTCAGGATGTGAAATCAGAAAGTATAGATCTTATTCCTTAACTTAAAAGTAACTATAGTACATTGCTGGCTTCTGAAATATCCATCCTATAAAACAACAAATCCTAAAAGCATATCAACTGCAAGTTCCAAAAATTAGTAAAAGACCAGATTTTTTTTTATCGAAATGCATCCATAATACTTACTGAGTTCAAAGAAACAAGAACATGAACAGAAAATATAATAAACCATTTGAGGATCATATCAAACAATCGTAAACACACACAGGTAAGTGCACAGCTATAATTCTGAATTACAATACATTAGGTATCGTGCTATTAAAATAATAGCAACAGGCAAGATGGAACACATCATCATATTCATCTTTACTACTATGAAAAATCAATTTCCCTATTGCGAAGTCAGTCAGTCACATCCCAATAGCAGCAATATACAAGGTACAAAAACCTTTGGCGCCAATATTGACAAACTTCATATACTCTTATCCTACTATTAATAGTCGTGACACTGTACCCAGAAGGCCAGAATGGTGCAACAATCATAGTATAACACAAATAAATGACAATAATTTAAAGGAGCTCATATGCAAATGCACTAGTTGTCATTTCAGTATGCTTCTATCTGTGCGATATTTCACAAGATTCAAACGACACAGCATGTGAAGTTATCTAACCTATAAGCTTTAGGTAATCTAAGCCCCAAACAGAGCTACCTTGTAATATTTAATCCAAATGAAGCTATTCTCCACAATTGATCATTAATACTAAAGCAGCACAATCAGACCAGAAAGACATAATAATACAAGCAGCAACAATAATAGCAGTATTGTATTACAGCACATCGTTGTGATGAACAGGACAACAATCATTTGTCCACGCCAAGCAAAAGTTAAATGACAACAAAAGAACAAAAATCATTTCACCTTATGTCCTTCAGCAGGTAGGCTCTCCTCCAGTGCCGATGCCTCTGGCGACACAACCATGCTCTCCTGAGCCTGCACATCTCCAGCTCCATAGTTCCCCACCGCAGCTGCCACATCCACTGTCGCCCTCATCTCTGGCTGCGCTGTGAAGTAGTCTGATGCCATGATCCTGTCCAGCTTAGCCCTTATCCCAGAATCTACAGCCAAAAAGCCACACAGATAACACACGTCAATCACCTATCACCTCAAATCAGACCACAGTAGAAACCCTGTATCCATCCTCACATGTAATGCCGGAGTCAGGGAGGATGGGCTCATCTGCGCGGCGGAGCCAGAGGAGGGCGTGGTGGGCACAGGCCTGGAGAGCGTCGCGGTGGGAGACGCCCGCTGCGGCAGCAGGGCGGGCCGCGGCGAGAGACGCCAGAGCAGACACCGCGTCGAGGTCGGTCTCCACGAGCAGGTCCGCCGCGTCATCCGTGACGTAGTCGTAGGTGATGCAGCAGCTCCGCTCGTGCGTGCGCGCGACCATCGTGGCGACGAACTCGCTCTGCGGCTTGACATCGAAGAGGGAGCCGAAGTAGACGAGCGCAAGGAGGTCCTGGGTGGACGAATCAGAGTCCGACGACGAGGAGGAGGCGGCGCAGGCAGGGGTGGCGGGGCGGGAGGAGAGCTCCTCGGCGAGGGCGGAGGAGAGGGGCGCGCGGAGGCGCTCGAGCTCGTCGATGAGCGCGGAGACGACGGGCTTGGAGCGGAGCACCTCCTCCTGCTCGTGGTTGAGCGTCTTGCCGGCAGCGAGCGACTCCTCCATCTGCAGGATGCGGTTGTACTTCTTCCGCAGCGCGCGCAGGCGCTTCGACACCACGCTGAGCACCGGCCCGTCGGTGGCCTCGGCCGCGGAGGCGGATGCGGTGGGGGAGCCGGCCATGGCGGGTGGCTAGGGTTTTAGAGGCGATTTGGGGATTTGGGCTTGGGAGTCGGAGCGGCGACGGGGAAGGCGAGGGGTGGTGGCGTGGGGGAGTGGAATTTATGGGCCGAGGAAGGAGACCAGAGGGTAGGGCAATCGGATGATCGGGCTGGTCGGATGTCCCTGCACGCATCGCAAAGCACTAGTCCTCTTTGTTGCGGCTGGTTGCGGGTTGCCGCCTTAAGTTGGGTTTGGTTGCAAGCACAAGGTGAAATGAGATGAGATGAATCTGTTTTTGTAGGTAGAGTAAAGTCTATTACCGGTCCTTAAACTTTTTACACTGTATCATCCTGGTCCATAAACTTTTAAAGTATATCATCCCGGTCCTTAAACTTTCAAAGTGTGGCAATTTCTTTTGAAAGTCTATGGACCGGGATGACACAGCATAAAAAGTTCACTGCTACAACTACATAGGATATTGCCACACTTTGAAAGTTTAAGGACCGGGATGACATACTTTAAAAGTTTATGGACCGGGATGACACAGCATAAAAAGTTTAAGGACCGGTAATGGACTTTACTCTTGTAGGTATTTGGATGGGAGACAAGCAGAGTCAGGAACATTCCACTAGGAATATTTCTTGTAGATCTGGGATCAGGCAATCCTCTTTTTTTCAAGGGACGGAGTCATTATACCACGAGAGAGCCATTCCTCTCACCCCCACCGAAAAAACTCACCGCTCAGCGCCACGCGCGCCTCTCCTCAGCTCTCTCTCTCTCACGCGCGCCACCGAAAAAAATCCCGCGCAGCTCTCTCTCTCTTCTGCACCGCGCGCAATATAAGTTCTCATTTTGAGAAGCATCATCCCAGTCGATTATCAAGGCCAAAGATGTAGTTATTACACTATTTTCATTATATACCTCTATTTTAATTCTGAAAAAATGAGTGAGTGATTATAGTATGATATTTAATAGGGATATGCACGGTTCAATGATATTAACTTTTTCTTAAATTTAAGGGTTTTGTTAAACATCATCCGGATGTTTTCTTTCTAACTATCATCCGAATTTAGGACTGTTGGATTAGAGATCCAATGGCCATGAATTCTCCCCCTACTCTTTGAATTCTGCCCCCTTCTTCTTGAAAAAAAACTTCTCCCTTAAAAAACAAGGACCCATTATCTCTAATCCAAGGGTCATAAATTTAGATAATAATTAGAAAGAAAACATCTGGATGATAACTAGATACTCTCTAAATTTAATATCCCTTTAATTTGTGCGTATGGTGAACTTTGGATTTATATTGCTGGACGGAGGAATTAACAAACCAAAATACAATGCGATGTAGATGCCCTAAGGCGCAATTGTCTAAATACACCAGCTCTTTAACGGCTATTCAACATTCAACACAGGATGCAAGAGAGATTTATATACTCCTGGATTTTTGTGATAAAACACTTGTGTGGCTCTTTTTGTCCTTGTTCCTCACTCACCACAGAATTTTTTGTATCCCTCTTTCTATTGTTTTTAATTACTAGGCGATGGTACTTCATCGTTGAAACACAGTTACTGCAGGTGTAGTGTAGGCTCCTGGACGACCATTCTGAAAATCGATAATCCAGTCGTTGCTAATTACTTGCTTGTACTACTGCAACTCTGCAAGCATGAAGGACACCGCACACAAGTTACAATGTTCTTTCGGCCGTACCACAAAATAGTTTTAATCAGGGTATGTTGGTCTTCAAGTACAGCATGTATTTCAGTCCTTGAAACAGGCTTCTCAAGCTAAGCCCTGTAGTAGTAGACTACTAGTGCGGCTGGCTGAAATGATGGGATTCGTATCCGAGAGTAACGTCTAGCATACAGTGGAGAACTGTGGCGATTCGCTGCAGCAAAAATGTTGCGTCGAGCTGTAGAAATTATTGCAGTGATATTCTACTGTGGCATATATATATATATATATATATATATATATATATATATATATATATATATATATATATATATATATATATACACACACACACACACACTGTAAGTAATCAATTTAAGCCATTTGTTTTCTAAGGACAGCTCAAGGGCACCCCAAAAAAAGGCAAGATACTACGCTTATTGATCAGCTTCCTAAATGATACCACCGATCGATTTACTTTGTTTTGTTCTCGAATAGAATTAACTGCAATCGATTTTACAAAAGAGCCAGAACTGTTTTCCCACTTGTAATTTGTACTAGTTATACATAGGTGCATGATGTGGCGTCTTATCTAATTATTCTATAAAAAAGTGAGTGCTCAATAAGATTAAAGAGCACCTAGATGCTCTATAGTCAATCCCAAAAGAAAATCGGGTTGAATTAAAGGTTGGAATAAATGGCAAAGTCGTGCCTGATAAATACAGTAGCACAGGCCGAGAGCACAAGCCTTCTTCTTTGTATTTCTTTTCTTTGCTTTTTTTTTGGAAAGTTCACAAACTTTCTTCTTTCTATTTCCTTTTCTTTTCTTTTGGAAAGTTCGCAAGATCTTTTCTTTTGGAAAGTTCGCAAGATCTTTTCTTCTTGAAAGTGAACCACTCAACCAGTTATCTTCAGGGTGTACCCCAACCCTTATGGATTTGGATCAGCTTGATCCAAAAATAAGTATTTACCCTATGTATCGTGTGTAGTTCAAATAAGTTTGAATTGAAATATATATATGAGCAAAGCATATAATCTAAATTCGCTCAAAACTTTGAATTCGAGTATATTTTTAAAAGATATACATTTCATTTAAATTGTTATAAATGGGTCTCAGCATATCATTATCTGAACCGCCTCTGTCGTTCTCCCACAACCTGTGTTGCGTCGGTCGGCCACTACCTACTTCCAACCACTGTATTCATACAAACACTAGAAAGGGTACACAAAATCTTTGTACGAGTAAATGGTGAATAGTACACATCCTTTTGCATAAAAGGACACATAAAACACATTCATCCGGCAAGATATATCCTTCAAGTTCATATATATAATAGGCCTTCTTTATCATGTTGTCAGTTCAAACGTGAAATTGCCAAGCGCAAAAGATCCTATGAGATTCGTAACCTCACGTCGTTTGAGAGAGAGAGAGAGGAAGTGGTGAAGACATCCTTGAGTTGAGTGGATTGAAATGCTGCAAGACTAACCCATGTTAGCAACCATCTTTACCGAGCTGCTCTCATGTCTACCATGCGATAGGTCTGTCAACTGAAATTAGATTTATAAAAACGAGCATTTTGAGGCTAAATTAAAAAAAAAAGGGGTGGGAGTGATGTTTTCAAAACTCAATTCCCGTGCAGCCACAGCGAGTACAGCAACGTGCGGTCTCTTCGACGTCCGTTGCGGTACCAACGGCAGGTGATCGTCTCCCCCGCTGCGCGCTTTCACCGCTTCACGACGCCACGGCGCCCTCCGCTTTGCTTCTCGCTCACGGGGGAGGAAGCTGCTACTCTTCGACCCTCGTCTCCTCCTTCGCCGTCTCTTTCGCCGCCGCCATGTCGGAGCACCTCGCGCTCCGGAGCTCCGTGGGGAGCCGCAGCTCCGCGCTCCCCTCCAACCACCACCGCCCGCCGCACCCGCACCCGCACGGCAACCCCGACCCGCTCACCTCCGTCTGGATCCACCGCCTCCACCTCACCCCCAACCAGCCGCCGCCACCGCGGCCCTCGCCACTCCCCCGCCGCGCGCCCCCGGCCCCGCCGCTGCAGGACGCCGTCTCCACTGACGAGTCCCGCACGCCACCCGCGCCCCCGCCGCGCAGCGCTGGGTTCGGACCCTTCCGCTGGAGCCCGCGCCCGCTGCGGGGCGCGCCGGTCGGCGCGTGGGACGCCGCCGCCTCCGGCTGCGGCGGCGCGCCGCCGATGCTGTCGCCGTTCTTCCGCCTCCCGGCGCCGCCGCCGGCGGTCGCGGATATCGGGGAGTTCGCGCCCTTCAGGCCTATGATCGGGCTCGCCAGCAGCAGCGGCAGCGGCGGGTTCCCCGGACTGTCGTCGCGGATGATAGTCGGCGGCGACCCCCACGCCGCCTCGCTCGCGACCAGAGCTCCAGGTATCGAATCGATTCGCGCTTTTCCTTGCGCACGTCTCCTCCATGTGTGCAGTTCCCTAGATTCAAGCTCATTAAGCCACTTCGCAACTTATTCGCCTACAAAGCATTGCAGCCAGCAATGTAACCTTGATAAACTCACAAGCAACACAGAATTGGCCAAATATTATTTTAGCTTTGCGTGAAACTAGCGAGCAACTACATACACTATTGTACAGTGTTGTGCCATGAGCCCGTGATGGCAAAGACTCTGGGAGGTATGGATTGGATACCTGCATCTGCTCTCATATGCCCCTGTTTGGGAAATTAGGATTCACGTACTCTTTTTTTAAGCAAAGTATGGATTGGATATTTGGATACGTGAATCTGCTCTCAGTTGCCGGCCTCCAATGGGGAAATAAGGATACGTGTATAACTTCATTAGCAAAGTTTCAGCCACCGGTCCATTTTCCCTTCAGTCCCCGCTCCCCAACTTCCTTATCCCCTCATGGCGTCAGAATTTTCCATAAAAATTTGGCATTTACGAAATTTTGTGATGTAAATTAATGTATGCTTGAAAGTGCTACAGAAGCAAGTGTTCATACAACAGAGTGCGAAAGGGCCTGTAGCCGAGTGGTTAGAGGTCTCAGTAGCACCCCCCAGGTCCTGGGTTCGACTCCCAGTGGGAGCGAATTTCAGGCTTGGGGGAAAATCCCTGTGTAAGGGTGGAGCAGGGGTTCGGGGGTTTTCTCGGTCTGCATGAGAAGACCTTCTTCTTAAGCAAATGCCCGGGGGGATTCTTCCCCCCCGCAGGTCGAGTTTTTTCATACAACAGAGTGATCGATTTGATTTTTTAAATCGTTAGCAGGGTGTGAATACTGTATGCATTACATTACCCATTTCTTTTTTCTCCTTGTCGTCCTTGGGATTTCTTGCACTTTGTCCCTTCCCATTACATGCATCCATTACTGTTTCACCGCTGTCATCCAGTTGGCTTCCACCACACCACACATACTGGTGGTTTCCAACTGGATCTTCATTAAACTGTGATGATTTCTCCTTGTGTAGGTGCCGCTTATCCTAGTCAAGCTGTGGACATGGTTCCCATAAGAACTCTTCATGTAAGGTTTTCAGCTTCATTTCTCTCATTACATGGTGACATGTATATTTATGGGCAAGAAGGATTAATTATTCTGCAGATTTTTAGAGGCAGTATCATAACAGAAGATACTCCTACAAGGAGAAATTAAGTTATTATTTTGAAACTGAATTTACAGAATAAGACGGGAAATTAGTTTTTACAAAAATGGAATGATACCTTGGGGGAAACATTTAAGTGAATGTCCAAAATTTTGTTGAATGTACCACACAATGAAAACAATCTATGGATAGATAATAGTTGCACTTGGATTGCAAGGGCATTGAGAAGCATCATATTTGGATATATGCATCTGTTGAAATTAGTAAGATGCACTTATCTTGATAATAGTTGCTAAGACTTTTTATCAACATCAAGTCATCGTACGTGTTGCTTACGGTGTACTCCACTTTTTGCCTGGGGGCATCTCAGATCTTATACCCTAGGAAGAAAACATTCAGGATGAACTCATATTGATCAAGCTAGTCATATGTTGATTGGTTATATTGCAGTGAGCATCAGTAGTTATTCGACAGACTTCAGCAACATAAATGTAGCAGCTATCATTTCTGTTCATTTAAGTTTTTATAATTAAGCTTACATTTTGTTGAACTCATGAGTTATTTCTAGCAAAGCACAGCTGCGAGTTAGCACCTACATAAGCTTGTTCCTTAGAGCAAGTTAATATGAATACCTGTAAAGCTGGAGTATTGCACAACCTATGTAACCTTGATTTCTTCAGTGCTCGTGAAGAGATGCACGAGTCTCATGTTATCTTGGAAGAGTTACATCAAGGTAGAAATAAAAAGAAGCTACACAAGATCTATATGTGATGATGTTCATTTCAATATGGTTCATGTGGTAGATGAAAATCTGTGTACATAGAATAAAAAGTGGTTCCAGTTGTTGGCGTGGTGCCAAAAAATAAAGAATGTTTGTTTTTAAACTTCAGTTATTCTGGTAAACGCTAAGTTTCCTAACTTATCAGTCTCTGGCCCCCTCCCACTTTTTCAATTGGATCTTGCTTATTCCTGACTAGCGATCAACTGCTAAGATGCCATATCTTCTAGATGCTTGTTGTGTAGGGTAAGTAGAACTTCGCTGGCAACAGTATGTAACTTTCCACTTACCAAAGCAACTATTGTTGATGGTCCATATGCTATGTCAAACAAACCATCTTAGTGTGCAGATAACCTTGGAGCTTCGTGGGACCAGCGCTTGTGGTATCTGCTGTACATTTTTGTTTCTAGCTGGAGGAATGATAAGCCGAGCTAACTGCCAATGATTAAATAATGATTGCATGATCTGGTCACCAACTCTGCCCTCCTCCTCGGTCACATGATTTCGTGCATCATGATTAGTTACTTAGAAATTTAGAGAGATTTTATCAGGAGCAAGAACTGTGGGATTTCAATAATCACTAACTGTACTGCTGAGAATGAGTAGCTAATAAAGAGCGCATGGCTGAGCTCACTAACTGTTAACATGACATTGATTTCCGTTACAAAAAGTTAACGCTCCGTTTCTTGCAGGATCTCCATGACAGACAGCATAGCATGATTCCACAAAATTTTGGAAGGCGTGCTCCCAGTTCTAGCAGCCCACATGATGAAGCTTTCTCATATTGGAACATGGGTAGGTTTCGGAGAAACACCACCACTTCTTCAATCTCATCGATTGCTGTCGCGCCTGGCAATTTTGGCAAGAAGAGGAATGCTGATACAAATAGTTACCTCCCTTTAAAGTTCAGGAAACTGAATGGGGCTATTTGATAGCTGGTTAAAACCATACCTCTGCGTGACTGTTTTTCAGAATGCATGAGCAGCACCATAAGTATGCAGCTGTCTGGAGGTGCATGTAGTAGTGCTTCACCGCGTAAGAGCTTAAGAAACCTGGAGATGGCAGCATTTGGTGGCAACCATGTAAATTGTAAATTTGCTCCCGAAATGTTGCATGGTATCCTTTCAGACACATTAATGCGTTTGGTGTGGTATCTCAGTGGTAGTTACCACTAACCTGCATGTTTGTAGAATTTGGTGCGATATATAGGGAGATGCTATGTGCCGCATCTCTCTCGATGCTTGTATACCTCAAAATAATGCCTTACGTATATATAATAATAGTTTTCCATAAGAAGGTTTTATGTTTTTTGTTTGCCCTCCTTGTATTTATTATGGAATTGACCTGCTTACAATTGTTTGCCCAATGCTTGCCTGTAAGCTATCCCCATGCTCGAGCTTGATTGCAGTTGAGCATAGTATCAGTTTAAAATGAAGTTTGACAAGTGTGTAGCCTAATGGTCAATTTATCATTCTCTGCAGCGGTTGTTTTCTTAAGGCTCGGCATGGTATGATCCCTCTCTGTGTTGTTTTTGTGTTGTGTTTGGATCGGAGAATAAATACGTGGGCCAACGCGGCATGACACAGTAACTTATTCGGGTTAGCCATACTGGTTCTAATCGGATTATGCTCTATCTAGACCTGTGCTGTGTTGAACGGCCCATTTGGCCAACCCTAGGTACAACTTATCGATTCTGAGTTGTTTTGCTTCTCAATAGAATTACCCTTCACTATTTTGTTGGCCATGTTGAGTCCATCTGATCATATATTATTATTAGTTTTTTATGTGATAACACACGTATTAAGTTGGTAACAAAGGTTGAAAATTAATTAACTAACACAATAGAACACGCTGATATATATAGAGTTCGAATCCTCTGTCCTATATCTCCTTAGGTCCCACGAGTTATTAGTATAAATGCTCGTATTTAATATGATAGGTGGTGCTATTTTTGTAATTGAGACTAAGAAAATGCTATTTTTCACAGATAACACATCAAATACCATCAAAAGTAGCTTTTGTTCTAGGTTCCACTACCAATTGACTTTTGACACCCATCAGGGAAGTCGATCAAGGCTTTTGACATAATACTGCTAGGACAGTTGATTAAAACTTGTTATTAATGAGAATTTTCTTTTCGGTTTATAAGAGCTACTTTTCATTTTTTTTCTACAGTAACTATATTTCAAACGAAGTGCCTTTCCAAACCGGAATTTATAAATTGATTATAGTATACATTGTAACGACTTCATTTATGTCGGCTAAAATCGCACGAATGTCGATAAATCAATAAACTACTTCAAAAAATCTATTTTGTTAGTTGCTCCATAAAAATAATGAAGAAGTTATCCTATTCATTTATTTAGAAAAGTATAAATTATAAGTCATAAGATGAAATCCATATAACCTTACGACGCCTTTCTCCTGATGTTTCGTCGTGGAGCTTTGCACCCTCGGTGGCTATTCTATATGTTGCAATTTTTCCTTGTCATTGAGCTAGCTAGCCTTCAATCCCAACGAGTATATGCTACTTATAGACCAGCGGTCCTTCGACTCCAGCCGGAATCTTCGCTTCGAGCCTTCTCATGTGCGAGCTACGGGCTATGATACAACCTGCTAATCGTGTCTCGTTGCATAGGTCTGTCCTTCGATTCCTTGATCTCATATAATGCTAGTCTCTTCCAGGGCGGACCCTCCCTTCGGCTGTGTGCGGTTGCAGAGGCCGAAAATTTTCCATTATCTAAAAAAAAGGGCGGACCCTCCCTTGGCGAGGTCTCACAGCAGCCCAAGCTCTTCTGCCGGCTGGGTCAGACCCGACCCCCCACCCCCTTCCGCCTCCACCACCGAGAGAATGCAAGGTGCCGAGCAGCCGAGGCAGAAGACGGCCGGACGCCACCGTTCCCTTGTTCATTCATGGGCTACATAGGCCAGGACGCGAGGTGCCGACATATTAGGCCTGGACTGGCCAAATAGAGCTTCAGAAGCATCGAGACTAACCCCGGCGATCGAGTCGAGGGATTCACAAGCAGCCGAGTAGAGAATTGAATCCCACCTCTTGACGGCGATCGACGACGACAGGAGTGGTGAGGTGACGCACTGACAAATTTGTCCAAATAGACAGCATAGCACGGCCTGACATAAGTCCATTAGGCACGATCCATTTAGCCCGTTAGTTTAAATGGACCATGTCGTATCGGCCCATGGACTGAGGTGACGTTTTAGACACATCCTAATATGCATTCGTGCTATATTAGGCCGGCACACGCCCGTTTAACCCAACAGGTCATGTAGGTACGGCTAACCCATTTCGGCCCAAAAATTTAAAAAAGGGTAATTATTCAAAAAATATGTAGGATTTGAAAAAGATAAAATAAATTATAAAATTGGTGTTGTCGTCATCTAAATAGAGATTGTTGAACGTGTGTTCCACTTCATATTCACCACGCAGTGTTGAGCTTGTGCATCAGCTTGTTCCCAGTCTTTCGCTCTGAGAAGTATATCACTATTTCACTTGTTAGACTTGTTCTTCTCTTCTTCAATATTCTTCCAGAAAGACTGAAAGGAGACTCTGAAGAAAACACCAAGAAATGAATGGTTAACACTTCCTTTAGATAGCACCGGATATGTTAGCTTGTGCTTGTGCTACCATCCTAAAATGTTGAAGTCTTCTGCATGGTGATCCACAGGATCGCTGTCCAGAAAAACTAATAGTTCCCCATGGGCATTTGTACGGATTGCTCCAGCACTTGACGTTGTAGAGTTTGATCTTCCGAAGGATTCTGACGCACTAAAGATTTTGCCCCATATATTTGTCCTCTTACCAGTGGTGGGTGCTGATAGAGGTCATTGCAAGTGAACTCTTTGAAACTTATGTTCACAATTCTGATTTCAGAAAATTTAGAATGAATAACTAAAAAATAGTTAGAATAATATATCCCTGCAGTCTCACCTAGAAGTGAAAGAACATTAGTGAATCCTGCAGTTTTATCTCTTGGATGTAGAATAAATGCAAATACGTATAAATACGAAATCTCTATCTAATATTTAAATATTTAGTTTTCACAGCATACACAATCTCTTGTAACACTATATCATTTTCATTAGCTTTCAAGTGAGTCACAATCACAAGAATATGATGCACAATTAAAGGAGATGTTGGATAATACATTACAGATGAAACAACAGTAGTTTCATAAAAGAGTTTCAGAAATACTAGTAATTTCTTAGCAACATACTAGTATTACTTAATCAATAGTGTATTATCGCTATGACTGTGGTAATGCGTGTGGACAAAAACAAAAAATGTCAGCTTATAGGGTAAAATGTTTTGTAGCATGAGATAAATGGAGTTTCACTTTACTGGCATATCGAAACCGAACTTTCATGGATGACACTCATCGTAATGCAATAGTTCTTATATGCTATAATTCGTTAGTTAGAATTATTTACACAAGAAAATTGCATCACGAAAAACTTGAAGATATGAATCCAATCTCTTTAAACCATGTTTAACTATAAGATTAATAATATGGTAGGCACATCGTTGATGTAGTAAAAAGGATTTAGCGTATGTATTGTCACAGACCACGTTTTTATTTAAAAAATAATGATAAAAAATTAATTTAAAATAAAAACAAGTGTTGTTTGATTGCATTGAGATTTTTTGTGAAACATTTGGTTACATATGTTATATGATAATGTTGCAAGCATTATCATCAAATGTTACGCCCGAGCATACGATGCTAACGTCCGAATCGGACGTCGAGGCGCTAGCAACACCCCCAAGGTGATAGGGTATACCTGTAGTCTTGTACAATCATTGCCCTAATTGTAACCCTCAACGGACTTCAGTATGGTCAACATTCAACAATTGCAAGGAATGGTCATCGGCCTCCTAACTCTAACAGCGTATGCTTTCGTTCCATTCAATCAGAAAGCAATGCTCTCAACCGACGCGAGCAAGTGGCTCGAAATTTTTACCTAGGCTCCCACACACCACTACCCAAAAAAAAAAAAAGGTTATGGAACCGCATTCGTGAGCCTGATTTCTGGACTCCAGCCTGATGGAACAGTCAAGGCAGAGTGAGCATGTGCAGGAATAATACGAGTATATGAGACCGGCAAGATCAAGGTGTACATAGAGGCAGGTCATGCTCGTTAATCTGAGTTCCACAAAATATATTCGATATCCATCTAAAAATCATATTACTAACCAACCTACTCCAGTCCGATGCATGTATAGGAATCCAAGTGTGAAGTTAAGCTGTATGCAACTATACGAGCCGCTCGCCTTTGCTGATCTCTTTTCTGTCCAAGACAAGAGAGCAGACAACACCCCCTGAACTTTAGCTGCCAACTTTTATACCTGCTACTCGTGCAAAGTACAGTACCACATGTACATTCAATTCCCATTTTAAAGACTCATGTACTAGCTTCTTCTTTATGCTTGGAACACGCTTGCGCCATACGAATATGTAGCTCATGCTGTACTGTGAAACTGTTCTTCGAGAACCAGTGGCTGTTACAGAGTATATACACAGAGTAAAATGCCAAGAAAAGGACAGCCTAGTGCAAAGCCATGCGAAATTGCGAATAGATCGTCAATTGTGGAATAGTGACGAGACAACCTAGTTGTCAAATCTGGTTGTTTTATCCTTGAGGAAACACTAGTATCATCGAACTCTCTGCCTTTTCTCAAAGGCGACGTCAATTCTGGGTAGCCAAGCACAGCTGTAACGTTAACAACGTTATGATTAATATGATCATGCACGAATAATATATATAGCATCGCGTGCACGCATAAGTTTCAGCGATCTTTGGGCGATCCAACAAAAGCATGCTTCTCAATCAGATGATAGGTCGCGACTGAACCACAGCTAATTGAGCAAACATCTTCATCTGCTCAAACTGTATTGTAGTAATGCAGTAGCACGAGTCATAGAGAATACAAGCCATCTTAACTACCGAGAAGATTGCACACCAAGGCTCTGTTCAGCACATAAGTTTTCGGCACAAATTCTTCAGAAATTACTCTGTTCCTGCAAGGTTGATGTGAAATCCTCACGTTTCGGATGGGTAGCAACTTTGCAGAGCTTTGTGTGTCGTACGTACGTGGAAGAAGTGGCTGCCTCCTTGAACACCAATAATCTTTGACTAATTAAAGCTACCCCCCTTCTCCAAATATCCCAAGAGGAAAGCGAGGCTGCTAATTAAGACAACAACAAGAACTGAGATCAGCTTATCTAAAACTCTACCCCAAATCCCTCTGGCTTTCATATCCCCTCAATTCTTTGATCTGTATTCCAAATGGCACATACCATTCGACATTTGAGATCGATGAGCCATAGGCACAACTGACCCAAACATCCATGCATATATCTCCCGTGTAGGGGCGTAGCGGCCCAACCCACTACAAAGAAATAAAACAAAGAGTTCACTATATTACTACAATAAATACAAGGATTTTCTCAGCTGGGTCTCAGGTCATTGCCCCGGTGGCCTGAGGCCCAGCTCCGCCTCTACTCCCGTGCTTGGCCGGCTTCGGCTTGCCAGCTATACGTTTGTGTTGCAACCCATACGCAGCCCCTCATGCATGGCGCCACCGGCATGGATAGCGACGATATGTGCGCAAATGTGTCCACCACTGGAGAAACAGAACGATCTTCGAAGCATACAGGGCACTAGCTAGCGGATCAGATGCATGCAGTGGCATCACGACACGATCAGCATCTCTCTCTCCATGACAGCATGAGGACATATACAGTGATATAGACAGTCACTGTCTATTGTATCTTCTATGTTATTCGTAGATAATACTAAAAGCATCTTCTATAATAGATTATCTATAAGTTGTCAATAATGGGTTGTCTGTAAAATATAGATAACATTGATATAATAGCATGAAATCTGTCTATAGCAGACTATTTGTAGATAACATTGATATAATAGTATGAAATCTGTCTATAGCAGACTATTTGTAGATAACATTGATATAATGGCACGAAAACCGTCTATAAAAAGCTATTTTCTCGCGTTTCAACCATCTATAGAATTACAATCGACCTCTTTCTCTCTCCTCTTTCTTTTTCATCTATCTCAATAAAATTCCTATGTGACCCCTTTTATAGACAGTTTATATCACTCTATTATATATGCCCTCACGAACATATATAGGCCGCATTCTTTTAGGCTTAAAGTTGACTTAAATCACATGCGACTATTTTCCTCTGCGTACTGCATCTCGCGAATAAGTAGAATTCAAATATTTAATCCATAAGCCATTGGTCATCAGTCCAAAAGAACCTACCCATATATTCAAATTATGCGCACACACGTTCGATCCAACAACCAAGATGGTGACGGCTACTAACCTGCCAACCGCTTGACCTATAATCAGTCTATACGAACTGATCAGATGAGATGATGAGAGAGAAATTAAAGGCCATCTTCATCAGTCGACGGAGAGAGGATGAGAAAGTGGCACCAAAGGTGCAGTTCTTCATCGCTCATGGAGCATGGCTTTTTTGAATAAATAAATAAGATAATTTTTCTATCGTTATTTTAAAATAGCTTATCAGAATAGTTTTTTTCGAAGCGGTTTATCAGTTTTTCAACATTTGACTTATTCACACAAACATTTATGCTAGAGCCAAAAGTCATTAGCCGCAACCCAAAAAACACACCAAAGGTGAGTGTTCCCTCTCATCATTCCGCGGTGCCGTCACCACCAACTTGGGCAGGCAGGAGACGACTCTGCTTTTTTTCTCAT
Source organism: Dendrocalamus latiflorus (assembly GCA_017311315.1). Lineage (NCBI taxonomy): Eukaryota > Viridiplantae > Streptophyta > Magnoliopsida > Poales > Poaceae > Dendrocalamus > Dendrocalamus latiflorus. Next base: position 8,233,249 of record CM029631.1, read on the forward strand.
CACGAGTGACATAGGAGTTGTAGTAGTCAGTGATTTAAATCGTGATTATCACGGTGAAGCGGCAAAAAAAAGCTATAGCGAATAGTGGAAGCTATCACGGAGGCTATCCTACATCGCGGTACTATCATAAATATATTAATTCAATTGTTTTCTATGTTATGTAGAATACTATATAAGCAGGAAAAAACTTATAGCAAGAAAGCAGGGAAAAGTGCAAGTAAAAAGTCACAAATTTACAACATTTTCATGACATATGCAACCTAAAAATCTAAATAAATAGAATTTTCAAAAACATTTCACTTAATTTATGAGCATAAATAAGAAAAAGTTTAAGCTCCGAATTTTTAAAAGTTGAATTCAATATATAACTTGATAGAATATAAGATGTACACGTCTCTACAATTTTAAATTAGAATTCAAACGCCAAATAATATAACTCAAATGATCCTAAGTTATTTGTTATAGATTTTGAATGTTATTCTTTGGTTAAAGGTAGTGTTGAATCTTTTTAGTATTTTTCAAATTCAAATTCAAATTTGAATAAATGAAATACCTTGTTTTCAATTTTTTGTATCAAAAACTAATTTAGGTCAGCTAAAAACCCTAGTTATATGATTAGCATACTAACTAATTATTCACAAGCCTAAATAATTACGAAATAAAAATATAACGGCCACTATTTTCACTATCCGCTAATAGCTATAGCTGTTGTAGCTGTAATAGTACTAGCCTCATAGGCACGGCGTCACGCCGCGCCAGCCACCGTGTGTATCGAAGTAAAAGAGACGATAATTCGTGAGGAGTTTTCTAAAAAAACCGAGGGCGCATGCGTATTTTCGGAAAAGGTAAAGGTTTTCCCCTAAAAAAACCGAGGGCACATGTGTATTTTCGAAAAAGTCGAAAGTCTTTTTCGTAAAAGGGAGGACCTGTACGTAAGTAAACGAGGACCCCTACGTAATTTTCAAAACCGCGGGGGGCTATCCTGCAAAGTGGAGGGGCTAAAAAACTGGCAGGGGCCTTTTCGCGAGGAAAAAGGACCTTTACGTAATTTCAGAAAAATACAGGGACTTTTTCGCAAAATTGGCCACGCGCCAGCCGAGGGAGCGCTGGGGCGACGTGGAGGGGCTGCGCGGCCGGGAACTCCCCGGGTTTGTATAGGGGATGATGTGTATGTGCTATAGCTTAGCATTTCAAGGGCGAAAACCGCTATAGGACCGCACTAGCCAGCTATTTAAATCACTGATAGTAGTACTGTAGGCAGCGTGGAGAAAAATGTGCCTAACTTTAGGAAGAGGAGATGCATGCCATGCAAGGCAGCTTCTTCAAGCAACCCAAGATGGTCCTACTCCTACTGAATGAACTGCCTAATTCCGGGACCCAGGCTCCAAGCGTCCAACATTGTTTGTAGTTACTCATGGCCTGAAATTCTGAAAATGTCACATAAACCGTGTACAAGCTGACACTGACATGAGGGCCCGACCGGATCACGCTTTCCATGGGCCCAGGTTTCAGCCTCAGTTCGTATGTGTAGCATTGATCGTCTTGGTTGGATATTGGAATTGGATCACATAGCAGATACGGGCTGTTTTTGAAGATGAGTGAGCCATTGGATGCCTTCTCGAACAGATTCTTCTATGCAAACTGAAATGGAGCTCTGTGATCTTGGATTGATCTGCCATCATGGTGGATAAGACTAGCCCCCATATATAACTAGCAGTCATTGGCTATTATGGATTCACTGACTCACATGCTATGAATTACTCCAGTCCAGTAGGATATGTGTCAGCAAACTATCAGTAACCTAACCCATGAGATTCTTCTACCCAAAGCCTGATTGGGTCCTAATGTCCTATCCGATTAAGTCCATGCCAGAAACTAGCTTTGTCAATTCTTCCATTGCACCGTTTTCGAAGCACTGTTCTTACAGTGCATGATATCGATACGATTCTATGTAGAGAGTCAACGTCGCTTCCTCCTCCTTCACACCCTAGATCCAGGAGACAGCATATCCATTCTTATTTCCTTTAAACAAAAGGAGTGTCTATACAACATTCAACTATTTTTGAGGATAAAAACAGTCAGATTTTGAGCTGTTAGATAGAGATCCAACGCCCTAGATCATTTTTTTGGAGGGGGGTTTGTATGGGTGGATCCGTTGGATGGAGATCTAACGTTCCAAATCAATCTGACTGTTTTTGTCCTAAAAAACAGTCCAGTGTTGAATAGCAATACTCTAAAAAAGATGCTTCTTTGATAGGTCGATTCACAACGGCTGAAGCACCGATAAACAAATGCAGCATGCATGCTACCTAAAATTAAGCCCTGAAGCTTCATGTGAAGACACCTCAGAATCATTACGAGTCAGTGAACAACCACATGTGATCGATCGATCTATGCTAAGTGACAACATGTTTGTGGCACTTTTCAAAATTGGAAGACCCACTAATTTGACGAATCTCGAGAGCTTTTGAAGGGATCAACTAAACAATGGTTCACGCATTTCGTTCGATTCACGCGTATATGCGTAAAAGAAAGCACCATTCGCAAAAGCCAATGGCTGTTGCTGGGCGCTAGCGGCATTCAAATAGGTCAACTCCATATTGTGTTCTTTTCTGGTCCAGGGTGATTGATGCTGGCTTCGATTTGCTGCCAAACTGGCAAGCTGCCAATCCAGCAAGAAGAGTGAGTAAATCGTGGAGTGATTGGCGTGAATTACCAATCTGTTACTACTCTGCTTCCCTTTCATTGCAAAAGGAAAAGGTGTGCAATGATATTTTTATTGGGGCCGGGAGGCAAGAATGGATTCTTTCATTCGTACGTGTCCATACTACGGCCGAGAGAGAGAGAGAGAGAGAGAGAGAGAGAGAGAGAGAGAGAGATGTGGCATGGATGTGCCAAGGCAAAAAGAAATGGCATCACTTTGCGTGTATCCATCCATGTTGCCAAGGAACCTCAATAATGAGGTCGCACTGGCTCACCAGACGCTGCCATGCTAACAACCCGCGCGCCACCGTCCGAAAACAATCAACAACCCCCCCAATACCAGCACGCCTGACGTCTTTGGATTGGTCCAGTCCTTCCTTCCACCGACCAGTTCGGCTGGAAAGGTCAATGCTCATCTCGTTCCTTCTCACGTCTCACCAGCAAGAGGGTACCAGTGCAGTACAGCCAACTAGCTTAGGATGCCATCAAGGGCTTTAGCCCAGCTCTGTCCAAATAGAAACCAATCCTTCACACAATGTAGTAGGACAGTAGCGCCAAGATACTCATAAGAAAACATCGAATTGCACTTTCGGAAAAATACGGAAGGAACGAAACCGGACTGCCCAAGCCTCATCGGACCATATTCCAAGACGACAGAAATCGAATCCATCACTGAATGAGCAGCTCCCGGTTTGGAAGTTCACGAGCCCATACGAAAACTCCGAATTTGTCGAGAAAATTGATAGTGGCTTCGATAAAATGACACTCTCTAGATGGCAATTGTTAAAATACCATCCAATACATGATTAGCTCTATGATTTGCCATTTTTGGAGGGTTTTAGCCATTTCTTTTTCATTTTTTATTCCTCCCCCCAAATTGCATAGGAAATGTTTATAATACCCTCCTTGTTTGGTGAAACTAATAGAAGAACTCCACAACGTTCGGGAAACTAATAGAAGAACTCTCCCTACCAAACAAATAGAAGAACTCTCCCTAATATAGACTTCGTGTTAAAACATCTACATTCTCCACTGCTCCTTACTTCATGCATAGCAGGAATTTTGATATCCAGACCTATCCCCATTCAATCCCTAAATTGGAGTTTAAATTTGAACGAAAATTGGCACAGTACAGCTCCAGTAAATCAGCATGTTTTTATTACAGTATCAAGGATGGCTACAAGCATAGCAAACAAGAGATGCAGGATCCGCCATAGCATGTTGCATGTGCAGGAAACAACATGGAGTCCTCACAGGCAAAACAAATATTCCATACCTTACCTTTGCCTTCACCTCATGCATCTGGCTAATGAACTCATCTCTGCAACAACCAAGGCAGGCGCACGGATGATTTAGTGGTTACCAACAAAATTATCCTACAAAAATACAATCAATCGACCAGCAACAGCGCACCAGACAAGGTTCATCCTACTAACCTCGCACTGTCTCTCTTGCTCTTTGAGCCATAACATCAAGCACCAAAAGCACATCACCGCCATTTCCAATTCCAATCATACACAGCAACATATACATACAAGTGCGTAATATTAAAGCAACAAATCAGAACCCTAATTTGCGGCGATTTTCGAAATTACTAACCTTAAGCGCCTCCAGATCAGAGCCCGTCTTCGAGATTTCCTCACAGAGATGCGAGTTGGTCGCCTAAACGCACCAAAATAGGTCCAATCAAATCACCCAAATTGGGCACGTTCGGTGAGATAATTCACTGATTCGGGTTTAGAGATAGAGAGACCTCGAATGCCTGGATGGACGCGGCGACGATGGCGGCCCGCTCCTGGCTCCCGCTCATCTCTACCTCCGCTGCCTCTTCCGCGCGCTTCGTCGCGTGGAGCTCGGCCGCGGCGCGCAGGTCGTCGAGCCGCCGCTTCAGGTCCGAAACAAGAAGAGGGTATTATGGATATTTCCTATGCAATTTTGGGGGGAAAAATAAAAAATGAAAAAGAAATGGCTAAAACCCCAAAAATGGTAAATCATAGAGCTAATCATGTATTGAATGACATTTTAACAATTGCCATCTAGAGAGTGACATTTTATCGAAGCCACTCTAAAGGAGTGGCATAATATCAATTTTCTCGAATTTGTCATGACCACTTGCCCACCCACCGGAAATCCGCCTTTCAGTGTACTCAAAGCCAAAGACGCCCCCTCCTTATCTTGACAACAACCCCAAGGCACTACGCCTGACCCGACCCGCAAAATCACTTTTGAGAAATAGGAGAGCAGTGGGTCAGGGTGGGTTTTTTACCTTAAAAACATATAAACTATCTAATTTTTACGATCCAATGGTTTAGATTAGTTAGAATTTAGTTATACTGCCATCATACTACTAACAGTAGAATCTTCCAGAGGGTAAAATTGTAAATGAAACAAGTGACATACAATTAATTTTCATGACTTAGTGTGCCCGATCTCGCAGGAGATCACGCAGGACCTGTTGATGCTCTCGCTGGGGATCACCTATGACTGGGACAACATCTAATGGTGGGTGTTCACCGATAGCCACGGCGGTACGGCTTCTTGGCGACGTCGTAGCTCAGCGCGAAGAACTCGCCACACCAGGTCGACCTTGGGTGGGCAAAGCAACAATTCATCTCTAAACACTTAAGCAACAACAACGTCATGGCAATTCAATCATGGTACCGTACATACTCGAACACTCTACAGGTTGGATGTCTTTGGGAAGATGTCCGGCGTGAACTTCTGCGCAGCGTTTATGCTCCCCCTTGATCCTCAATTTACCCCTTACGAACACATACGCTCGATATCATGTTATCATCAGAATCTCTTAAAAAACTTTGAATTACAGAGAAGTTTGTAGTTCTTGTCATCTCTCCATATAAACGTCATCTGAGCCTGCCGCTGGAGATCGCAAGAAAGTCATCGTCCACGAAGGAGAAGGTCGCATCTGGCTTCCTCCCGCACGGCCCTGAACGACAAAACCAAAAGAGAAGAAATATCTTCAGGACGATGAACCAAGAAACCAAAAGGATTAATAAGCGAAGGAAACGAATCGACAAGGAAACTAGATGTTTGAAGACGCTGCCTTTACTGAGGTCACCGACGAAGACCTCGTTGACACCGAGCTTTTGAGAGAATCATAAGGGCAGCACTGCACGCAGTTAATCTCTGGGCCAGGGAGATTGCACACACAGTTTAGGAAAGAAACAAACGGATGCTATTTTTGACGGAATGGATTATCTTGGGGGAGATGTTGAGTTGGTAGTGATAGGTTAGTTCTTTAGGATCTCTAGGTTAGATCTAGCGGGGCTATCCTTTTCTCTAGGGTTCTTGGTGTTCTACCGAGAGGGAGAGAGGGGTACCGACCTTCGGATGTAGAGGAAGCAGAAGCAGCCATCACGGGTACGCTCGGTGACGTCTGCGCACGGGCAGCGACGGTCGGGGAAGAGGTGCAGGGCTCCTCGGCGGCGTGTCCCGGGCGGCGGTGTCTCCCTGGCGGCGGTGAACGGCGGTGGAGCTTCCCGTCGCTTCAGCGCCCCCTCAACAGATCGGTCTAGGGTTTTGTCGGTGGGGTGGCGGCGGCACGGTCAACCTTGGGATACGTGCCGCCCGGCCCCCCACCTCTGTTTTTATAGCGCTGGCGACAGGGGCCCACCAGCCATTATGGGCTGTGCGCCCCCGATCAGGGCGCGAGCAGGGGGGGTTGGCCGTTGGGCCAAATCCCCTGAGATCATTCTAACAGGTAGAAGAAGCCGATCTTCTCGGCGAGCTCCTTGCCGGCGTCGGTGACGAGGTGAAGGCACATCTGCTCCAGGAGCTTGCTCGACTTAAAAAACAAAAGTCTATAATACCCTTACAAATCAACAGTCTTTTTTGGATTGTAACTTATGACATTTAGCTTAATTTTTTTGAATTTTTTAACTTTTAAATCACATCTAAAAAATATTTCATTTAAAAACTAATTACTATAGAAAATCAAATACAAGCCTAAAAGTATCCGACAATTAACAACTAGGCAGGCAACACCACGGACCCGTATTTAATAAAAGATAAAGTTGGGAAGCGGAGGTGAAAAAAACCCTGACCCCCGTGACGACTGCTCTGCTCCGCCCTTTTTATAAACTGTCTCATTGCTGGTACCAGAAAGAGACGCAGAGCAGCAGCAGCGGCAGAGGCAGAGAGCGAGAATGCGCGGCGGGCGGGAGGAGGACGAGGAGGCCGGGCAGAAGCTGATGAAGAGCATGGAGGTCGACAAGATGGAGAACGGCGACAGCCCGCAGCCGCCGCGGCCCGCCGTCAAGTACCACGGCTGGAAGGCCATGCCCTTCATCATAGGTAACACACGCTCGTTTCTTCGTTGCCGGCGCGGTTTGCTCGGATTGATCGCACGGTGATCGATTGTGCGCGCGCGCGAATTGCTGCTGCAGGGAACGAGACGTTCGAGAAGCTGGGGACGCTGGGGACGTCGGCGAACCTGCTGGTGTACCTGACGCAGGTGTTCCACATGCGGAGCGTCGACGCGGCGACGCTGCTCAACGGGCTCAACGGCACCACCAGCCTCGCCCCCATCATCGGCGCCTTCCTCTCCGACGCCTACCTCGGCCGCTACCTGGCGCTCGCCATCGCCTCCGTCGCATCCCTCATCGTGAGTAGTCCTGTACATCAACTTGTGATAATTGTCCACTTCTTGCTTCTTGCTGTGATGATTACGAGCACGCACGCATCGAAATCGGTTTGGAATTTGAGGCCGATGTTGGGTGCTAGCTTGATTTGGGGGAATTCGGGGTAGTAATTCCCTTTCTCGGATTCAGATTCAGCTTTCTTGGGACTGTAGGCCGATGGTAGTTGGTGGCCTGGCCTCAATTCTTCCCCTCTTTTTTCCCCCTTTCTCTTTTCTTTTGCGGTGGAGATGGTGGGCGGCACATGGTACGATCGACACCAGCTCGTGATTATTTTTGCTTCTTTTATCGCAAATGTGGATCAGCACCGGTGACACACTAATGTTACGAGCTTAGCTGAAGTTTCAGGCCATTTATTTGTTGACTTGATAGTCCGGACCTGCACGACCGATCGAGCTGGTGCCAGATCGTATTCTCTAGGCTTAGTTGGAGTCTTTTTTGGATTTAAGAGTGGAATTTCACAGGAATTGTCACTATTTTCTGGAGCAGCTCTACCTAAACCTCACCAACCTTAAATTGACTAAAAAAAAGTTGAACTTTAGTGGAAAAAATGACCTATAAAGTTGTAGGCAGCAGCTGATCAACATTTAACATTTTAACGGGTCAGAGAGGTGGTTGAATTGATCTTCATTAGACGCTCTGACATTTTAATGTGTCAGATAGGTGGTTGAATTGATCTTCATTGGGCGCTATGTTCTCTTACGTTCTTGACGAATTCAGCTTACGCCTTCCATACATGCTAATAAAACAAATAAAAAAAAGCTAGAAAAGAGTAGATCCCATACATGCTGCATCTCATTGCTGAATTGGACGGGGCGTCCTGATTGATTAATATGGATATGCATAGATCGGCAAAAATAAGTCTCACTCATTTCAGATTTAGCTTCTGACTTCTGACTTATTTTTTACTATTCCTAAATTTCATCTTTTTTTTAAATTTGTTAGTTTTTTTGAGCTTTTTTCCAAGTTTTTTCTCGTATTTGTTTGCATTCTTCGTGATGAGCTAATTTGTTTTTCTATTTTAATTTTTTAAAAATTTAATTACGCTAAATAAGTCACCATTAGTGATAGTACAATTTTAATTTTAGATACAGTAAAATTTTAGCCATAAATCATTTTTTCAGTCTAAACAAGTGACACCTTAAGTAAGGTTATTAATCTGCCAACCAAACAACACGCGTAGGCCTGATCCAAATACTACCCCACGCCACCATATCCACAACGACGCTTTCCCAAAGAGGCGTCCTGCAATTCATTATACTATAACCCCTACATTAGTAAGCCTCGTGTCCTGCATTACCATGTCCCCTTTCACAAAGCACGCTTTATAGCAGAGCAGCGGTGCGGCTCATGATTAGCGCCCCACTAATCCGTATTGCAACGCCCTAATCGCCTTGTGCATTGCCTGACAGTAATTAGTTGCCCTAATTGCAACTGGTTAATGATTGTTTTCCTATCCAAGTGGAGTCATGCACAGCACGTCTGAATCTGATTAGCCACTGCCTAGTCGTGGTTGAGCGCCACTACGTACGTGTTAGCGATGGGTAGATTTTTTTTTTGAAGGAAAGAAGAAAAGGCCATGCGTGTCACGACGTGAACGTATAATTAATCGTACACTGGTCTTCCATCAGTTTGTGCATGCGAGCAGGGTCCGTATGATACGGATCTCACGTAGACGCAAGGGAGTTTTTTTTTTTAAAAAAAAGAAAATGGGTTGGTAGGCTTCTTGTCCCTTTTGACGCTCGTGATGCCTATTGTACAACAAAAATATTGTTGTATAATTCACTGCCTGAGCAGCTACGCACCACAGCACGAACATTCAACACACGACCATACTCATTCGCCGGCCTTCGAAAAGTACTTTCTCCTGTGTAAACCAATGCGATGATCCGGCCACCTTAGCTGCTTATCCGGAGATCTGTCAGGAAGTGACCGCCAACGCCAAGTAATCATTGATGGCTACCTGGAATAGTGCAGCAGCCCAGGACAAGCAAAGATCTCTCACCAACTTGTTAGCACGAAAACGATCGTCTGTTGTGCTACAATTTATTAGTCTAATCTATTTGTATAGTTTGTATTTCTATGCTACGATTTTTTAATCTAATGAATAATGAACGGACTGTTAACTTACTCAAGTCTCGGAAGCAGCCCACGTTGCCACATCAATGTCACCTCCTTAACTACCACGGAACCCCCTAATCATAAGCACCATTAACTCCACACGTCTAGCTGCTTTGCGCAGGATTTCTGAATTTCTGATAACGTTTTCTGTCTAGATCTTGGCCTGATTGGCAACCAAAGCCAAGCGCGTGAGCGTGGGGGGAATGGTCTGTTTTTTTAGTTGAAGCTTATGATTTTTGGCTGTTGCTTATGACTTTTAGACTGTTTGTATAAGAGAATACAGAGTAACAGAAACTCACGTGTGATTTTTACCGATATAAATGAAATTAATATAGAACGTACTACAATTAACTAGTAGACCATATCTTGAAAAGAAACTTCATTTAAAAACTAGTTATTGTAGAAAATCAAAAAACAGTTTTTAGAAACTAAAATAGAAGAAACCAAAAAAAGGTAGCTGGATGATGATCCATGGCATTCGTGCCCGTGGATTCGGCGAAGTTTGGATCCCGCGCCGTGTTTGCCGGCATGCGGAAACGGAGAACTTGCTGGCTGCGGCCGCGCGTTTTGTAGGTCTGCGAGCAAGCGACGCGCGCGCCTGACGGCGGGCGGTTGTTTGGCTGGGAAAGGAAGCGTGCACGGCTGGGAGAGGGAAGGATTGGTGTCGGTTTGTAGGCGGCGGCGGTGGGACATCGCCGGCGAATGAGTATGTCCTTACCTCGTCAGTGTGAATGTCATGTCGTCGCACGGGTGTCGCGTGGTGGCCCAACCAATACCGTTTGGGCCCATGGTTCACGTAAGTTGTGCGTAGCTGGACTGGATGTGCAGGAACCCAGGAACCAACCACGCCTATGACAGTTTTTAGGCTATTTTGTTCCCGTTATCATCGTCTCGTTTCAGCTTCTCTTTTGCATGTTAACATGGCAAAAAACCAGTTCATAAAATCAACATCCGTTTAAATCAAAAGGAAAAAAAATTCATTGCTTGTATTGACTTGAGTGTCATCTTATTAATAGAATAAAAAAGAGTACAGCTAATCATCTAATCAAATTGATCGGGTGAGAATGTACAAGGTGCTTACATTGTGATAGTTAAGACACTCGCTTTAGATGGATTACAATTCTTGGGGGAAGAAATCGAAGCTCTAAAACTTTGGTCTCGGGACTCTTAAACACAACAACCTGCGACCCTCACCCCCACCCCCACCCCCACCCCTCCCCCCTGCCCGGATCCCTCTTCCTCGCCGTCGCCGGAACGCGCCACCGGTCGCCGGTGGACGCAAGGAGGGCGACGGCGGGGTTTTTTCCCCTTCCCCAGCTCTGTTCGGTGGGGAACAGTGCTCAGTCCAATAACAGCCTCCATCCCGGCCAGCCTCCTCTCCACCGCACGGCGATGTCCCGCCTCCGCCTCACCTCCATTTTCGCCACCTCCACCGCCACCACCGCCTCCTCCACCACGGCGCCTTCACCACGCGCATCCCACCTAGCCCTTGCCACAGCCACGGAGCGCGTGCGCTTTGGGACGCTCGGCCCGGAGGACGCACACCACCTGTTCGATGAATTGCTGCAGCAGGCCACCCCCGTCCCAGCCCGCGCGCTGAACGGCCTTCTCGCCGCCCTCGCCCGTGCGCCGCCATCAGTGGCCTGCTGCGACGGCCCCGCCCTCGCCGTCGCCCTCTTCAACTGCATGTCCCGAGGCGCCGGCCCACGGGTGGCACCTCCCTCTGTTGTCACCTACGACATCCTCATCAACTGCTGTTTCCGCGCGAGGCGCCCGGGCCTAGGGCTCGCTTTCTTTGGCCGCCTCCTCAGGTCGGGGCTGGGGACGAATGTCATTGCTGTCACCAACGTCATCAAGGGGCTGTGCGACTTGAAGCGGACACAGGAGGCTATGCATGCGCTGCTCAGTCGGATGCCCGAGCTGGGCTGTACGCCTGATGTCTTCTCGTACTCCATACTTATGAAGAGCTTTTGTGGCAATAGGAGGAGTCAGCAGGCGCTCGAGCTGCTCCGGATGATGGCCAAACAAGGAGGTGGCTGCTCCCCCAACGTGGTGGTGTACACCGTGGTCATTGATGGCTTTTTAAGGAGCGCAAAGTGGTCAAAGCGTGCGACCTATGCCATGAATTGATACAGCAGGGGATTTCACCTAAGGTGGAGACGTATTTCTCGGTTCCATGACTCATGCCCCAGGATCTGCTCAATGATGGCGTATAGGCGTCTCATAGTGGTTTCTACAGTGGTGGACATTGCAGGAAGCGGCTTGTCGTGGAGTTCAAGGGTGGCTATGCCATGGCCTTGAGGCGTGCAGGACCCCGGTGTGTTGGTGACAGTCTATTTTGTGTGTGGGTTGTGCGTGGGGTGCTGCGGAGGTGCTGGCGAAAGCCTTGCCGGTGTTTCTACCGGTCTCGACAACGATGACGCCTTCGGGTGCCATTTTCCTTCCTGGAGGAGTTGTCATGGCACTTCATAGCCCTCATGTATACTGATTTCCAGGTGAAAACCTTGCCTCGGTGAGGCGGATGGCGTCGGCGACCCTCGTCGCCTCCTGGGAGGCGTCGCCTCGGGGATCCATCTTCACGCAAAGTAGACCGAAGTTTGGATGGCACAGTCGCATGAGGATAGGGCCTCGGTTGAAAGCAAGGACGGAGAAGAAGTTCTAAAGCTTAGTCTTTCTAGCTTTTTTTCATAGTCCTTAAGCTCTTTTTCTTGTTATTTTATGCTCCTCAGTTTTGAGGCTTTGAGTCTAAGAGCTCGTGTAACTTTTGGCTGTATATATCCCACGTGGATATAGAGACCGGATTTTATATCCTTTATCTAAAAAAGATGGATTACAATTGTGCTAGTTAGGACGCTCACTTTAGATGGCTTACAACATTAGCACTGTCAACTTAGTAACCGTAGACAATATATCACCAAAATCAAAGGTCGTGTTGATTTCCCTCCAACAACGCGTGCTTAACTAACCATGAATTCCAATCCAGGGAATGTTCTTCCTGACGCTGACGGCCGGCGCGGACAGCCTGCACCCGCCGGAGTGCGGCGTGGGCGAGACCTGCGAGAAGGCGACCTCCTCCCAGTTCGCCGTGCTCTTCATCTCCTTCGCCTTCCTGGTGATCGGTTCGGCGGGGATCCGCCCCTGCAGCATGCCGTTCGGGGCGGACCAGTTCGACCCGCAAACGGAGTCCGGCAAGCGCGGGATCAACAGCTTCTTCAACTGGTACTACTTCACCTTCACCTCCGCCATGCTCGTCTCCGCCACCGTCATCATCTACGTGCAGAGCAACGTGAGCTGGTCCATCGGCCTCGGCATCCCGACGGCGCTCATGTTCCTCGCCTGCGTGCTCTTCTTCATGGGCACCAGGCTCTATGTCAGGGTGACACCCGAGGGGAGCCCCTTCACCAGCATCGTGCAGGTGATCGCCGCGGCGGCGAGCAAGCGGGCGCTGAAGCAGCCCAAGGACCCCAAGCAGGACCTCTTCGACCCGCCGCACACCAGCGCCGTCGTCTCCAAGCTGGCGCACACGGACCAGTTCCGGTGCCTGGACAAGGCGGCCATCGTGGCGTCGCCGGAGGAGGTGCGGCCCGGGGGCGCGGCGCCGGCGAACCCGTGGAGGCTGTGCAGCGTGCAGCAGGTAGAGGAGGTGAAGTGCCTCATCCGCATCGTGCCCGTCTGGTCGACGGGGATCATCTACTACGTCGCCGTGGTGCAGCAGTCCACCTACGTGGTGCTCTCCGCGCTGCAGTCCGACCGCCGCCTCGGCAGCAGCTTCCAGATCCCGGCGGCCTCCTTCACCGTCTTCGCCATGCTCGCGCAGACCATCTGGATCCCCATCTACGACCGCCTCCTCGTGCAGCGCCTCCGGAAGTTCACGGGCAAAGACGAAGGGTTCACCTTGCTGCAGCGCCAGGGCATCGGCATCGCGCTCTCCACGGTGGCCATGGTCATCTCGGCCATCGTCGAGGACCGGCGCCGCGGCATCGCGCTGAGCCAGCCGACGATCGGCACGACCATGACCGGCGGCGGCATCTCCGCCATGTCGAGCATGTGGATGGTGCCGCAGCTCATGATCCTGGGCCTCTCCGAGGCGTTCAACCTCATCAGCCAGATCGAGTTCTACTACAAGGAGATCCCGGAGCACATGAGGAGCGTCGCCGGAGCGCTCGCCTTCTGCAACCTCGCGCTCGGCAACTACCTCAGCGGGTTCTTGGTCACCATCGTGCACCGGACCACCGGCGGTGGGCAGAACTGGCTGGCGCAGGACCTCAACAAGGGAAGGCTGGACCTCTTCTACTGGATGATCGCCGGCATCGGCGTCTTCAACCTCATCTACTTTGTCATCTGCGCCAGGTGGTACAGGTTCAAGGGGACCAGCAACTGAGGTGATGCGCATGCATAAGCTTTGCGATGAACTGATGATGATGATGATGGAGTTCGGCTGGTTAATTATGTTGTGGGAAAGAGAAGGGAAGGGGGTAGTAGAATTAAGGTCAGATAATTAATTGGTGTGTCATGAATACTGTAGTACCTATTTTCCTTTTCATTTTTTTTCTCCCCTTGTATTTTTTTTTGTCTATGGTGTTTTGAATTGAATCTATAGGATCAAGTGGGTGGGGGAAGAGAAGAAAGAAACAAAAGGTCTGGTTTTTTTGTAAGTGAATGGTTAAATTGAAACATAAATGGATGTCTCAAGCTTAGTTCAGTATACTTGTGGTTTCAAGCATGTCATGCTGTCGACTGTCGTGGCTTTCGAAGTAGGTAGCCTGAAGATTCTCTCTACATGCCAAAGCAAAGCAATGCACAGCATAACAATGTCGAGCTCTGTTTGGTCAGGTGAGAGGATTTTAACAAGAAACTTATATGCATACTGACAAGTCACCACCTTGACAAATCTAACTACTGCAAGCTGACCAAGACAACTTTATCATCACGGGATATGTACATTTTTGCACACAACGAAGGTGAACTACCACCAGGGGGATAGAGAGAGATGGGGAAGAAAATAATACACAGCTATATTATTCTCCTATCTGAACGGGGTGAGGCATTTCGACAACAACCTACACCGTTTTTAAACTGTACACGGCTATCTAAAAAATTTAAGAAATAACTGAAGGAAAAGCTGAGTAGTTACAAGGAGGAACCGATCTAATCAGTTGGCACCAATCATGTTGACGATGATCTAGGCAGTAATCTACAAAAATACTTCCAGGATGCAGCTGCAAGTCAAGTGACAATCAGAAGGTTGTTTTCATGCCCATGGTTGTTCAGTGTGGGACGCAACGGATCAGTCATCCAAACTCCATCAACAATAAATTTAATCTGAAGCACGGGAGGAAACTATCATCAGATGATGTATAAGTAGTGATGACTGGAAGCAAAATGGCAGATCATTACCTCATATCTACCAGGATACAACCTCAAGTTTAAGGAAAAAACGCCACTTTCTGACCTTTCCATCCTTCTCTGCAGCAATCCAAGCAATGTTTAGAATCAGATTATCCCCCAAAATGAGATGATAATGATGAAAAATCTATAAATGACAATTATCTATGTATTCTAAAGATACAATAAGCATAACAAGGAACATGATGTGATCAAGCATGCAAGAACAGAGCTATACTAGAGTTGTACCTATGCATTGAAACGGGTACAAAATAGAATTTCCAATGAGTTTATAGGTTACACTATAATTTTTTTTGTTTTGTTTGGCATATGAAAGAAAATGATGTATAATATGAATTGGCGATCCGAACACAATGGATAGAATTCCTTGTCATTGTCCCCCCTCTTTAGGGGGAAGAGGAAAAGGAAGAAATCTTATCACAAATAGAGAAAAACACAATGAAAGATGGGCCATGGACACGTGGTAGATCAACACTTACCACGTGGTAGATCAACACTTACCACTTGCACCCAAACTACTCACTGAGATGCCTCTTCACAAAGTCAATATACTGAGGGCCATCTCCAGTGATGAGCATGTCATCCACACAGAGAAGAACGTCCGACCACGAGAGGAAGTGTGAACAAAGGAAGTAGGGTCATGGTCATTGGCGGAGAAGCCGGCAACAGTTACAACAGAAGTGAAACGCCCAAACCAAGCACGAGGGGCTTTCTTGAGCCCATACAGTGAACGATGGAGGTGATAGACATGACCGTCGGGAACAAAATACCCGAAAGGTGGTTGTATATAGACCTCACGTAATTCGCCATTAAAAAGGCATTCTTAACATCACACTGAGAGATAGTCCACTTATGAACAGAGGCAACGGCGACAAGAGTGCGAACACTATTCATATGAGCAACAGGCCAGCGTCGGCTCCGACAAGCAGCGGCTCGAGAGGCACGGGCAACAGCCAAAACTGGTTGGTGGGACCTTGGGGAGATGCGTGGCTTTGGATGGAGTCAGTCGTCAGTTGTGAACAGTGGCTAGGGTTAGGGTTGGTGGGAGAGACCGAGAGAGAGCCATGTGCTCCGATACTATGTTGGAATGAACACTTGATTTTATTCCATGGGCCACATAACCAAGATATGGTCATGTACAAGGCATGGCAAATAAGCAGAAAACACTCTATATAGAGATGTAATATAGGTGGTGCTTCAACTAGCTTTTGACTTAAGCTTATAGCTGAAATTGCACTGTAGCGGCTGTTAGATTTTTCTAAGAAAAAATGAGGAAAAAATTGTAAAAAAAAAGCTATATCGTCACAGGCAATACAAAGGAATAAGGGAAAAAGAAAAAAGGCAAAGTAAACCAAAATTAGAAGCCGATACGTTCCAAGTGACTTCTGGCTTAAATAAACCAAAAGCTGAAACTGTTTCGAGTGGGGCCATATACAAGGTACATATACTCCTAACACCTTGAACTGCCACCCGTCTTGTGGCTATTTAGTAAAGTTCAAATATTTACGAAAGACTAGAGAGAATTCGAACAGGTACTGACTTGTTTTGTCCAGCCGTCAAAAGACCCAGCCAATAAAACTTCTGAAGCAGGATTAGGCCACTCAATATAAACAGTGCGGAGCTCACTCAAGGCCTTCTCAACTTCATCAAGCCTCCTTTGTCTCTCTTCAATTATTTTGTTCCTTTCACTGATGTCATGATATATAATTATACAGAATTACTAAACGGGAATCATATGAAATACAAAGCATAGATGATCAATAGTGAGGTGGGCATACATTATTTCAAGTGCCATCTTGCCTTTTAATACTGCCATTTTGGCACGGATTGACCGTAGTTCTTCCTGAGCTTGCATTACCTTTGTCTCTTCAAATTCCAAGTCATCAGAGAGCCGATTCAGCACATTTGCTCTGTCAACATTTGACTGGAAAAGGAAACAACAAAGCTGGAAGCTTAGAATGACAAGCATAATGCCTCTACAAAGGTCAAGATGAGAGATATCATATGGCACAAGATCTTGCACAACTATTCCTTTAATTCATATATCATATCAAGGTCTGCTGATTTCAAATAGCACTTACAACAGATTAACGACTACCCTTGATTCATGCTGAAAGTCTTCCTATGCCAATTACTAATAATAAGATGTTTCAGAAAACCTCAGAAGGTATAATAATAAATCAACTAAATTGTTGCAGCTACCTCTTCGCAGAAGCAACCAACACAAATACATCCAACACTGCAAGGGAGTATCCTCAACTATAATTATTTGTATGCACTCTGAAAGTACATGGCAAGAAAAATAGGGGCTAGATGGAAATGATGCTAAAAATATAATTGTGAAAAGTTACAGATATAATATTATGATTTATGAAAGCACTTTCGATGTAAAATCAACTCAATACTATTTTCATGTTGCCAATCTACATATTAATGAGGATATTTTTAGTCTAAGTTTAGAATATTTGATTACACGCTTCCTCACAATGTCCCTTTTTTGTGGTTGGAGAGAGTATGATGCAGGCAGGGTGTTAGGTGTGTAAAAGGAAAATTAAAGCAACGGAACCATGTCTTCTTCCATGTTTTTTTAGGAACAGCAGGACGATTCCTACACCTACAAACAACTTTACAAATGCAAAACAAGTGAAGAAAACTGAATGCAAAACAACATTTAAAGCTCAAGAGTCAAGATGCCATAGCCCCACTAGTAATTCACAACAAAAGAGAAGTAAAAACGATATTGTGAAGCAACAGATACACACCATATCTGATAAAACGTTGTCAAATCTTGATCTTATTGTCTTAAGAGCAGCAGTAAGATCCAATTCCAAATTTTGAAGACGTGAATGTATCTCATCTCTTTCAGTGTTTACACAATCACTAGGATAATCATTTACAGCAACACCATTAGATGGTCTGTGAACAACATCTTGAACAAACACAGTGTCTAGGTCATCATGTTTAAAGTTTTCTTTGTTGTCAGAAGGATGGACCTCAGCGGCTGCGAGTATATTAAACATATCAACAAGTAATTATCTAACAAATATGATGCACTATAGAAGAAACTTAAGTTGTGATATAACCTTGGAAATCAGAAAACCCACCCTTGTCAAGGGTCGATGTTCGCCATGCATCATTGGTCGAACTCCTTAAGGCTTTGTTGTCCTCTAGTGTTCCATTTTGAGAACGAGAGCTATGTATATTTTCATTCTCAGGTATCCTTAAGAGTATACCTGCCACCAGTTGCAGCGTGACTAGGAGCTCCATTATGGCTCATTAAAGCTGCATATATGCAACAGAGAAGTAGAATGATTTCAGTTATATATACAAAAGAAGAACTAGAAAAGGAAGTAGATGGTACATCCAAAATGAACATTTACAGACATGATTATGCACAAGTTGTCCATCAATAGCAAACCAAAGCTGTTTTTGTAATAACACTGTAAAAGTGGAAGTTTGTATTCATCTTACTCTCCATTAAAAAGTTTGCAATGCATGCCATAATTGTTGATACTAATAGTACACTGAGACAATCATACATGTACACTAAATCAGTAAAATACCTAAAACATGGCCAATCATAAAGCGGTCACTAATTAGAATTTAGGAATAACATTTACAAATTGCATAGTATACTAAATTTCAATCATACATAATACATGTATAGCTCGGATGGAGTATGGCCTCTTGAATTCCTTGAGGTGTTAGGGCACTATGATGTGAAAAGGACCATAATTCGAGTGGATATGGTACAGTGGAAAATTTCTTATCCAGGTATTCTCAGAGATTCAATCCAAAGGAGCATTGGCTGCAAAGCACCAATGCTGTAATGACCACAGATGAAGACACTAGCAGATGGGCAGAGTAACAGCAAAGTTAAACCAACTGTATGCCACTTCAAAGAAACATACTCCAATGATTAAAAATGGCAGAAACAAAATAACTCTGGTGTTTCACTATTGCTCAAAATTGCAATCGTGTCAAAGTGTGAATGCTGGACATTAACTTGAAGTCTTGAACACAAAAAATATGTTGGATCGTGAGACAAGAAAGTATTATCATACTTTACTTTCAGAAAGCTTCATAGCAGACAAAAATGGTACCCTTACCCTGTGCAACGCTTAAATGGATGCGTGGTAAACTATTGCACTACTAGTTACCCATGTAAAGGCGGTAACCGTTCATTTACGAAGCTTCGTACTAAAGGGTAGGATAGGAAGGTCTTGGACAGAACAATCCAATCTATGAAAATAGACAGCTTGGATGAACCCTTCCGAGTGCATCCTCTTGAAATCCTGGGGCTTTCCTTCCCGCCCCCGGGTATGAGCATACTATTGAATTTTTATCCAGCAAGAGGTGGCACTATATAGAAGCCAACCACAGCCTGTAACTAAACACTATGGGGCGATGATCTCTTTGATACAGAAAGCTTGAACGGTTGCAACTATGAATCTCATACATAGATTAGTGTTTCATATATAACCATTAGCAAAGAAATAGATTAGCGTTTACCTATACATATATAACCATTAGCAAAGCAAGTACTATCACTGCACAATTGAAAACGGGAAAATTGAAAATATAGGACCAAGTTGATACCGCTTTGGTAAAATAGGATCGAGTTATTTGCACTCGTAAATATAGGACCAAGTTGGAGACATTCTTGCAAATAAGGTATTTTCCCCATTTTAATTTCATTTTCATTTTTCTGGCTTTTTTCTCTACGCGAAAAGACGCTTTTGCCCCTTCCTCCTTCTTCCTCCCTGCCGTGCAGGCCGCCGGCCGCCGGCCGCTCCCTCGCCGCGCCGCGCCGCCGCTCCCTCGCCCCGCCCCGCGCCGCGCCGCGCCGCCGCCTGCCCCGCGCCGCGCCGCTCCCTCGCCTGCCCCTGCTCCGGCGCGGCGCAGGCGAGGGAGCGGCGCGGCGCGGGGCAGGCGGCGGCGCGGCGCGGCGCGGGGCGGGGCGAGGGAGCGGCGGCGCGGGGCAGGCGGCGGCGCGGCGCGGGGCGGGGCGAGGGAGCGGCGGCGCGGCGCGGCGAGGGAGCGGCCGGCGGCCGGCGAGGGAGCGGCCGGCGGCCGGCGGCCTGCACGGCAGGGAGGAAGAAGGAGGAAGGGGCAAAAGCGTCTTTTCGCGTAGAGAAAAAAGCCAGAAAAATGAAAATGAAATTAAAATGGGGAAAATACCTTATTTGCAAGAATGTCTCCAACTTGGTCCTATATTTACGAGTGCAAATAACTCGATCCTATTTTACCAAAGCGGTATCAACTTGGTCCTATATTTTCAATTTTCCCATTGAAAACAGCTTATGTTCCTGCAGAATGCTAAGAATCGAAACCCCACGTACCACGGTTGTCACCTTGCCCTTCTGTTTGGTTACTGCTCCGTGGAAGCGCCCGCGCCCGCTCCCTCTCCCTCTGCAGCCTGGTGAGCATCCCCTCCAGGCCTGTCCCAAATCCTGCCTCCCTGCAACCAATCACCGCGAAACGCACAAAAGCTATCAGGGAGCAAGGAAACACCCCAGAGAACAAATACAGCAACAGATTTAGCAGAAACCCACGCCGTCTCCTCCGTCTCCGGCTGCCTCCCAGACGGCGATGCTCCCGCCTCCCTGCAACGCGTCAAATTCAGCAAGACGTTAGATGGAAAGGGCGCAACGGAGCAATCAATAGACGGACACAGCAAAGAGCAACTCGGTTACCCACCTCCCGGAAGCCCCAGCGGCCGGTGCTAGGTCAGAGGGCCCCGCCTCGGGCGGGTAGTCAGGGTGCACGCAGTCGGCCGATGAGGCCGGCGCCGTCACGGCCACCCCCGCGTCGGGGCCGGAGGACCAGCCGAGGGAGAGCCACCCTCCGTTGGACTCCACCGCGGCGGCGAGGTCTCCGCGGCCCGCGGCGAGGAGCTCGGCGCGGGTGGGGAACGCCCCGGGCTTGTCGGAGCGGCGCATGAAGTCGTAGATCGCCGCCTCGAGCTCCTCCTCGCTGCGGGCCCGGAGCGAGGGCCGCAAGGCCGCATACCGGGGTCGCTGCGGCGGTGCCGGGGCCGGGACGGGACGGCGGCGGTAGGGGCGTCGCAGCGTGGGCTTGGAGGTGGCGGTGAGCGGGGCGGGGTGGTGGCGAGCGGCGCGGGGAGGAGCGGGAGGGGGAGGAGGAGGCGGGGCTAGAGTTAGGGCCGGCGCTGGGAGGACGACGGAGAGGAGGAAGGGGGGCATCGCGATCACATCTCCCTTCTGCTCCGCGAGGGCGGGAGGGAGAATGACGGGGAGAGGCGACGAGGAGAGAGCATGCTTACGGATTTCGGCGAAATTTCATTGGAATTTCGGGTATTTCGGCTTCCTTCTAAATTAGTTTGTAAGACCAAAATTTAAGTCTAAATTTAAATTTTGAGATGAAGTTCAAATATTGAAGCAAGTTTTATCTATATTTTCATATATATATCATCTATATCCAATATCTTGTCCATCTCTACCATCTTTGAAAACCTTTTTCTCAAGATTTTTAAAGTTTCATCAAAATTCAAATTATCAGAAAAATGAGCGAATTTCAAACCGAAATTTTGGTGATTTTGGTAATTTCACTATCCTCCAAAATTTTTTCTAACCGAAATTGTTAACCCTGAGCAAGAAAAAAAATCAGAAGGAAAGACGTGACCACGGCCACCGGTAGCAATCGGCCACACTGCCCAATGGGCTCCCCTCCCTCAACACCGGTTGTAATTAGTATTTTTCATATATATATATATATATATATATGTGTATATATATATATATATGTGTATATATATATATATGTGTATATATATATATGGGGTAGGTTTTTTCGTTTGTCCTAATAGGAGTGTTTGTACGAATAAACTAAATATTGATAAGTTATTTTGAAAAAATTATCCTTATAAATTACTTTAAAAAGATGATAAAGAAGGGAACACATATGCTCTACGACGTGAGGTCTGGTGTGCCTGCTACACACTATGGTACACACCGCCGAGCCAGGGCCAGTCGATTTGGCCTCGTGCGCATTCCAGCCATGGCACGGCCTACCTGGGTCCTTAACCTTCCAATCAGAAATCAATGCTCGGTGTGAACCGTGAGAAAGATGGTCCAGGAATTCGCGCGCGTGTTGCGGATTTTGGCGTGCTTTTGTAATTTGTCGTTTCATTTTCAAATGGATGGCTTTGGGCTACTCCATCTAGGTAAAAGGTGAGAGGGGGAAATGATGTTTCACTTTCCAATTGTATGTCTCAGGCTATTTGATCGAGCCAAACAGAGTGAGGGGAAATGAGGGTGGTAGATCTTGGCATTTTGTATATGTGGTTTCGTTTTCAAATTGGATGGATCGGGCTATTTGATCCAACTGAATGGTGCCAGTGCCGGTGGGGGCCGAAGAGTACAGGAGAAAGAAGAAATGAAGGATAGAGCCCTATTTGTTCAGCTTAGGGCGCTTATGACTTCTTTCGAATAAATAAATAAATTGATTTCTCCGCCGCCGTTTCGAAATTGCTCCTTCGATTTGTTCACGCAATACCAAAAGTCATACGTCACGTCTATAAACTATAAGACACAGCTGAAAAGATGGTAGCGCTTTGATTTTGATTTTAAAAGGTGGGAAATAAAAACCTTGTGTGCAGGATGAGGATTGCTGGTGAAACCTAGCCAGTGAAGAGCGAGCGGGATTCTCTGACGTAGAGGAGCTAAGTCAGGCAGTGACTTAGCTCCTCTACGCCATCCACTCTCAGATGAGTGGCCCAGATTTTTTTGTTAGTTTTGATTTTTTTATTTCTAGTTTTTCATTTTTGATTTTTATCTTTTTCTAGTTTTTCCTTTTTTTATATTATCTGTGTTAAAATAACCTATTTTTTATTTTTATAAAAAATAGGTTATTTTAACACAGATAATATAAAAAAGAAAAAAAACTAAAAACTAGAAATAAAAAAAATCAAAACTAACAAAAAATCTGGGCCACTCATCTGAAAATGAATGGCGCAGAGAATACGCGCCGAGTGAAGAGGTACGTTTGTGGCCCTGCATCTCTCCAGAAGCAGTTATCCGGTTTAGGCCCCTTCATCATCGATTTTTCCCCATTTTCACTACTCTTCGTACCAATTTAATTTGTAATCTTTTTTATGGGTGCAACTAGGGTTATCCCACGCAAAAACAACCTTGGCCTGCATGCCCATGACCTCCGTTGTGGCGTGAGACGCTGGGAACTGACAGGTGGCTGCTAAAAAAAGTGACAAGCCAAGTTGAAACTGCCGCGTAACTTTAGCCCAGAGGAACCTGGACCACTATCTGATCAAACCATGATCTCAAGGCTGGCTAAATCATGGACCTCCAAGCTTGTAGAACTAATATAGCAAATCGTTACGTTTTGATAAACCAACCATCCAACATGACGACCTAAGAACTCAAGCGTGTTTATCATCAGAATGGTTTTCAAATTTAGCAAAAGCCAAATGTGTGCACAGTGAGATTATTAGAACCTGTCATGGTACAAGACAGAAAATCAACAGAAAATACAAATACAGAATAACTTTTGATATCTTGCCGAACTGAGTTTTTTTGAACTAACCATTCAGCGGATGAACAAAGTAGGGTAGTTCAAGGACAAAAGTACTGAAACAGAAGAGAATGGTTACCCAAGTAGATCCGATGCGACCACACTTCCTCACCAAGGATATCTGCAGGGAAACAAATAATCATCAAACCATCTGAAGCTACTTGAAGAACACAAGTCACATCAGGTTATAAGCAGTATCCAATTTATCAGGCAGCATAACCAGCGATCCTGCACACCAGAACAGAACCTTCAATAATAGAAATGGCAACAATTCAATAGCTGAATTGATGGCTTAGTTCCATGAGCAGAGTACTTGCATGGTTGCATCTATGAAGCTATTGTCATGTTTGTCAAAATGAGTTAGGTCGAGCAGGAAATGAACATACAAAGAAGGGAATTAGATCGAGCAGGAAATGAACATACAAAGAAGGGACTGACAATCTTCCAATATTTACTTGAAAATGTGTAAAGTTAGAGTCTTGTTAGTTCTTTTGCAAGGGTGCAACCTTATGTGCTTGATCATATAGCAAACATACTTGAGCTAAGGGCGCAAGGAAAACTACCCATGTTGTGCCCTACCTTCCCAAACAACATTAATATGGATTTACAATCTATTTATACCCTAATCCATTATTTCGTAATAGAGGAAAAGAACAGTGCACCTACCAACTTCCCATCCAACATTATTATGAATACAATCTACTTATATCCTAATCCAGTATTTCATATTAGAGGAAAAGAACGATAGACAAGAGATAGGTACATAATTAATTGACAAATGTTCCTATATGCTATTGCTAGCGAACTTCAGTGCCCAAACTATATTTTTTTTCACACCATCCATTCCCCAGACAACCTATTATCATGCCAACTTCTTATGGTTATCAGATATGGAATGCCAACTTCAGTACAACTGAGACATGATTATCACAAATCAGGTACTCTTCCATGGAATAATCTCTGCAATAAACTAAAGAAAGGCACTCAGGAATCAAGAGTACATAATTCAATCACACAAATCCCAACAGACATTCTCCTAATCACTGAAATTACCTTTTCTTGGTCCACTTGGTTGTATAAATCAAGGACAAATATGACTCTACAAGTTAAAAGCACCAGAGTTGATGAATAAGTCCCTGTACTGTGGTCTTTGTGGGGCTGTGGTAGTTTTTGTTTTTTGACTGCTTTAGGACAGCATCTGCTTTTGCTTTAGGACAGCATCTGCTTTTAGGACAGCATCTGCTTTTGCTTTAGGACAGCATCTGCTTTTAGGACAGCATCTGCTTTTGCTTTAGGACAGCATCTGCTTTTAGGACAGCATCTACTTTTAGGACAGCATCTGCTTTTGCTTTAGGACAGCATATTGACCGCTTTAGGACAGCATCTAGGATAGCATCTTAGCATATGCTTGGCTGGTTCTCAGCCTATAAATATGTATCTCCAACCCCTCAGGTTGGTATGGCATTGTGTGAGCAATAAACAAGAAGAAAATTGCCCCATCTCCTAGTGTCATCCTCTCCATGAGAGTTAGGATCTTGCTATCACCAAGAGCAAGAGTCCAGCGACTAACAAGTGGTATCAGAGCCTTAGTATCCTGTAGCCTGAGCATCTCCTGCTCATCTCCTTCTCCGGCCTCGCAGCAGCCCAGGCCGGTAGCAGCAGCAGCTCCGGCTGTCCCCGCTCACTCCTCTCCGGAGACGGACGGCAGCTCGTCAGAAGCAGCCCTCTCTCCACGCAACAGCCCCCCAGTAGCGCGCCATGTCCGCAGGGCAGTCTCAGCGCTCGGTCGCCTCGAGCATGCGGCGTCAGCAGACGGCCGAGCTCGTCGCGGCAGAGCAGCGCGAGCGAGCGGCGGCAGAGACCGCTGCGGCGGCGGAAAGGGCGTCAAGGCTGGCAGCGGCGGAGCTGGCAGCAGCCAGGGCGGAGGTGGAAGCAGCGGCGGCGGCAGATGCAGCGCGTGCGGCAGCAGCAGAGGTCAAGGCTCTGCGCGGCAGCAACAGCAGCTCCGGCTCTGTTGATGGCGGCGCCGACGCGGACCCTCAGCTGCTGGAGAGGGAGGCAGCGCAAGGGCGAGCGGCGCAATGGGTAGCCGCGCACGCCCACGAGCGCGGCGGCAGCCCAGACAGGCGCGGACGCGCCGGCGGCGCTCCTGGAGGAGGCACGCACGGCGGCGGCGTACGGGTCGACGGAGAGCGCGGCCCTCACAGGCAACGTGGCTCTCTCTCCCCGGTACGGTACCGTGGTCACCACGAGTACCAGGCTGTCGTCAGGGACGTCGGCCCCGGCGGCGGGTGGCCTACCCTCACCAAGACCAACTACGTCGAGTGGGCTGCGGTGATGAGGGTGAAGCTCCAGGTGCGACATATGTGGGATGCAGTCCGGTACAGCGACGTCGACTACGACCAGGATCGACGGGCGCTGGATGCTCTCATCGCCGCAGTCCCGCCCGAGATGCAGTTCTCGCTTACCAACAAGCGGACTGCCAAAGAGGCTTGGGACGCCATCGCTGCAGCACGCATCGGCAGCGACCGCGCCCGCAAGTCTACATTGCAGGCACTACGCACGGAGTGGGAGCACCTGGCCTTCAAGCCAGGTGAGGACGTTGATGACTTTGCTCTCCGTCTCAACACTCTGTTGCAGAAGTTGGTGCAGTTCGGTGACGACACCTACGGCGAGGAGAGAGCTGTGGAAAAGCTCTTCCGATGCGTCCCCGAGAAGTACAAGCAGATGGTTCGCTCGATCGAGTCTCTGCTGGACCTCTCCACGATGACGATCGAGGAGGCGTTGGGTCGCCTCAAGGTCGTTGACAGTGATGAGCCACAGCGCCCCTCGGGACCCGTCACCATTGGCGGGAAACTCCTCCTCACTCGGGAGCAGTGGGAAGCCGGCCAAGGTGACAAGAAGAAGGGGGAGCCTTCTTCCACGACAGGCGGCCGCAAGAGTGGCAAGCGCGGCAAGCCGCGCAAAGGCGCCCAGGGCGGCGATGCTGGCAAGCAAAAGCCGGCACGAGACGACTCTTGCCACAACTGCGGCAAGCTTGGTCACTGGGCCAAGGAGTGTCGACAGCCACGACGCGGCCAGGCCCACGTCGCGCAAGCGGAGGAGGAGCAGCCGGTCCTGTTCATTGCTCATGCGAGCATCGAACTACCTCCAGCGGCACCGGCCGCATTGGCTCTCCTCCACCTTGACGAGCCAAAAGCACACGCCCTCCTCGGCGACAGTTCCGGCAATGACAAGACCGACGGGTGGTGCCTCGACACCGGCGCCACCCACCACATGACCGGGCGGCGGGAGTTCTTCTCCGAGCTCGACTCAGGCGTTCGAGGCACCGTCAAGTTCGGCGATGCCTCCGCCGTGGAGATCAAGGGCGTCGGCTCTGTCGTCTTCGTCGCCAAGACTGGCGAGCACCGGCTGCTCACCGGCGTCTACTACATCCCCGATTTGCGGAACTCCATCATCAGCTTGGGACAGCTGGATGAGAACGGCTCGCGTGTCGAGATCGAGCACGGGGTGCTGCGGATTTGGGATCTTCGACGCCGCCTCCTTGCCAAGGTAACCAGAGGCGCAAATCGACTCTACACTCTTCACGTGCAGGTGGCACAACCCATCTGTCTCGCAGCTCGTCGGGACGACGAGGCGTGGCAGTGGCACGAGCACTTTGGGCACCTTCACTTCGAGGCCCTGAAGCGGCTCAGTGCCACGGAAATGGTGCGAGGCCTGCCGTGCCTTGACCATGTGGAGCAGCTCTGCGATGTCTGCGTGTTGACGAAGCAGAGGCGACTCCCCTTTCCCCAGCAGGCGAGTTTCCGAGCCAAGGAGAGGCTCGAGCTCGTGCACGGGGACTTGTGTGGCCCGGTGACACCGGCCACACCAGGAGGACGACGCTACTTCCTGCTGCTCGTCGACGACCTCTCCCGCTACATGTGGGTGATGGTCCTCGGCAGCAAGGGAGAGGCTGCGGACGCCATCAGGCGCACGCAGGCTGTTGCGGAGGCGGAGTGCGGCCGCAAGCTGCGCTTGCTGCGCACAGACAACGGCGGCGAATTCACGGCGGCTGAATTCGCGTCGTACTGCGCTGATGAGGGCATTCAGCGCCACTACTCCGCGCCGTACAGCCCGCAGCAGAACGGCGTCGTCGAGCGGCGCAACCAGACGGTTGTGGGGATGGCTCGGGCCCTCCTCAAGCAGAGGGGGATGCCGGCTGTCTTCTGGGGAGAGGCGGTGGTGACGGCCGTCTACATCCTCAACCGCTCGCCTACCAAGGCGCTCGACGGCAGGACGCCGTACGAGGCTTGGCATGGGCGCAAGCCGGCGGTCTCCCACTTGCGGGTCTTCGGCTCCCTCGCGTTCGCCAAGGAGCTTGGCCACATCGGTAAGCTCGACGACAGGAGCACTCCGGGAGTGTTCATCGGCTACGCGGAGGGCTCGAAGGCCTACCGCATCCTCGACCCTGACACACAGCGAGTCCGCATCTCGCGTGACGTTGTGTTCGACGAAGGGCGAGGCTGGACGTGGGACAAGGCGGTGGACGACGGTTCGACTTCGACTCTCAGGGACTTTGTTATCGACTACGTCCACTTCGAGAGAGTCGGGGGAGCTAGCAGCTCGTCTTCACCGAGCTCGTCCACCTCGACACCTTGCTCGCCACCAGCTCCGGCGAGTGCTCCACCACCTTCGGCACCGGCTACGCCCCACTCTTCACCACCGGCTCACCACTCTCCTGCACCGGCGGCCACACCACCGGGATCGGCCCCTACAGCTTCGGTCCACGACGAGCAGCGCATGGTGGAGTTCGCTACTCCGCTATCTCACGACGAGGACCGCGTCGACGTCTACCACCACGACGACGAACCTCTGCGCTATCGTACCATGGACAACATCCTCGGCGAGTTGCCCGTCCCTGGACTGGCGCAGCGCGACTTCGAGGCGGAGCTGCACTTGGCGTGCGACGACGGCGAGCCTCGCTCCTTCGCTGAGGCGGAGGGAGACGCGGCGTGGCGTGTCGCGATGAAGCAGGAGATGGACGCTGTCGAGCAGAACCGGACGTGGGAGCTGGCGGATCTTCCTGCCGGTCACCACGCGATCACCCTTAAGTGGGTGTTCAAGCTGAAGCGGGATGAAGCCGGCGCCATCGTCAAACACAAGGCTCGCTTGGTAGCACGAGGCTTCGTGCAGCAGGAGGGGGTCGACTTCGATGACGCCTTCGCACCCGTCGCGCGCATGGAGTCCGTTCGTCTTCTCCTCGCACTTGCAGCCCAGGAGGATTGGCGCGTCCATCACATGGACGTCAAGTCCGCCTTCCTCAACGGCGATTTAAAGGAGGAGGTCTACGTCCGTCAGCCGCCGGGATTCGTCATCCCCGGCAAGGAGGGCAAGGTTCTCCGCCTGCGCAAGGCCCTCTACGGCTTGCGGCAGGCACCACGAGCCTGGAACGCTAAGCTGGACTCCACCCTCAAGCAAATGGGGTTCCAGCAGAGCGCACACGAGGCTGCGGTCTACCGGCGGGGCAAAGGCGGCAATGCTCTGCTGGTAGGCGTCTACGTCGACGACCTGGTGATCACCGGCTCCAAGGAGGCCGAGGTCGAGGCGTTCAAGGCGGAGATGAAGACCGCCTTCCAGATGAGCGACTTGGGGCTCCTCTCCTTCTACCTGGGGATCGAGGTCCACCAGGACAGCTCCGGTATCTCCCTTCGTCAGACCGCCTACGCCAAGCGCACCGTCGAGCTGGGCGGGCTCACCGACTGCAACCCAGCCCACACTCCTATGGAGGAAAGGCTGAAGCTGAGCCGCGACAGCACGGCGGAAGAGGTGGACGCGACGCAGTACCGGCGCATCGTGGGCAGCCTTCGCTACCTCGTCCACACGCGTCCGGATTTGGAGTTCGCCGTCGGCTACGTCAGTCGGTTCATGCAGCGACCGACGACGGAGCATCAGCAGGCCGTAAAGAGGATCCTCCGCTATGTTGCGGGCACCTCTGACTACGGCTTGCACTACCCGAGGTGTCCCGGCGCGGCACACTTCATCGGGTACAGCGACAGCGACCACGCAGGCGACATTGACACCAGCAAGAGCACAAGCGGGATTCTCTTCTTCCTCGGCAAGTGCCTCGTTAGCTGGCAGTCAGTCAAGCAGCAGGTGGTGGCCCTGTCTAGCTGTGAGGCTGAGTACATAGCGGCTTCCACCGCTTCGACTCAGGCGCTCTGGCTCGCTCGACTGCTTGGTGATCTCCTCGGCAGGGACACTGAAGCAGTGGAGCTCAGGGTGGACAGCAAGTCCGCTCTAGCCCTGGCAAAGAACCCCGTTTTTCATGAACGGAGCAAGCACATCCGGGTGAAGTACCATTTCATCCGAGGCTGCTTGGATGAAGGAAGCATCAAGGCAAGCTACATCAACACCACGGATCAGCTTGCGGATCTGCTCACCAAGCCTCTTGGAAGGATCAAGTTCCTTGAGCTCTGCTCCAAGATCAGGATGGTTCGATCCTCCCACAAGACAACGCACAAGACTTAGGGGGAGAATGATGAATAAGTCCCTGTACTGTGGTCTTTGTGGGGCTGTGGTAGTTTTTGTTTTTTGACTGCTTTAGGACAGCATCTGCTTTTGCTTTAGGACAGCATCTGCTTTTAGGACAGCATCTGCTTTTGCTTTAGGACAGCATCTGCTTTTGCTTTAGGACAGCATCTGCTTTTAGGACAGCATCTACTTTTAGGACAGCATCTGCTTTTGCTTTAGGACAGCATATTGACCGCTTTAGGACAGCATCTAGGATAGCATCTTAGCATATGCTTGGCTGGTTCTCAGCCTATAAATATGTATCTCCAACCCCTCAGGTTGGTATGGCATTGTGTGAGCAATAAACAAGAAGAAAATTGCCCCATCTCCTAGTGTCATCCTCTCCATGAGAGTTAGGATCTTGCTATCACCAAGAGCAAGAGTCCAGCGACTAACAAGAGTAACTAATTATTAATCATAATGACACTGGCCAACTATAAGCACATATATGTGCTTGTGAAACAAACATGTTATAACAACATTGAAGTCTCGGCCTCGCCATTCAGAACTTATAACGCCAACGTCAACAAAGCCTCATGGATCACATATGAACTTGAGGATTGCCAACACGTTGCTAAATGCAAATGCACCAATATGATCTTTTTAATGCTACACCAAAAGAAACACTTGACATACTTATTTGTCGCTCAGTTTCATGTTTGAAAGAAAACCTAAAGTTATGCCATGACTCTGTGAAATATGAACCAAATGCCCATTTGATAGGATATCAATTGAACCTACAAGTTTGAAGCAAGCATTATTTCTATGTCCTTGAGTCTTCAGAACAACGCCAGTAACATTTGTGGAGTCTAGTTGCATGATTAGTCAACCGTGCCCTACTGCATTCAGATTGTAATTCAATTGCCTAATAGCACCCAAAATTTGAGCCACACACAAGAAAGGTAGAATTGATCCATCAGATCAGTCAGCCAACTGAGTTTCCGGCAAAAATTAAGCCTAATGAATCCCAGTATCCCACAAACTAGTACACTAATGAAAAATACATACTATCAAAAGACAATGCGCTCTAATGTTCACCAAGAAAGCTAAAGAATGTACATGGTATGGAACAAAGCACAAATTTATAAGTACCAAAAGCACAAATGAGAGCAGAGCGGCCTTCTGACCGTATCAAAAAGATTCAGAGTCCACAACCGAAACATACCACCATCATCATCTGAACGGAGTGGTCCCAGAACTTTAAACTAAATCCCTTAGAAGCTACCCCTACCCATCAGTGGACCAAAATAAAAGTATCTACTCGCATCTCAGGCCAAAGAGACACCATAATAGATCATAAGAGGCTAATTCACTATAATAATATCGCAAATTAACTAATGATGTTAAGCCAACTGCTCGTCATTGAAAGCAAACCAAAATTTGGCAAGCTAACTTCTGAAGTGACAAACTGCGAGCTCTCAAGTCTCAACCAGCGTGCAAGTTAAACAAGCCCTAGCTAGAGCGAGTACAGCAACCAGCGCATAATTTGTTCGGTGGGAACCCCCATAACGGGAATCAAGCAGCAGTTAACTATTTCAATCCAACCTACAGTCGCAAAGAAAATCTCCCAACCCCACCGCCTGTTCGACCAAATTCCTAGAGAGAAAATTAACGAAATAGCAACGGAAACAGCATGAGCAGAGCAGCAGGCAAGATCTGGCAGAGGGGCACGTACCGGATTTGGTTCAGGACGAGGAGGAGGGAGGCGGCGGTGGGGTTGGGTTTTCGTGGCGGTGGAGGAGGTCGTCGTAGGGGTCGCGGCGGCCGGGGGCCTGGCTGATCTGGGGGTCCCAGGAGAGCTGGGAGTTGAAGCGGTCGAAGGTCCAGAAGCCGTAGGGGCGCAGCGGGAGGCTCCACGCCGCCTTGGTGCGCTCGCACCGCTCCTTCATCCGGTACACGTGCTCCCGCTGCGCCTCGTCCCGCTTCTCCGGGTCCTCCATGAGCCGCAGGATCAGGTTCTCCGCGAACTCCATGATGAAACCCATCGCCGCCGACTGCTGCTGCTGCTCCTCCTCCTCCCTCGCTTCTCCTCTCCGCTCTCGATCTGTGTAGGGGATCTCTTCTTCCTCGGTCGCGGTCGGGGGTGTCCTGTGGTTGCGGTGGGTGCGTGACGGGACGGCTGCCTGCCTGCGGCGAGGGCCAGGCGACTCGATGTGGGTGGGGGCGGTGGAGGCTTGGTGCTAATGCCGGCCCGGCCAAATCCGCTAAGCTACACGACCTAATTATGGGCCGGCCTCTGTGTAGCGGGATTCTGATGGGTTTCTTCTCTCTCTTTTGCACCAATGCAATACTGAACCAAAATCTGGTCCTTTCCCAAGCCAATCCAGCTACAAATTGTGGTTCTATTACGGAGATGGTGGTCGGTAAGGAATAAGGTGAATACTGTCTATCAAAAAAAAAAAGGTGAATACTGGGGAAAAAAGAGTCACTTGCCCTGAGGTCTGCTCGCTTATAACTTTCTATGTGTCTGAATTTGAAAAGGGAAGGAAAACAATGAAGAGTCAGCAGCAAGTCATCCCCAAGTTATGGCAGCCGCCACCGGAAGATCTTTACAAGATTAATATTGATGGCTCTTTTAAAGCTGGTTTGGGTCAGGGAGGATGTGGCTTTATCGTAAGGGACAGTGCTGGTGAGTTCCTTCAGGGGGGCTGTGGCAATCTGTGCAGAGTGGACAGCCCTTTTTAAGCCGAAGCACTGGCTGCCCTACACAGTCTGCAAAGGTCAGAGGATAGCGCATTTAGGAATGTCAAGAATTATCCTGGAATCTGATGCGTCTGATCTGGTGATGGGTTTGACTTCGATGGATCTTGATCAAAGTGTGAATGGAAGCCTCCTCAAGCAAATTAGAGATTTTATTGGTGAATCCTTCGATTACTGCAGTATTCGGCATTGCCTGAGAAATTGCAACAAGGTGGCTGATCGCCTTGCAATGTATGGGGGCGAGCGTGGTTAGCTCTGGCTCAATGGTGTTCATGAGCCAAGTCCCCACCTTTGTTTCCAGCTTGGTCTCCAGCGATCGGGCTGGAGAAAGTGTCTAATGGAAACAAGCTTTCCGAGTTAAAAAAAAATGCAATACTGAACCATGTCACGTTGTTAGTCTCATGCCCTGTTTGGAGCGCAAGAATTTCAGACGAAAATTTCACAACAAAAGTTTAATTCCCTTAGGAATCGTGAAACTTTTTCGTGTTTCAAATGGGACTTTGATGTGAACGTCATCATACTTCCCCGCTCTCCTTGGGATAGGAATCGTGAAACTTTTTCGTGTTTCAAATGGGACTTTGATGTGAACGTCTTCACACTTCCCCGCTCTCCCTTCTTGGTAAAGACTTACACAGTCACGCACCAGGATAGACATCAGACCATACTCCCATGTCACCATTTGTAAGAAGATTTGCTACGATTATACAGCATATTCTCAGCTGGGCGGTGGGAGGAGGCCTCAGTGCAATCAGAGTTGAGAACCACCCGGAGGGGTCACATATGCACATCGACACACACAATGCACAGACTAGCATTTTCCGAAGTCAAGTTGTGGCGTCACTTCCTCTGCCACCGTCCTGAGGATTTTCCGTCGCCCTCGATGCGCTGGTACGGGTGAGCTGGGAAGCTGCAGTGGTGGCTTTCTGGGCGTCTGTGCCGACCTGCGAGGCGCTTGCGCCACCCTCTTCTTGGTCAGGAGGAGCGCCGGCCAATGCTGGAGCCAAAGGACTTGCTTCGTGAGCTTCACTGGGCTCGACGTGGGCGCTCTTCTCTTTAGAGCCAACTGCGGACATCAAACAACACATATCAGGGTAAGGAACAAGGAAGATCGCTATGGTTAAGCATGTTCGGATGTCGGAAGTCGTGTGGAAAACCTTGAGAAGAAACTGTGCTGCGTGGTGCTAGCTGCGCGACTTGTGACGAAGCTGTCGCTGTTGGGGTTCCTCTTTTATTTCTTGCCTGCTACCAGAACGACATGGTGTTAAGGATAACGGGGAAAGTTACGATGGCAAATACTTTCGTCAGGAGAAGCAGTGCAGGCCGTACCTTCATCTCGTCACAGTACTTTACAACAGCGGATATGTTGGAGTATCGACCATGGACCAAGGTATATACCCACAGGAGGAGCTTCCTTGGAATGCTTAGGTCGAGGGTATCAATCACGTCAGGGGCTTGTTGTAGCCCTTCAATGGGTGCTTGTGCTGGGGTTACTGTATATAGATTAATACCTGAGGGAAATGTTCCACAAGAGCTCTCCCGATAAAAGTTGTACGTGCTCTTCATTACAGTAACAGCAGTCTCCATGTTATCTTCGGATGTTTGCTTGATCGGGATGTTTTTAATTCTGTTAAGTGTCTCGAACCAATTCATGTCAAGGCCTTTGAATTGAGCGGGCCCATCGGGCGATGAGATGAGGAGCTCATCAGGCTGCAAATCAACATAAAGTAGAAGGCCGCTGGATAATGGAGCAGGTTGATCGGTTGTGTCGATGGATTCAGGCAGTGGAGTGATTGAGGCCAGTTTGATGAGTATACACCGGCACCATGCCAGAGAAGCATGCTTGCATATCTTAGCGAAGTTGCTATTTGACAATTTTGGTGTCTTGAAACGCTTTCTTATCTTCTCATTTAGTGCTTCAAGAACATCTAGTCGAATATCACTCTCGAGCAAATGGATATATTGATGGATATAACTGCCACAAGGAAGCATTATATGAAAACCATCTAGCTTAAGAATAATGTATTGCACTCTGATCAAGTAATTACCTGTAAAGATTGCTCTCTGACAACTCTGGACTGTTCACCTCTGGTATAGTGCTTATATCAGCCCACAAGTTTGCATGGTCCATGAATACACCAAACATTTTCTCTAGTAGTTGTTCAACAGAAGCATCACCAGACACTCGATGAATCTCAGGATTACGAATTGCTGCTGTTACAACTTGAAGGTACTTCCCAAGACCAACAGGAACCATATCACCCAAACATAGAGCAAACTACAGAAGAGAATAAATATTTATAATATATCCAGAAAAAATATAGCTTAACGTCATTATTCTGATAGTTAGGAGGTACCCTCTTATCGGTTCGCAGATACGTGTATGCCCTCTCAAGAGTCCACAAATCCCTGTTCTTCTCCAACAGGTTCAAGTAGAGTATCATATACTTCCTGATGCATGTAATGAATTTTCGTGAACTTTCTGATAAACTGACCTCCAGATTCTTTCTGGACCCACCAATATTTGGATTTTTCCTCCTGGAAAAGGGAACGAACAATTGAGGCTTTTTCGGGGAAGCTATTAATCTTATAAGTTGCAGCAGTCGGTTGCATCAATGTGTAACTTACAGCATTACACACATAAAGAAAAGAAATTTTACCTTCCTTTTCTAACAGTACCATCAATTTCCCACATGTTCACTGTAAAGGAAGACCGAGTAGATTTGAAACAAAATGAGAGCTCTTCCTTAGCCCGCTCCAGGTCCCCTGTTTCACCCCTTCTATACAATCCTTGCGCAAGCTTGTATCTCACCTTGTGGAAATGCTTCAGCTCCCCTTCCACACAAGTACCAAGGGCATACAGACAATCATCATAAAGGATGTGCCACACTTTATCAAGTAAATCAGGCTCAACAAACTTATTTTCCTTTGTACTATCTCGAGCTTTATCGTTCTGGTCAGAGGATGAATGCTGAACATTAGTTATGGACCCAAGCATGCTCAAGACATTTTCCTTTGTGGACTGGTTGTGTGTGTAATCGGCAACCACCTAGAAAACAATCAATCAACAAAGTTAATATCTATTCTAATTATCTATTACAAAACTAGTCTGTCACAATAAATACCGTAACTGCCAACGAGAATGAACTTATGATTGGAAATTCAGAGTGACAGAGGTTCAAGAAAGTAAACAAAAGAAAAATTCAAAATTAAAATTTTAATTTGAGCTATTGGTAGCCAGGCAAAATTTCCAAAAGCCAGGCCAGGTCGGTTATGGCCAGTAACCAAATGCAACCACCTGATTGCTATCAGGATGCCAAATATTATTGCCTAGGATACAGTTACCACTGGATGCCAATTCACTCAAGTGCTCCCAGAGAATCCATCAGAAGAAACAGATAGAAGTTTTGAATTGATATGGATAACTCAGCCCATTTGATTATCAATGTGAACATAACTTTGCTGGTGGAACAACTCAAGCCATTTCACACCAGTCAGTCAATACACAAAAGCATTTCTTTTTTAGGGAATGGAAAAGCATATTTTAGTCATGAGTATACTTAAACTATTCAATGAGGAGGCTCAACTGCAACATAGCATTTTTTTTTAAAAAAAGGAAATTCTTTAAAAATTTATTGATGACATCTCAGCAAACCTTTATAGCATCAAGATTATGTTTCCCTTGAGTATAAAGTAACTTCATGCGTGATGCATGCATCCTGTAAACCGGATCAACTGCAGTCGGATTCAACGTGATGGCTTTGTTGTAGTATGAAAATGCCTTAGCAGGGGAATGGCCCAGTTTCTCGCACAACTTTCCAAGATAAAATGCATGGAGCCACTCAGCCCTGCGAAGTACAAAAGCATCATGTCATCCCATGTGTGGCAAAAGACAGAACATGAATACATGTTACGAGTGTTAGATTACTTGAGTTTAAAAGCCTTCTCAAAGTGCTTCATAGAATTTCGACAAAATGTCTCCCATGTTGAATCCTTCACTGGCAAAGTAGCTCTTTGATCATAAAAGGGTACCACATTTTGAAGGCTATCATAGTAAACTAGGGCCAACAATTCATGTATTTCGATCTGAAAGAAAAGGAGCTTAGATGTCATCCCCAACAGTATCCAAGTTTTCATCGAGAAAAAAAATGAAAGATAAATAGCAGATTAACACAAAAGACATCTCATAGGTGAGTACAGAACAAAGGAATGATCGAGCACACCTGCTCAGGAGCAGTTTTGGCCAATGCTAAACTCATCAATAGGCAGCGTCGACTATGTCTACGACCCATCTCAACCCTTTGGGTTAAAGTTGTATTTGTTCGCCAATCCAAAATGCTTATATGCTTACTACCATCGTTCAGCAACAGGTCAACTTCCTATCATAGCACAACAGAATGAACACTGGTTATGCAACAGAATTGACTAATACAAGGGAACAGGTCCAATGAAATAGTATAAACAATAAATATTACCTCATCATATAGATTTGCAAGCTTTTGCCAGCTTTCGAACCGCAATGGGTTATACAACAGATCATGCTTGAAAAAATTAGCACTCTGTTCAACAAATTCTTCTCCTTCCTTTTTCAACACAAAACCCGTATACTTGTCGGTGGCACTTATATCTTCAGCTTGTGCTATGTAGTAATATAGGTTTCCATAAACATCTGAGTAAGGCTCAGAGCTGCACGAATTAGTACGAAAATATAATTAGGGTATATCCGCTACTAATTCTGTTTCAGTGCACAAAAAAGGGAATCAAGGTGCAATGTACAAGCCAACCTGGCAGTGGACAGTTTTTTGAATGCTTCATAGCCTCTTTCACCTGGGAACAGTACATTCAGGATAGCTTCCCTAGATCCATTAGTTTCATAAATTTCACATAGTATCTTTTCACATGAATCCGGTCCATCCAAGAAATTGTCGAGAGGATTATTAACCAATAGGTCATAAGGTGGCTGTGGAAAGTGTTTACGAATAGCACGCAGCACTCTCCGTAGTTTAACCAAGCCAGTTTTCTGAAGCAAAAAATTAAGAATGACCAAGCCAGTATTTGATGCTTCGTATCAAACTGAAAATAACAAACATGTATGTACTCATTAAGAATTTACTCACAGATAGAGCTCTTGCATATGGAAGGACATATTGAAACACATCAGCACATTGTTCTTTTGTTTGATAATCACCACGGCTTGTATTTTTATGTATTGCTAGATCATCTTCACTGCAAGAATCCGGGTTTATCTTCAAACCATATAAGCAGAAAAAAGCCTGGTCCAAGGCACTATCAATGCTTGACTGTATTTCCTCCAATTCTGCATCAACAGGGCATTTATCAGGGTAGACACCTAAAAAAGCTCCATTGTTCATTTGTTTCTACTTTCAATGCAGCACCAAGCATTGAGGTATCAATAACTCAATATGCGTGCAAAGACATAACCAGCCAGCATTATCTGACTTGTACATCATCTCCACCACAACACAAATAAGAGTTACACATTATGAAATTGGTCTGTGTAATCCAGGCCTACCCGATTCTTCGTCATCCTCAGAGTTATGTTTATCGTCACAAACAGATGGTTCATCAGTCATATTATCTTCTGCTCTGTCATTTTCAGGAACTGCATCTTCCTCCATCCCATTTGGATCTATATAATATGATAGAGAAAACAAATGAATGTCAGCTATTAATTGACAAAGAAACATGTCTACCAGAATAAATTTGCTAAGAAAAACCTACTAAGTTGGGATTTTAGTTTCACGTCTAGTGCCATGAGATGTTTGATTGCAAACTTGAGGAATGTCCCTTCCTCCCCTTCACTATCCCTTCCAGCACAGCAGAGCCCATACTCAGCAAGCAAATCATGGACTGCGACAATTAAGTCAACCTGCATAGGTGAACAAAAGCAAGCGAATATTGAGTAGGAAAATCAACACTATAAGGTTTTTGGTAATATGAGGTAACACATACCTGAGTTTTGACAGATATCGTAGGATCAAGGTGCTGAAGTTTGCAAAATGCAATGGCTGCATCTACAAGGCAGGAACTCTCCAACTGGTCAGCCTCATGGGAGGTTCCGGAGCATGAGAGTTTTCTTGATAGGATCATCTTGACAGAAGCACACATGATTGTGAGGAGCAATGATTGAATCTCACCAATGATAGAAACTAGTGAACTCATGCCATCTTGCCCATCCTGCAAATATGAATATCAAACAGTCACTTCAGTGGTCCTGTTAAGAGGAATTAATCTATAACAAGGCTTTTCCCTGACTTGTAAGGAAACATAGACGTCTCTGGTCCAATTGATCAAAGAAAATTGATACAGGTAAGGTAATATAGCAAGATATGAAATTTCAGGTAACACATTTAACTAGAATATGGAGTAATTCTCACAAAATGCAGATGCAGATATGAGCATTGCATTATTTAGAATATATATTACTCAAAAGTCCATTGCCAAGATTCCCTAGTTACTGGATTGGATATACTACTACTCAATACTCATGCTGGCTAAAACTGTTTTTACATTGGTTGATAATAGATCATGCCACTTAACTAACTACAAGGAAAAAGCATAAGTGACAGGTTACATACTAACATACACCAGTCCAGCACACCCTTGATAAACAACCTTACAAAGTAGTAAGTACCATGGAACAACCAAAATAGAAAACACACAGGAAGTGCACCATAAATCACCCTAGAATGGATGGCGTAACTTATTTCCCAACCACCACAGTCAAGGTTAAATAATATAATAAAGAGAAAATTCTTTGTTGCCATGCAAAGTTACTGATTTCCCTGATTTGCCACCGAAAAAATACTCTTCCCTTCCAGGCCACTAGCTCATTTTTCTTTACTCTTTCTTGCCACAGTCGTCCCTTGACCGTGAGTTGGGTGTATAAGTTGGACAGAAACAGACGAAAATACCCTTCTTTCTCCTCTTCCCCTCTCTCTATTCACTCTCATGTGCTCCCCTTCCTCCTCTTCCTCTCCTCTTCCCCTCTCTATTCTCTCTCATGTGCTCCCACCGACAGCCTCTTCCTCTCCCTCAGCCACCCTTCTCCCTCTCCCTCAGCCCTGCGCCGCCCTTCTTCCTCGAGTCGTGCCAGTGCCCCTGCTTACCAGTCCACATTGCTGTCTCCCCTCGCCAGCAGGCCGTCTCTGGTGTGGGGAAGAGTCTGGTAGATAGACGAGGTGAGGGCCAACAGTGCTTCTCCGGCGCAGTGGTGTCCTCACCCGATCCTTGACATGCGCTCGCAACCATCACTACAGCGAGGTGGATCGAGCTCTAGGAAAGAGATTGTTTCTATAAAATGCCGCCACCACCGTCACCATGTCCCAAGTTTCGTCGACCGTTGAAGGGATCGAGGTCCGGAGCCCTCCAGCACAACGAATCAAGATCAAGTCTGCTCCTGCAAAACGGATCGGGACCGAGTCTGCTCCTGCAAAACAGATCGAGACATGGAATCCGGAACCCTCCAGCGTGTCCATTTGTGTGGATGCTGCCACCGAGTCTAAATTGGATTGATTTCTTTTGCCCCCTTTTTGAGTGGCTTCTCAATCTGATGTGTGTGTAAAAAATAGCGTAGAAAGAGGAGAGGAAAACTCAGTGCCAGTGATTTATCTCCAATTCATCTCCTTGTTTTCCCCCATTTTCTCTATGTTTGTGAATCATGTGAATTATAACGTAGCTATGGATTGAAACCTAGCAGACGAGTTCACATGAAAATTTTTGGTATCCAGTTTTAATCTTCTCGACTGCAATTGCCATCGGAGCTTTGCGGGCCGACAAGCCATGCCTCGCACAATAGCCTGGAGGAGCGGTGGGGAAGGGGAGAGGAGGGAGAGGACAACAGTGAAGAAGGAAGAAGATGAGGGCAAGATGGGAATTTTGTGAAAATACTGGCAGCTTTTTTTTTGGCTAACGGCAGTGGCATGAGAGGGTAAGCAATTTTGCTCCGGTGGCATAGGAGGGAAGCGCAATTTTTCAATGGCAGATCAGGAAAACCAATAAGTTTGCATGGCAAATAAGGAGTGTTCTCTATAATAAATAGCAGACAGCTCAAATGAGGTTCTAGTGCAGCACAAGAAATTAACCCCTGAGATGCTATAACATTCTAGCTAATTCACTTTTTTCTCCTTTTGGAACTAATTACAAAGTTTTTTTGTAATCAGGATAATAGAATGGCTTCACTATGATCGTGTATGTTTCTTGTCAGAGCAACCACTCTACTCCCTCCAGTTCAAAAAACATGATGTTTTCTTTCACTTTGCGCTGTCTCCAAGATACAGGTTTAACAATTAATATTTACCATAACACACGCCAGTGTTCAAGAAGGCGCTAGGCGCTAGGCGGGCGGCGAGGTGGGGCCTAGCGCCTAGGGAGCCTAGGCGGGGCCTAGGCGGCCAAATTAAAAATAAGGATAATAGGCAGATAATAAGTATATATTTGCTATATATATGAGATCTAACGTCTCAGATCAAGTCACCAAATCTTA
This sequence comes from Dendrocalamus latiflorus, assembly GCA_017311315.1. Lineage (NCBI taxonomy): Eukaryota > Viridiplantae > Streptophyta > Magnoliopsida > Poales > Poaceae > Dendrocalamus > Dendrocalamus latiflorus. Next base: position 8,274,442 of record CM029631.1, read on the forward strand.
TAACTAATGTTTAAAACAATTAGTCAGACTTTAGACCGTTTGATCAAAATCCAACGGTCCAGATCAACCTTCCGCGCGGACCGCGCCTCCCCGCAACCCTAACCCTAAATCATCCGCCGCCTCGGTCGCGCCTCCCCGCACATTCTCGGTCGCGCCTCCCCGCATAACCCTAACCCTAAATCCTCCGCCGCCTCGGTCGCGCCCGCCTCTCCCGCAAATCGTCGTCGCCTCTCTGCAGTTTCCACCGCCCGCCTCCCCCACTCTCCCCCGCAGATCGCCGCCGTCTCCCCCGCAGATCCCGCCGCCCGCCTCCCCATCTCTCCCCCGCAGATCGCCGCCGCCCGCCTCCCCCATCTCTCCGGATCTGGCGCAGGGAGTCCGGATCCGGCGGCGGAGGGATCTGGCGCGGGAAGTCCGGATCCGGCGGCGGCGGCCACGGGAGCGGCGGGATCTGGCGCGGGAAGTCCGGAATCCGGCGAGTCGACAGCGGCGGCGACGGCCTCGTGTGCGGTAACACTTTTCCCCCATCCCCCCGCTCCCTCCGCGCCGCGCCTAGGCCGCCTCTCCCCGCCTTGGACCGCCTTCTTCCCGCCTTGGACCGCCTCGCCGCCCAGCCACCCGACTAGGGGCCAAGGCCGGGCGGCACCCCGTCGCCCAGCGCCTACGCGGCGCCTAGGCGGCCGCCCAGGCCGCCTTCTTGAACACTGACACACGCACGCACGCGCGCGCGCACACACACACACACACACACATATATATATATGCATTATATATATATATGCATATATTGAGAATAGTTTTTTAAACAAATATGCTCATTTATTTCTTTTTTGTGTGGCCAATCTAGATATATTTACAAATATATGTGTCAAAGCAATGTTTGATTGCCATAAATGTACCAGAATTTTAAAACTTTTGACTTTTCCCATCCATGCAGCATCACCAACCTACATAGACCTATGATATTTTTATCATTTAACTTCACAACCAAGCTATGAAATTCCAAAGATTTAACAATGCCTTCTCACTTATAGTCATCTTTAATATTTTTGGGTGGGCACAGTAACGTGCTTATCGCATTAATATAAAAGTGAAGCTTGGTAGATAGTGTTCCAAGCACGGTAAAGACTTGACTTAAAATGACAATTAAAGAGATACATAGACAAATGAACAGATGACTTACAGAAGTATCACACTGATCAATAAAGCTTTTTGCTTTACTGGCGTTTCGAGATACGTCTTTGACTGCTTCCACAACACTTTCTAGCCGATTCCTGTTCATTGCTTCCACAAAGTCCGCGTCACTTGAACTTTTTCCCTTGTGGGGGGTAACAGATCCAACCATGCCAGCTGCCACAGTTAAAACTTGCATCTTCCTTCGGTGAGAGTCAAGATAGATCTGGATGTTCATTGGTTTAGCTTTTTCACATGCTGATATTAAGACATCCAAGGCACACAACTCAAGTGAAATAACTTTCTCACTTTCGCTGGGTATACCATATGCATTGCCAACATAGACATCTTTGGTGGACAGCAAAAGTGGAGGAAGCAATTCCTTGAACTCCGTATGAGTTATTTTGTTGATATTTTCATCATTATTCCAAAGTAATGAATCAAGCTTGATCAAGTTAATTTCACGAAGAATCCTATCAGCTGTCAGAAATTTTACAACCTTGCTGTGAGGTAGAAGGATAAACTCTCTACTGCTTTTGGTTTCATTACTACTTCTTAGGAGTGACAGGGCAATGTTGAACTCCTTATAAGCTTTTTCTTTGCAGTCTGATGAAAGGGACAGACAACCACTTAGCCAGAAGAAGCGAATCCAGAACACACGATTAGTGTTTGAAGAAGAATCGTGTTCAGATGTTTCACCACAAAGCACGCTACTGAAAACTGATTTGTCAGAGTTTACAGAGCTTTTGGACATATCTGAAGCATTTCTCTCAGTTTTGTCACCTGAACATACTTCTGCCCCACGGTTTTCCATATCCAAATCAAAGCCGGTGGAATTCATTTCTCCGACATATGTGTTGAATGGTAATTCCAGAGCTACTGACTCAATGACCTTACAAAGATGGTAAGAAGAATCAGACAGCTCTGAGGATGTTGATGGGCTTCCAGAACACAGAGCTCGATCATAGTATAGTTCAGCAAGAAATAAGCTGCACAGTACAGATCTATCTTGAGCCCAGCTTCTAGTAAGTTTGTCTAGCTCAATGAACTTAACAAAGTAATCTTGAAAAGGTATGTTGAGATGAGCTATTTCCTCAATTAACATATAGCCAATATGATGGGGACCATAATTTGTGGATATCTTGCATAGAAATTGCTTGACATCATTTGCCTCATGGTCAGATGTATATGTGAGAGTTTGCGGATCAGAAGTATCAGCATTTCCAGAACAATCAGTCTTCTCAGCAGTAATTGGCACCTTCAGGATAAATGAATCTAGAAACTGAGTTATAGCATGTGATATATCTTTGCCATTGGATTCATTTTCATCTTTTCCAGATTTGCGACTTCGCAGCCTCTCAAGGCGTGTGCTTCGCCTTTCATGAGGATGTTCTCTGTCTGAATTAACATCTTTATCTTTAACTGTAGTTTTGCAATCATGAGATGGCACACCTTCACCATCATGGTACACATCATTTCCATTTCCACCAGCAGATTCCACAGTTTTGGATGCATCTGTAGATAAGACAACATCCATCATGTTATAAGCAAGCCACTTGACACTCCCCTCAGCGTCTGAACATCTATTCTCAGTATTTGCACCATGATCTTCATCAGCTTTCGCGTTGTTTGCAGTTAAGAAACTTAAGATGCCATCTAAAAGGGCCATCCATCTGGCTTCAATCAATTGCAATGTAACATTCTGTTTACTCTTCTTCGTCCTTGTTTCTTGATGCATTGCATCATCTGCAGATTTTCTTTTATTGGAAAATTTGAGTTTGGCATGCTTGGGCTCAAGTATGTCGATACCCCGAGGTGCAAAGGGTACTAGTTCATCATCCTCAATGGTCTTCTTTACATGTAAAGCACGATGATGTGATGGCCAACTCCTTAATATTAAATTTGCTACAGAAAGGCATGCAACTTCGTCACGGATCGCTACAAGCACCTCCAATAGTTTCTCCATGCAATTCCCTATATAAAGCATATAAAAACTAAATGAGATTCCAGAAACAGGTATCACAAGTTTTAGATATGGTAGATGAACTACAAAATAGTGGGAATAAATCAAAATAAAATGAGAATGAAAAGGGCATTATACAATTGTTTGGGCTGCATAGAAGGCCTTGCTCAAATGCCCATCTTGATGCGCTTAGCAAACCCATCGAGCAAGAAAGTGTTCCCAGATGATTCCATACAACTGAATCATTTGCATCAAGCTCTACAGCTTGTAGGTAACAATGGAGAGCATTATCATAAAACTCTGACCCTTGTTGAAGGAAAACAGATGCAAGGTTTTTCAATGTCAAAAACCTGTGCAATGAAGAAGGCACGTCAGCATTTTAACGGTAAAAATTAATGTCACACATTTCAAATCAATCAGCCATTGGAGTTAGTTAGCTATACATAATTCTAGAATCAAGACACAATGCAATTTTGCCATGTATTGTACAACAAAACCTTCAACATATAATGAAATGCAAGCAGGGGGCTGTGATTTTATTACGGTGTGTATAGAATTATTAGCTACTTAAGATAAGAGATATATCCCAAAAACAAGATCAAACCAAAACCATGAGCATTGGAAAAGGGATGGTTTTGTTATATTGATGTCAGGAAGAATGTATCAATGTAATAATTTGTGTATTTACCATCTAAATCATTGTCTTACTTTGCAATTGTAAAAATTAGTGCCATTCCAACTCATATAAATCATTAAATTAAGTGAATAATTATAAAGTTTGTTTGCAGAACAAAATGAAACCACATAGCCATTCAAATTCTGGTTCCTCATATAGAAGAAAGTTGTTCCATCAAAGTCACAATTAGAAGAGTCCTATTATAGTCTTATGCAATTCCATTGTTTTGTAAATGGTTGTTCTATTTTGTATATCTCTTCAGTGCTATGTCCAGGATTTTAACCGATAAATAAAAAAGTACATATATATCATGAACATTACAAAAAGTTATGAGAAAAGAACCTTAGCTGCAGCAAATGCTGATCACTGCCAATGTTATCAACCTATTGAAATAAACAACCTTCTGTTATGGACAGGCAACAAAATAACATCTGAAATATTCTTAGTGGGATTACCTGAATGTTTGATATTAACGGATCCCTCAAAACATCCTCCAGAAGTTCACGAGCTTTTGCATAGTCTTTTTCTTGCAACTTGAGGAGTCCCTCGTGGTACTTCTGAGAGAGTGCAGATTCCTGACAGCATTAAATAGAAATTTCAATAACACAATATTATTGTGACAACCATATTAAGAGCTTTTCACACTCACAACTTCAGCCTTGCCATAAGAATGGAGTTACAAGAGTCTTTCAGTGATGCTATTCACTATTCAGCATGTTTTTAGATCAATCTACACTAATCACTATTGTAAAAATAATAAATGATAACATGTACCCCACTGAATATGCTTGCTAAACCTCCGGTTCTCCAACACTTTAATTCAGCAAAGTCAGAAAAAAATGTAATATCGAGCAAATTCCCTGGACAGCAATAATCTCTATGTGAATTCTGTACTCATGTGATAGCTAAGTCCAGCTAATTGACACAAACAAACTATGAAGGTACTGGAATATTATGATCTATGTGGTTTAGGTGCCACTACAGGCACACGTCCCCATTTGCAGAAAGTTTGGAATGCATTGTTATAGAAATACCAAAAAAATCATGGCTGGAGCATGTGTAATGTTTTGTTAACCGAACAATCTAAGCTCCAGAACTCAATGCCCAGAAAACACTGACAACACCAATGTTTAGTTAAACAAAAAATAGTTTATCTTATTAAACTATGAATCCCCATTTGCATTCCACTCTAATCTAAGACTGATAGAGTCACATCAAGATAATCAGCTTGGCGTGAATTGTCCAAAATTAATTTTTTACACTAAGAATACATCACAAATTTAAACAATTCATCTAAGGATACAAGAATAAAGGATTAGATCTGTTCCTAAAAGATCCCAACAGGAATTTATTCACAAGAAACACAATTTTTTATGGCTACATCTATAATGGCAATAAGATTCCATATATCTAATTGGATTCCTTCAGTCACTGAAGTCAATGTATCTCTAAGGGGTATCAACGAGTCACAACTTGGCATTTCCTTGAGAGATCCATCTCAACCATCCAACGTGAGATGCACAAGGCTTGCACCAAACCAAGATTTTTTGCATCTCTCGCCTTACACATAAGGGCTTGGATTAAGCATCCAAATCATAAGACTCATAAGTCTCCTATAGTGTTTCATGGGAGCACTTAAAATCATAGAAACATGTTTTAATACCATTTCTGTTAGGATGCAAACCAAGCCAAGGACAAAAGTTATTGGATGAGGATGTTACATTCATGTGCTGTGCAATATTCTGGATAGCAATCCTTCAATTTCAGGTCTAAGTTCTTCACAATCATTGTTTCATGTTAATTTTCCAATTCTACTGCATTTTAAGAAGCTCAAATGTCCATTAAACCCCATATTTCAGCTAACTAAATAACCTTTAATGCATGAATATCTTTGATGCCAACATCTTTTACCAACAATTATCTTGCAAAAAGAACCTCAGTCCCCCAAAATTTTATGAAAATAAATATCAATTCTATGCTACCGTATTCCCCTGAACTATGACCACTACATAACTCAACATCAAGAATACCGCCTTAAACCTGACGACCTAACCACCTTAGTGCCCTCCTACACCTGCAATGGTGACAATGCAAGCATCAAAATATTACATAGTTTCATTTTTAGAGGGATAAAAACAAGGAAACACCAAAGGCAAAACGACCAATTTGAACTCCCCTAGTCACTGAGCTAGAAGAAACCATAGCCTAGTAACAACCACGCTTCAAGCACCCAGATTTTCAATGAATCCACGGGAAGACAATACGTTATCTTCAAGTGGAATCCCCACCTGAAGATTACTCGACAGCTCATGGTGCTTGCCACAAAATTAAGCCGCGTTTCATCACCTAAAACCCGATTCTCCCATCACATTGCACTCGAAAAATCGAAAACCCTAACGTAGCAAGTCTCAAGCTACAGAAGCAAAGCACTAAAATCTTAGGATCATATCGAATACTCAGAGCGAGATGGGGGGAGGAGGATGAGGAGGCGTTCCTGTGCTTCCTTGGTGGGCGCGAGCGGCTCCCATTGGCCACCGGTATCGCTCTCGTTGATGGCAGCGATGGAGAACTGCGAGCGCGCGAGGAAGAAGCGGAGAGTTAGAAATAAGACGATCAGAACAGGGAGCAAGAGTCCTACACGGAGAGAGAGAGAGAGAGGCGGAGCTCACCATGGCCGGCGGCGCGGCGAGGGAGGCCGCACGGGGTTCGCCGGCGACGAGGGTTCCGGCAGCGAGTTGTGGTCGCCACCGGGAAAGTGCTTTTCTGAGATTTTACCACAATTTTTTATCGATGGGTTCCTGGGTTTGGGTGGGGTCGGGACGGGTTACGGGGTCGGGACTCCGGATTGCTTGCGTTTGTGTAGCGGTGTAGCCGTGTAGGCGGTGGTCACGTTACTGTGGGCTTGTGGCAGCTGTGACCGAACATAGATTGGATAGTTGCTGATTAATCTAGACATTGTGTCGATATGAAATATTTCGGTTCAGATTTTTCTTGGATAGACTCAGATTAGATATGAATATAAATTTTTTAAAAAAATAAATACAAATACGGTAGCGCACTATCCGTTGAATACAAATACAGACTCAACTATCTGAGGATTAGGGTTTCCGAATATCCGGCCACTGGCCACTGGGCCAGTTGCCTTGAAGGCCTCAAGGCTTATTCTAACATGGTCCAAGTGGCCCAGATACAACTCGGCCATTTTGATCCACTAATAATGTTGTCAGTCCTGATGTTCAACTGAGCCAGTTTCCCATATTTCACATTAGGCTCAGAATTTCGCCTGCAATGAACTACATGCATGGTTGGTGCATGACAAGGTCCATGCAAATCATGTGCATTGCATGAAGATGCTCCATCGGGTCTGCCGCGTGGCAGTTACACTTACAGCTAGGTCCCAGTACTTTATTTTTTTAGGGGTGTTAGATAGAGGGCATATTCTTTAAGTTAAAAGCTGGAGGCTTTTGGCTTTTGCTACAACACCTAACTTTCAAACGGAGTATTTTCTCAAGACGGGGTCTACAAGTTAAACGATCTACACGTTAAAAGCCCAACATCTGTACCAACTAAAATCGCAAGTGAGTATCTATCTCTCCGTAATCTGTACCGTAAATAGTCAAAATTCAAAAATTTCAGCCAAAAGCCGCAGCCGAAAAGAATAGGCCCAAACACACACTGTGCACACACATCCATTTATACGTGTGCGAGTGTCTCTATATACGTGTTTAAGGGTTTTTATGTTTTGATAAATATTCATGAATGTATTCGTTTCGATTCGTATTCACTCCGTATGTGTATTCGATATTATTCATATTTGTATCCGTATTCGTATCTATATCAAAAAAATATGAAAATAAATATAACAAAGACATTATCTGTTCATACTCGATCCATCTACATCCCTATCTGTGACATCGAATACCAAATAGAATGTTAGGATTAGTAGTTCTACAAAATTTTTAATTTGCCCGTACAAATTTGCACAAAAATAGTAAGGCAAGTAAATCCTGTGTGGAATGAATTCAATTCCAACAGGATTTGGTAACAACTTCCGCTTTGTAAACGGGTAGCACTACGCATATGAGGCTATGCATTTGTGCGTATTGCTATTGTTTTGTTATATCTCGCGTAATAGAGAGTATGTGCGTGTAGTATACGAGTATTTAAGACCATCTAGGTGGTATGAACAATTTTTCAGAGGTGGTATGTACATTTTTTTTGACATACTCCTTTTTATGTGTGTATATGAATATATTTACAAAATATGCTAAAAATTATGGTCTCTCTTGCAATTTTTTTCGTGTGGTTCACACTGGAGTATCTTATAATTAGTATACGAGTATATCTAAAGTGATAAAGGAGCATTTTAAGTTCGTTTAGGTGGTATATTAGAGGTGGATGTAATTACACCCAGGTGTAAAAGATATTTTTTCATATATATATATATAATATAGGCACCATAATGCCCAGATTCTATAATTGAGACTTTCTATCTATGATTAAGACTTTCCATTCATGGTTGAGACTTTCCATCCTAATATATTATATATCACTACACTTACACGTATCTAAAAGCAATCCAAAGGCTGAAAGGTTTGGTGCCCAAACATATTGGTACCTCATTTCAGTGTCCTATATATGTATGTGTGTTTATGTTTTTTTGTTAGAGCTGATGCATATAAATATTCATACAGGTAACTATCACTAGGATTTGACCTAACTATAAATAGGAATATCAAGTTTATAGGTAAGATAGGATTGGATATAAGTTCGTGATTGAATATTAGCATAGTGGAGATGTGTAAAAGTAGGAGCGATTCACGATCTAGTATTTCATACCTATAGAGGGTTAGGTTTATTTGAGTATGAAGTCAGTTAAAAACATTAGATTTCTTGCTTGTGCAATTGCCCGACACTTACAATTCATCCATGAATATATATGAACTCAAAATATTGAGATTACTTGCAGGTAAGAAATCCTAACCAAGTTTAGAAATATTTCTGGATAAATAGATATAATATTTTGATAATGTGAAGGGTCACTCGTCAGCTTTGACCGTTTTATAGACAAAATGATCTAAATCCCCTGTTTTTCTTTCTTTTTTTTTTTGTTGGCACGGACGACCTGAAAGTTCCTCCTTGTTGATCCATCTTGTGGAATCTAGAGTGTTCCAAGCGTATACTTCTCGTGGTTAAAATCGCAAAAAAAAAAAAAACTTAGCACACCGACATCTGAACCACGCACTTTACGGTCCCACTTGTCATGCACACTTGCACAGTACCCACAATAAGGCCCACATGCCAGTTGTGTGTTTTGCAAGAAGCCCCAACGCGTCACAACAAGCCGGGAGTAAAAAACGAAAAAAAAACCTCTGCGGCTATAAACGCTAACCCTAGGCGTGGCTCGCGTTTCGCCACCGTCGGTGTCCTCTGCACATTCGTCCCCCTACTCGCGCCGCCTCAAGTGTAGGGTTTCCTCCGCCGTCCGCTCCAGCCGCCGCCATGCCTCGCCGCAGCTCAGGTACCCTTTCCGTTCCACCCTACCGACACCTTCTCTATAGTTTCGCTTGCACACGCGCTCCTTATTCGCGTTGAACGCCCGTGGCTTCTCTCGGAGCTGGCGTTTGGCGTATAGATTTGGTTGTTAGATCGAGTCAATCCATCTGCGATTGTGTGCTTGCTGGGTAGTTGTTGAACTGATGCGATAGGATTGGGTAGTTGTTGAACTGATGCGATAGGATTGTGCCCTATTGACTTATGAGATAATTCATGATATACCACTCAAAAGAATGGTGTAGACCGGAATACCACTCCAAACAAATGACTTTCACCACATACAACTTGAAACAAGTTTAGATTCAACATATGTCATTTCCTCTATTTTGTTGCAAATTAGAACCTTTTACCTTAGATGGACTTTATATACAATTCCATTTACCATGTGTTCTTTTGATGTGTTGTGGGGTAGTCCTGGAAATCCTATGTTTACATAGCAATTGTAATCCCCTGATTGTTGTTAGTTTTGTAGTTACTATCAGGAGCTTCCACATTTGCCTCTTTGAGTAGCCATTACAACTCTATATGCTGTCTTGGCTTAGTTAGGAGGCGCATAGTGATGGGCATTTGATGTTCACCTGGGCCTTTTGAAGGGGGGCACCTCATCTATCTTTACTAGAAATGCTCCCCAAGCAGCCCTAGACATTCCATTTGTCTCTTATTTCTGCTACTAATTCCTGCACAAGCTTGGCTGGGTTTTTTAGGCTTAAAGTTGGTTTATGCAATTATGCTTGTACTGTCTATAGTAACTAGTTTTTAAACGGTGCATTTTTTCAAGACGAGGTCAATAGGAAAATTGTAGTAAAAAGTACCGAGTTTAGCTGTACCGGCTAAAACCGTATGCGACTATTTCTCTCTGCATACTGTCTCTCGCGAACAGCCAGAATTCAAATATTTAAGCCATAAGCCCAAAAGAACCCACCCTTTAGTTCCACGCAACTACTGTTGCCTTTTGGTTTTGGGCTTTTACCCATTAAAACGCAATGCTTGACCTATCTTTAGGTTGTTTATTTAATTATTATGACATGTGATATTCGCCTTTTTGAGTAGCCATTATAGTTGTACATACTATCTTGGTTTAGTTAGGGGGCATATAAAGATGTGTTCGGTGAATTCACTTGGTCTGTATTGAGGGCACCTCATCTATCTTAACTAGAAGTGATCCCCAATGATCCCTAGACATTGCGTTATTCTCTTGTTTCTGCTACTTATTCCTGCACAAGTTTCTCAGACTGTCTGTTCCATGTGGCCACCGTTGCATTTTGGTTTTGTCTGTTGAGTGCAATGTCCGACCTGGCTTGAGATTGTTTATTTATTTTTGTGGGCTGTATCGGGTAGAAAGCCATTCTTTTACAGAGGTGTTTTTTGAACAGCCTTAGGGTGCCTTTGGTTGAGCTTTTGGGAGCTACTTTTGCTTCCAAAAAGCCAAAAGCCAACCAAAGGGGTGGAAATCAGAAGCTGCTTTTTCAGAAGCAGCTACTTTTGGGTAGTACAGTTTTGAAAGCACATTGGACCCTGCTTTTGGCTTTTGGCTTTCTGCTTTTTGAAATGGTGAAAATAGAGAGTTGTTTCACAGTTGTTTCAAGGAAAATAGAGATAGGAGATAAGTTTTATACTTGTTTGAACCAAACAACTTACAGCTTTTCCACAGCCCATAACCTACAGCAGCTTTTCCACAGCCCACAGCTCACAGCAGCTTTTTCAGAAGCCACAGCTCAACCAAACACACCCTTACACATTGTAGTGTTTTTCTCCTTTTTCATCTTTTCAGTAAGTTGCCTTTGCAGCTCGTGAGATTTACTAACCTGAAGGTTGGCAATGGACCGAGATATCTGTGTAAAGATTAATGTTCTGAATGATGAATGCTAGTTCAGAAAATGCCTTTGCCTAGTTACTGTTGTATACTGCTCTATGCAGCATGACTTCAGTTATATTAGCTAGTTAATTATTTTCTCCAAGCTATAGTTTTTCGAAGTATGATATGCCTCTTGAATAACCAGTTGCTGCGATTTGTGTATTTGCATTTGGTTCAGACGGGGGCACATAGCAAATGGAATCTTTTGAGGGAAGAGACCTGACGTTCTGTTCATCCCTTCTTAGATAGATTCTGATAATAACTGGTTATTTTTGGTTTTATGTGAATGAAGATTATGATGTTTTGTCATTGTCAATTGTTACCATGACTTGAGCATTAGGATTTAACTGGCTAGTGCATGGTTGTCACGGCGTCGCCTAGGCGACGCCAAGTCGTCCTGGCGCCGGGGAGGAGACGCCAGGGAGAATCGTTTCGCCTTGGCCTGAGCCCTAGCTTCACCGTCAGCCCAGGTACGCCGGCCGCCCTCTCCTCTTCGGCCGCGCCGCCTCCCTCCCTCCCGCCGCCGTCTCTCTCCCGTGCTCCGGCCACCTCCCTCCAATGTGCTCCCACCGCAGAGGGGAGGGGAGGCGACGGGGGGAGGCGTCGGGGAGGGGAGGCGCGGGGGGGGGGGGGGGGGGGAGGTGGCGCTGGGGAGGGGAGATCGGTGCCGGGAGCGGGAGTCGGCCGTTGGGGGAGACGGGAGACGCAACGTGAGAGAGGGAGTCGGGAGAGAGAGGGAGTCGGGAGACGCGTCGGAGAGAGAGGCGGAAGGGATGAGTCTGAGACGCGAGATGTGTTATACGCGACGCGAAAGAGAGGCGGAAGGGATGAGACTTAGACGCAAGATGAGTTATACGCGCGAGAGAGAGAGAGAGAGAGAGAGAGAGAGAGAGTCAGCAGTATATACGCATCCGTCGCCATGCCCGTCGCCTAGGTGTTGCCGGGCCCTCGCCTAGGCGTCCAGGCGCCCCTCACTCGCCGTGCTCGCCGACTCCGCCGTGACAACCATGGGCTAGTGTTACATGTTGACCATTTTGTTCTAGGATATTCTCTTGATATGTGTGTTGCTTATGTCATTTTGTAACTAAGAGTACATGAAACATCTAATCTGCACCAACTTTTTTCTAGAGATGTCATTCTACAGTACAACTCAAATAAACCATTTTGCTCCGGTTAAATTCTGCTGGTGTATTTCGATTGATGTCTAAGTTACAATTGCAGTCCATTTTATTTGTCTTGATATTCTAATTTGCGCTGCAGGAAGGTCAGCCCCCCGCCCTGCTCCACGTGCTGCTCCTGTGAGAAACCCGCCACAGCCAGGTATGTATGTGATCCCACTTCATTGATGTATTCTGAATTGGCAAACTGTTCAATTGATTTAGTAACGATACTGTTTTCATGTAGGTCTCTTCCTTTTTCCGTATTTTGTTACGGAGCAAATTGTGATGCACTTATTTATTGTTTTAGAATCAATATATGATTCTAACTGATTTTTCAGTGTTCATCTCTTTTTTGTTATAAAATTGACCGTATTGGCAATTGAACTTCATTGCTTGTCTGTTTTTTTTAATGTATGTGTGGTTGTAAGGCTGACATTTGCAATTTTCTTTCTTTGCAGTGCGGCAAGCTCCTCCTCCAGCACCTGCCCAGAGCAGTGGTGGCTCTATGCTAGGAGGAATTGGATCCACTATTGCTCAAGGTGTGCTTTCTTTGTTGCTTTGTTTCAAGTGGAACAAATGCTACTATACTCACTGTAGATGCTAATATTTGCTTGAGACGTATCTTCAGGCATGGCTTTTGGTACTGGCAGTGCCATGGCACATAGGGCTGTTGATGCTGTGATGGGCCCTCGTACCATTCAGCATGAGACTGTTGCTTCTGAGGCCTATGCTGCAGCTGCTCCAGCGGGCAACACTGTTGGATCTGATTCATGCAACATCCATTCGAAGGCCTTCCAAGATGTAAGTTACCCCCCCCCCCCCCCCCCCCACACACACACACAAAAAACCAATATGTTGCTCAATTATCTTCTGCCGCTTCCATTTATTTTCATTGCTTGGGCGTGGAGTAAGAACTTTGAATTTGCTTTGATGCCTTATGTTTGTTGATTTATCTCTTGCGTTGGGTTATCTGACTTAAGCTGGTGTATTCCCAAAATTACCTGCAGAGTTGATTCATAACTAAGATCTGTTCACACCATGTCACTCTAACTAGGCTTACACTGCTATCAGAATGTGGCATCATCTTATCCTGGATAACGAAGATTGATGTCATAGTAGTACATGATTAAGTCTATTTAGTTAGCATTGGCTTGAAGATCCTCCTAATTCTTCTTGATTGATAATGCAGTGCATCAACAACTACGGAAGCGACATCAGCAAGTGCCAGTTTTATCTGGATATGCTGAACGAGTGCCGCCAGGGAGCTGGTGCATCTGCCTAAAACTGCCGCGCTTGATTGGAGATGAATCATTGGGTCTTGTTTTACTCTCATGATGATCTCATAAATAATCATAAGATCTTGTTTTACACTACATTTTATCCTTAAATATTGGAACTACCTTCATGGCACTGGGGATCCTTGAATGCATGTGTTGGAACTGAATTTTATTATAGTTGGTAACTATGCATTCTGAGTTATAAATCTATAAATAATTGTTTGCCGTTTCGATGTTCAGCTTTGGTATTGGATTATATGTTGTGTGTTGTAAAGCTTTGCTAATTGGAGTTTGGAGTAGTGGGACAAATATGGGTGGGCCACCGGTCCACGGTCCCAGCTGGATATAAGATTTGGAATTACGATTTCAGTTAAGATCGATCCAAGCCAATCTGACGGATTTTTCTATGGTAGTAGAAGCTGCATTTTTTCCAGCACGGAGAAGTAAGCTTTGTGGACCAAAGCGAGAATGACAGTTTGGAATCGTTGAGGGTGTAGGGGATAGTACTCTGTGCAAGTTTAAAAAAGTGCCTACCGGTAATTTGGTATAGTAGGATCGGTCTCCCAGATAATCTGACTTATGACCAGCTGGGAAACCCATCACGCTCAAATTCGTTGATGAATGCTTGCATGCAGTCATGGCAAGGTGTATGTCTTCATTTTAGTTAGACGTGTGCTAGTGGATGTGTGTGAGAGGTAGGTACGTGAGTGCTTGTGCTTGATGTACCAAAAAAAATAAGCTAGCAAATGACAGCTACGGTCTAACAACGTGGTCGTCTAGTACGTTTCTAGCTCTACTGGGCAGCTCCACATCCATTGGGATGGTTACGTCTATCTATCCGCATTACCGGAGCAGCTTGTGGTCCTATGAACCTAGACGCCCCTCATGTCCAAATAGCGTGGTTGGCACTTGGCAGCCGGCACAAATTTGGCAGCAGTATTTTCAAGCTATTTTCAGCTAAGCTGCTTGTGCGAAATGCAGACAATGGTACCTGTAAAGTTAGTCTCAAACCGTAAAGTTAGGCTGCTCCACAGCTGATATATACAACTAAATTAATAAACATACAGTATCGTAGATTCAACATCAAAATAGATATTTATATGAACATGCAGATTTGATGAGTACAAACGACACGCGGGTGCAAAATCACTAGTCCCGGTTCTATGAATGCACGCACGAGGCCAACATAAAATTTTGCAAACGAAGAACTTTCCGCCGGTCAGACAACTACCGAGGCCTTCCTGTGTGCTGGTGTCCGTACCGTCCATGGATACCCTCCACATGGCTGCACCTGCATCGATCTGCACGTTGCCCCCAACGCTAAAAGGAAGACGACGTTGCGCACCTTGCAACGAATGAAGCTCACGTACACGCGGCCGGAAGCGAGCAAGGCGGGGATCTCTCCGATCTCCGCGGGGACGAAGCAGCAGGACCACATGGACATGCGCGCTCGCTTGGATTCCGTGGGCCAGACCTCCATTCCCGGTCAGCTGAGACGTCCCGTCCGGTCACCTTGTTCATCGCACCAACCTCTTCACGCAACTTCACGCACGCACAGCTCACTAGCTCAGGTTGGTACGTGCACTGTTGGGAACTCGGTACAGGACTGCTGGTTGTTGGATCTTGAAATGCGATGAATGCGAGGGTCTGGTGCAGTGAGGAGCGAGAAATTAGCTTCTCATCAACTCATCTGTGAGTGGTACTTCGAAGACGTTCGATTCAGGTAATCGATTGATCTTTTTTTAAAATGAAGATTAGTCTTAGAGATGAAGTCCAAGCCCACTTCGACGCGTACTACTACTGCCGAAGTGTCTGCATTGCGTATGGATACAAGTCTGCAAGCACAGGAATCCGCCGTGCGTCCGGCCGTGCCGTTGCATTGTCGGTTGAACTACAGGATCAAGACTCCAAGTCTCTGTATTTCCGTTTCCTTGTGCTCAATGGCTCTACTTTTATCTCAGTATGTACTTGTACTATATAAGCAAAGCACTGCAATAAATCAAGGCGTCGCGATTGCAGCCTTGTTTAGCCCCTCTTTCACTTAGTACTTCAATTTCAGAAGCTACATCGAAGATGAAAACCAATGCAGCTTTTTTGTTTGCAGCGAAAAGCCAGAGCAGAACATGAAATGGGAATGAGGATTGGTAAACCACCCCATTTCTTTCTTATTAATGCTTCGAATAAATAGTTTCTGTACAGTAACTCTGAAGCAGAAAATAGGATTAATCTAGGCTCCCAAATTCTCCTCTCAATGTCATCCTTTAATTTGCTCCTCCCTCAACCACTGTATCCTATAGAACCAGCTGCTGCTGCTTCTGCACCGGAAGCCTCCCCTTCAGAAAACCCCTGCACACCCTCTTCCACAGATCCTTGTCGGGCTGCCGCACGTCGAAGCTCGCCTTCGCCATGTCCACCTGGCAGTCCTGCCAACAGAAAGCCTCATTTTTCAGATCATCTACAGTAAATACCACCGCATTGGTGATTGCATTATGTGCCCGAAGTCTGAACAAATCCAACATTGTTGCATAGTCATTTGTAGGAGTTGAGTGAAACAGTGGGTTTACCAGGATGAGATTGTGCTGTAGAAGGCGGTCAGCGATGCTCATGAGGATGTCCTTGCTGTACTCCGGGTGGCCCTGGACTCCCATGACACGATCCCCGAGCCTGAACATCTCGACGCCGGTCTTGTCAGACTTGGCCAGTACCTCGGCGTGAGGAGGCAGCTCCCACACCTGCGTTGTCAGTTCAGCATAATGTTAAAGATTCAGAAACTTGAGCATGATGACATATATATTGATTAAGACCAACAATTTTCAGCTGAACTAGGCTGCAGATTTGTACCTCGTCCTGGTGGAACTCGATGATGGGCATGTGAACGGGCAGCTTGAGGGGTGCGAAAAGCCTCGCCGCCGCGGCGGTGGGGTGGATGCAGTTGACGCCGATGTCCCAGCCCTTGGTCGACCGCCCGGTCTTGCCGCCCAACGCCCGGCACAGGATCTGCAGTAAGCAACAACATTTTGCACCTTTGTTAGCCACTCGCAATGCCAAGATTAATTTGCAAGAACCAAAGATTTCATGATACCTACAGATTTCAGATTTGCAAAAACCCCTTTGCAGTTTTCAGATTGTGTTTCCAGTCATGAAATTTCTCAAAATTTTCCCAGAAAAAAATGGGAATAATTAAGGCATATTTAAGCTCTAAACGCGTTTCGACAGGCGAACTATTTCTCGCTATTGGTTGGGATCATTAACAATGCCGGGGCCGGCGACACATCACATCCAGCTCGTCCTTTCATCCGATTCCAGCTGGAGGAAATTGGCAGAGACATGTGGAGGAGGACACAGACCCACACAGCTTGGCATGATGTGAAACATTGACGCCATTTTCAGATATAAACCACGAGATCGAACTCAGTACCGTTGTTTTCTTCAGGCACAAGCGTTCAGCCAACAACAAATACGGGAATCCTATGTGATGTAGACTTCTCTACTTTGTTGTTCTTGAGAACAAAATCAGATCTTGCATAAGTTGGCTTGTACGGCTCTAGGAGAAGCTCTGACTTTGGAATAACATGCTTGCGTCTGAAGTCTATGGGGGTCCAAGAACAACAGCCCAACTTGAGCTTTTCTACTTCAAAAACAACTTGTCTCTTCGACCAAGTGAGGGACAGCGCTGTGGCCACAAATTGGGTGAGGCAAGCTCTCCCTTTCTCCTAATAACCGAGTCTTTTGTAGTAGCATCATCCCACTCATCATGTTCACGAATCATAAACAATGTCGTAAAAGAAACACAGTCCTCTCACATCTAATCTAACTGAAAGATAGCACTAAGAAACATAGTCCTCTCGCTATCACATCTAATCTAACTGAAAGATAGCACTAAGAAACGTAGTCCTCTCGTTATCACATCTAATCCAACTGAAAGATATCACTAAGAAACGTAGTCCTCTCGCTATCACATCTAATCTAACTGAAAGTAGCACTATGGCCAAAGGATCACGGGCAAAGTCCTCACGTGGCGACGGTTCCGCGCTTGCTTGCACGCATGACCGGTTTCAAACTTGTTAGTCCACTTTAAGAAAAAAATTGGCTGTTGTTAAAACTCTGTTTACCAAAATAACACTACCACCACGATGGCTGTGACTAGATGCAGCTTCATTGACCCACATTTACCACGCAGCCAAAAGTACTTCATGAGATTTCTAAACCCAAAAAAAAAGATTTCTCAGTTCCTCACGTACTGGCCGCATGCCGGCCATTAACGCCTTTTCGGCTCCCATGTACTTTATATTTTTCCCCACAATGCAACTCGTTTCGTGTAAACGACGTGCTATTTGACCTTTTTTTTGGGGGGGAAATGAACGTCGTATTGTATCCGAAATTACTTACCAGTAACGGTTGAAACCATTCGCCATTTCTTAATTACCGATCGTAAATTCCAAAAAAAAAACCTGTCGTGAAAAAAGTCGGAATTTTTACCGAGCAAGAAGCTAGCGCATGCATGGTAAAGAGGAATCGATGGGGGGAAGAAGAACGCCACTCCTCCCAGTGGACGCTTTCCTTTCCTGTCCCTTTGCGAGGCGCCGACGTCGGAATCCGCCAACGCAAACTCACACACGGAAAGAATAGGACCAGCTCGGGCATTAGCCTTTCAAACTTTCTACCCCGAAGAAAACCAAGCGAGCGAGCCAAAGCAAACAAGAAAAATCCAAGAAGCCATAGATCGACCGACGCACCTGGTGGCCGAAGCAGACGCCGAGGATGCGCTTGCCGCCGGCGTGCTGGCGGCGGATGAGGTCGGCGAGCGCGAGGATCCAGGGGTCGTCGCCGTGGGCGTCGCTGCAGCTGCCGGAGATGACGAAGCCGTCGAACGACGCCGCCTCGGCCTCGGACGGGAGCTCCCCGCGCACGGCGCGGTACACCCGCCACCGCTCGCCGTCCTCCGCCAGCAGCGCGCGGAACACCTCGAAGTAGCCCCCGTACGCCTTGCGCACGTACTCCGAGTCCTCCCCGCACTGCAGCATCGCGTACGACCCCTTCCCGGCTGCGGCTGCCACGGCCGGGATGACGGCGCCCTCGAACGCCGCCGCGGACTCCACGGCGGACGCAGCGTTTTCAAGGGCCCCCATTCCCATGGCAGCGGCGGCGGCGGCGCTCTCTTAGGATCCGGGAATGGGAGCGGAGGCAGAGCAGACTAGGAGGAGATGGGATCCAATGGTTTCTTGGCAAATTCGTTTGGGCGTGAAGCGAGGGGTACTTAAAGGTGAAATTTTGCTGATTTCCCGTGTTCGTGATTCCACGGGCTTTACTAGGGGACGGTGTCAGGGTGATGGTACGGGCTGCCTGGCAGCTCAGCTTGGTTTGGACTCTGGTTTGTTCTTCCCGGGTCTCCGCCGTGATGTGTGGGTGCCGCCTCCTTCCTTCCCCTGTAATTTTCCATCTCTCTCATCTTACTGCCATTGAAAATTTATAACTGCGACTTTTAACTCTAGTATAAATGCTACTACGAATGCTTGAAGCCACGAGCCACAAGCACGGGCTCAATTGTTTCAGTGAATTTGTTTTAAGTGAACATGTGGGTATGCGTGCAAATGCCAAATATGTTAATGCGAGGGAGCAACAGTGACACATGAGCACAGAGCGCAATCGTAGATATGGCTTGGAACTGGGCAATAGCCCATGTATAGGTAGGTGATCAGGGTACTTTTTGTAAACAATGCAATTCGAGTATCGAAAAATGTAAATATGTAGTACTAGTACTAGTGTTAACCACATTTAGATTTGCCCTTTAGGAATATGCTGCTAAAGAGGGCATGCAAGTTGTCCCTTGGAGCCATTTCAATTTTTCTGTCACTTAAAAAAACGTGTCTGTCACGGAACCATTTACTTTACTCCTGCCATGCGGTGACTTGGACATTGTTGCAACCTTTGCGTCCTTCGTGGCAATAAAAACATCCGTTTATGCACGTTTTCCGAGGTACAAAAAAATGGGTGTTTTTTGGGCTATTTTATGTCTTTGGCTGATTTTTTTTAATTTTGAACTGTTCGTGAGAGGTAGTGTATAGAGAAAAATAGTCGTATGCAAATTTAGTCAGTATAGCTAAACTCAGTGCAGTTTGTACTACAATCTACCTGTATACTCCACCTTAAAAACCACACCGTTTAAAAAGTAGTTATTGTAGCAAATAAAAGCCAAAATCTAAGCAACTCCTCCCAAACCTACCCAACAACTGCTATCACAAAGTTCGCATTCTTCCTGGGGCATGTACAATAAAGTAAGATCGATCGTCTCTAATTTTTGTCATATAAGATTTCTGATGACATAGATTAAAAAGAAAGAGATCATTTGGCATACAATAGACAGTCTATATAAGAACATATATAATAATGTGATGCTAGCTATCTATAAGCTTTGCTACATAGGATATGAGATGATATAGAAAAGAAAGATGGAGCATAGAGAATTAGGCCGTCTCTTCTAAAACAATTGATTGTACCACGAGAAATAACACATTATGTCATAGAAAAGCTATCTATAGAGACATGTAAAAAGTAACCCATTATAGGAGATATTTTTAGTGTCATCTATAGATGACATGGAGGGTATTATAAAGAGTAGTTATCTATACCATTGTACATGCTCTTAGTCCTTTATCGACAGTTTTTTGTTTATGTATCAATGTCATCTGTAAAAGTTGTGAGGTCAACTTTAAAGGCAATTTATTGTATAAGTTATCTTTAGCTTTGTCTACAAATAATATATATGAAGAGTATTATGGGGGTGTTTGGGACTGCTCCACTCCACGTTTTTCAGTTCCGCTCCACGTTTTTTAGCCAAACAGGTTCAGCTCCACGTACTCTGTTCGAGGAAAAAAAGGTGGAGTTGTGAGAGCACCTAAAGGGGTGCTCCACAAACTCCAGGTTTTTTGTGAAGCTGCTCCACGGTAGAGTTTGTGGAGCAGAGTTTGTGGAGCAGTCCCAAACACCCCCTATATATAACGGTATTGTCTTCTGTATTACAGTACATGTCCTTATCATGGTCTTGGCCGGAAAAAACTCGCACCGTGTCGAAAGGAAGCGTATAACCGGCTATTGGTTTCAGCCGGTCTTTGAAAGGATCTAGATATGGTTTGAATGCTGTAAAAAGGTGTCCAGATTCATTGAACCTGCGTGCTGAAAAGTTTGACGGCACGTCGCTTAATGTGAGGCAAGAAATACTTCCATGACCACACTAGTACGTACTGCTTTCACTCTCAACATTCACACAATTTCGGCACCGATAGGAGTAGATTCGTCCCAGTCGTGAAAATGGCAGCTTTGACAAAATTGTTGGGGGAAACAAAAAGAATCTTTTTAATGGTAAAAAAAGAATTAACGGATGATTTGTTGATTTCCTCGATTCACCTCTGTTTCCATGAAGGTCCTTTTCTTCGTCAGCCATGGGCCATGGCCAGCTAGCACCATCGTTGAAGTATTTGCAAATTTAGCTAAATATTTTTCTGTATATTTTGAGGCTCGTCGTGATTATGTAAACAACAATAAATTCATGTGTGTGTATACGTGAAACACAATGTGGACTCTATACAATTTGAACGTCCATTTGGTTTCAAAAAGTAATTTGAACGTCCATCGGAAGAACTAAGATATATACAGTAAGCTCTCCCTTTAGTTCGTAGGTTTCACCATCTTCATCACAAAATGTTGAGATCGAATACTACATGAATCTTTTATTCATATGGAGTTATATATGCCACAATTATAATATCCACAACCGTACGCACCTAGATTTGGGATATGACACCAATTAACATGAAATGATCGGCCTACACTTTGTCATATGCAACAAGGGCTCATAATGTGGACCTGTGGCATGGATCGTAGCCATTATAGGTTGATCTCATAGATGACTAGATAAGTGAGAGCGAGATCGAGGTATAGCCAAATATACGAGAGGTTTTTGTTTTCACAAACGAATACACGAGCGTAGTCATATCTCAGGGGGTGTTCTTTTGGGCTTTTAAAAGTGGCTTTTGGCTTCTGCTACAGTACCTAACTTTTAAACGGAATATTTTCTCAAAACGGGGTCTACAAGTTAAACGATCTACACGTTAAAAGCCCAACATCTGTACCAGCCAAAATCGCAAGTGAATATCTGTCTCTCCGTAATCTGTACCGTAAACAGCCAAAATTCAAAAATTTCAGCCAAAAGCCATAAGCCGCAGCCGAAAAGAACAGGCCCTCATATTGGTTCCTTAAAAGAAAAGCTACTCTTAACACAAGCTATTATTGTGTCATTTGGAAAGCATCATCTTCTGGCGTTGAATCTATTATGCATACAATAGATATACCGTATATAAGTTAGTGACATTACTACTAGTATTAAACCATTCGCTAATAATTAATCTTGGTTTTGCAAAGTCAGAGTGTGATTATTTTATGTAGCGGACGCTGTTTTGCCCGGGAACATTGCATGCAAACATGCATGGCGTGCGAGAATACCGAGACGAGGACCACATGTGGCGGCATGTGATGTGAAACCGTCGATTCGGATCCTACTTGTCAGCCCCGCCTTGATTTTCTTTTTATTTGTCAGGCCCTTGGTTTATAGAAAATTATTACATATTGAACTCGCCATTGTCCAGAACACGTTGCTTCCCGTACCACCTAAGAGCAACTCCAGCAGTAGCCCTTAAAACAGGGCCCCTACTTTTCATTTAAGGGCTCCCCCTACTTTTGAGGGCCCTGTTTTCTGGGCTGCACTCCAGCAGGAGCCCTCAAAACAGGGCCCATACTTCTCAATTCCCTCTATTTCCTCACACACTATATGCATATGTATGGGGCAAAAGCACAATACACAATAAAATATTTATGATTTCACAATGAGGAACAATATTTAAATATATGAATTCAAATACGAATATTTAAATTTAAATTCAAATTTGTTCCGAATTTAAATTGAAAACACAAAGTTCATCACATAACATTCAAATTTGTTCCGAATTCAAATATGAATTCAAATTTAAATTCAAATTTATTCCGCATTTAAATTGAAAGCACAAATATGAATTCAAATACGAATATTCAAATTTAAATTCAAATTTGTTCCGAATTTAAATTGAAAGCACAAAGTTCATCACATAACATTCAAATTTAAATTCAAATTTGTTCCGAATTCAAATACGAATATTCAAATACGAATTCAAATACGAATATTCAAATTTAAATTCAAATTTGTTCCGAATTTAAATTGAAAGCACAAAGTTCATCACATAACATTCAAATTCAAATTCAAATTTGTTCCGAATTTAAATACGAATATTCAAATTGAAATTCAAATTTGTTCCGAATTTAAATTGCACAAAGTTCATCACATAACATTCAAATTTAAATTCAAATTTGTTCCGAATTCAAATATGAATTCAAATACGAATACTCAAATTTAAATTCAAATATGTTCCAAATTTAAATTGAAAGCACAAATGTTCACAAAAAACGAGGAAAGCTGAAAAATGAGAGCCGGAGTAGGGGGCCCCTAGGAATGAGGGCTTGGAGACCTCATTTGAGAGGCCTCCTATTTTTGAGAGCCAAGTAGGGGCCCTGCTGGAGTTCAGTTTTTTACTCTGGCTCTCAAATATGAGGTTTGAGGGCTCAAGTAGGGGCCCTGCTGAAGTTGCTCTAATGCAAAAGACCGCAGTAACAAAGAAAAAATTGTACTACGTTGTAAACTTTTCCGCGAGTTTCTCTAAGAAAATTCAAGATAGTTAGGCCGGGCATTAAAGTAATTCTTAGTGGACTTTGACCGAAATTTTGAGTCTAGATTGACTCCGTCGTCCACGACGACGACGAAGTACGTATAGACAAAGGAGAAAATCAGGACAAAGATATATATATATATATATATATATATATATATATATATATATATATATATATATATATATATATATATATATATATATGGAAAAATCTCTTTTACTCCTGGGTGTAATTACACCCACCTCTAATATACCACATAAATAAACTTGAAATACTCCTTTATCACTTTAGGTATACTCATATACTAATTATAAGATATTCTAATGTGAACCACATGAAAAAATTGCAAGGGAGTCCATAGTTTTTAGCGTATTTTGTAAATATCTTTATATACGTACATAAAAAGGAGTATGTTGAAAAAAATGTATATACCACCTCTGAAAAATTGTTCATACCACCTATATAGTCTTAAAATACTCATATACTACATGTACATACTCCTCGTTACGCGAGATACTCCCTATGTTGTGAGATACGATATAGGGTATAATTACACCCCAGGAGTAGAAAAGAGACTTCCTCTCTCTCTCTCTCTCTCTCTCTCTCTCTATATATATATATATATATATATATATATATATATATATATATATATATAATAAGTAATCCTCGCTAACTAAAATCAATACTATTTATCTCTTCTCTCTTGCAGCCATATCATCCCTGTTGTCTACAATCTTTTGATAAAAATTGAGCACCATAGATGTTCTCTTATTTGCAATATCTAATTGGCTGAGTTCGGCTCCACTTTCTGCTTTGACTTTTCACTTTTGATACAGTAAGTAGGTTCTAAACGATTCATTTTTTAAAGTAGAGTTTACAAGTCTATTATAGTGGACAATATACTAATACCAACTAAATTCGTATGTGATTGTCTCTTTCTTTATACTCTCTCACGAACAACTAAAAATCAAAAGACAAAAATCCATAAGTCACAGCCTAAAAGAACCTACCCATTGACTTTTGCTAATAGCTTTTGGCTTTGGTTTATAAATAGTAATAGCTTATAGAGAAGTTTGTAGAGAGAGGCGCTCACGTACGATTTTAGTCGATATAAATATAGTCTATATAGTATGTACTTAATTTGACTAATAGACTCCGTCCTAAAAGACACTTCGTTTGAAACCTATGTATTGTAGAAGATCATTTCTTAATAAGGTAGTTTATAAAAGCCAAAATAAACAGTCCTTAGATATGTACCATATTTTATCTTGATTTGTTTAAACATTAGAGCAAGTACAATAGTATAGCCAACTAGTGGCTATAATACTTGTCCATTTCATCTATAGCCTTCAAAAAAATAGTTCATACAATAAGGTAGCTGTTACAATAACTATTTGGCCCCACGTGTAAAAGAGTGAAATACATATTTTTACGTGCTATAGCTAGCTGTAATTTAGTAGCCAGCTTCCTTCTCTCTCTTCCTTTCTCTCTCTGCCACATAAAATTTGGTTGATATTATATTTGTTATAGTCTGCTGACTAAGCTTTATTGTATCTGCTTTTACAGCCATCTGCACATTTTTCACCGCAACTTACGGGTATCCTTTTAGTCTTTTCCATTCTTATTTCCTGTCCTTTTTTTTCTGTTCCATGCATGTGTGCCCGTGACTTTCAAACTGAGCTAGCTAGCGGCCCTTGCATGTGTCCAAAATTTTCGTACGAAACCATATGGCGCTCTTAAGAAACTTCATGTCTACGTACGTACGTTCTTACACACTGGTGTACGAATCTATATATGATTAATCCAGTAAATTTGTTGAAAAAAACTATAAACCCCACTAAATTTGTATGTGCTGCCGATCACGATAGACTTGCGTAGAGACTATTTTTGAAAAAAAAATGTATTTAGATGCCAAAATTAAAAAAGCATAGCTATGGGATTATTTGCGTGCTCAATTCGAGGGAGAGAGATGGGACTTTGGGTGGGTTCTTTGGACTAATGCCTTATAATTTATGGCTTAATTATTTAAATTTTGGTTGTTTGCAAGAGATGTTACGTATAGAAAAATCGCCGCATATGATTTTAATTGATACAACTGAACTTAGTATATTTTTTACTATAATCTTTCCGTTAACACCGTTTTGAAAAACATATTATTTAAAAACTAGTTATTATAGACAATATAATCAGAAGTCGACTGAAAATTGAGAAGAACACAGCCAAAATATGGTGCAAAAAAGTGCCACAACTTTATTTCTTGCTCTACGCGCAGATGTATAGGAAGAGCAACCGAGGGGTAAAACTGGGAGTTCGGGACAAAAGAATGCATAGGTATCTGTGTGCGCCTTAGAGCATCTCCAACAGTATGAGTTAGTTACTATCTCTAAGACAATTTCTCCAATAGTACTAACTTTTAGCACATAGCTTATAACATAAATAGCCTCACATGACACTCTCACATAATCTTGGAATGTGTGTATGAGACTAGCTCTTGATCAAGAGATAGCTTTTCTCTCTCTTCTATTCAAATATAAAATAATATGCTTAGAGCTAGCTTATAAGTTACTATTGGAGATGCTCTAATGTGAAATTTGATTTAGAAAATAATACTCCCTATAAAAAGAATTGGAGGGAGTATATGATCATACTTAGAGACAATTGACGTCGCATAATTGTACACGAACGAGGCCGAGACACGCTTCAGACAGTGAGATGGCACATCTGCAACGCCGCCCGGGGACGCGACATCTGCCTGCCTGATCGATAAAGCTAAGCCGTTTTGCATTGATGGGTTCCAGCTAAGAAGCACTTCGTAGCATTGCTAAGGATCAATTAATTTCCTCCAAATCTGGATGAGCAAACCGACTAATATTAGTGGCCCAATCAGACGAATAGCGTCGATCGAGTTGCTTGCTTGCCGGCTCATCGAACCTGGCTGTGATTTTGGAAAGGGCGACATGAAACGGCAGCACTAAATTTGCTGGGTTTTTTGGGTCATATTCTCTTATGGACCGCAGCCATTGATTTTTTGCTGTAGCTGATATTTTGCTGTTGTATTTTTTGATATGGCAATAGACAGTAGAGGCATCGACGCAAACAACACCACGGTTTTATACTTGAGAAAATGTTTGAGAAATTCGTTTCAAGGATTAGAACCGTTTGTTTCGATTTTTAAATAAGCCAAAACCTAAAAAATACATAACTAATATATGATGAAAGGCTAATATTTTTTTGGATGGTGATCTAAGGGCATGTACAACGCGTCGTCTCGGCCCGTCTCCGTCTTCGCTTTTTTTTTTTTTGCAAAAAGCACCTCGGTTTGGCTTATAGACGGTCGCCCGTCGCCTCGCGAGGCGACGGCGAGGGCCCGTGCTCCGAGGCCCAAGCACCGCGAGGAGCAGCGTTGTACAGCTTTGCCTATTTTGTGCATGCTGTTTCTTGATTGACTCCAAACAGAGATCATGGATGTATGTATGTTTGTACTAGCTGAACCAAAGAATTGGATCCTTTTTTTCCTGCAAGTGAAGTGGAACTAAATTGATAGCTGCAAAAATTTTGTAATTATATTTATCTTATTTATTCTTGATCTGTTTTGTATTCAGAAGCAACAAAATGGTATACAAGGATCTTATTCTTACTTAATCATGGTTGCATGTATGCATTAAACACTTTACACACAGTTAAACAGATAGTCCATTGTACAAGCTGTCTGTTCAGTCATCTGTATGTGAGGTAGAATGAATTTGCAGACGATAGCCTGTCTGTGGGTTGTACATGCCCTAAGGCCCGAAGAAAACTGCTCTTTTTATTATAAAAGAAATCAGCGAGCCATGTGTTGGTGATGCTTAAGACTTTGTTGATTCCACTGAGGAACACGTGGATTTGCGCGCGGGCACACACAATGCCACACAAACAGTGGGGCAGTTCAAAATCATAGAGTGATGTGATGTCCTAGTATTAGCAATCCATGAATTTGACATGAATTTTCTAAAGATAGTTCTACGAGTCTTTCTAAACAACGTATTGTTCTAATCGGGCCTAATTGATCGGTTTGCTTACCCCATTTTATGCGAAAGGGTCGGAAGCATTTTTTGAAAAGAAAAATGTATATGATGGGATGCTATTTAAAGTAGTTATTCTTAAAGATCACGTGGAGGTCACTTCATGGTTGTGATAAGTAATTGATTTTTGGATTAGAATTTTTATAGAGTTTAAGTTTGGTTTTTGAGGATTTTGTAAAATATCGTATTTTGTCTAACAACTCTGTGGCTTACAAGTTCACCTGGACTGTGAGTACTGGAGTGTTCGAAGTTTACAACTTTGTAGTCAGACAATCTGAATGGCCTTTTGCTGAGTAGTCCGAAGTACCCTATAGTCGAGAGAACTTGGTACTCAGTAGTCAGACAGTCTGAATGGCCTTTTGCTGAGTAGTCCGAAGAGCTAGTCCGAAGGTACCCTATAGTCGAGAGAACTTGGTACTCAGTAGTCGAGAGGTCTAGGTAGCTTACTGCCTGGTCTGATGGAAGAAACGGTAGTACTGCAGGCTGTGTAGAGGTAGTACCGTAATTCCTGTTCTCTAATCATTTTGGTTTTTGACCATTCATTGGTCGTTGACCTCATTGGTCGAGGTTCGATTTCTTTGGTTTCGATCGCTCATTGGTCGTAGACCACTCTGGTCATATTCTGGACTGTTACGACTGCTCGAATCATTGACTACATGATTGATTTTTCGACCGCAACTCCTGGTCGTTGACCATACTGGTTTCGACCACTCTCTGGTTGCTGACCACTTGAGTCGTAACTCGACTATGTTGGTTTTTGACTGTTTTCTGATCGTCGACCACACGAGTCATTTTCAGACCACTCAATCTTTCAAAAGGTGGCGATAGTACTGTAAAAACAACAATGGTAGTACCGCACCTGCAGATTTTGCACAGTGGCTCAGCTCTGAGTTTCTCCAGATTTTGAGTAGAGTTTTTATCTGAATCTTCATAACTTTATAGCTATCAGAGCAAAGAATAAGTAAATACTTAGAGAAAATTTTTAAGACATCATTCATCTCTCTCTGTTGCTTTTTTCGGTCCTACACATTCCTTTTGGACTGTACTCCTACTTTGGTTTTCATTCATAACTTTTGCATGGCAAACACAAAATTGGAAGACACCTTTTCGAATTCGAACGCGTTTCGCTGTAAATATATAATGAGATGCATAGTTGGAAAAAGGAAAACGTATAAGCCACGTTAATCTATACTATATGCATGCTAACCTTGTCAAGTCTTCTAGGCCAGCCTGGCAATTCCAGCAACCCTTCAACAGCCCGTGTATCTATCGGCATTTGGACTTAGCCTGCTTCAAATTGTGGTGCTCAGTTAGACTGGATTTTTATAGTTTATAGCTGAATTTTTATTGTACATAGCTAAAATTACGCTGTAATTGATGATGGTTTATTTGGCATAATTAAATTTAAAATTTTAAATATAGAAAAAACAGGTTAGCACAGCATATGTAATACAAACGAATATGGGAAAAAAGAATCGGTAAAAAAGATTAAAAATTAAAAGTTAGAAAAAGACAAAATTTAGAAATAGTGAAAAATAAGGCGAAAGCCAGAAGCCCAAATCCATTCGAGCGGGGCTTAAAGCATGGAATATATTAGTCCAATTGTAACCACAGTTTGAGTACGCACAGCATTTAGCTCCCCTCTATTTTGCTGAATTGAGCAACGATGGTTCCGTCCATGCATAGAAAAATAAAGCGATTAACTCTGAAGATTATTCGTGATAGATTTGCAATGCAAATGGAACGACTAATTAATTTTGTACAACTAAAACCAAATCTATATACTGCCTCCTATTCCACTATAAGTCGTTCTAGAATACCGTTGATCAAAATTTTATATTAACTATTAATATATAAAAATACTAAGATTGATAACATGTAAATGGTATTACTAAATCCATCATAAAATATACTTTTATAATGTATACTTATTTTTATTTCAAGCAACGTATTTTCGTAGAAATTGATGATCAAAGTATCACCTTGGAGACCATACCAATATTTTAAAAAACTTATATTTAAAATCAAAGTGATTATATTACGGTCCAATATTTCCATCACACACACACATACATACATATATGTATATGTGTGTGTGTGTATGGGACGAGTGTTTCATGCACCTTGGTGCCTAGGCACCCATATCAATACCCGTTGATTTGCTTTGAGATTCGCAACGTTTGATGTGGGTATCTTTATATACCCATAAAAAAAGTATATTTGAGATGTCAAACTCCGAAAAAAAATTAAATTCAATTTCAGTTTAATTAGTTTGAACTATTTTTATGGTATATACTCACTGTAGTCGCATTGAACTCAAAAGTAGTTCAAACTAGTTTGAACTGAGTTCAAAACTTACTTACCATAAATATATCAAGGGTATAAAACATTTCCATACCCAAACTCAAAA
The DNA here is from genome assembly GCA_017311315.1 of Dendrocalamus latiflorus. Lineage (NCBI taxonomy): Eukaryota > Viridiplantae > Streptophyta > Magnoliopsida > Poales > Poaceae > Dendrocalamus > Dendrocalamus latiflorus. The sequence continues at coordinate 8,304,332 of CM029631.1, forward strand.
AAAATTATCAATCATACACATGTATCGGACGGTTCTTAATGTGGGTGCCTAGGCACCCAGGTGTCTTATGTAATTTTCCTATATGCATGTATGTATGTATATATGTATGTGTGTGTGTGTGTGTATATATATATATATATATATATATATATATATATATATATATATATATATATATATATATATATATATATATATATATATATATATATATATCGCTGTCGTAATGTATACCGTGCTTGATAAAAAAACAATGCTCTATACGGTGCTTATTTAATCGGGCCCATTTAAAGTATGTTAGTTACCGTGGTGGCGCGGAGGAAAGCCGTGTTAGCATGGCTAATGTGCTATACTATTTACTTTCGTGGTGTAGCAAGTAAAGAAATCTTATGGCTGCACGAAGAATTACACTGGCATATAAACCTCTATTCTAATCAGTTGTAGTCTAAAAAAATATGATCTCATCCCATAGTCACAGCACGAGAAAAACTGAGTCATGGGTAGAAAGAAGCCACAAACATCTGACGTGGCGGCCACGGATTGGCCGGGTGACCTGGTCTCCATGGCATGGCCCGTCAAAGTCAAACGAACGCTGGAATGGAAGCCGCAGGATAGAAACCAACGTCAACGTACGTAGGCACAGAGTCATCCGCACGGGTTGACTTTTCGCCATTCCGCACATTCGTTAGCCAGCCGTATATGGCGCATGGACTCCTTGGGCTGTTATGGTTAGTTATAGATTGATTGGTATTGTATTCGGCAAGGAGATCCCACGGTGATTCTGTTTCTATAAACCAACCCGGTCCTCCTTGCCTATATATACATGTAATTCTATTGGCCTCTAGATCAATCCACTAATTCTGATTGCCTTCATGGTATCAGACGCCTAGGTTTTTCCGCTGCCCTAGCTCTACCGCGCGCCCCTCCTGTGGCTGCGCCCTCGCGCGCCCCTGTGGCTGCGCACCTCTCCCTGCTGCCATGCCTGGCTCCCTCCCTTCCGCTCCCTCTGCTGCAGATCTTGCCGTCGCGCAGCATGCTGCGGCCGCGCGCGAGGCTGAGCGCAAGGCTGAGCAGCGCCGCCGCCAGCAGGCGGCTACCCGGGACGCCGCTCTTCAGCGCGCTCAGGAGGCCGAGCAGGAGGCCGCAGCCGCCGCCCAGGAGCGCGACGCCGCCGCCGCCCGCGCCCGTGACGCTCTCGCTCGCGCCGCCCGCGAGCGGGAAGCGGCCGACGCCGCTCTTGAGACAGAGGACGATGGTGCCTCCTCTGTCAGTGCCGTTGCCGACGGTGGTTCTGCCCAACCGCTCCGGGACGCTCTCCTGGCACACGAGGCCGCCGCCATCATCAACCTCCACGCCCAGGCCGTCGCAGTCCAGAACATCCGTGCTCTCGTCCCTGCTGTCCTCGACATGGAGAGCAACAACTACACCCGCTGGCGACATCAGATGCTTCTGGTCCTTGGGAAATTCTCCCTCCGGCGCCATGTCCTCGCCGACACCGCCGATCACACCTACCCCGACTGGGAGCGTATGGACTGCGTCGTCATGACATGGCTTCTCGGCACCGTCTCTCCCGATCTCGAGGAGATTGTTCGGGACGACCACGCCACTACCACTGCCACTGCCCGCTCCGTCTGGCTCGCCCTGGAGCACCAGTTCCTCGGCAATCGCGAGCAGCGCGCGCTCTACCTCGACGCCGCTTTTCGCAACTTCGTCCAGGGCGATCTTTCCATCACCGACTACTGCCGCAAAGCTCAAGTCCATGGCCGATGCCCTGGGTGACCTGGACGAGGTTGTTACTGATCGTACGCTCGTACTCAACCTCATCCGCGACTTCAACGAGCGCTTCGCCTCCATCGGCATGCACCTCCAGCGTGGGCGCCCGTTCCCCACCTTCCTGGAGGCTCGCACCGATCTCCTGCTTGAAGAGCTTAACATGGCTCATCGTTCGGCGCCTTCACTGACCGCCCTCGTCGCTTCTGGTACACCCGGCTCTGCTGGTTCCTTCCATCAGCAACCCAGCAAGCCAGCCGCACCCCCACAGCAGCCTTCTAGCGGCTCTCCTGGCAACAGCGGCAACTCCAGGAACTCCGGCAAAGGTGACAAGCGCGGCACGCGCGGCGGCAAGGGCAAGGGACGGCAGTCTGGTGCACCCGCTCCTGGTACTCAACAGCCGCACACCGGACAGGCTCCATCGGCCGGACCGTGGCCCAGCTTCTACAAGCCATGGTCCGGCTCCATCAGCATGTGGCCCGGCAATCGCCCTCCTTTGGCTCCACTACCTGCTGCTCGGCCTCCCCTGCCAGCTCCTGTCCCTCAGCCACAGGCATTCGTGGCCGGCGCCCAAGGACAATGGACTGCTCCTCCCGGCTACTACTACCCCACGGCTGGCATGCCACCCTGGGATGCGCAGGGACTCGCCTCCTCCTTCAACACCATGTCGTTGACTCCTCCTCAGCAGCATGACTGGATCTTCGACACCGGCGCCACCTCACATATGACTTCTGACGCCGGTACCCTCTCCCACACTTCTTCCCAGCGGTATCCTATTCCATCTTCCATTGTTGTCGGTAATGGTGCTTTACTTCCCGTTACCTCCACTGGCACAGCTCATCTTCCCGGTCCACTGTCTCTTAATAATGTTCTTGTCTCTCCTGGTCTTATTAAGAACTTAATTTCCGTACGCCAGTTCACTTCCGACAATAATTGCTCTGTTGAATTTGACCCCGCTGGTTGCTCTGTGAAGGATCTGCAGTCCCAGAGAGTGATCACCAGGTGCAATAGCTCCGGGCCGTTGTACCCTCTTCGTCTCCATGACTTGTCATCCCTTCCTGCAGCTGCACACCTCGCCACTGCCGCGTCCACCCTCTGGCATCGTCGTCTCGGTCATCCTGGATTTGAGACTCTGTCCAAACTTATGGCTTGTAATAAAGACATTCGACACTCTACATGTCATGCTTGTCAGCTCGGGCGTCATATTCGCCTTCCTTTTCCTGTGTCAACATCACGTACCTTACATGTGTTTGACCTCATTCACTGTGATTTATGGACCTCGCCAGTTCCTAGTGTCTCGGGGTACAAATACTATTTGGTCATTCTCGATGATTGCTCACACTACATGTGGACATTTCCTTTACGCCTTAAGTCTGACACCTTTCCCACGCCGTCTAATTTCTTTGTTTTTGTGTCCACACAGTTTGGCATTACCATCAAATCCGTCCAGTGCGACAATGGGCGCGAGTTTGACAACTCCAGCGCCCGCACTTTCTTCCTCACCCACGGCACTCACCTCCGAATGTCGTGTCCCTATACCTCCGCTCAGAATGGGAAGGCTGAGCGAGCGATCCGCTCTCTCAATAATGTTGTTCGGTCCCTCCTCTTCCAGGCCTGTCTTCCACCTCGCTATTGGGTCGAGGCTCTAAACACCGCCACCACTCTACTCAACATCCTGCCAACCAAAACTCTCCGTTCTTATACGCCTCATGAAGCCCTGCTTGGCTCGCCTCCAGCGTATGATCATCTGCGTGTTTTCGGTTGTCGATGTTACCCCAACTTGTCCGCCACCGCTGCCCACAAACTTGCTCCCCGCTCCGCTTCGTGTGTGTTTCTCGGCTATTCTGCTCATCATAAAGGATACCGCTGTCTAGACACGGCCTCCAACAAGGTCATCATCTCTCGTCATGTGACCTTCGACGAGTCCTCCTTTCCTTTTGCCGAGCAGACCTCTACACCCACCTCAGCGGACTTCGAATTTCTTGATTCTTTCACTAATCCCGTTCCGGTGCCCATAGGCCCGACACGGTTTTTGCTTCCTGCAGGATCATCAACGCCGGTTCCTACATCTTCTACGGATATCTTGACGCCGATGCCCGCATTGTCACGTGTGGCCGGATCACCAGCTGCCGTTTCGCCCGCACTGCCACGTGCGGCAGTGCCCACTGGTGCTCCTTCGCCGCCTCCAGCGCCGACTGCTGCCTCAACCATGTCCGCACAATCCGCCGCACAGCCACGTGCGGCTGCCTCGGCATCCCCTGCACCGGCTGCCCACCTGCCGCTTGCTCGGACCATTACCCAAACGTACAGCCGGCGTCCTCGCCCAGCGCCCCATGCGGCCGCTCCGGTGTACCCTGTACCGGCTGTCACTCAGGTGTACAGCCGGCATCTTCGCCCAGTTCCTTCGGTGTCTTCAACCGCTCCACCGGTTGCCCCTGCGCCTCTTCCCAAAGGCGCTATCGCTACCCCCCCTGTGGTCAATCAACACCCCATGACCACTCGGGCGAAGAGCGGCTTTCGGCTTCCTGCTGCGCTTCAGACTGCGCCACTGTCACCGGTCCCGAAGACATACCGGGCTGCTCTTGCCGACCCAAATTGGCGCGCGGCCATGCTCGATGAACATGCGGCCCTTCTCCAGAATAGCACGTGGAATCTTGTCCCGCGACCCCCTGGCGCAAATGTGGTAACGGGCAAGTGGATCTTCAAGCACAAGTTTCAGGCTGATGGTTCACTGGAGCGTTATAAAGCTCGCTGGGTCCTCCGCGGCTTCACACAACACCCAGGTGTGGATTTTGCAGAAACCTTCAGCCCCGTCGTCAAACCTGCCACCGTGCGGACTGTGCTCTCTCTGGCTCTCTCCCGCAACTGGCCGGTTCGGCAACTTGATGTGAAGAATGCCTTCCTCCATGGCAACCTTGATGAGACAGTCTACTGCGTTCAGCCTTCTGGGTTCGAGGATTCCACCCATCCGGATTATGTCTGTCGTCTGAACCGCTCGCTCTACGATCTCAAGCAGGCGCCTCGGGCATGCTACAGTCGCTTTGCAGCCTTCCTGATCTCTCTCGGGTTCGTGGAAGCCAAGTCTGATACCTCGCTCTTCGTGTTTCGCCGTGGTGCTGACCTCATCTACTTGCTACCCTACGTTGACGACATCATCCTCACTGCCTCGTCCACTGCACTCCTCCATCGCACCATCACTGCCCTGCAGCACGAGTTTTCAATTAAGGACTTGGGTGACCTCCATCACTTTCTTGGGATGCAAGTACAGAGGCGGCCTGATGGTCTCTTCCTATCACAACGTCAGTATATGCAAGAGATCCTCGACCGCGCAGGCATGGCTGAGTGCAAGCCTTGTTCCACTCCAGTGGATACCTGTTCCAAGGTTTCAGCACTAGATGGTGCACCTGTCCCTGATGCCTCAGATTTCCGGAGTTTGGCTGGTGCTCTCCAGTACCTCACCTTCACTCGTCCGGACATCTGCTACGCTGTTCAGCAGGTCTGTCTACACATGCATGATCCTCGAGAGCCTCACCTCGCCGCTCTGAAGCGCATCCTACGGTACATTCGTGGCACTCTTCACCTTGGGCTGCTCCTACGACCATCAGCACAGCTGGATCTGGTAGTTTACTCCGACGCCGACTGGGCTGGTTGTCCCGACACACGCAAGTCCACCTCGGGCTATGCCGTGTTCCTCGGGGATTGCCTCGTCTCCTGGTCCTCCAAACGCCAGAACACTGTCTCCAGGTCGAGCGCCGAAGCTGAGTATCGAGGTGTCGCTAATGCAGTGGCTGAGACTTCATGGCTGCGCCAACTTCTTTGCGAGCTCCACTCCCCACCCAGCACGGCTACCTTGGTGTATTGCGACAACATCAGCGCTGTCTACATGTCCTCCAACCCGGTCCAGCACCAACGCACCAAACACATCGAGATTTGTTAGAGATATATGTATAGTTTGTTATTCCCCATTGTTATGAGGGGTTCTTTGCATATTTACCACATGTACTTTGTGTATATATACCGGCCCATTGGCCTCATATGAATACATGCGCTATTCATAACATGGTATCAGAGCCAAAACTAGGGTTTTGGTTTACCTAGGGTTTCGCGCCGTCGCCGGCCTCCCTGCGCCGCCGCCGCCGCCGTCGCCGACTCCCGGCCTCCGCCGTGCCGTCGGCCCCGCCCGACTCCCACCCGGTCGCCTCGCCGGCCTCCTCCGCTGCTGCCGTCCCCGCCGGCCTCCTCTGCCCCCACTCGGCCGCCAGATCCGCCGGCCTCCTCCATCGCCGCTGCTGGCCGCTTTCCACGCCCGAGGCCGCCGCTCCGCCTCCTCTGCCCGAGACCGGCTCCCCCCGCGCCTCCCCGCGCCACCGCCCGGGCCATCGCCAGATCCGCGCCGGCCTCCACCGCTGCCGTCCCCGCGCCTCCATCGCCGCTGCCGTCGGCCGCCTGGTCGCCGTCTTCGCCCGAGGCAGGCCGCCGAAGTAGGCCGCGGAGCCGCCGCCGAAGTAGGCCGCGGAGCCGCCGCCGTCGGCCGCCCCCGCCGGACTCCGGTCCGCCCGGAGCCCCGCCGTCGGCCGCCCCCGCCGGACTCCGGTCCGCTCGCCCCTGACCGAGGCCTCCCTCGGTCGGCTTTGTAAGGCCGGTCGGTTTGACCGGTCAAAAGAAAAAAAAAGGCAAAAAAAAAACGTCGTTCTAACCGCCGCGCCGTTCAGCGCCGCCTGTTAGACTTCGTTGCCTTGGTCGCCGCGCCGTCCAGCGCCGCCTACCAATGGGCACTGTTGCCCTCCCTCGCTGCCCGGTGATCTTTGATGGTGTTAATTACACCGACTTCGTGTCTCACATGCGCATTCACATGCGTGGTCTTCGTCTCTGGGGCGTCCTCTCTGGCGATGTCACCTGCCCGCCTTGCCCTATTCCTCCGACGGAGCCTACGCCTGTTGCATTGCCTCCGACAGCCGATAAAGCTGCTGCTGATGATAAAGCTGCCTCTGCCTACCAGGAGGCTCTGGATTCCTACACGGATCGTCTGACCGTCTACACTCAGTGGTATGATGACGACGCTCGGGCTGCTGCTGTCTTCATCGCCAGTGTCCAGCCTCAGTTTTCTTCTGAGGTTGTGGGACTCCCTTCGGCTTTTCAGATGTGGACTCATCTTCGTCAGCGCTACGAGCCCTCTGGTGATGCCCTGTACCTGTCCGTGGTCCGCCAGGAGCACTCTCTTCAGCAGGGTGATGCTACTGTTGACGCCTTTTACGCTCAGAGTTCTGCTGTCTGGCGTCAGTTGGACTCACTTCGCACTGCTGGCTGTTGTACCTGTCCGTGCTGCCTGGAGGTACGTGCTGATCTACAGTTTCATCGGGTTTACGAGTTCCTTACTCGCCTTCGTCCTGAGTTCGAGCAAAGGCGTGCCCAGCTCCTTGCACGCCACCCTCGTGTCACTCTCCTGGAGGCTCTTACTGAGATACGCGCAGAGGAGACTCGTTTGAGTGGTGCTGGTCTGATGCCACTCCCCTCTGTGCTCGCCGCTCGTCCGCCTGCTACACTGCCTCCTCCAGCGGCTACCACAGGTGGTGGTGGCCGTCCTCAGTCTGGAGGTGGCCGTCCTCACTGTTCCTACTGCGACAAGGATGGCCACACTGAGTCCCAGTGCTACAAGAAGAAGCGGCATCTTTCACGCCGTTCTTCTACTGGCACTAATGCTTCTACGACGACGTCTGCCTCGACTTCTTCAGCAGCTTCTCTCACCGAGCAGGAGATAGCCAGACTTCGACGCCTACTTGCCGCTTCAGGATCTCCCTCGACAGGTTCTGCAGGTTCTGCTACTGACTCTTCAGGCACTGAGAGACCACCTCCTACACAGTCAGGTACCTCCCCGTGGATTCTTGATTCTGGAGCATCTTTTCACATGACTCCTGATTCTTCCACTCTGTCTTCTATTACACCTCTTGATTCTCCTGTCAGTGTTCTTACTGCTGATGGTACATCTCTTTCTGTCTCTGGTCGAGGATCTCTTAGCAACTCATCTTTTCATGTTTCTTCTGTTGCTCATGTTCGTCGCCTTACCTTGCAGCTTCTTTCTGCTGGGCAGATTACTGACCTTGGTTATCGAGTTATTCTCGACTCTGACTCTTGTTGTGTTCAGGACTGCCACACGGGAGCTCTGGTTGGTTCTGGCCCTCGGCGCCGTGACTCACAGCGTCTCTGGGAGCTTGACTGGCTTCATCTTCCTTCCGCTGCCACCATCGCCGCCAGTCTCTCCGCTTCTGCCACTTCGTCTACCGGCTCTTTCCAGCAGTGGCATCACCGTCTTGGGCATCTGTGTGGATCTCGCCTGTCGTCCTTAGTTCGTCGTGGTCTTCTGGGGTCTGTCTCAGGAGACGTGTCTTTAGATTGTCAGGGCTGTAAGTTAGGTAAACAGATTCAGCTTCCTTATCCTCATAGTGAGACTGTGTCTCAGCGTCCTTTTGATCTTGTTCATTCAGATGTTTGGGGTCCGGCTCCCTTCGTTTCGAAAGGGGGTCATCGTTATTATATCATTTTTATAGATGATTTTTCTCGCCACACTTGGATATATTTCATGTCTTCTCGTAGTGAGGCCTTGCCCATCTATAAACAATTTGCCACTATGATACACACACAGTTCTCCACTCCTATTCGTGTCTTTCGTGCTGATTCTGCTGGCGAGTACCTCTCTCGTCACCTGCGCAGCTTCCTTTCTGAGCAGGGCACTCTCGCTCAGTTTTCTTGTCCTGGTGCTCATGCTCAGAATGGTGTCGCTGAGCGCAAGCATCGTCACCTCCTTGAGACGGCTCGTACTCTGATGATCGCCGCCTCTATTCCACCTCACTTTTGGGCCGAGGCTGTTTCCACTGCCACCTATCTCGTCAACATTCAGCCCTCTTCTGCTCTCAAGGGTGCGATCCCTGTTGAGCGTCTCTGTGGTCTTCTTCTTGACTACTCTGCCCTTCATCTGTTCGGCTGCGTTTGCTATGTTCTCCTCGCCCCTCGAGAACGTACCAAACTGACCGCTCAGTCTGTTGAGTGTGTCTTTCTGGGGTACAGTGCCGAGCACAAGGGATATCGGTGCTGGGATCCTGTTGGTCGTCGGATACGGGTTTCTCGGGATGTGACTTTTGACGAGTCTCGTCCATTCTACCCACGTCCTGCCTCTCCTTCGGCTTCCTCTGTGGAGTCTCTGTCTTTCTTGACCTTTTCCAGATACTACTATATCTGTTTTGCCCTCGTCCACCTGTCCTACTGAGTCTCCACATATTCCCCCTGTGGCCTCTCCGCCGTTGTCGCCGCCTGTGTCGTCCCCTACGACTCCCCAGGCTCCTCCCACTATCGTCTACACTCGTCGACCTCGTATTGAGGATCTTCCAGATGAGTCATCTTCTTCTGATGTTCTATCTTCTTCTGATGCTCCATCTTCCCCTGATGGGTCATCTTCTCCTCGCTATGCTCTCCGCGATCGCCAGTCGATTCGGCCTCCTGCCCGTTTTGCTTTTGCTGGCGCAGCTACTCGTGAGCCTGTCTCCTACCGGGATGCTGTTACTCACTCTGAGTGGCAGCTTGCCATGGCCGAGGAGATTGCTGCCCTCGAGCGTACTGGTACTTGGGATCTTGTTCCTCTTCCATCCCATTCTCATCCCATCACATGTAAGTGGGTCTATAAGATTAAGACTCGCTCTGATGGCTCTCTTGAGCGCTATAAGGCGCGTCTTGTTGCTCGTGGTTTTCAGCAGCAGCATGGTGTTGACTACGACGAGACTTTTGCTCCTGTGGCCCACATGACCACTGTTCGCACTCTCCTTTCGGTGGCGTCTGTTCGCCACTGGTCTGTTTCTCAGCTTGATGTTAAGAATGCCTTTCTTAATGGCGAGTTGCGTGAGGAGGTCTACATGCATCCGCCACCTGGGTATTCTGTTCCTGAGGGCATGGTCTGTCGCCTTCGTCGCTCTCTCTATGGCCTTAAGCAAGCCCCTCGTGCTTGGTTTGAGCGCTTCTCCTCTGTGGTCACTGCTGCTGGTTTTTCAGCTAGTGATCATGATCCTGCGCTCTTTGTCCACACTTCGTCTCGTGGTCGGACTCTTCTTCTCCTGTATGTTGATGATATGATCATTACGGGAGATGATTCTGAGTACATTGCCTTTGTTAAGGCTCGTCTTAGTGAGCAGTTCCTTATGTCGGATCTTGGTCCTCTTCATTATTTCCTTGGGATTGAGGTTACTTCCACTCCAGATGGTTTCTTTATGTCCCAAGAGAAATATATTCAGGATCTTCTTGATCGCGCCTCTCTCACTGATCAGCGTACTGTTGAGACTCCCATGGAGCTCAATGTTCACCTCCGACTCTCTGATGGCGAGCCTCTTTCTGATCCGACTCGCTATCGTCATCTTGTTGGGAGTCTTGTCTACCTTGCTGTTACTCGTCCAGATATCACTTATCCAGTTCATATTCTGAGTCAGTTTGTTTCAGCTCCCACTCAGGTTCACTACAGCCACCTTCTTCGAGTTCTACGATACCTTCGTGGGACTATCTCTCGCCGTCTCTTCTTTCCACGTTCCAGCTCGTTACAGCTTCAGGCCTATTCGGATGCTACTTGGGCCAGCGATCCCTCTGATCGCCGGTCTATCTCTGCTTACTGTGTTTTTCTTGGTGGTTCTCTCATTGCCTGGAAGACGAAGAAACAGACTGCAGTGTCCCGTTCGAGTGCAGAGGCTGAGTTGCGAGCTATGGCTCTCTTGACAGCAGAGATTACTTGGCTACGGTGGTTACTTGAGGATTTTGGTATTTCTGTCACTACACCGACCCCTCTCTTGTCAGACAGTACAGATGCTATCAGTATTGCTCGTGATCCTGTGAAGCATGAGCTCACCAAGCACATTGGAGTTGATGCTTTTTTCATGAGGACTTGTGTGCATGATCAGGTGATTGCTCTTCAGTATGTGCCTTCAGAGCTTCAGATCGCAGATTTCTTCACGAAGGCCCAGACTCGAGCACAGCACAGCTTCTTCCTCTCCAAACTCAGTGTTGTTGATCCACCATGAGTTTGAGGGGGGGGTGTTAGAGATATATGTATAGTTTGTTATTCCCCATTGTTATGAGGGGTTCTTTGCATATTTACCACATGTACTTTGTGTATATATACCGGTCCATTGGCCTCATATGAATACATGCGCTATTCATAACAAGATTGATCTCCATTTTGTTCGGGAACGTGTTGCCATTGGTGCTGTCCGTGTCCTTCATGTGCCGACATCATCCCAGTATGCCGACATTTTCACCAAGGGCTTGCCTTCCACAATCTTCCAGGATTTCCGGTCCAGTCTGAACGTCTGTGGCGACGCTACGACTGCGGGGGGGGGGGGGGGGTGTTAGCCAGCCGTATATGGCGCATGGACTCCTTGGGCTGTTATGGTTAGTTATAGATTGATTGGTATTGTATTCGGCAAGGAGATCCCACGGTGGTTCTGTTTCTATAAACCAACCCGGTCCTCCTTACCTATATATACATGTAATCCTATTGGCCTCTAGATCAATCCACTAATTCTGATTGCCTTCACTAATTTATTTTCTAAGTGAGCTTTCTTTTTTTCCCTCCCCCTCCTACATCTTCTTTCTTTCTTTCTTTCTTTCTTTCAAGTCTAGCTTATTGTCGGATGGAATCCCATCTCTTTATTGAAATTACAAGAGTCTTTAAGTCTTTGTTTTGTCAAGCTGGAGCACGTACGCGCCTTGACTGAATGGACCTACGTACTAATTAATCAGAAACCTATGACGATTTAGTATTAATATTTGTTCGTGTCATCTATTAATTGTGAGAGAAACTATGATCTTCGGCAGTGTATATGCATGACAGAGCAATTTGCATTGTGTGCCAAGAGCTGAGAACGTAGAAATCATCACCGACC